>OZ023167.1:28531248-29731248 GCA_963678695.2 Diplodus puntazzo | reverse complement strand
ATAAAAGAGTCTCCACGGAACAATTTGTTGCAAACTACTTGTATTAATCCCTTTTTTTATTGGCCATATATGAGCGTGACATGCAAAATGGGACCTTATCCATCTCTACTGGCGGTCTGTACAAGTCTGTGGATGATCTGTTCAGAGGTGTACAATGATGCTTGACCGTGTATGTCTTTGTGAGGGACTCGGGACGGATTTTATGCACTTGTCGAGAGCAACCGTCTCTAAAATTACTTTAGAAATGAAGGCTGCTAAAATAAACTGACGTCCAGCACAACACAGCAGTTCCACAGAGCCACAATTGCTCACAAAGTAACTGACAACATCAATATAATCTTTACAAGCTAGCTAGCTGTAGCTAATTAGCTTAGTTAGTGGTGGAGCTAAATGAGTGGCTCTACTAGCTGACAAGGACTACAGTGCTCAGCATTGCAATGTTTATCGCTTTCTAGAATATCTGGCACGGACGTGGTGGTAAAAACACATGCAGAGCTAATGAGGAAACACGGTGGGCGGAGCTTGCTCAGGCCTGTGAGAGCAGACCTATCAGAGCAGACTGGGTTTTTTGGGTGGGGCGCCTTGAAACAGGAGCTACAACAGAGCGTTCAGACAGGGGTGAATAGAGATGCTGCAGAAATAGACAGTATGAGAAAACGTATGTGTTTTGTCAACATTAAACAAAAAAATGAGCATTATGTAGGGCCTTTGATATCTTCATACAAGTGTGATCTTTTTTGGCAAAATCTTGTAGAAACTAGACGCTTTTGGCCGAGTGGTTTGTGATACCCAGTGGAAATCAGACCCATCAGTGGCGTAATCTGCCTGCTAAACTCCACAGGATCACATGTTCATCACTTCAAACATCAACAGAAACACACATACATGTTTTCACACAGAGTATTTGATCATAAAAGCAAAGTAACGAGAACTACAGCCCAAACTCTGGAAGCTAAAGTGGTAAATAAGCAAAGAAAAAGAAAACGCCTCATCCTTTTGCAGAGTCAGGTGCTGACAGCAGGGGGGCGCTACAGGCGAACATGGCTGAAGGTCTTTGCATTCACACGAGGGAGAGGTTTGTGGATGGGATGAAACTGAACTGAAATCAGAGATCATGTTACTCGTTGATGCCAAAGAAAGTCTGTGTGATGTGCTTCTTCTTGCCACAAGTGCATCGACATAAGGCACAGGCACAGTTCCCCTCTTTCAACAGAGTGGCTCGCATTAGTTTGTTTGTTTGTTTGTCCTTTTTTTTTAAAAATGTCCCAGTGCAAGAAACAGGTAGGGTGACCACCGCCGAGGTTCCAGCAGCTTACATCGGACATTAATGACAAAAGTCCTGTAGAGGATGTTCAGGGCCGCCGGAGGAGACGAGGACAGGATTATGCAGGCAAACAGAACACTGACAGTCTTTATGTGAAATTAAAACAGCTTTCACGTTTAAAATCAAGAGATTACGTCAGATAAAAATGTAAAGAAAGAAAACAAGATTGAACAGAGCAGCGGTTGAAAGATTGAGGTTCGTGTAAAACCTGGGCGACATCTCAGTAACACCTTCCGACATCGAAATACAGTTAGCACTGGGAAGCTAATTTGAATGACTTTTCTCGGAACATTTTGTGGACTAAATCCATGATATACATTTAGACGTAGAGCCTGAATAAACAATGACTTCCCGTCTAAACACAATCATGAAGAAGTGGAGTTGGAGTTGCTCTTAGGTCCAGATCACAAAGAGGCTAGTCGCTACAGGCTACAGCCTCACAACGCGTTGTTAAAGCATGTGGGAAAAAACTGTGTGGGGATTAAACGTAATCAAAGGAAAAAGCAGTGCGACTCTAGGACAGAAATAAAAGCATCTTTCAACTTAAAACCGCTAAAAAAAACATAAAGCTTGGAGCACGAGCGGCGCACACACCAGGCGTACCGAACAATATGACAATTATCTTTAAGAAAAACATATTTTTGAGTTTTTAGCATTTTTCTTTAAACTACTGTTCAAACTACAGGTATTACAGGATACCTCAAACTGCAAACAAGATCAGTCATTACCATTTATATAATAATTGAAGGTTTCATGAAGGTTTTATATTTATAATTTGTTTTACAGAGCCTAGAGAAGGACTTGAACGTGTCGTTAGCCGCAATAGCTGAGCCAATGAGCTGGCTGGGAAAATTTAATTTATTTTGGAGTCCAGTGTTCAAGTGACAAGTCTTCATATCCCTTATCTCATCTTATAGATCCTGACCCCAATTAAAATTTGGAATTTGTTTAGTTAAGTGCTTATAGTAGGTCTGTGGGGCTTTAAAATACTGCATGACCAGTGAGTAAAGTAGAAATTCTGTCTTCATCTCAGCTGCGGTAACAATTGTAGAGGGAAAAAAAAGAGAAGATGAAGATAAAGAAGAAGAGGACAGGAGATGGGGTTGTTGGGATTGGGGGATGTTAGGGGCTGTTGCCATGGTGATCACCCTAGTGATTCTGGTACTGACTGGAGAGATAGAGAGGGAACAGATCAGCATATCTTCTCGTAAATCTCCTCTCGGTTTTTAGCAGGAGGCTCCATTGAGCAGTGTGTGGTTGTGTGTCTGTCAACGAGTGTATGCATCTGTATGTGTGTTAGGGTCAGACCGATATATTACCAATACTGTCCTTTGATTAAATATTAGTGTATCAGCCAGCTATAGTCCTATATTCCCAGTATGATGGAGGTTGAAGTTCCTTTCTGACCTCTGTTGTATTAAAAAAGTTGTTAAAACCGACAATGCAACACATTTTTCTTCCCTTTATTTATGTCATTCAGGTTAAAAGCCTCATAACTCCTCAAGTACTGTACGTATAAAGATCTCAGAGAGATGTGTGGAGAGTTTCTTTAGAGTCCCATGACACTGTGGGCGCTGTTTTCACAGGATTTAACACTCTGACATATATAAAATTAAGGGAGAAAATATTTTTTTTAGCATTGAAATATTGGCAAAAATATCAGCTGACAGCAGCTTCACTCCAAAATTCTCAGTATTGGCTTGTTAAAACATATCGGTTGAGCCTAAATGTCAGTGTGTGTGTGTGTGTGAGAGTGTGTGTGTGTGTGTGTGTACATCAGTGTGTCTGTTTCGGTACAGTATCTATGATTGTATATATATCCATCAGCTCTGGCAGTCTTTGTATGTGTTGTTTGCTGTGAATCAGTCCGAGAGGCAGGCGATACGTTTACATCCGTCTGTTTTTTTGCCCGTCTGTCTGTCTGTCTGTCTGTCTGTCTGTCAGGATTATCCGTGTGTTTATTTATAATCATATGTTTCCAGTCCTAGAGGCAGACATTGTTGCTGATCTGGCAGGTGGATCCGGTGCCGGCCTGGGACAGGAAGAGCCTCCCGTTGGGGCAAACGCAAACCTCGTAGACAGTCTGCCTGGTCCCGGAGGACGAGGAGCTGGTGGAGGCCTTCCCCTCGGGCAGCCGCATCAGACGGATCCTCCGAGCGTCCAGAGAGATCTGGGAGAGAGGAAGAGGAAACTGGTGAGACTGGGAAAACTGGTCACCAGTCAGTGTTTTACTTTACATCCTCCCGTTTTATACAGAGACAAGTGTAGAAAATGAAGTTATAACCCAGTTGCTGTTTAAAGGAAGAGACTACATTGAGTAGAGTTTCTCGGTTGCTGATTGTAAATGAATGTGTTTGGACTGAAGAAGGCTGGACAGGACGCTTCTGCCGATGGTCTGGACGTGTGACATCTCAACCGTCACAAACTGCACAGTATGTCCGACCTCCACACAGTCATTCAGCCCAGAGGAGCCGCTTGTTTTCTTTCTTTCGGGGCTAAAAAAACTCTCTTCTTGCCTTTTCATCTTCGCCTCGGCTAACCTTCGCTGAATCATGCGTCTCTTCCCGTCTCTTCACTCTAATTGCTTTCAAAGCAAATCTCTTCACCCGCTCTCCTTAGCCTAGCTTTTATTTTTCTTCCCAGGACTTCTAGCTCATCACACAAACAGCGTCTGTGGCTCTCAACACCTTAACGCCGCACACCGTCGGCCGCACAGAATGTTAAGTAGGCGAGGTATTGAATATCTAGCAGCATCTATTCAATCTCTCTGACATCACATCTCGTGTATTAAAGATTCTTCCATTAATATTGCAGCGAACTCTCGAGGACATTCAGTGCGCGGTGACAATAGATGAGCGAGTGCAGAGAGTGATAAAGGTCATGTGTTGGATTTAAAGCACACAGCGGGAACAATAATGCATGGAGGGATATTCACTGTAAAAGTCACCCAGAATGCACTTGGTATAGTTCCATGGAAGCACCATTGTCACCTAAAGGTCATCAGTTTGAATCCTTGAAGCAGGAGACGAGATGAAGGGTAAAAGTAAGTCTCTGAAAGCCAGAACGTATTTTATATTAAAACACCGACCCTGATGTGTCAGTGACATGTGGGGACACATGTGGAAACATGTGATCACGTGTTGCATCATATGGAGCACATGTGGAAATGTACGTGTGGCGTTAACATGGGTTTTTACAAAGAGTGTCACATGTAATCTCATAAGATTCATTCAGGAAAGTCCACATGTTTGTCATGGGAATTTACATTTGACATATAATCCGATAGGTTTCACATGTAATCCCATCAGTGTCACATGTTATCCCAATGGGTTACACATGTAATCCCACAGATTTGACATGTAATCCCATTGGTTTCATTAGGCTGTAATGCCAACTGGTTTCACATTTAATCCCACTGTGTTTTAACATGTATCCCAGTGGATTTATAATATAATCCCATAGGTTTATATGGAATCACATATTAAACTATGAAAATGCTGCAAAACCACGTTTGTGCAGAATAGCTGCTCCACTTGTACAAAGCAGGTTTCACATTTCATAAGTGCAGACTGAACGAGCTGTGCAAGGTCAGATGCTCTCCAGACCAATCAGCAAATTACGGTGAGTGAGAAATAATACACGTTTTGACACACGATCAGTGACAAACACACGATGGGGTTTAATCTAAAAAAACACCTATTCAGATAGAAAACCAGCAGACAACATAAAGTTTGCTCTCTGTTCATTCCCAGGTCATTCATCTCTTCTCCCGAGGAATAAAAAGAGAACAAAACTCCAGAAAACTCCTTCCGCCGCCTCCCAACAAACACACAGAACCACTCATCCACTCATTTCACCCCCTCCAACCCCACATTGATTGAAAAAAAAAAAAAAAAAAAACTGTCTTTCTGGCTGTGCACGAACACGAACCACTGCTGCATGAATCCCATCTCTCTGCCCTCTCCTCCCCCTCCACTCCTCCCGGGACTCCTCCATGCCTGATGTTTCACTGGCCGAGGGGAGGAGGAGCTCTCCAGCCATAAAAAGGTAAAGGAGCCATTACCAGGCGCCTCGGGGAGGCATCACAACCAAATGACCTGGAACACTTTTTAAAGCAGTCTCAGTTGACTTCCTCAGACAGCTGCTGTTGAACAAATCTTTCACCACGAGGGGCAGACTGTGTGAAACACTGCAACACCCTGTGTGTAGCCGTGTGAGGGTGATCTTCATGTGTGTGTCACGCTGAGAGTGTGAAGGACAAAAACACACAGACTCGACAGGTAAAGGGAAGACCAACTATCTTATTTTTTTACAAATACCCCGAGAGCTCAAATTGATTTTAGATTCTCACATTTTTTCCCCAAACATCCTGAAGGTGCAGCCACAAAGTAAAGAAGCACGTTCAAACTAGTTTGTGCAAACATTTCTTGGAATTTTGAGTTTTAGACTTTTTAGACTTAGACCTTTCACCGATCGACCGATTTGAAGCCAGCTGCTAACGATATAAACTAAAATTTACCTGTGATTAACGACAAATTCACGTTTTACAAATCCAAGCGCGACAGATTTCTCTCTGTGTTTTTCCTCAAAAGCGAAATATAGTCAAACAGACACAAACTGTCTTCACCTTTGTGTTTGTGTGAGAGGGCGACATGCCGTGAACTGGAGCGGTGCAGCACTCGCAACATGTAATTGTTCCTCGCTAGTTTGAGTCATTTCATTTTGGCCTGACTCAGTCAGAGGTTGAGTTTTATGCTTCAATATATCATTAAGACGTAAATATTGACTGCACGATGTAATGGATGCAGAATAATGAAACCATCTGCGTTTACGTTGCTGTCACTGTGGCACACGGTCACCTTGAAAAGGAAGGTTAACTTTCTGTTACAGACTAAATGACGCGAACAATATCAGCTCATGGAAACACTCGAGGCGGGGAAATGTTGTCTGTTGGGATGTTCAGTAGACAGTCAGACCTAAAAATGTTGAAAATTCAGTCTGTGAATTAAAAATGCATTTAAAAGAATGCAAACAATCTAATATTCATATTCTGTTTTTTGTTCAAGAAAAAGGAAACGTTGACACGCGCGTCGTCCATTTGACGATCTGACAGCTGGGCGGCCCTGAACCCCTCGTGGATTTAGCGGGAAGGCAGCTCAAAGTCTATGAATGTGGAGATTAGGATTGAGTTTTATGCATCACAGCTGGGTTTGGATAGGTGTAGTGATTTAGTGTGGCTGTGCGACGGTACATCACAGCTGCACACGGTCAGAAGGTTGTTTTTGGCGAGGCAAAACGGATTATTAGACTGGGGGAAATTACTTGTGCATGTACAATAAAGTGTCTGTTGTGTGACATTAGGAGCCCACAGTGTTTCACTCTCTATACCAAGTGTGTGTGTGTGTGTGTGTGTGTGTGTGTGTGTGTGTGTGTGTGTGAGTCTATTTCTGTATCTGCCCGTGTGGTTTGTGGGTGTCTAATGACCAAAACCGCTCTGTAATTGCTCTGGCGGGTCCCGAGGAGAGAGAGTGTGTAAGACAAAGGTTTGACAAATGGACATTTGCAACACTAATGGAGTGTGAGAACGTGATTCTAATTATATGAATTGACCATCAGGAGTTCAACGGCCTCATTTTCGACCACACATCCGTGACAGCTGCGGCAAAGATGTGGGCGTGGGCGTGGCTTCAGACCGCCGCCGTGGGGACTTTTAATTGGACCGAGCTGAATCCAAGGGCACCTTCCCTCCGACCGCCTCTCTCTCCTCGTCCGTCTCATATCAGCAGCCTGTCTTAATGTATGAAACTGTTTTTTTTTTTGTGGGAAACTTTTAAACACTTTCTTCTCCCTAATCCTCCCCCCGCTGATTTTAACAGATCTGACATGACACGACTGGTGCAACGTAAGGTGGGAAATCCTTTTATCAGCGCAGCCGACTGTGATGAATGCGAGGACTGATGTGTGTAACGAATCGGGGGATGGTTGGAGGAATTTAGGAGAAGGGTGGAAAGGATGAAAGGAGGGAAGAAGCAGCGGCGTGAGGATGAGGAGTGGATGAGCGAGGAGGAGAGAACAAAAAAAGGATGGTGCATAACAAAGTTACAGACAGAAAGAGGCCAGAGGAAGGAGGAGGAGGAGGAGGAGGAGGAGGAGGAAATGAACGGACAGGAAACTGGAGAGCAGGAAAAGATGGATGGGAACATTTTTAAAGAAGAACTGGCTGAGATGAGGAAAAAAGACAAACAATCAACTTCTGTCCTCTATTTCTCCTGCTTCTCTGCGAGGCTCGGGCAGATTCTGGTGGACGGCCAGTATGTGGGAATTGCCACCAGCCAATAAGCTAAATGCTGGTCCATGTTGGCTGAGGGAGCTGACTATTGTTTGGATTGTTTGCTAAAAATAAGTTTGGACGAGAGAAAATGTTGAATTGAGATGGAGGCTCCATCAGCCAGGATGGCCGGAGGACAAGAAAAGTTAATTTTCTCAACTTGCCAGAACGGAGTGGGAGGACTGAAGTAACACGACAGCATTTAACTAAGATAATGAGTTCAGTCTGCGGACAAATGGCGGCGTCTCAGCTCTCTCTGTCATCAAATAAACAACCTAATGAAGGGTTTGTTTCAAACAATGTTGGCTGTATATCAATTCCTAACAGCAGCTTTGTTAATGACTCATTATCTTATAGTGTGATTACATCGGTGAAATGTTCCAGACAAGAGCAGGCATCTTTACTGGGAGTGAAAGGAAAAGGAAACTGAAGCAAGATGCCGTTTAGCCAGCATTAATTATATTACTTTTTCTCAATTTAACTACTTAGACTGGTCAAAATATCGTCCATGGACAAAAAAGCCCATTATTGAATGCAAAACTTGACTTCTAGTTTCATAAAATGCTCTTTAACAGACCACAGTGGCTGTATGTTTAGCAGCCTAGTCGTGAGGATAAAATGTCAGCCAGTGAGGTGTGAGGGGCGAGTCCGTGTTTCAACATTTGTAAGTGTGAACCCACCGGATATTTCTATATTGGACCTTGGGACCGAAAATGGCCGTTTTTAAACGAGCTCTTGGGAGATCTCCAGCCACGTTGTTTGTGCCCAAAACACGACTCTTTCCAAACTCTAACCAAGAGGTTTTCATGCCTGAACAACAAACCAGATCGTGAGCACAGCCTTGTGCAAGAAGACAGTTGAAACTAAAGAAATGTAAACTTTCAACTTGTCTGTGGTTTTGCAGAAACACCTCCGACATTGTTACCGGTGATCGGGTTGATTTTTAGGTACTACCTCAGCTCCATCAAGAATAATTCTGGATTAACAGAACTTTGTTGTACATTTTATAGTACGACTACGATGAGACAAACTGTAAAATTTTTAATCAAACTGTGTGACTGACAGTTTAGTGATCCATCACACTCATTTCTGGAGATGTCTCGGTGTTCAGTGCAATGAGATTATTCCCAAACTATAGACCCAAGTTACGTAAATCAATAAAGCAGATTGTCCTGTATTATCCTGCAGTTTGTTGTTTGACACACCTCTCCGTCTTTGGACTCCAGTCGCAGCTCGTTCCTGCAGATGGCCTGGATGTCTCCGGCCTCGGCCAGGATCTGGATGCCTTTGGGAGCCTCCATCAGCAGGGAGCGAGTGGGAGACTCCAGCCTGGAAGCAGATAGAGGCAGAGCAGCTCCATTAGTGATCAATATTTCTGCTTAATGTTTGGACGAGTAGGAAAACTAAGCTGAAAACAAAAGATTGGAGAGATGTGAACACGCCCACGGTTTGTTTACTCTTTCTTATGAACCTCGTTAGAAATCTTAATTTGTTCATTTTTTTCAAAAAATGTAATTGTCAAACAGACTAAATAAAATGCAACAAGGTCTTGAAAACAAAAGTCTTGATTGCGAAGGAGAATGTTTATTAGACGAGTTTAGCAATCTGTCATCCTGACAGTGAGAGTGCAGATTGTTATCACGTTCACCAATAACAACACAAACACCGTGCAGCTAATGAAAACCTGCACGGCTGCTTTTCACCAACAGTTGAGCAGTTTGGAGACGGCACACAATCAGCACACCGTCTGATGCTTTAAGCCGCAGCAGAAACGGTGAGCTCTGCTGTGTCGTCTTGCGTTTGCTGAGTGAGTCACCTGCGTCTCTGCTCTCTCTGCAGGTGGATCATTAGTGTAAGCTGGCGCACCTGAGGGCTGTTTGAGCCTGGCTGCAGTGCAGCTCTCTCTGCTGCTGCAGCTCCAGGTGTTCTCTCTTCTCCCTACAGGCACTCGCTCGGATAGGTTAATGTGTCCTTAGAGAACCTTTATGTTCTGTTCGGCACCCCACACACACACACACACACACACAGACACACACGTGCCCTCACTCATGCACACTTATAGTTCAAGTCCACAGCATTATTGTCTGACGCAGAGCAAGGTGACGCTTTCCCAGCTTTGCACGCTTGACCAAAACAGGCTACACCCTCCGACAACCACGCACACACTCGATGCATCTGATTGGACGAACGCCCTGGGATTTCGAACTGGACCAACATGGTGGTCGGTTTAGAAACGCTCCCTTTTATTACAAAAAATAGCTCTGCAAAATGTGGCCTCTTATGGTATTTTAGCCAAGCTGTGCAGTTGTGGAATCTGTCTTCAGTACTAACTCGTCAGTGTTCAGTTTTTAGAGTTTTTCAGGAGAGCTGTAATATCTGCAGTCTCCAGAAATTTAAGTCTTCATGACTTCTAACAGTTTTGGGCAAAACAAAAGAAGCTAAAAATAAATAAGCTGTCTGAAAATATGGTCTAAAGAAGTTTGGAACAGGAACAGTTCACAATGTATTTATGCCGCCCAGTCGCCAGAATAAATAGTTTTGCATGTTTTACCTGCATGTGTGAGCTGACGAGACCTGGAGGAGTCAGTGGGGTGGTGACGGTTCGTGAGAAGGCCGTTAAGTCAGATGCAACTTTTCAAGATGACGGGTCGGATTCTGTAAGCATGGAAACCACCGGATGGTTTCAACAAGAGTCGGGACGATTTCCAGCCATTTCTTATTTTTTTTGTGGGGACAGAACCAGGTATTTTAAGCAGGCACATAATATTTTCTAACCTTAGGCAAGTGTTGTGTTGGCCTGGAGGGTTAGTAAAAAACACTTTTGTCTTGTTTCCCCTCCAGGTCGAGTCTTTTGTTTGTTGTGTTGTCCTTGGTTCAGCCTGAATTATATTGGTTAATTTGCTGTTCACCTTTTTGTTGTAATCAATTATTTCACTTTAAATGCAACTCAGTATTCTGTGAGGAGGGAGCGACCTTTAAACTTTTATGTTTCGTACCTGCACTCCTAGACGGCGTCGTAACATCCAACATTGGCCTCTTAAAATGTTTAAGTCTAAAACTCAAATTGGTCCTCACAAAAAGTAGACACACACACACACACACACACACACACACGTACACACCAAGATGAATGGAGTGTAAATTGAGTTAATCCGACACTTGAACACTGCAGCCCACCTGCACGCCGCGGCTGCTTACGTTCTTTTTTCTGCATGAGGATTAAAAATCAGCCCACTCCTCTTCACATCTTGACAAAACCCACTCGGAGTCACGAGCCCATCTTTACAGGAAGCAGCGAAGCAGGTGTCAAAACGCTTCAGTGGATTCAGACCTGCAGAGGAGGTCTCTGTAGACTTCCTGTCTGCCTGTCACGACGGCGATTCAGGATGAAATACGTGATATTTTCCTCCACAGGGACGGTTTTCATTGATATCACACACGATGTTCAGCTGGAGGATTGTGTGGAGCAGCTATCAAAGGTTCTGTTTATATACACAGATACAGAACATGACGTCCGTCATCGGTTCTACTGTTCTCGGTTCTCATGTTTATGAATAAGTGTCATATCTGCTTTCGGAGAAAATTCTTTTGGTTTCAGGATCGGTTTATTTATTCAAACGGGGAACACAAGCTAGAGGGCTGAAATAAAAAAAATGATCAGTGGAGGCATCTCTGCGGTTTGTTTTGTCACTCTACTGTTTGCTGCTGCCATGGATGATTCGAAAAACAGGCCCAGTGGTCACAGTCTCTGTAGTAAGGCTGCAAAACAAATCAGTTCAGCATCGACATCTGATCTGAGGCAAACGAAGTCAAACACATCCTGACACAACTTGTTTGCTGTATGATGCACAAGGAAACGTTCTCATTGTCCATGAATAATCAGTAATCACATTTAAGGCTTCATGGATGAGTTGCATGCAGGATCAATCACTGTTGATCAATGTAAGGCCTTTGCTAATTTCCAGTCATTCCAGCAGTGTTGCTTAAAGTAGTCAAAGGGTTTTTTTCTTTCAATATGGCAAGTTTTTCCTCACTCGATTCGAGGTAAAGTACAGTACCTCAAAGTTGTACTAACGTACTGAGTAAATGCACCTAGTGACATTCAAACACTGAATCCAGAATGATTCATTATTTCCGTGCAGATCTGCTCTGTTCCACATACATTTTTGAAGTTGTAAAAGTAGGATGAGCTGCACAGAAGCTGCAGATTTTGGAACAAAGACAGTCTCCTATATAAGTAACAGGAGTCACAGGTCATTAAAAAGGACTGTAACAAAAAGCAACAAGTAACTGAAACAAGTCTAGTTGCCTACGATATATATAGAACAAAAGCGAGCTCTAATGATAACAGCTGAAGTCAAACAATCAGTAATCTGAACGACATACGGCAGGCAGCTAAAATCTAGCAATGAGCCAACTGAGCAGAAGAGGACAAACCATGAAGTCATGGGGAACTGATCAGGAAGGTGAAAACACACGAACCAATGGGCAATAAATGGGAATGAAGAAATGAAACACAGGTGTGAGAAAGGGCAGGAAAACAGACAAAGACAGGAAGTGGAGAGAAAAGTAAAGAAACACATGAGGATAAACATAAAACAGGAAATCAACTGGACTGACTCCTGCGACCACGACGCCAAGCACTGAAACTACTGGGTGAGGTTTAGGGAAATCATTGTGATTTAGATCGATGGATAAAGTAAAATGTCACGGCGGAGGAAGCATCTCGAGATGCATCAGTGGAAGTTGGAAAAATAAGAGCAGCAGAGGAACCAGACTGTCTTGTTGCAAATGTAATCCTCTGCAGTTCAGCCGGTGTCGCTCTGAGAATTTGCTCCTGGCAGGTTTAATGAACAAAGTCGCAGGGTGCTGACCTGAATTCCTCACAGGAGGAAGAGAGGAAGAGGAGCTGCAGTGCACCGCTGGCTGCACGATGAAGCAGTTTCAAGAACTCATCACGATTGTCTGTGTTTGAGTTCAAACTCGGGTTAGAGGATATACGTCAAGATGGAGGATGAAAATGTAAACGGCTAAAAGGCTGAACGACACCGTGAAGCTGTTTGGATGAAACCCCCGAACAACCTCTTCATGGCGTAAAGCCTCGTTTCACGCAAGGCACGGCTCATTTTTGGTTTCCTCAATTTTGTTTTCCCCCCGTGCAGATAGTCCTCTGTCAGCGTAGGTGACAGAAACAACTTCACCATGTTTAAAATGCCACAACATCCTCAACGCAGCACAAACACAGGAACAAAATGGAGGAGACAAACCTTGTTTATGAAGGCACTGAAAGGGCTGAAGAAAGAGGAAAAGATGGGAGCACTGACGACGAGGCGGCTCCAGTCTCTCTGTGATGGCAAGTGTGATTTTCAAGCCACCTTTCAGTATCCAATCAGCTTACTTGACTGAGGTGATAGAAATGAAAAAAATATCAGGTACTCTCCACAACGTTCGCCGATGGAAACCCAAAAGCGAACGGTTCCAAGTGAGTCGAGTTGAGCAGAGTCGTGTCGTGAAATAGAAAAGTAGCACAGGAAAAGACAACAACAAGGGCAAAGAGAAGACGCTGTATTGTCATTTCTGTCTGATCGCCTCCATTGTGATGAAGCAAAAATGTTCCTTCTTCTTTAACTCCGAGAGAAAACTGTGCAACAGAAGCTGCACAACAAATGTGACATAATGTCGATGTAGAGACGCTGAGTTTCAAGAGGGGCGGAGAGCTGACAGTTCTTTATACTGACAACAGGCAAGTTATTTGCTTTAACCTATAATTTCAAAATAAATGTTGACTGCACAATGTAACAGCTCGAATAATGACACCATCTGCATTTAGATTGATTCCCTGTAAACCTCGCTGTCACGATGCCATTCTGCCTCCAACTCTCCCGAGGAAAATGTAGGTTGTCTGGTGTTCCAGTCCAGACTGGCAGCCTGGCATTATTTCTATCTGCGTCCACGTCTCCATTAGAGACTGAATCGATGAACAAACTCGTGTTTTGTCCTGCGTTGTTGGTAGTTTCTATTCTACCTCAGAGGAAAGCAGAAACAACACGGTTGTAAATGTGGTGACAAAACAGGGTGTTTTTATGGAGACCGTGGGACAAATATCAGCCGGTTTGTGGCGACCAAAACAGGTATTTTAAGCCAAATCATGACGTTTGTTCTGCCGGTTGTGTTGTACAGTAACCGCTCTGTACTCTAACGTAAATAGTGATGATCTGACTTCTCCACAGCGTTTCTTTTCAGAGGGCGCCTCTGAGAGTTGGATCGACATGCTGTCCGTTTCTTAACCTAAAGTTTAGTTCAACGAGGCAATGAAAAGTTACACGTATCTGCGGGTTACTCTCAAAAAACAGCCACTGATCAGGAGAGTTTAGTTAGTTTCCAAAATTCACACTTTAATCTCGCTCTCTGCACACACAGACAATCAAGCCTTAACACACACACACTACCTACAGTGAGTGTCAGATGGTGATTAATCAAACGCACGTCATCAAATGCTTCATTGTTCCACTTGTGGATTTTTCTATTTGTTTTAGAAAACAAGCGCTCAGTTAAATTGGAGTTGTTTTCATCATCTTGGCTTCTTCGCTCTGAACGTATCAGAACCGATCTCTCTCTCTCTCTCTCTCTCCCTCTCCATCAGCCTGCTTCTGTTTGTTTCTCTGTTTCCGCCGGCATCAACAGCGCTGACACTTTCCATTAGTATTCAAACTATCCAATGCCACCAGAGGGCAAAATAAAAAGAGATTAGAGGCAGCGCAATTTATAAAAAAAACTTGTATCTGGACATTAAGCGAACAAGGACGAGACTTTGTAAAAACAAGAGAGTCACAAATTGATCCCAAGGACGTCGTGGTGAGAATACTGAAAATAAACAAAAGGCTTCAGAGCCTCAGAGAGGATCTGAATTTCCACCTCAGCTAGTTCAGGAATCATCAGTTGAAATCTGAACTCAGCGTCGAGGTTAAAAACTCTTCAGCCTGGTAAAGAAATCTGAAGATGAAGAGGAAGAAGTTTCTCCGGCACTCGACAGAACTGAGAGTTATTCACCGTCTGTAACTCCTCCATTACTCCTCCCAAAGACCTCCCGCCTCTCTCATCCACCCTCCGTCTCCCAGGTTGCTCCTCAGGGAGTCTGGCAATGAAACATTTGCTCTCTCCGGCTTATATTCGTATTCATTTCCTCTTCGCCGTCCGTGTGAATTGAAACTTTGACTCATTTTCTTTTTTTTTCCATTTCCTGTGCTCTTTTTTCTGTCCCTCTCTAATATAAACAAAAAAAAAAATCTAGATTTAACAAAGAAGGATTTGCATCACACGCAGCTTTAAGTAAAGGATGCATGAAATATAGTGATACTATATTATTATTTTGAATTCACATTGCTATTTATCTGATCTACGGTCAGTCACCTGGATTTGTATCATACTCCTGCGGCTGTTACTTGCACTTGGTCAACGCAAATACACAAGATGGAAGACAGAACTTGGAAATACAGACTTGGACAATAGAGGGACCAAAAGGTCTTTAGGCTTCATGATCAAAACACATTTAAACTTTGGTTCCACTAGTTTTGTGTACGTTGCGGAACGTCTCCGCTAACAAACAACAGCTGAACTAAAAACAGATGGTGTTCCCAACCGAAGGAATAGAAGAGGTCTTTCTCTCTCCGCTGCTGTGGGGGATCAGATACGGTCCGAACACGGATCTTGTGGATCCGGATCCGCGCTCCATCTTGCTCTCTCGTCCACATGAACGCTGTCTTTCTCTCTGCCGTGAGGCGGCATCACACTTTAATCTAAAGTCAGTTGATTGTGTTTATAATGCCTCACTTCCCTCAGCACTCCTACCTCCCGTCATTAAGTGTGATCTTTTCCTAAAACTTCCCACGTAGTTTTGTTGCTTCAGCGTAACCAAAACCGCAGCCGTGTGGCAACGTTAACATCAACCATAAAGTCACAGTGAGTCATTCAAATCTCGTCTATTGATCAGCTGATGTCACATATTTATCTACTTACACTCTTTACTTGCTCCTTTCTCACTCTGCTTTCTATTTTCATCTTTTATTTCCCTGTTGTCACCTTTTACTTTTATAGCTGCCACAATCTCATTTCCGCACAGCAATCAATAAAGTTTCATTCTCCTCT
Organism: Diplodus puntazzo; assembly: GCA_963678695.2. Taxonomy (NCBI): domain Eukaryota; kingdom Metazoa; phylum Chordata; class Actinopteri; order Spariformes; family Sparidae; genus Diplodus; species Diplodus puntazzo. The sequence continues at coordinate 29,715,451 of OZ023167.1, read as the reverse complement.
TTTTTCTTGTTTTCTCCACATTTTCTACATCCTCTCTCTCTCTCTCTCTCTCTGTTTTCTCTGTCGGCATTCCATATCTGCAGCCGGGATCAAAGGTTAATAACTTTTCATGCTTCCTCCTCGTATCACCCGCCTTAAGATAACAACTGAAATGATTGGAGCTTTTTGACAGAACAGGAATTGTAAACGTGCACATTCTGAAACCTGTGGGCGGCTTTCCTGCTCTGCGTATGACTCCTACGTCCTTGGTGGTGTCGCCTTTTCTTCAAATTATCTGCCACGGCGTCTTGCGGGGTGCGTACGCGGCCGTCAGAGCGGTTTGGAGTTCTAAATATGAGTCACAATGGGCTGCAGTCGCGCCACGCAGCAAATCACAGGTTAAATGGCAATCTCGGACGATACGGGCGCAGCTGATTGCTTCACGGGGGCTTTGTGGACAGCTGAGCGGGCGACCCAAACTACTCCGCTGGGAAACAGACCGTCCTCACAATTACTGAGCCTGGTGAGAGCTGAAGGTGTGGAGGGCGAGAGGAAGAAGAAGAAAAGGAGCAGCTGTGACATTAGAGGGGACGGAAAGCGAAGGGGAGATTATGATGAAAAAGAAGGGGGCATGGATACGGCTTCATAATTTACGTCCTTTCCTCTTTTATGACAAAAAACAAAAAGAGGGACAACAGAAAGATAAGAGGGCTGGAAGACGAGGGAAGAAAAGAAGATCACAAAGCCGGCTAAGAAGGGAGGGGCGAGGCGGGGACGGGATCATTAGAAGTCCTGTGATGTCCAGGAGCTGCTGGGGACAGAAACAGCGTGATCTGAGAGGACGCGAGTTTTACCTTTCTGTCATTAAATTCAAAAGATGAAGAAGATTTTACTGGTTGTTTAAGGTCGGCCGTGTTTGTATCAGGTATTGATGTTTAGCCTCGAGGTGATAAATGACTGTTGTCTGTTGCTGTTTGGCAGCTTTGTTGGTTTGTAATAAGGGCCAACGCCTACTGATGTGAAAGTCTGCTAATAAGCACATAATTCGAACGTGATTTGTCACATTTGGTACAAATGTCAACCTCTGATGCATCTTCACATGAACTTAAAAAGCTATCATTACATTGTGGTGGCTGTAACCTTCTGGGATCTGACCTCAGGGACATGTGTTTCTTTGCTGATCATTGTTATGTTCTGTGTATAAATGTTCATAATGTTCCATGTCTGTGCTTCTTTTTGTTTTTTTGTTTTTCACAAATAAAATTAAAAGATTACTGTGGAAAAAAAAAAAATGGCTCCACACAGCTCATCTGGTGTAATCCACGTCACAGGAAGATGTCACGATTCTGGTTCTTGTTTCCTGTTTTATTTTGAAATCGTACCCTTGTGTGTCGCTTTTCAGTTCCTGTATCTGTGGTTTTCCCTCCTTCCTGTCCTTTTCCCGCCTCACTCCACCTGTACTTCATAGCAGTGTGTGTATTCATGTCTTCGGTTTGTTTCGTGTTCGCCCTTTTTGTCGCCACTTTGTCTTTTTGTCTCGTTTTACAGTTTTTCTGGATTCCTCATCTTGTTTACAGTAATTGTAACAGAAGATCCCAAATTGATTTGAAAAGACATTTTTTTTGTAACCACTTTTTACACCGTAATCTTCACTGTGGCTGTTGAGATAAAGAAACTAGCACGTCTGAAGTTGGAGCAGAAGCTCGACTGCATACGATGTAAATCTTTTTTCAATTGATTTGGGATCTCAGGGCTTCATGGAGCTGTATGGAGACATTTCATGTTATTTTTCGTCGTTTAGTTGTTTAGGGGAATGCTGAATCGCTGTTTTGCTGTGAAGCTCCAGAAATGACTTTTCATCAGCATGTGGGTGAGGAGACAATGACTGAAATGTTCATTAATTTGATGAACTGCTGCCCAGCGCTAACTGAACTTTGCCTCCCGCTGTGTGTGTTTCCATCCATCACGGCAGTTTCTATCTCAGCTACATCACACTCCAACTACAAACTGTCCATGAAGGAAGAGTTGAAGGACAAACTTAGTCGACTGGAGTTCCTGTGAGTCTATCAAAGTTGTGATGATGTGGAAACTTTCAGCTTCTCCTCCTCCTCCTCGGTTAAAAAAAACACAAACCTCACTTTTCTTCTTACTGCGGTTTCCATGGCATCTTCTTCCCCCACATTCACTCTCCTTCTTATTGCTTCATATTTATTCTCATTATCTGTGCTCTGAATTGGTCAGGACATAAATCAAAGTGCACTATCTAATTCACCCACGCTGCCATTTTACTGTCACAAAGGCGTTCGTCTGATGCAAGGACACATCCTGTTGACAAGGCATTACTGCGCAGATGGATATGATGGTTACGGTTACGATGAAAAACTGACAGCTCCGGCTCGGATGCGTGTGTTTGTGTGTGTGTGTGTGTGTGTGTGTCGGGGGTTAATGTGATATCCCAAAATAGGATTTGAATCCTCGATTGCTACCTGCCAAGGGGTTGGGAGAGATTAGAGTAAGATTAGATTTTAGCCATGCTCCAGTGAGCTCGCTCCCCTTTTTCTGACATAATTGGATAGTTTGTGCCATATTTCATTCTCAATTGGCTGCTTGTCACCAAAGATGCACAAACCTGGAGCGGAGAGGAAAGGAAAAACACATAGCTGTAGACTCTGACTGTCAAATTATACGGACAATCGCATGATGAGGGGCTTCGGAGCGTCGCTCAGGAATGATCTGTGCACCGCTGAGGAGGCTTTTTCACTTGTTTTATTATTTGGTATGATGACTTTGAAAGGAAAGCAGCAGTGATTGATGAATCACAGTTCATCTCGGTGCACACGCCGCTGAAATGCTGATATTTGTCATCTAAGTCCTTCTCCACCCGACCCCCTAATTCCCATCACACTCGTCTCCGCAGCGTTTCTTCTCTGTCACATATAAAGCTCTTTCCATCTCTTTGTATCGTCTTATTTCACTTCCACTCTCTTTGACAAAAAAGTTCCCTCTTTCATTCTATTTTCTCTCTCCTGTTTTGCCAGTCTCCTTCTTCCTCACCCCCTCTTGTTCTTTAATCTTCACACTTTGTACTTTTGTCATCTTTTTTTTTATTCCGTCTTTTCTGGATTTTCTTATTTTCACTTCACAGTCTCTCCACCGCTTTCCATCTCCAGCTTCTCTTTCAGTTCCGATCAAAGAATGTCAGCGTGCTGTATAGACACAAAGACCAGTCACGTAACAGTCACCTCAACAATGGAACAATTTTCATTTTACATCTGTTTCTTCCCGATTGAGATCCGACTGCAGGTAGGATCTAGCTGGGATGTTCCTGTGTCTTTAGGACAAAGATTTCTGACTGCAAGTGTTTCAGTCTGATTTGTCTTTTCTATTCCGTGCAGGGCTCAAACAGATGTATGTGTTCGAGGAACCAAATCTAAATTACTTGGCTATACATCGATCAGCCAAAGGATTTAAAGGACTTACAGGTTAAGTGAATGACATTTGATCCTCTAGTTACACTGCAATGTTCTGCTGGGAAACCTCGGAGGATAATGAGTCCTGACACAAAGAGCTCAAGGTGTCGACCTGGCCTCCAAGTCCCACAGATCAACATCTGAGTGCAACGAGTCCGATCCATGGAGGCCACGCCTCACAGGACTCAAAGGATCAGACGCCATCGGCCCGGTGCGCCTCCCAGAGGTCCTCTGTCCAAACCTCGTTGAGAGAGAGCCGGGCCAATTCCTCCATCGGCACAGATACTCGATCTGATTGGATCTGGGGAATTATCTGTTCTGGCATGTTTCTCAGGCCATTCCTGAGCAGGTTTTGTGGTTGTGGCGAGGGCACATTGTCCCGTTGAACGGGGGCACTGGCATTTGGAGGACCGTTGCCGTGGGGGGTTTGTACTTAGCCTGCAGCACTTTCCGGATGCCAGGACCCAAGGTTTCACACCAGAACATTGCATTGTACCCAGATGAACGATGTTATTCACTGTCAGTCCTTCTCTTGTTGTGACTCATCGGCGCATAAGCAGCAGCTCACGATGACGGCTACCACTACAGAATGATAATCGTTAATGGTTTTCATTTTTTTCAAGGATACGTTCACATAATATCTTCTTTCAAGAGGCATCTGTGATTAATTCAAAATAGCTAAGTCACTTGACTGAAGCACTTTGCTGAGGTTCAGAAAAGGTCTCGGTTGGTTCCTGGGAACAACAAAGACCGTCATCCTACTTCAAGCATTTGAAGAAAATGTCAGCGAGACGAAGGCCCTGAGCGGAAATGCACTGATTGAATACTGTCGAATAAAATCAGACGGTGTTGCCAAGTTGCTGTTTCACATTTAAGATTGCTACTGCAAATTAGCAATGAACAATAGTAACAGCTGTAAGCAGTGAAGGTGATTTGTGAGGGGTAGTAGGAAAAGCTGCGTTGAGCACATTTTGCAAAACGTTCTGTCAATCTGCTCTTTTGACGGTGCGGCTGGGACAGAACAAACGTTTGCATCTTTTGCCTTTTTCTGCAATCTCTCTTCAACTAGAACACTGCGTGCCTCCTTCAGTTCAACTAAGACTAATCCAATGTCGGATTAAACAGATTTAACTTCCTTAGATCCAGATTTGTATTTGGCTCCACTTCAAATTGTCCTCACTCCAACGAAATACACCTGAATGTTTTCACCGAGATCCATTCCTCATTCCCTGAGAAATTAATCAAAATGTCGACAAATGCCAGAAAGCGAGAACAAATTCCTGGATCCGTCCCTCTTTTCCAGATTCACGCCGAAAGTTAATGTGGTCTTATTCTTGGCTGTGACTTATCCTCTATCTAAGTTTAGCGGAAGTTCAGTAGTTTTTCTGAGTCATCCAGTTATTCTGGTGGATTCGACTGCTGTAAGATTGATGGCTGGCGGATCTGCGCCGGAGAATTTCAGTACGCAAAGTTTCTGAACTTAACATTTGCAGCAGGAGAGTGATGGAGATGTCAATCAATCAGTTTATTCACGCCGACTCAGTCCTGAGAGAAGCCGAAGCAAGCGGAGAACACATCCGTGAGGTTAACAAGTGTTTGACTTACTAAGTGAAGGAAGTCGAGAGGTTTGACATTTGCATTATGATAATTACTGCTGACAAATACAGATTTCATTTTCTTCTTCCCTCCTCACCGGCCGGCGCTGCAGCTCCCTCTCTGTATTCTTCTTCTGTCTCTCTTTTTCTGTCCTGTTATCCCTCCCTCTCTCCCTCCCTCTCTCTGTCTCTCTGCTCTGATTGACTGTCATCACATCTGACAGCACAGGCGGCAGAAAGATGATAAACAAGACATTTACACCGAGGAGACATCTTCGGCTGGCCACACACCCACCCACACACACACACATACACACACACACACACACAGGAGGGTGGAGGCGCCGCTGTCACAGCTAAATTTGACTGATTCCCGTCTGACAGCTGATGAAATGTGACACCTGACCAACTCCAACCCAAATCCCACCCAGAGCCTCGTGATTATCGAACTCTCAGGTCTGAAAACGTGGCTGTGTATATTTGCTTCTTCGGGGCAAATGGAGACTGCATTGATTTTTTGGCCAAGAACTGAACATTTATCTGACACACACACACACACACACACACAGCTCCAACACGTTACTAAGTGACAAACTGAGAGGTTTATTGTACAGTTTGTCTGAGCTCGACTCGTCTTGGCTGCACCCATTATCATTCTGCTCAGAGGAACAGCACTCCAGCTTGTAGCTTGTGTTTGCATCCTACGACCGGCCACTAACATAAACAAGTCTCCTGGTAGCAGAGTGGAATATTTAATAAGTGAAGAGCCAACTGTAAAATAAATAAAGTAAATTAAACGGACTCTGAGAGAAAAAAAAAGCTCCATGGGATCTTCTATGTACGATGATGCCATTTTCCAGAGAGCTGATTGGTCAGACGGCTGTTTTCTTTTTACACGTGTTGATATTTGATCTCAAACTTAAACGAACAAAACAAGGCAGACAGACTCCTGACAGGGAATCACGCAGGACATCTACTATACAAACCAAAACAACGAGCCACAGGAGGCTGAAAAGTTCTCTGAAGCTGCAGAGCTGCTGGCAGAACCCCTCATGATGAGTCCAGAGGGGTTCTGCTGGCAGAACCCCTCTGGACTCATCATGATAAGTAACCACATTCATTCGACTCAGTATTGTCATGAAAATTGTTATTTTGGTTGACCTGTAATTGGTGAAACTGGCTCCATGGACGGCTGATGATAATAATTTAATTTCAGCAAATGCCAACAACAACAGATGTTTGTGTCCAACTGATGAGCCACAAATCTGCATCAAAATGATGCGTTTGTGTCGCCAGCAAAGTTTGGAGACATTGTAGAGCCACAAAGACAACAGAGGGAGGAGAAGGTCGGTGCAGACGACTCGACAAAACATCAGACTTTGACGCCAGTTTGATTTCCTACTAAAAGAAAGTCCACTTTTCTTTCTCGAGACCATTAACAGGATTAGTTATTAACCAACCAGCCGTTAGATCCTCTAACATTAACAAGATTGTCTTTCCTCAAACCTAACCAAGTCCTTTTAAAACCAAAACTTCACTCTGTCAGATCAGAAAAACGTCAACATTCAAAATTGCTTATTTTTCTAGGAGGGCAATGACAATGAGACTGAGAAAACGTGAAAATCACTGTTTTTTTCCTGAAAAAATGACAAACAATCTTTTTTTTTCTGCTGAATTTTTTTCACAGGTGGGAAAGAAATGAAAGATTATCCTGGCAAAACTTTTCCTCACCAGCTCTCAAGTCATAGTCACAGGAGAGAAAACAGTTTAGATCACCAGAAAATACATTCCTCACTTGGCCCTTCAGGGCTTCCGTAAATGTCAGTCCACCCCTGCAGCATAATCCACCTCTCAGCGGGCCGTGTTTGCATGATCAGTTTGTTCCAAGTGGTCACTGTTTCACCTGAATGGACAGCTTTCTTTTCACTTCTTCCTCCCACCATCTTTCTGTTTTTTTTATCCCATTCTCCTGGTGTCTGTTCTCCTCCCTCTCTTCCCTCGCCACCATCTTTCTTGAGATAAATCTGCTCCCTGCTTATCTTCAGTCCTCTCTCTCATGTTATGCCTCTCACATTCATTTCCTGCTGATACAGGAGATGCTGCTCTGATGTTTATTGGTTTTCGATGAACATCTGAGTGTTGATTTGGAAACTGGGAGGGCTAAAGACTTCACTTACACCTGCCTGTGCACACTCACGTATGTATGTATGTTTGTACTGCACACATCCATGTTCTGTCGACTCACCGTAGCTCCTTGAACGGCTCGGCCCTGACGTGCGGCGTCTCCACTGATTTGCTGAACACGGCTCCTTCGGCCCCTGAAATCAGAGAACACAACATCAGACTGTCGTCAATTGAAAGCACAAACCCCTCCCGTCCGATCAATGGACATAATCTCTGAGACTCCACCGATCTATACGCTCCAGTCAGCGTGCACGGCGGCCCCTCGGCTCGCCTCGCCGATAACCTGAACGCACACACATCTGATAAGGAAAAATCCTCCGACGGGAACATCACAGGGGCGATTTTAAAATGAAAATGTTATTTCATCATGAAAGCAAATAGAATACATTTAAAGCTTCTGCTTCAGAAGCTCAGAGCAGCGCTGAGAGTTCAAGACAACGTGAACTCAAAGACATGCTCTGCTTACTGTGCAGGCTGTCTCCTGCTGTTTGGAGACTCCGTCTCCAGGTTGCATTTTTATTCATGACCTCCTGGAGGCAGTGAGGTGACTCTTAAATAAGAAGCAACAGCACGATGTGGTGTTAAAGGATACGGTATCGGTAGCATTTGGTCCAGTAACATAAGAAACGACCGAACAGCCGGGAGAGTTCATCAAAGTGAAATGTTTATTTATGAAACCTAGAATTATGTTTTTCTCAAAGACAGCTTAACGAAACATTCACCACAAGACAAAGACGGACGCGTGAGTATATGTTGCGTGTCTGGAGGAGTAATAAATGGCAGCAGCAGAATCAGGTAGCAAGAGACGGGATCACAACATGTTCACGGTGTGACATCAGCAGCAGCGCAGGCCCAGCTGCGTGTCTGCAGACGCTTAGGACTCTGATTGACTGTAGTGCCGATACCGCAGCTCAGCTCAAGTAAACCGAAGCATTCAGGTACACCAGATCAACAAAGCATCAGGGGCAGATCAATGGCTATGACTAAATGTGTTTTGAGGCACCGCTGGGAGTCCGAACGCCTCTCGCTCCGTGACACACATTCGAGTTTTCACGAGTGAGATAGACAGAGAAAAAAAAATAAATTCTGATGTCAAATGCAACAAGCATTTATCTCCAGTCCTGAGTGAAGATCTCTAACAGGTTCAAGTTTAAAAACTTGTTTCAAATGCAGTGAAACAATGAAAAAAACATAATGTAGAGTAGAAAATACACTATGCCTTTTAGAAGCTGGTTAATACGTCATTTTGACACGCACAGATTTTTAAATGACTCTGAAAGCACTCAGAAACATGATGAGAGGCAGTCGGAGCTTATGGTCAATCAAATTGAATATGCAGGCGCGCCAATGTGGTCCAGATATATTATCCTGGTCCAGGCCTCGGCTCTCGTCTCCCATGATTGATGTAAGTCTGAGAGCTTTGTTGGTGGCATTAAGAACGGGTACGTCACCTTCCTGAGCCAGAACCACAAAACTAGCACCAGAAAAATTGCAGCGAAAGTGTTGACGGTTGACATTGATGCAGCTGTTCAGGTTGCTGCGAGTTAACTTACAGAAATGAAAGCTCTTAGACCTACATTATGTTTTCCAACGACACGTCAGATGCTGAGCTAACTGCTCCGTGTTCACTGGATGGACACATCACTCAGTTCTCATCAGTTAGTGGCAAAAACAAACCCAATCAGGGTTTCAGGACTTTCACCTCGGGGGCCTGAGCGACAGTATCGCATGGAACCGAAAATCGGTCTCGACTTTATTTTGAATTTATTTCACCCGATCCATCATGCATACATGACGCCAAAAGGTAAAAGTATATTGCCAAATTGGCCAGAACACTTCTATATTGATGTGAGTTATTTAAAATTACACAACCACCAGTGACAACAACAACTTTTCTCTCCGGTTTAAAACATTTATGTGGAAGCCACCTGCAGACATTCAGTCGTGTCACAACAAGTTTGACAAGTTTGAGTATTTTTCAGTTTAACAGGCGTTTAATGGTTGAGTTTCACTGACGTCTGGAGATATTTACAACGCTCCCGCTTCCTCGAGGGAGCTCTTCATAACACCGCTCAACCTGTCGGAAAGTCAGGGAAATAAAATATATTTATGCAGACTGGAGCTTCGACTCGCCCGTGTGGGATAAATAACTCTCCCGTTAATGACTGCTACATGTGGAGACACTTCTGTTCCACGCTTCTTTTTTCTCCCCAAATGAATTAAACTCTCGTTGAAAGTTTGCTTGTAGTGACAAGATGAAAGTTTAACACGACGTAGTTAATCCATAAGAACACAAAGAATTAACAAGTCAAATGCGTTTAATACAAGCTGTGAATATTGAGTTGATTATTGAAGAGGCAACAAGTGCTATATCTTCTCTGCATTTCGCAGATTAATTCCCTCGTTTTTTTTGTTGTTTTTTTTTCTGAAGAGGTGAAACAAACCTGAGGGCTTAGAGAAGAAAAGAGAATATGTTTCCAGCAGCTCATGAAAAGCTCCGGTGACATTTAAATACCCACTGCTCAGTCAGTTAGAGGCAGAGAGTACAGAGAGGAGGATGTAAAGTGAAGTGGATGCCTCGGTGCATGTCACTGACTCTCCTGCAGTAAAGTGAGTGAAGATAAAACAGAAGCCCCCCATTAGAAAATCCCAGCTCTCAGCTGGAATAAAAAGAACAAAAAAGCCCTTTACTTTGCTCTCGGCTGTCACTCTGTCTTTAAAGGATAAAGCCAGTGTCATTTTAGTTCATTCAAACCAGCATTTTATCACCCATATAGAAAAGTTCAAACACAGTGACGTACCCACCACCGTCAGCAGAGAGGACCAAACCATTATTTTTACTTTTAATACTGTACGTGTGCTTAAAAATGGAATTTAGAATTATGAAGGGTTATTAAAGGGCCATCCGTGATGAAAGCCAATCAGCTTTATTTCTGAACAGTGTATTATTATGTGTAGTTGTACCATTTGTAGGGAGAAGACGCCATTCAGCCCAGTCTCCAGAATGAATTGTTGCCATTTTATGTTTCTGCAAACCCACAGATACGTTCACATTTCATGTCATACGTCCCTTTATGAACATTTCTATAACACAGTATGTGTTAAATCATGTTCACATTAACGTATATGAGACTTACAGCCAAGAATGAAGGCTATGATAACCATGATGTTTTTCCTAACCCTGGTTTTTGTGCCTCAAACTGACAACAACATTAGCACAACATTGTTACAGCGGGAAATCGAACATTTAAACGTAGGTCATACTTTGCTTTTTTGGTTTTTGCCTTTCCTTCAATGTGTTATGTATCATTTTTGTGCATAAAAAAGATCTGCAAAGTGATTTTCAGTATATCTATTCTAAAATATAAACACTCCCAGCTGCGTTATTTTAGATCACACTACCTCGCTCGGTAGAGGCCTACGCTGCCTCTGATTGGCTACACCCTGCCCATTAAGTAACGGGCAGCTCTCACCAGAGATTGCACAGAGGCAAGATGTCTCACTCTGTAGCTAAAACAGAGCCTTTAAAATCAAAGGATGTCAATCTATTTTACTAGGACCCCTACATAAAAGTATCGATCTGGAAATTTGAATAATAAGACCTCATTAACATAAAGAATAGGGCCGGGACTCGATTAAAAAAATTAATCGAATTAATCAGAGGCTTTTTAATTATTTAATCGCATTTTAATCACATTTTAATTGCATATAAATATTTGACCTGAGAACAGTGAGAAGCATTTTTGAATAGCATGAGCATGACTGAATACACAAGCTTAAGCAACAAAACATTGTTTATTTTTTTGGTGTGGGTCCTTGTACTCGGAGTCGGGCTAACGTCCACGCTAGCTCCCACGCTAACGCTAGCTGCTATATGCTTAGCAATTAGGTGATACCTGAGGCTTGATATGCTGCGGTGATACGCGAACTCCTTCTTGCATAATTTGCACACAACCGTGCTCTTGTCTACGCTGCCATCCGTCCGCTGAAGTCATGAACGCTATGCATGAACGCTATGCATGAAAGTTAGTTGGTGCTCCAGTATAATCGGTACCCCTGAAACTCATCCAGTGAGAAACGTTCCGCAGTGCAAAAATTAGTGCGATTAAAATCCGTTAATTTTTTTAACGCGTTAATTTTTGTGTAATTAATTAATCGTAATAAACGCGTTAAACTCCCGGCCCTAATAAATAAATGTAAGGTTTCAGCATATTGAGGTTTGCAGAAACGTTAATATGAAACATTTATTCTGGATTGCTGAGTTTGAGCTACAGTATCTGCAGAAACAAAACATAAAAATCTGGGTCAGGCTAGTTGTGTGTCAGACACTGATGAAGAGTTTGAAGTCTTGACATTCACTCACATTAAATGTCACAGATTATTGACGTTATGACAACGCAGATGTTTATATTTTTTGCCCGGCTGTCTTTTTTTGTACCGAGCAGACCGTGACGTCTCCATTCATGCGCACTTGTGTGAATAATAAAACTCGATTCTATCTGATTTCTGATCAGAGGCTCCGCATGAATACTGAGCAGACAGCAGCGATATGTCACAGCGCTGTCATGTTCAGGGACCAGCGAGGGAGGGGAGGGTCAGGTGAGAAAATAAATGATGCCGTCAAAGATTAATGTGTCCGTGTGCATCTATGTGGATGTGTATCAGTGTGTGTGTTTACGAGGCGGCAGTCAGGCCAGGGGCAGATATCATCAGTTGTGGCCTGAAGTATCTCAAGAGGTGATGAAATATAGAGACACACAAGGCACAGAAGAAACTCCCTGCAGGAATAATTTCAATGATTGGTGACGGTGGCCGACTGTACACGAGCAGCAATAACCCCAAACCAAAATCCTGCATTTATCTTGATACATATGGCTGCAGTGTTGGACTGTCATCTTTTAATATCTTCTCATCCTTTTTATGTGAATTAAAGTTGGCGCAATATATAAAATCCTGGAGGAGACTGGATATAGTTTTGTTTTAGCCTGTTCTTGTATTTTGTAAGTAACTGTAAGAACTCTCTTTACTACGACTGAGAGGTGGAAAGTTCACCAAAGTACTCGACTTCACTCCAAGTTTAAGGGAACTTGTACGTAACTTAAGTGTTTAAAATCCAAAGCAAATATTTAAATAATGACATACATCATTAACTATAATCAAATAATATGATATACGTTAATCTGAAATATGTCATTCTGCCAAATGAGTACTTTTACTTTTGTTATGTCACCTAAAAATATATATATTCATTTGAGTGTAGCCACACTTACACATCGCACAGCTGTGCTCGTGTGTAAGAATACAGATGTTGTACGGTTGAGAGAATGTAGCCAAAGGAAAGGGCTGTCTGACGGCAAAGTAAAGTGGCGAAATTGTTTGAAACATAGTGTATACTGTTCATGGATATATCTTTGTTTAGGTGGTGCTGCTTAACTGAAACAACGCTCTGCTTCCTGTCGGTGCTACTTGCTGCTTCTCCACACCAGCAGAGAGCTGATGGTCATCTGTCACATTAATGTAAGCTTCAGACCGCCTCATGGGTTTGAAGCTTTGGTATTCCTGATTTTGAGTGGAAAAAGACGACTGGATCGCCGGTCAGCATACAGTGAGAGTGAAGTTTGGAGGACTAATCTTAAAGGTACACTGTTGTTTTTGGAAATACATTTTAATCAGAAGAGAAAGAACACTTTTATGTTGTTGGCTATAAAATACATATTCCTGAGTTTGTATTATGAACTTATCAATATTGTAAATATTACCTGTCTGAGTTTCAGAGTGAACCTTTAAGGGAGGAATAGTTCCCCCTATCCATTAAAAGAGCAGAACCTCTTCCAATGCAAGTCTGTTTGCTCTAAATGATCAATTCCTTGACGTGTGACGACTGAACTATAACTAACACGTCGCAATTTGAGTATGAGAATACAAAACAGCCCATCACATAACCACCCTCGCTGCATCTCCTGCTGATGTGGAAGAACACTGCGAAGTCAGAAATGAAATCTATCGGCACGCTCTGCCTCCACTTCATGCAAATGCACAACGCCTATTATACTTAACTATACATGCTGCATTTAAATGCAGGCAGTCGTACACAGACGCACATACTGTGTTAGATCAGACATGAATATTAATGTCACATTCCTCCCTGAAACATGTGAGCTGGATTAACATGTGCAGTCACACAGCTGGCTGTAACCCACGCTAACGTGTGTGTGTGTGTGTGTGTGCGTGTACACTGCATGAATGCAAAGACAGCAGGCGCTAACATACAATGTCCTGTTGTCTGTGATTAACCACCGGCGACGTGTGCATCTCTACATTCAATCCCATCGAATCAACAGATGTGAATGAAAGGCGATCCGAGCGCGATCACGGCCACGTGGGACTCTTCGAAGCTTCGAGCGGCTCGATGAATCCGTGGCCGCCGTCCAGATGTCTAACTGTGGAATTATGACAGCTGACTGGACGTTGAAGTGCATGAAAGCCGCTCTCTTCCCATCAGAAGAAGAAGAACAATCCCACTATCAAGCTGTTAGATAGAAGCGATTTGTGGCGTTCGCTGTGTTCAGTAGTGATTTTTGCCATGAAGTACTGTAATTTACTATCATGGTATATCCACTTTCCTTCAATCAGCCTCCACCGCAACTGGTGATTGTCTGCAATACCCAGAATGACTCTGAGACCTCGGAGAGAACAAGGTGTTGTCTCTGTTGAGGCACACACGTGAATGCACACGTATTCACGTGACTATCTACACGATAGATTTACATCTCTAATTCTGTGAAATGGATGAAAGTTATTGATAACAGCCTCCTCGGTTGAATTCTGCATTAACATCGGAAAGTCAGAAGAGTTCAGTGATCTTATCTTTACAAATTGGATATTTTCCGCTGCATCTGGACCAGAAATGTGTCCTCAGCTCGACATCAGCGTGTATTAGTCTGCCATGCAAGGTGCCAACTGCTCATCAGGAGCAACGTGGGGTTCAGCATCTTGCTCAAGGACACTTTGACGTGCAGCTGGGGGAGCCAGGGATTCGAACCCTCGACATTCCGTTTACTAAAACAGCCGCTCTGTCTCCTGAGCTTCAGCTTCCCCACTCGCACCTTTATAATGTAACATTTAGCTCGCGTATAAGCTCATAGTTTGCACTTTAACATGCAAAGATTTAGGGTGTTTCGAGCAATGAGCTTTGTTTACATCGGACTCTCACGGATCCACATTGTGGCTGGAGTGATGGAGCAGGAGGTTCTCCAGCAGATGAGCTCTCACTGCACTCTCATTTTTCTTTTCAACCCAGCACCAAAGCTGCATTTCTGGTCACAGTCATTACGAGTAGAATTACACCCTCCTGGAGGTGAGTATATAACATCCTGCGGACAGAGACAGACCTGCCTCCACAGCTGTGCAGGAGCAGGAAGTTTAATATTCACCCATTTATTGTTTCTCTCTCTCTCTGCCCTCTATTATCTTTCTCTCTCGCTCCATCATCACACTCGCTCTCATTTTCTCTGCTCCGGAGTGTATCGCATTCTTCCATTTTAGTATTTCAGTCAGACCGGAGGTGTAGCCAGCAGCCCTCTCTAATAAATAGCCAGCGCTCCCTGTTGAGAGGCTTTGCCCCTTTCTTCTCTGAGCGCTATAAGGAAATCAGAAGCTCTTATTAAGGGAGGGCAATTCTCCACCTCAACAGGAAGTATAGGCTGTCAAATAGTGTTTGCAGCCTGCGGATTAGAGAAAGGAAAGAGAGAGTTTAGAGATCAAAGTAAGTACTGAATACAGAGGGAAAACTGAGAAGGAGATGGAGAAACGGAGGAGAAAAATTTGAGAGAGCAGAGCAGGAAAAAAAAGGGAAGAGAGCAGAAAGAGAAGCTAACCATGGCGGCCCGGTGACAGATGGATCCCTTCTTGCTCAAGCCAACTCTGACTCGTCGCATACAGTATGCAGCGGGCGGATTACAGCCCCGCTAGGAGCGATGTGACAAGCCACCGTCGATTCCCTCCACACTGCAGGTGAATATAAATCATTTGCTCTGGGTCGTTTCAGTCCAAAACTTATGCTTTTTTCCTTTTTTTCCCCCTGCTTAAATATGCTGACAGAGCAGAGAGACACCACCGCCGCCGGAGTGACAGGCGAGCCCGACAGTGATCGCCGAGAAAAGCGAGAGACATTTTAACAATGCCGGTGTGGCATCGGCGACGGC
Organism: Diplodus puntazzo; assembly: GCA_963678695.2. Classification (NCBI taxonomy): domain Eukaryota; kingdom Metazoa; phylum Chordata; class Actinopteri; order Spariformes; family Sparidae; genus Diplodus; species Diplodus puntazzo. The sequence goes on along the minus strand of OZ023167.1, from coordinate 29,700,019 downwards.
AGATACACAGCACCCATCCGCTGTGACAGCTGTAACATCCATCCCAGCCTGCACCGAGTGACGAGCTGTCAGCCCAAATAAAATGAGACAAAAACAACGGTGCAGGTGCAGTTTCTAAGGCTCTGCGAGGAGTTCGGAAGGTTACAGATTATGGATTAACAGGTTGAAATCATAAATAAGTCAAGACTTGTTGGACATCTAAGCATGAAGATGAGAGAGGCAGACGTGTGGCAGCGGATCACAGGGTTGTCTCGTCTCGTCGTCATTAGCTTCGATCTCCACAGGCCGGCGTGTGAAGCTGCGCTGGACAGGCTGAATTATCCAACGCCCGGGTCACCAGTCTGACCCCAGATCTGTGCAGGACACATCGAGCCTCTCCTGCTCAGACTCTGCTCAGACTTCCCCACTGAGCTCATGTTGTACAAAAAACATTCTGTTAAAGTTTAGACATTCTCCTCACTGTCTGTGCGGCTGACAGCTGAAACACAGGAGGGTTATTGACACACAATTTAAGCTGAGATCTGCACCAGCTGAAGAAATTCATAAGTGAGTACGGCTAATGGATGGATGGTGAATTAAATGCTTTCTTGACTCGATCTGAGGATGAAATTTATCCTCAATGTGTCATTTTAGCATAAAACGGGCAACAATTTAGACATCTTGACCAATAAGTAAGTAATAACATCAACATTAGTGCAGACACCAAACACAAAGTAACATCAGTGATAGAAAAGGTGTGATTCATAATCTGAACGATAGCTGTATCAGTTTGGATCTGTCAGCACCCTGGAGGTGAAGCGAAGCAGCAAAATTTTAATTCATATCAACGTAATTCACCTTATCCTTTTAACTAACAGCTTCAAAACCATTTTCATGGTGCAGTATCTTGTAGAAGACAGTTGTTTGTTGTTACAGACCTGTGATTAGTCTTTACAGAAGTGGTGTTCCACTGTTAACCTGCGGGGGGCGCCACATCGCACAAAATGCAAATTTCTGCATAAAACTGCTTTAAATACACAGTTTTCTAACATGTTCATATCATCTTTGTCAAATATTAATCCAGCCATACTGTATATATACTAAATACAGACACGTTTACATGCATATTCTCTATATAATCACGGACTTCTTGTGTTTTGCATTCTTGTCCTCGTACATTTGACTTGAACAAAGACCTTGCACCGTGTTGTTCACTGTTGCTTTGTATCTGAACAAAATGCATCTTTTTTTCCACCTTGTATGTTACAAACGCTCTTGATTCAGTGGTTTAAATACAGATCCAGTCTATAAGTCAGCTCTGCTCTCTCGTCTCTGTTAAAAGTTTGACACAGATTTTATTCCGTGACATAAAATAATCCTGAAAGGAGCAGCGCTGCATTTTTAAATGTGTATGAATTATTTATCTTTAATGTAAAATATATTCTTAGAAGGCCGGATTATGAAGCTCACCAAGTCAGCCAAAACCTTTCATTTAAATTATTCCAATCTCTCTCTCACACACACGCTGTCATCATCATCACCATCATCGTCATCGTCGCCACAGTTGAGAAATATGAGCTGAGCAGTGGTAATCAGTCAGCACCCCGGGACAAGAATGATTAAAGTGACTGCACGAGGACATCATCTGCTCATTTCCACACCGTCATCATGAAAGACAGGAGAGAAAATAGACAGAGTTACGTACGAGCTCAATAATCGTCTTCACGCCGCAGAAAAATGTGTCCTGATTGAGATTTTTTTTCTCCGGCGTGTCAGAGAGCCAACACCTTTTCAAATTAAGCTTCATTTCACACATGTGGATGTCGGGGAAAAGGCTGACCGGCAGCACCGCTCTGACTCTCCAAGTATTAAATCTATGACGAGTCAATCAGTAACACGCTGGTGGCTCCGCTACAGGGACGGCAACGACAGTCTGTCAGTCGATCGGTTTCACGACTAATCAACTCGGCTGTTGGATGGATTGAAATTAGATTCACGGCGCCCGAGGAGGATCTGAAGTAACTTTTTACATTTATCGGCATCGTTAAGTCAAAAAATTGTAATTTGTTCAACGCCTGAAAGACTAATGACATTCTCATCAGCCTCAGCTCTAATTTGTATTGAGTACTAATAAGCTAATGTCAGCACGCTAACACAAAGATAGGAACGTATTAAGGATTTTACCTGAGAAAATCAGCATGTTAGCATACTGGTGTTAGCATTTAGATCAAGTAGAGCCTCACAGTGGTGCTAACTTGGCTGCTGAGACATAACATTTAATGAAAATAAGTATAAATGATTTGCTAATTTTCACATATATCTTATAAAGAGAGTAAGTTCGATTCTTTTAAACTCGCCGCATGTGATTTCTGCCAGCAGCGGTCTCGAAATCAAAACAAAACAAAAGACCTAACCAGTGTAGGATCATGGGAGTTGTTGTCCTCATTGTTACGTCTCCGTGACTCAGGCGGAAACGTGGTTATGTCCTCAACTTTTATTCTCATTTTGTCACATTTCCCCGACTTCCTCACTCACTCACTGACTCTCTACTGGAAGACGACTGACACACAAAGGGTTCAACGGTCAATACGATACGTACGGTAAGACAAACATTTCACACATAATAGCATTTTTTTTTTTACTTCTAGACTATTATTATTGTTGTGAAATAGTTTGCTTAGGTCTAGGCACAAAAACATGATCATGTTTTGGGTTCAAATAATTACATTCAGCCATGTAACTTACATAATTTATGTATATTAATTTACTTTATGTAAACAAACCCTGTATGGAGGGAAAGTCCCGGTATCCAACCAACCTTCCCCTCAGCTCAATGCACAGAAATGCAAAAATTAAAATAATTGTGTTGTTTTTTTTCCGTCACTCTCAGTCATGTTAGTGATATTGCAGAAACCGTAACACAAATCATCCTCGCTCTCACAGGACAAAGAGACGAAGAGACAAACTGACGCACAGCCATTCAACATGCAGCGTAGACACATCAGGGAGACGGGCAGACAGACGGATGGACGCCGCCGAGCACACCGTGGTTAATGTGCTTTAATCTTCAACAAAGATCGTAAGAGATAAGTTTAAGAGCCCGAACCTTGATGTCAGCCTGCCTGTCTGTCTGCCCGTCCTTCTGTCTCCGAGTGTTTGAAGCCTCGCAGCCTGCGGGGCGGCAGTAATGAAGTCCTGAGCCTCTAATTGGAAAGAATGATAGTGAGCAGGACGTTTGATATTCCTCTGCAAATAGGCCTGCCGGGGACGTCGACTGGAGGAGTGTGGGGCCAAGCTGATTAGCATGGTGGCGTGTGTGTGTGTGTGTGTGTGTGTGTGTGTGTAATACGTCCTTCTAGTTCATGTATTTGCATTTTGTGCATCTTGAAAATACAACAAGCTGGAAACAGTTTGTGAACGCTCACAGCAGAGACACGTTTGACGAGTCTGAACGCAGCTGAGGACGATTTAAATGTCTCCTGTCATCTGTCCTGTTTTACTACAAGCAGCACTTTGCAGAAGGAGAGTCGGGTGTGATGGAACATTTCAACTGAGCGAGTGAAGGGTGACACTTCATAGAGATTTCTCCGTGTTGTGTACACAACATGGCCTAAAGTATGTGGACAACGCCTTCGCATTTGTTGCAGCGTGCAGCGATGTCCTGACAAGGCCTCCGTAAACACCAGATCCATAATCATTCATTCAGCGTGGAAGAACTCGACTGGCGTGCACAGAGCCACGACCTCCCTCCCATCCGTCCAACACCTTATTGGACCAATCAGAACGACCAGCTGCCAGCCGGACACGGACCATAATAATGCAACGTAAACACAAAAGTCTGTTTCTGTTTCCATCGTATCCAGCGCTCTTGAAACGGCTCAGCCAGTAGTCTGCAGGGTTTTAAGTCAGCCTTTTAGTATCGGTTGTGTTCGGTGTTGGTATCTACACAGAGGGGCAACATAAAAAACAGGATGTCACAGAGTCTTTGATTCAGAAACCAAAAGTCATTGATAAGATCATGTACGTAATGTAAAGCTACTTTGCATGAAGAAGGGATTAAAGAGCCGTTTGGACGATCAATATATTCAGTGGTTCAGTGGGGAAAGAGGATGTGTTGACTTAGAAATATGCAAATACATCGGAAATATATGTACTATCAAATATCAAGTGTTAACATACTTTGTCCACATACTTCTGACCGTGTAGTGTATATTAATTAAGAAAGAATACAGTTGTCAATGTCTGTTTTTCATGATTGGAACAAACATCAATATCCGCCGAACATGCTGTTTTCTACATTTGACTTTTATTTTACCGACAGTCATCAAATCACACACCAGACAGCAAATGAATGGATAAGACTGATAATCTGATAATGTGCAGTAATATTCATGAATTTTAATAACTTTAATCAACCTTTAAATTGTTGTTTACGCATCACCGAGGTCATCAAGTTGCATAAAACAGGTACTTGGTTTTGTTTTTTTAACAAAGCTTCGCTCTGGGGATAAAAACAATGAGGGGAGGTTGCGAAGTCTGACATTGAAATAGTGTAATTGGAGGTGTGTGCAATTCTCAAAGGTATGCTTTCCACCCCGTGTTATAATTAAGCATTATATTTTAATGTTATAGCCCATTAACTATGACTTGGTCTATACTTTCCATCACTGCTGACCAATTTCCAAAAGCAAACTGAGCTTTGGATTAATTACCTAGCTCTTAGGCAGCCACTGGATTTCCATTTATTTCACCACGGAATGAAAATCAACGCAGAGATTTGGATAATTAAAACCATCCATACTGAACATTTTTGTGTTTTTAACTCGTGGTTTACAATGAAGTGACGTAGCTGCCTGAAAAAAAGGGACGTAAATGTACAAGTATTGTTCATGGTGCATCTCTGAAACGGTCGACTCCAACACCTCTCCAACACCGGGATGTTTTTTTTTGTGCCGGCTCGTGTGGTTAAATGTAACTGCACGTGTATAAAATTGATTCTTCCATCAAGACACAAGACGCAGGAAATGAGAAGAGCAGCGACGTCGTGACCGACTCCATCACCTGTGCCTCACAGGTCACCTACGACTGTATTCATCAAGTTACGTTCAAAGCCGTTAACGACCACAGAGGAGGAGGAGGAACCTGTCTGACGGCTCCCAGCATCTCCTTTCATGTGCTCCTTTAACTGCGCTGCAATCAGTCCTCATCTGCTGCTGAGTCGATGAGCGGATCGATACGGCACCACCTGCATTTACACACCGCCGGGCCGCCTCCGCCGCTCGCTCTGTTCTCCGCCCGTCCTCTCATCAGCGTCCTCCCTCCCTCTCTCTCTCTATTTGCCTCGTAAACATGTGCAAACAGACTTCACGAGGGATCGATAAAACCCATCCGGGGGTTTTTATTTCGACTTCCTCCGGCCAAAATATTACGCCTCCTCCTCTGAAAATTATTTCATCGGTAGATTTCCAAAATGTGACCTCGGAGATCATCTTCTTCCTTCCTCACGGGTTCACTCTTTCTACCTGGTTAGTCCTCCTTTCTTTCCCTCCACCTCGTGATTTCTGTCATCACTTCATTTATCTCACTCCTTCGTATCCTCACTTCCTTCATTTCCCTTCTCCACTCTTCTGTTTCCTTCTGCCTCACCTCCTCCACTCATCTTCTCCCATTTGTTCCTTCCCTCCATCATTTTCTGCCTCATCTCCTTCACTTCATTTCAACACTTTTCCTTTTCCTCTCACCTCCCTCATTTCCATGCTGTCATGTTTCCCTCTAACACAACTTCCTCTTCGCTCTTTCTTTTGTTTCATTCCCTTCCTGCTTCTTCTAATCTTTCCTTTTCATCCTTCATCTACGTATCCTCTGTCCCACCTTTTCCTTCATCCCTTCCTTTTCTCCAGAGCTTCCTCCCTTTCCTCACCCTTCCTCTCCATGCACTTCTCCCTCTTTCATGTCCATTTTCCTTCTGCATCACCTCCTCCACTCATCTTCCCATATATGTTCCTTCCCTCTGCCATTTTCTGCCTCATCTCCTTTCCTAACTGTCCACACCTTTCTTCTTACCTCCCTCAGCTTCCCCCTCACGCTTTTCTTCCTTTTCTGCTCTTTCCTTTCTGCTTCCTCTTTTTTTCCTCCCCTTCCTCTCATGGTTTCTTCACTACTTCTGTCACTTTGCAGGACCACATTCTCCATCTTCTATTTTTAACCCTTTGTCCCATCTTTTCATTCATCCACAGCTCCCTCTGTTTCCTCACCCGACTCTCCATGCACACCTTTCCTCCCTCGTGTTCCTTCTCCACTCATCTGTTTCCTTCTGCCTCGCTTCCTCTTCCCTTTTATGTTCCTTCCCTATATTATTTCATGCTTAATCTCCTTCCTCACCACCTTCCCTTTCTCGTTTTCATCCAAGCCGCACACTCCCTTTTCTTCCTCTCTTCCTTTCCTTTCATGGTTCCTTCCTTACTCCTCTCACTCTCCACTACCATTTTCTCATTCCTTCATTCTCCTCCCATCTTTTCTTTTTTCCTTTCATTTTATCTCCACAGCTCCATCTCTCTCCTCACTCTGCACATGCTTCTCTGCTTCCTTCTCTCATTGACTTCCTTGTTTTCTTCCTCCACTCTTCACTTTTCCCTGTTCTTACATCCTTTCCTTTCCTTCCCTTTCTGCATCTTTCTCCATCTGTCTTCCATGTTCCCTTTCTTCTTCTTAGTGCCTCCTCTCCTCCTTTCCTTCCCCTGCTTTCCTCTGCCTCATTTTCCCCCTCTCGTATCTCTTCCCTTCTCCCTGCGTTCGTTCTCGTCGCTCCCTCAGTTTTTCCTCGTCCGTGGCTGAGATCAATCAGGAACTTATGAAGCGTGCAGCGGGATGAATCAGTGGTGTTCAGAGGCCTCATGAAGATTCACTTAATGGTATTTCATGTCAGCGGGCAAGTGGTACTGATAAGGAACATCAGCATCGGAGAGCGGGTGAGCGAGGCAGAGGAGGAGGAGGAGGAAGACGTGGCGGATAAAGAAAAATGTCCAGAGTGAGGGGAGTAAATAAAACAAAGCAAAATTGGAAAAAGAAAGATTAACAGTCCTTATGAACCCCAAACGATGGGATTCGTGCTCGGGCCGTTTCAGACCATCTGCCACTGAGAAGTTATTTTGTTTATCCACACCAGAGCTATTGGTGGCAGAGAATTATGGGTATTATGGAGAAAATAGGGTATTATAAAGCTTTCGCAGAGATATCACAGAGCCGAGGGTGAAGAAAACGCACTGCTGAGCTTTTTACACGAGTTTAACCTTCCCGGCTGCTCTCGCACACATGTGTATGTACAGTGATGCTGGTCAAGGTGAGACACCACGGCTTCAGAGAGTGAGATACCGCAGTGTGCTCCTGCTGCACAGATTAGACTGTTAGGCGGGGTAATTTATAGCTGACAAGGTCTCGGGGCATACATGGCTGTGGAAGTTCATAAAAAGCCTGTAAAACTAAAAATTGAAGGAGGGGAAGGATGCTGATGATAATGTTTGCACATCACCCGGGTGAGATTGATGGAACTGTCCCCCGCGGGCCACCGTAGGTAATTCATGGGTGTCTGAGAAATGAGAGCGAAGAAAGTAGAGGGCCATTTGATTGCAGAGTACGAACCCCGAAGCAGGAGACGATCTCGGCAGACGACTATATACTCCTTAAAAATGAATAGAGAAGAATCTGACAGCCAGGCGTGCCGCGTCAGCAGAAAACAGGATGACGGATGTACAGAACGTCTGTGGGTATTATTATTGAGTAACTGATCTGGTTCTGGTTCTTGGTCTCAGCGCAGGAGTTTCTCTCCAGACTGTCAGTCAGGTGATGTGTCTGCCGAGCTGCTGGAGGAGGTGACGGCAGCAGTTCAAACCTCTGTGGAGCCTCTGATGTATTTTCTATTAGGTCTTTAACCCAACCAACCATCTGCTCCAAAAACTCTCCTCTGGGAGGCCACACCGGGCCATTACGACCAGAACTACCTCCAGCCAGCTGAACAGCCTCATCACAGGAGCTGGCAGGCACGCACACATGTACAGTACATTTACTCCACGCCACAAGAGTTTAACAAGGTAAACATTTTCGATATTTTCGTCAGATCAGAATGTTTTATAAGTGGAGACCACACCCATGTGTACACATCGAGCACAGCGTCGATTGACAAACTAAATATTTGTAAATATTCAAAATATCAAAAACCATAAAACTTCATTACAAGTACCTAGACAAATGTAAATCAAATACAATAGACGCGCAGAGGCAGGAAGGTTTAAAACACATAATAACATAAGGCACAAACTTAACAAATCCAAAATGCAACAAAAAAGCAGATGACAAAAATGGGATCATAGAGGCAACAATGAGAATCCAAGAAAACTAAAAAGTACCCAAAACAGGGACAGGGAAAAGACAAAGACAGGAAGAGGAAAGCAACACATGACCCATGATTCAATCTACAAAATAAAACAGGAAATGACTAGACAACAGTCCAAACCATGACAGATGCAAATCAACAGAGATAACAGCACTGTTTTAAACATTATATGTCACATTTCATCAAAGCCGGATTTCTCTTCCAGGAGCTAAATGCACCATTTAAATCATCTGACGAGATGAAAAGACTGCAAGCCAACGTCAAATGTCAGGCAGCGCGTTAGTCTACGATTAACAGGAATGTTGGCTGAATGTTGAACTGTGCTGATCAAGTTTATGACTAAATACGAACCACAATCTGTTGCTGCAGGAGAGCTTTTGTCACAAAACACTGGTGTCTTGTAATGTTTTATTTTTATATTTACGTTAACGTCTCCTGGAAAGATGAGTTGGTTGGTGGACTAATGAAATAAAAGGACATCAACAAGTTACATTAGTCCTAGCTTCTCTCTGTTGTAACTGTAAAAATTCATGTTTATTGGATTTGTTGATGAAAAAAACAAAAACTGTTAACATACTTTTATATCCTTGAATGTTTCACAGGTCAAGCAGTGGCAGATTAATCTAGAACAGAGGTGTTTCCCTCTGAAGGACATTTCTACCACTTCCCATTTCTCAGGTAGAATCAGTAGGATTTGTCCCAGCAGTTCCTGAACGCACCACAAAGACAGTTGATTGTTGAGTCTCATTCCCAGGACGTCAAACAGACACATGTTGGGTTGGTAAAGCGTCCCGAGCAGCAACAAAGAGAGAAAATCAGAAACTCTCTGCAGATACGAGACACTAACACGCCTTTTCTCCACATTCCAGTCTCCCTCTCTGTCTGTTTACGGCGTCTTACGTCTTTGTTTCGTCCTCAAATGCATCAAACTAAAGTAACTAGCCTGTTTTTAAAATGTGAGGAGGAGAATTCAGAAAGACTGTGTAACTTTCTACCTCTGATCTTAAATGAAAATGACTGTTAGTTGCTTCCTTTTTAAAAATCAAATAAGGGAAGCAGACGATGTGTTGAATGGCAGGGCCGTCTTATTCACAGCAGATGATGCTCCAACAATGAGCCTTTCTGCAGATTGACAATGCACAAAAACCTGAAAGGAGCACCTCTGACCTTCAGTCAGTTACTTACAGCCAATTTACAAATGGGACTTATTTATTTTTTCCTTCCACTAATAACATCTTTATTCAACAGACTCTCTGTGACTCACCAGGAGAGTAAAAGCAATTATAGCAATTTATGATCATGTGAAAGATGTTTTTTTTTGTCCCCTTTGTTTGCCGCTTTTTATTAAATACAACGGCTGCTATTAGGTACAAGCCAGAGTCGAGAGCAAAATGTAACCTTGTGTTCTGAAATAACAAACCACCTGCACGTCGCTGCTGAAAACGCTCCAGGTGGCCTAAAGCAGGGAAACTGGTGCTATCCATCTGTGAGGCGGTTCTTCATTACCTGTCATCCATTAACAGGCAACATTAAATACATTTGTATTTGAGGAGCTTCAGGTCCTGATTTGGATCTGTCGCTCATTCAGCAGTCCGTCCCTCAATTCAGTCCCCTTGACTTCCTGCTCCTTCATCCTCCAGTTCGTCTCTTCTTCCACTCTCACAAACCTCAGATCTTTCTTCTCTTTTCAGACCCTCAGCATCACATCAGCCTCTCCTACGTTTCCATGCTCTTTTACCTTCCTTTCTCTGCCTGCCTCCTCTTCTGTTCATTTCTTTTTTTTGTCTGTGGAGTAATTTCTTCTTAATAAGCGATTAAACCCAGGGAGAAGGAGGAGAATTGGCAGGAGGAGGAGGACGAGGAGGAGGAGGAGGATGAAGGTACATGTCAGACTTGATGTACAGCTGATGAGGGTCAGGGGCTGGATGCCACCCGGGGGTGGAGGGGGCCCTCCAGCTTTAGTCTCGCAACAGGACAGTGAGATTGCACATTATCATGAAATATATTTAGCTCTCCTCCGTCTCATTACGGCGGGTCAAAGAGAGCTGGAGGAGAATCTGGGCTGAAGAGAGCGAAAACGAGCCACGGGACACATTTAACAAGAGGGAGGACGGCAGCCTGCAGGGCCAGCAGACAATTAAAATCGGACTTTCTCAACAGAGAAGTCGACTTCACACCACAGTCAGAGACGATTCATTTCTAAATGAAGATTGTGAAAATGGGAGATGTGAGATAAATGATTACATTTCCGTTCTGCGCTGCAGGGAACAGCACTGCTGTTATCCACCTGCTTGAATTAAAAGGGTTTGACGACGATACATCAGCTGATCAGCCCAGGATGACATGTTACGTGCATTAACGTTCCCACAAAGCAGATACGTCAGTGGGTGGAGGGGATGTTGGTGGAGATGCAGGCGACAAGGTTTCAAAGCCGGTGGCTGCAGTTCACGTCCATTTCTGTGTCAAACCTCTGGATGTTTTTAAGGAGACTGCGGGAGAATCCCCAGCTGTGTTTCTGCCGACAGTAACCGGATATTTTTGACGGGAAGTCGGGAAATCTCCAGCCCTGATATTATCTTGGAACTGGGACCAAGTTACTGAAAAGAGGATGAGACTAACTTCCTCAAACTCCTCGGCCAAACTACCCGACCTTTAGTCTAGTAATCTGCTGCCTCGCAGTCTTACAGTTTGTGCACCACATGACCCAATGCACATTACAAATCACACATTTGTTTGTGCTGATTTGCAGAACAAATATATCAAGGAAGAAAAAGAAAAGATTATTTTTGACACGTACGATACACGATGCAAATATTGGACAAGCTTGTGAGGTGAACTTGGCTTTAGGTTTGCACATAATTTGTTTAAGAAATCATGAATTTCCCTCAGCCAAAGTCATCGTTGTACCTTTTGTAAGTCAGGTGTTTATTCTCTCTCATCGTGGTATTAAATGAATAAGTGAAGAAGTGACCTTGATGTTTTTTTTATTGAATGCTGGATTCAAAGAGAAACAAAAAACCTCGTGTGACACTGTAAACTCTTACCCAGTCTGAATTTACCCTCATCTAAATTGTAAATCCTGACTGTTTATCCCTCCCATTCAATCAGAGCCTGTTATAATGGTAATGAGAGAGCCATATGGCAGACACAAACACAAATGAGGGCAGCGCTCGGGCACACGGCAAGCAGCCGAGTATTTACACGACAACAAAGAGAAATATCCGTCCTGACGATTAGAGCGGGATGTGTAGGTGGGACGACTCGTGTTTGTCGTGTTCGTGTTTGCCTTCCTGTGCGCGCATTAATCAGCGGCTCTGCAGCTGTTTGAGTCAAAGTGAAACAAGCCGAGGTGAAGAGGGGGAAAACGTCAGGGCGGCAATAAGGAGCGTCGCTAAAACTCAGGGCCGCGACCCAACGTGATTGTTGCGATTTGAACTTCAAGACTAGAATTGTCATTTTTTTAAATACAGTCTTTAAAATGAGCTCAAAACATGTTTCCACTGTTGAAGTTTTGCCTTCTTCTGCTTCTTAAACTCCAATCAGAAAGGTCAGACAATGCAGAGTTAAAATAGCCGGATTACAGAGTCCAAACATCACAGAGTACTGGGAAAAATACAGATGTTGTGAAAAGCCCAGATGTGTCGGTGACTGATGCTCTTTTGCTCTGATGCTGTCACGTATACTTAACTTATAAACAGTAGATGGAAACACTCCAGAGACACAATGATTTCCTGACTGGACATTTTGAAGACTGCTGGCAGAGATGTTGTTATTTTTAAAAATGTACCCTGACAGGAGGAGAATGTGGTTGGTATCTTATACACAGAACTTTCTGACATAGATTCCTCCAGGTCTGTGAAGCTCTACTGATCGCATTCAAACTTGGATGTATGAGGAAAAAGTCCTCGTTCTAAAGACGGGGCCTCATTTATTCATATGAACTGACTGCATGACACAAATATGACGTTTGTAAGTCCGCATTAATTAATTTAATTACATAAATCTCCCTCAACTTTCTAAATGTGATCTTCCTGATTGATCAATGTTCTATGATTTTGTTTGAGAAGAAGATTTGATAGACGACTTGATAATGGCGATGCACAGCGTGGATATTCTGCAAAAACTACCTCACAGTTCGGAGGCCTCATTTATAAAAATGTTCTTAGATTCATACCTAAACTTAATTTCCGAAGGCGTGATCACATTCATAAGACACTGGGCAGTAAAAGCAGCTTTCTCCAGCAGGTTATGAGAACTCCATCTGTAAGTTATGTACCTTCCTCGTGGTTTCCTCTTATATGAGCCAGCACAAATTTAGGTTTTAGTCACGAATAGCCATGGACCAAGAGAGAAAAACCAAACCTTTTGAAAGATGAGATCACAGTGATGTTAGAGAAGATTGTAGCCGACAACATGTATTATTCAGCTACCAACAGCCCAAACTGATTCTACATCACCTGCAGCAGAATCACTTACGTCAGGTCTAGACTTTGTTCCCAGATAAGATCATTTCCACATCGACGTAAGGGTTTATGAATAACAACTCGTATGTGGTTTTTCAGCTCGAGTCAAATCAAAAATCGACCCCAGAGAGTAAGCAGCACTGTTCTTCATTTCGATTTGTCTACGTTGAACTGATATCCACTTTACATTAGCTGTAAGAAAACATCTGCATTTATGTTTTCGAAAGAAAGGATGTTCAGAGAAGTTGGTTCCACGTGGACTCTGCTCCCACACCTTCCTCTTCCTCTTCACCACATGAGCAGATCTCAGACGACTGTGAAAGTCACCTCGGGGTAAAGTCAGTCGTCGGTGACAGAGCGGCATCATGGCTGTCGGTTATGCTCCCATGCTAGATGTTATGACTGCATTAGCGCTAACTGCGCTCGCCTCCTCTCTCACACAGATGGCCCATTACGTGTTGGAGGGATAACGACAGAGAACGCATTACACTCCTGTACTGCCTATAGGACGCGCACTGCCTGCCGCTAACGTATAACTGCCTTTGGAAAAACAAACAGTGCCAGCGCTCTCGAACGCACCCCTGCTCGCCGGGGACGGTGCCAGCTGCAGGCGCCCGGAGCAGAGGGGAAGGAGGGAGCGCCTTCCCTCCGCCGCGCTTACAATCTAATCTGGCTTGATGACCGCTGGCGCCTGGATTTATGTCAGCCATGAAACAAGGCTGCGGGAGACGTCCTCGAACCCCACGGCCAGCCAGGTGTGAGGGACACACACACACACACACACACACACACACACACAGTCTGCCAGCAAACATACATGGAGGAGCCATTTTTCTCTCTCGGGCTGTAAAGGCAGGTGTGCGCCCTCCCAGTGAACTGAGTACGTCACCTCAGATACTTCACACCACCGTAGAGGTCTTCATGTGTTCTCAGAGACCAAACCCGGAGCTGAAGTTAGTCCTTGAAACAAACAGAACACTCATGTTTCTTTGATTTTACATTCATTCTCAGGATTTTGCTCTTTATCAACCACAAACTGATAGCGTATCATGGTGTTTGTGTTCTCTCTGGGTCTGTTTGGATCAGGTCTAATCATCCTACAGTCTGTTCAGGCTGGATCTGTCCTGCTCTGATCTCCTTCGCTCCCTCGGGTTAGAAAATGATTCATTAACCACTTTGAGCCTCTGCTCCAAAACTAGAGAAAAGAAAAGACAAGTGAGACGACCCGTGGGTTCAGTGTGGAGTTTCCCTCCAACATGATATTCAGGAGCGTTAAAGTATTTTGGTTTTGTCTCCAAAATATCTGCTAGCATCAGCTGATCAGAGCTGTGACAGTAAGAGAATGCCTCGTCGTTGAAGTTGGAAACAAACCGTGCACAACAGTTGCTAAATTCATCCAGAACCGACCCAGAACCTGAATGTGACCTGATTCAAAACGGCTGATCGTGTCCTCAGGATTCTAAAAAGTTGAATCTTTATCTTCAGTGTTGTTATGAACACATCCAGATATCTTCTAACACGGCTGCTCATCTTCAGCGCTGATGAATAATAAACCAGCCGTTTTGATCATCTCCACTTATCATTTAATTTGAACGGCTTCCTTAAAGCTACAAACTCAGCTGAGCAGAGCTTTGATATTTTACAGTAGATTAGTTCACATGTGCGTTTATATACCATCAATCTTATATCTTCTATACGAGAGGTTGACGATCTTCATCTTATGATGAAACATGGCACATACTGAAATGCTAAATAAATGCTCATGATGTCTTATTATTTCTGCAAAGTGTGTATCTATAAACGTTTCTTTTTCCTCATATTACCTTTTAATGTATTTCTATGTTTTTATTGGATCATTATCCACTGACTGGTGAGTTTTTCTGCTCATTCTATGCGCCTCTAGTTGTCATTTCGTTTTTGCTGCATTCAAAAATTACATATTTAAATGTTCATGGTTGTTTAGAGGGGAGGTCCGGTTTATGTTCCTCTCTTGACACGTCTCACACTTACGTCTGTGCAAAGGATAAAAAATAACCATAAAACTTTAAAGTTCAAAGTGAAAAGTCTTCGACATGCATCTGCAAACCCACGTGGGTCACGACTACATTTTTACAGGTGTCATCTCAGTTTCTCCCTCCCTCACACACAAACACACACATGCAAACACAAACACACACAGACACAGGTCAGTAGAAGCTGCGCTCGCTGGGGTTTTAATGGATTCTTCATCATCTCCTTAACATGGTCAGCTGACAGGAATCCAATGGCCGCTCCCACATCGCCACATTTCCCATTCACTCCGGATAAAACCGTGAAATGTACGGCTGTCTCCGTCTCGCCTTGAATAAATTCTCGGCTGTGACGTCCCCCCCCTACGCAGTAACTCTCAAGTGTCTTTTATGGTCTTATTACGTCTTAACGGCGTCCACTCTGAGGGGAAGGAGAGCCGGGTATAAAAGTGCGCGGGCTGAAGCTGTCAGGGCGGATATACGAGCGAGTCTGTGAGGGGTTTCGATGGCACATAAAGATGAAGATCATGCAGGTAGTTTCATGTGAAGCTAGACATTTTCTCAGTTGTTGAACTGTTCGTCGAGGGTTTACTACGGACCGATATGTTTTTGTGTTGCACTAAAACAGTTAAGACACCTTGTGACTGCAACATCCTCCTGTGATTTGAAGCTGTAACGTTACCAAAGACACCATGTATATATATTTTTTTTGTCTGTAACTGCGGCTAAAAATAGGAGTAAACTGCGATGGAAAAATCATGAGGGAACTTTGATCAGTTCTGGCACACGGGAGGGTTTCATTGCATAAACTTTCTAAAAATATGTCCCCGCAGCGACTGAAGTTTGAAACTCGCAGCCCCAGAGCTGCCACTCACAACTTCCTATGGATCCCCGAGTCATAAGAAACCTTTCTGAGCATTGAAAATCAAATATTAGACGGATGTTTTACGGGGCTTCCTGGAGCTGTTATCATTTTTATTTAAACCCACTCACAGTAAAAGTTTATGCAAATCACAAGCCATCCCAATGATTACAAGTTAATTTATAGGAATATTTTTATATTCATAGTTGGGTTTTATTCCTCACACTCACACCGAGGTTGGTTTATTTTATGGATTTCATTTCTGCTCCCCTGAAACCATCAAGTGTTTAAATCACACGTACATTTTTCAATGTGATGTCACATTGAATACAAAGTTTTGAGTCAGTGTGAATGAATGTAATGACTTAGTCTGATTAAATGAATGCAAACTTATCACATATTAATTTCCTTTTCAAGTGCTAAAACACATATTTTTAGTTATTCTGTCTCCTGTAAAAGATAAGTCACATGTCTCATTATATAATTCATACACAGTGACTCAACGTGATAGAAAACCTTCATTTTACATCAAACATTAAAAATGTACAAGTAATTAAAACTTAAAGTCTGTGTTTTCGTGTATCCGTTTCAGTTTGTGTCTTCTTGTAGCCAGCCCAGGTTGCAAAAGCAGATTTCTGATGTTTATGAAGTCGTTAACAGTAATTCCTCATAAATTAAGAGGAATTTAGTGTTTTCTCTGTGTGTTCGACAGCCGAGTAAAGCTGAAGCAGTAAATGCATCGGCACACGAGTTCCCTCCCAGCAGGACATCGTCTCAGTGCGCTGATTACATTTTGTAATCTAACTAATGTCTCTCATAAAGTCAGCAGATCAGACAGAAGTTGTTTCAGCAAACAGCCCCCAGCGCAAGAAATCTAGCTTAGCTGTGACATCACTAACAGCTGAGTAAATATGCCGTATGTCCCACAGACTCTGTGAATGTAAACGACGCTCACAGATAGAACTTCCTCTCAAGCGTATCAGAACTTTTTCGGGACATTTTTCAGCAAAATCTGTCATCTTCTACTTTTTTTTATTTTAAGGTTTAAATCACAACTTGATGGATGAGCTAGCACACCATTATCTGTACTTGTAAATGTTAAGCCGACTACATTATCTATATCTGTACTCAGAATGGGTCGTTAAACCAGGAGAGGAAGGTGCTTAAAGGTGCTATTTGTAAGAAAAGTAAGATTTTTTGTGTCTCGCTCCCAACATGTCAGATAATGACGCTCTGGGATGGCGGGAAACCTGTTCGACAATCCCTGATTGTTGGGAGTGTCACATGTTGTTTATTGGCACTGGATACTTGTTTTAGCCGAGTATGCGCTCATTTTTTAAAAATACAAATAGTGTTTTTTTAGTACCTCTAAGTAAGAAGTAAAATATAAGCAACACTAAAAAATAAATGACCAAACCCTGGTTAGGAACGGCGGTAGGATTCCTCCTGGGAGGCTGAATTCAGAGCAAACAACAGCACATCTCCTGAGGGTCTGAATTGGTTCGGTTTATGTCCCGGTTCAAAATTGTCCTGCGATTTTCTTTGCAGCACGTTATCATTCTCTGATTTTGTCCCATCATTCCTGCCTGTCGTCACTGAAAAACGGTCCAGCACATAAAGAGGTAGAAATGCATTAAAAGTCCTCGCAGGCGATTGAGAGAAAAAGGCACTCTCCCAAGGGCAAATATTTCTGCAGAGGCTTCATAACATCCGAGGCCAAAAATCTGATGCGAGGTTAGCTCCGGGCTACTGAGGGTCCACAGGGCGAAGACGGACACTGAATAATACCGTCTCCCTTTGAGCAGCTGGGTGGAAAACATCAAAACACAAACAAGACTTCTCCTCATTACAAATCCGCCGACGAAGACGGGTCAGACCTCTAGAAGCGAAACGTGAGGAGGGCAGCTGATCTCTGAGCTCCTCTCTGCTGTGACCCCTGTGATCAAAAGTCCGTCCACTGGAACTTCATCTGAAGGTCGGCGCCGTTCAGTGATTACTGAGTATGAATTAAAGTGTGAAGGAGAGACAGCTGAGGTCAAAGGTGCCGTTAAAATAATCCCAGCTGAAGAGAAGCAGAGCGAGAGATGTTGTCGGTGATGTTTTTTTCTAAACTTTCCAGTTTATTTCCTGAAGGTCTCCCCGTCCGTCTCCCTGAAGATGTTTTTTTTATTACAAGTAGTTCTTGTTAAGATTTAGCTCGTGCAGGTCATGACCCCAATAACTGCAAGAATTTAGGTTCTTGACTTCATCTGTGATGGTCAGAGCCGCAGAACCTCACACAGTACTGAGGCGCGTACAGTTCACAAATTTCACCGTGGAGCTTATTAATGTTTCTCACCAGTTTAGGTGATGAGGATATAAATGTGAAAATCTGGATCCAGAAACTACATTTTGCCTTTTCATCGAGAGGACGTGTAGCGAAGAGGATGCAACGTAATGATGTGATTGGACCCTGGAACTGTGACTCCTTTGGCTGGACTTAAAAATGTGTTTGAGCTGCTGGTTTTAACAAACACTATAATATCAGGTCAGGTCAAAGGTCAACTGTGCAATTAATTGTGCATGAAGAAATCCTCCCTATTTAACATCCAGTTCATTTTGTAGGGTTTCTTCTCGTCTACTTCATCAGAGGTGCGCTTTTATTTTGAAATTGTATATATTTGTTTGTCATTCATAAGTTAAAATCAACGAATGAATTACAATATAGTTCGGTTAGTCATGATTTCAATACTGTGATGTTTCTGTCACACCACCTGCAGACAGCTCAAGCCTTTTTATGTGGCGACTTTAACCGGTTGTTTTTCACGGAAAGTCAAACAGTCTTCACCTGTGATCGTGGCAACCGAATCCTAACCAAGTGTTTGTTTGTGCGTAGAGTTAACCAGAGCATGAGCACAACATAAGAAATGCTCAGTTTTAACTTATCTCTGGTTTTGCAGAAACATACTTGGCGTTTAACAGGTTTCAGCTCGAGCAGCAAAACAGGCCACCAGAAATACACGCAGAATAAGAATGAGGCATTACAGCTAAACTAACACAGACCTCTGTTGCAATCTGTGCATCACAAAACTTTAAAAGGAAATGTGTCTTTTAAACCTACTTCTGCATAATTTCATAGTCAGTCGCGCTCGCGTTGCTGCGTGCTTTCTACAGCAGAGACATAAACGTGCGAAGCTGCAGCTCCTCGACGGTGAAGCTGGTTCAGGGACGCTCACACGGATCACTCCTCGCACCCTTCCGGCTGTGATGGTGAACATCAAGCCGTCTTCACGCTTCTCACTCCTCACCGCTAACCCGCTGTTTCGTGTGGCATTTGAAAAGCCTCACCACCACCACCACCACCACCACCCAGCATCCGCCTGTGGAGAGGTTATTATCACAGCCCCCTGCCGTGCTGAGCTTGGTGAATGTCTGCGGGAGGTAACGAGGTCAGAGCCGAACAGCGACACTGTGTGTGAAGAGTGAAGTTAAAACTACAAAAGTAAGACAAAGACTGTAAAAAAAAAAAGACTGGATCGTCCTTCAAGGGGGGGATTTTAAAGAGTAAGAATTTAATCTGCTGCTGTAATCTCATATTAAACCAACCTTTTGAGTTGAAACCTTCAATTAAATGCATTTTCACATTTTCTAATTACTAATGAAGAGACCTACACAAGCCTCCAGCCGCCTCCGCAGGCCCAGAGAGGCTTTACTATCAGCTGAATCTGCAGAGTTCAACCACGGGATCCCTGCACTTGGAAAACAGTTCATAAAATCACACCGCTTAAAAAAGTATTTTTACCTTTTTTTTAAGGAAGACTCTCTCACCCTCTCCAGAGTCCTTGAGTTAATATTTAATGTTTTTTATTCTGTCTCTCAGTTTAGAGTCTTACATTATACAAAGAGGCTGTTAAAGAGTCACGAGTTTGGCATGTTCTCGTCCATCTGCTGTCTGAAAACACCGACCGCGATCCCACTTTCAGCAGATCATCCTCAGTCCGACCTCTGAGGGGGACCAGAGAGGGAGATGTTGCCTCAGTCCCGCGGTTCACTGCATGTTTGCTGAACTGCTGCTGTGATTTGGCAGGATGTCCTGGACCGTAGAGAGCCCGGATTTGAAACTTTGATAAGTTGTGTTTGTACGATGATTTGGTTGCGACAAGCAGCAGAGACAACCCAGCTGCCCAAATAAATGTTGGCAATGTAAGATCATGTTTTGGCTTGTTACCTGTGGTTTGAAACACCTTATTGAACAGTGGTCTTTGGCTTTACAGACTTCTCCCTTAGGCTGTGAAGCCGGCACAACCATTCCCTCAGCTCATTCACATTAAATATGAACATGATCCTGGACCCGGTCCTCCTGGACCCTCACCAGTGTGCTTTCAGAACCAACAGATCCACAAAAGATGTCACATCTACTGCCCTCCACTCAGTCTTCACATACCTATAGAATGAGAACAGCTACATCCAGCTCAGCATTCAACAGAATCTCACACATGACTTGAAGTCTGGCAGGATGGATTCTCAAGATCACAAGATCACGTGACAGACAAGAAACCAACAGTTTTTGCTGCAGATGACATTCTGATCTTGCTAAAAAAATTGTATAAATTATTTGACATGATCATGTGATTTAGAGTGGACTGCACCTTTTAAAAACACAGCTCCACTGAGTTCATTTGAAGCCACTCAGAAATGTACAGGCTGAAAATGTTTTCTCTGATTAATTTGCTGTTTCAGTGTAATGAACAGCTCATCTCGTGGATCTGTAGCAGTCGTGTGCATCGAGCGGCTGCCAGTTGGGAATCATGTCTCGATGAGCAAGATGAAATAAAATGGCTCAAAGTAAAAAAAAAAATGAAAGGCGTGGTTGCTTACTGATGAACACCTGATAGCTTCAGAGGAAACAACAGTCTTTTAAACTTTACAAAACATTTCAAATATCATCTCGACATGAAGCGTGAAGCTTTGATGTTTTCTCTAAATCAGTCTTCCGTGAATCATTTTTGATCTTTTGATGTGAAACATCCGGTAGATAAATGTGTTTATAGGATGTAAATGTGCGACATAGATTTATCATTGATCATGATTTTGTAACCAACGAGCCGCCGTGACTCTGATCTCCATCTAGCAGCAGACTGGAGATGAAGACTCGGCAGCGAGAGGGCTCCATACTTGAAAGCAGACAAGAAAGAGAAATGAACATATTTTCCTTTTCACTATGCTTTCCTGTAATCATTCAGCCATCCTTGATTTGCCTCCACAGAATATGAAAGAGTCCGCATAATGCGGAGTGGTAATTACTTAGTGAGTGCATCAAAGCAGACCGGCTGCTGATAACACGCCTTTAATAAAGGAAGGGGGGGTGAACACTCTCCTCCAATTACCTCTCTCCCTCCTCACCTTTCTTTTTTCATCTTCTCTCCCCCCTCTGCTCACTCCTTCCCCCCTACAATCTGCTCTGTACTACCATCAGGGGCTGGAATCACTTTGAGCGAGCGCCTGACTTCAGAGAGTCACTGATACTTAATTGAGGGTAATGAAAGGAGTTTAATTATAATTACAACTGAAAAGAAATGGAAAAAAAGACAGCAGGTGAAGCTGTTATTTTGTGCAGCCCATCCATCAGAAAAAAACAACCATCTAGGTCGACTCTGAAAGCAGCTTATTAAAACCCATATTTAAATTTCCTGGTGACTTCTAGTGGCAACTTATTACATCAGCAAAGGAGGAAGTCAGGTGACAAGGTGAAGAAAGCTTGTTTGTGTTTCTTTAAACCAATCGTAATACTAACCCATGATGCAGCGGCCCTGGCATTAAACTGGCAGAATGGCTCAGAAGTTGTTGCTGTTTCCCGTAAAGATGAGGATTTTTAAAAAGACTAGTTGGTTCTTCAGCTGCTTCTTTTCAAAGATACACAGGTGCTTCTGTCCGGACATGTTGCATTCAGGTACACATTGGAAACTCTGACATCAACATCAGCTTGGTACAGAAAGTGCGTGGGCACCGATTGTGGTTGTCATGGTGTGTTCAAGTGCACATCATAAACTCAGTAATCTACCATTTGAAATGATTCCTATCAAGTTGTTAACCACAATTTAATCATTTCAAAAGTTTTCTTTTAGCTGCAGATTTTTGGGGAGGTAATTAAAATTTAAATACCTACATTTGAGAGATGATAAGTTAATTAACTGACTGACCTTGATTAATAAATCAGATGCAGACTTTGAATAAAAAATGTTTGGGAACCCCCTCACTCATTCTACAGTGTCAGTATTTTCTGATATTTGCCACATTGGAAAAACGTTTTCTGAAAGATTAAGATTTACAAGTAAGAAAAGTGAGATTTTCAAAGCAAGCAACATCATTTCAGACATCGTTAAGAGCCAACAGAGTAGAATATCTAACAACATCAGACCAGTTATGTTTTATAAAAAAACTATCTGTCTTTCTGTGTTATGTAAGTGTCCACCTGCCTTCCTCCTGCCGGTTCCCTCTGAAGCAGAGATGTTAACACGACTCTGATCCTGAGCACCAAGGTGACTCTCCAGTATTTCTCCCTCCGGGCTCTCTGCCTAAGAAAGTTTAAATACATCTGGCCCGGTCCACCCTCTCTGCTATAAGCTGTATACTGTATTTATCAGTACAGTTGGCTGCTCCACACTTTCCCTCCTGAGGGGGAAAAAACAGCGTGAACATCTCGCATGAGTGATCAGTGCTTATTTTGGAGCTGGAGGTTTGATTTGGAGGCTGGTGCAGCTCACAGGGAAAAATAAAACATGTTGAGGGGAATATCAGCTGACCCAGAGACTTACAAACCGCAGCTACAGCGCAGACTGCTCTTTGGCTTTTTATTCAACCCATATCGATGAGGGTTTCTTGTTGCTTCGTAGAACATCTGCTGCCAAAGTGGGCTGAAACAAAAAGCATAAACAGTCTTGTGTTGTGACCCGGCTGTCGTCACATTCCCCCAGTTTGTCTTCTCATTTACTGTGTGTGTGTGCTGGGAGCCAGTCTGCCTTGTCTGACTGGACCGTAAATAGCTGTAATGAAACCAATGATAGCAGTATCATAGATTTGCAATGACCTCAGTCGGGCCAATTAAAGTTATATGCAGGGTATAATTATGTATTTTATTGGTAGAGAAGGAAGGATGGGCTCGGTAATGACATGTGGCAGCTTTATAAGCCTCCACAGTCCCTTCATACGTCACAGAGACCAGGGAACAGACAGCAGCTCTCCGTCAGGCTTTATCTGCACCAGCGGGCAGCCGGGGTCACAGATAAACTGTAAATGCATGCACATAATATTAAAATATTGTGTGCTTAAGAGCAAGATCTATTGGGTTTCTGTAAGAGCAATGTGATGTGAGCAACAGCAACGGCATTAAGATGAAATTAAGCACTAATGAACCAGAGAGGTTCAGTACTGAGTGTCGGGAGCTGCAGCAAGAGGAAACAAACGCAAACGGAAGTTTAAAGATGAGGAGACTTGCAGAAACATGAATAACATAAATCAGACGTGACGACATGCTCAGGTGACACACAAAGAAACTTTTAGGACCTCAGAAAAGCCTTTTGGGAACTCGAGTGGCCGTTGTTTGATTAGCCTAGTGGTCATGAGCGGCGTCATCAAACAGTTGCGGAGATAAACGGAGTTATTGGTGAGTCATCGGCGCTCTCTCCTCTGTGTTTCCGTCACCAAAACTGACTGAGGTGTTATAAAACACTGAATCCAATACCGACTTTATTCCTCCTGTGTCTCTCTGGTTCTGTGATGAATCGTCTCCAGAGGCCACAACGGTGTGCATGGTTTGGCGCTTGGATTGCATTCATTAAGAGAAGAGTTTGAACAGACTGTGTTAAATTAAGTGGAATCCATGCAGAACATAGGATGACGTCATCACAAAGTGCTGATGGAACTACGCGCGACGTTGAGAATGGCCTCGATCATCTCCCGGCAGTCGTGTCGCGGACGGAACGCAGCCTGGAAGTTCCCAATGGATCTAAATCTTTACCACGGGGATTTGTTTTGGATGAAAAATACAAATGATGTTATCTTTTGAACGGCTGCGACAAATTACACATTTGTCGTTTGATTCGGAGAACTCAGTGACAACACTTGAAATTTTTAAACCAGATAGATAGAAATGCTCTGGATGAAACCAGAATCACCTTCTGGCTTTACAGGTGACAACACGAGAAAAACCTCATTCAGTCCGATGACCACTGGCAACACACCGCCAACAAAACAAGCAGGTATGAATTAACTGACTGTTTCAAAAGTCAAAAATGAACCTCGAACATTACAGCCATGCAAAACCCTGAGGAAGACCATGTGACATGCCTGAAAGCCTCTGAGCAGCTGGTCAGAAACCTTTTCATGTGCATGACGTTGAGCCATCTTCTGTCTCCAAAGTCAACGATGAACGTTAAATCTCACCGACTACCACACCCGACTATCAAATCATCTAAATTTAAGACAGCGATGCCTCAATCATCATCTGGTCTGCATGTTCATGATCCCCTGAGGATGAACCATCCACACCCCGATATTCAATCTCACATTAATGTCAGGTCAAAATATATATAACTGAGGAGACATTCATTAAATGTGCTGTGGATATTCACGATCCCCAGAGGATGAACCACTTTTACCTTGTTACTTGTTGGGTTTCATATGTCTTTTAAACCTCATGAAAGACGGGATTTAAAGAACAATAAGTCCTCTGAGGATGAACTCCTTTCATTTTAAGCTTCGAGCTCTAAAGTGGGACAAAGTTACAGCTTTAATATGTCACGGTCATCTGGCAGATCTCCATGAAGGACCCTGCTGCCTGTAGCGCCCCCCTCAGGACAAACCTGGACGATTTAACCCTGTCGGAACTATAATTAATTAATGCCTGTCGGATTACTTCCTGCTCCGTTCTGTTCGTGTTTGAAGTTCTCCCACTGTTTCTGAAACGTGTTTTGTTGTTGTTGTTGTTGTTCCAGATCTTTTCCGGTTTCAAGTGGTAAATCAAAGATATCCCACAGTGCACCTGTGAGCGCCGTGCAGCAGCGATCACAGCAGTGGGTTCAGCAAACACAACAAGCTCGTATTTACCGATGTCAGGACTTTTGGATGTTAGAATTTGATGTAAACTGACAGCGAAAGGTGAATATTACAGTAGTTTTGACTTTGAGAGAAAATCCTGCGCTGGGAAACGACGACTTCTATTACAGCAGTCACAACACTACCTGTCCTCCCTCGCCCCTCCATCTCCGCCCTCCATCTGCGTCTCCCTCTGTTAAGAGGAGCACTTTGCCGAGGTGGGTGACAGTAATGAACTCCGACTCAGTGAGGCTGGAAAAGGATGTAAATGAATGTAGATGAGGATGAAGAGTAATTGCTCACACAGAGGGCTCTGAAAGGTGTGTGTCAGGGAGAGAGAAAGGAAGTCAAAGTGAGATAACACACCCGCGTGGGCTCTTAAGTGGAAATGTGCCGGCCCGGTCGAGAGGGAGGAACTCCGAGATATCTGTTTATCTATCAATGAGAGCGAATGGATGGATTGATGAGTGGGTGGGCGGACGGATGAGTGTTGGTGAATGATGGCAGATGGAGGTATAATGGGGAAAGATGTTCAAGAGGAAACAGGAGAGAAAAAAAGACGCTTTTAAAAGGGAGAGGAAGGAACTGAAAACATTAAGAATGAAGCAAAAAGGATGTGAGAAAATATGAAGAAGCTAAAGAGGACATGAGCTTCCAATCAAAGAAATCACAACTTGGTAAAAACACGTGTGCTGCATCTCAACATCGACGCGTTCCTGTAAGTTTATCTGCGAGTCGTTCTAGTTCCGTCCTCACTATCCTGCTGCGAGAGGAACAGAGTCGCACAAACTATAAGAAGCGAGCGATGATTAAATCTGTCCCTGCACAGCACGGTCATCCTCTAAAAACCTTAATAATGAAGAGTGTTTTGAGTCCATTAAAAGGATTTCACAGCACTTCTCGTGTTTGAAGTCCTCATTTCTCTGCAGCCAGTCCAGAAGAATGGAAACATATTTTCCAGGATTTCGTTCCTCATCTCTCGCTGCAATCATATCAAATGAAACGGATTCTACATGCTGATTCCCGCAAATATGTACCGGAATTCTCATCATTAAACTAAATATTTTAAAAAAAAGGTGCTCGATTGTCTTAACAGCCGCTGAAACCAACTTAAAGATTCTGTCTTCATTTAACATGCATCGTTTTATGTTGACAAGTCTGTCCATCCATTCAGAAACACAGCGGAGACAAGAAGAGTCGCAGTGAACGACCAACTAATGTGACATTTACAACTTACCAAACTCAAATTCAACAATTTCTTAAAGAAGGAACCGCGGGGTCTTTTAATCAGCCGGCAACAGCGTCAGCCACATGAAGGCAAAGCATGTCGGCAACACATTTCAAGTTGAAGACATGACCTCAGAAAGAGTTTTGCAGTCTCGTGACATATAAAAAGGACGCCGAATCTGTCACGTCCTGAGCGTAGCCTATGTTTCCCGATCAGACTTTGCTGTGAATCTCTCTGTTTATGCTCGTATTCATGTTTGGTGAACTAATTTGGCCTCGTCTGCCCCTCCTGCTCTCACAGGAAATCATCCTTCGCAGCGGCGTCACCGGCTGGCCGCTGCAGCAGCTCTGTCACTTCTTATCTCCTGTCACGAGCACAGAGAACTCCTGTGTGATGGCAAACACGAGCTCTCTACCATCAAGTTTTATATATCTACAGAAAAGCAACGAAACGTCTTCCTCACGCTCTCCTGCTGGTTGTCATCCCGCTCCTCTCATACACGAGTACTGCCAGCACAGATCTGAGGCCTGCTCTCCTCTCTGCAGACTGCTTATGATGCTAATATAAGCATTACATTATTCTGCTTTTATTGTACGTCAGTTTGACACATCAGCTCGGTTACAGAAGAGTGCGTGTGTGCGTGTGTGTGTGTGTGTGTGTGTGTGTGTGTAGTATACGTTTACAGTTACTGTAGATGAAGCGAGCACCAGTGAGACGCAGCTTCAACGCCGTAAAACAGCTTTCAAACGCGATCACAACAAGCACAGGTAAGCACTTTGGATCCCGGCAGGTCGGTCGGTTTACATTCACGTCAGCTGGACACTCACCCATCACTCGGAGCCTCTCGGCGCCCACCACCACCTCCTGCTCGTCGGCGGAGAAGAGCAGCTTCCCAGAGGTGGATTTGACTTCAAACATCTTGCCTCGTGCTTTAAATCCACTGGATCCTAAAACCGAACACACACACAAGGAGAGGAGACATCAAAGAGGAGCGACTGGAGCTGAGATCTGAATGAATTCAATCAGAATCTGAACATTTGAAATGCAGAGAAAAAGACATTCAAGGAGGACTTGTTGACCTCATGGAGAGATTACTCCATCTTTACGTCGGAACCAAACTTATAAACAGCCTTTATAAACCAGAACCAGGCCGTTCATTTGATAAGTGCCACTCAATTGATTCATTCATTTGTTACAGTTCTGGCCAGATGGCATCCACAAGAAGTTGTCATTCAACACTTCTGACAGTAGAAAGGGCATAATCAATAAACACATTGAAAGGGAAAAGACCAGAGCGGCGACGAGGAAATGTTCAGAGACAAAACAAACACATTTCACCGAAAGTCTGCAGGAAACTTGAGAAAATAGAGCGACTCGAGCTGCCAAAGAATTGTGAATGGTGTCATGACAAACACGAAATAGAAAATGTAGACAACTCCCTCCAACTCAAATTGCTTTGTCTCTTGAGCCGGCAGGAAAAGCACTCGGCATCGGGAGGGTGACTGATTGACACGCGCGCAATTGATTCTGTCACTCTCCATCTGGGATGTGAAGTTTCCTCCACATACACGAACGCCGCTTAGTCATCCAAGAGAAACATCCGAGCAGACTCCCCGTCTTTCTCCTCCCCTCAGACCCAGAAGGCAAATGTCAGCACACTTTTTAACGTGAGAGACACTTCCCGTGCATGTTTATACAAAGTGATTTCCATCACAGACGACTGCCAACTCTATTAGAGTGTGACAGGCGGAGAATGGGGGAAT
The DNA here is from genome assembly GCA_963678695.2 of Diplodus puntazzo. Lineage (NCBI taxonomy): Eukaryota > Metazoa > Chordata > Actinopteri > Spariformes > Sparidae > Diplodus > Diplodus puntazzo. The sequence goes on along the minus strand of OZ023167.1, from coordinate 29,672,254 downwards.
GTAAAGAAGAAAGTGTGATCACAGAGTTATGGCGGAGCGGCTGAGGCCTCGCCTGGCACCATTAAGGGGGAACACAGGAGGAATTTATGATGTGCTAATGTTTAATCCTGGGAATGAGGCTATGACTCCTGACAGTTCGAGCGGCGGCTCCTAACCTGAGAGTCTGGACCCCCCCGGGGTTCCAGCACAAATCTAAAAGTGCAGCTGCATTTCTTTCTCTGACTTATCTCTCTGTGTTCATGTGAAATTCTGGATCGTCAGACGTTTGCAATCACCCTCCGAACCCTCATCATAATGTAAGTAACAACTCGATGTTACGAGACGCATGAAAGGATCTTCGAAACGCATTCGACTGTGAAATCTGCCCAGGAGGACTTCATCTTCTTCTTCACCAGCCGCTGCGTTGCGGCCGATGTCGTCAGTGTTTGTCAGGTCTGACGTTCATGAGAAATGAAAGCGTGCATCGTATCAAAAGAAAAACATCAAGAAAGTACATGAAAGCAGTCCGTGTATCTTACCTGTTACAAGTTGTGTGAGCAGCTGGTTGTTGCTGTTGACGATGTTGACCGATATGTTTCTGGACGACTGCAGGAACAGCGGGCGGCCCTGCAGAGAGAGATGGACCGGGCCAATGATTATTCAAAGCAGCGACAAAGAACTTTCATTTTGTGTTGATTCTGGCGGTACGAGCGGTCTCAGCACCACGACCCGGTGGCAGGCGCTAAAGTTGAACTATAGAGAAAAAGCAGTTCTTCTCTCTGATGGTCTCACTTCGAGGTTCCAAGTCATAAAGAGGGATCGATATTAAACTGTTGTTTTGTTTTTTTCTGTTCCAGGGATAATATGGAGAATATTGAAGAAGCAATCTCAACAACAAAAAGAAAAACAAAATAGTATTTCATTTCATTTTGCTCCCCCTGATGAAGGTCTGGTACCAAAATGTTGCAAATAGATTTATTTTTGAGCGATAGAAAGTGTGTGGGTCTTCTTTAAGACATTTTATTTTGAAAGGGTTTTGAAAGACGTACATATTTATTTTCGCTAATTTGACTGTTTGCAGGCATCTTCGCCATTTTTACTCAACAAGGTGATAACACTTAAAACTTCACATCTAAAACTGACACTAGTGGAGCAGATAGAGCGTCACAGATCGGACCTGAGGGCCGCTGACCGAAGCTGCTGTATTTGAGGGGAGACATCGTCGTGACGTCGCGGCTGAGCCAGCTGTAATACTCAAGTACAAAAGCACACGTACGTACAGAAACATGCATACAAATGCATAACTTTACATTCAAAGCTCACACCAGGACTTCAGCCTCCTGCTCCATTTGATAACTTCCATTTCCCAGAGTGCCCTGCACCTCTGTAATGCTGATCACGTCGGACACTCGGCTCCGTCTGTGCCCGACTAATCTTCATGCCTCAGTCAACTTCTTAATTAGAGATAACGGCCTGACCATTGTGCTGCACTCGCGGCTGCGGCGGGGATATGCCTTGTGTGTATATTACTGATAACATTATGGCTCTCACCAAACTTATTGAAGTTCTCACAGTAAATACAACAAATCCATGATATGCAAGCAAGAAGTTATTACAATAACAAGGCAGTGTGAGCTGAATGTTAAACTAACTAGAAGTCTGAAGGAGTCGATACACAGAGGGAGTCGCGGGGCTCATTTAAACTGTCAAGTGAAGCGGATTTGCAACTAATACTAGTTTGGCTTTTGTCTGAGTGCTGAGGCAAAAATAAATAACATTAAAAACTTTAAACCACGTCCAAAGTAAGCTCAGTATTGTCATAAAGCATTTCACTTTGGAGGAACAATCACTGCAGAGCTTTTAAAAGTAGAACATGTACTGTAAAGTTAAAGTGGCTCTCGTTAGTAGTCTAAAGAGTCCAATCTCGTGGTTGTTTCTGAGTAGAAAAAACATTGTTTTGGTGATTCCTATATTTAGTTCCCGTACATTCTGTTTCACACCAGGTGCACAAACACACGGAGCCCAGCTTTTTATAAGTGCTCTTGTGTACAGAGTTGCTAAAAAGCGACCCGACTGGGAACCAACTAAAACTTCCTTGAAACACTTTTTCTGACAAACTGAACTTTAGAGCCCAGAATAAAAAAAGAAGAGTGAGACTGTACAGGGAGCGGAGAAACACTGCCTGAACACACAACACCAGGCAGAAACCAACAGAAGCACTGAGCATGTTGCACAGCTGAAGGCAAGAAATACCTGCTGGATTTTACAGTGTTTGCACGGCGCTGCATCGTCAACAGATACGGGCAGGTAAACCGTGTTTACTATAGGTTTATCTACCCTAGATGTGTACTTTGGAACCACCATTTTGGATGCGACCAAAGACTTGAAATGAGCGAATTCACAAAGACCAATATCAGTCAGTTCATTCATCATCCACCTCAAGTGACTGCCAAAAAGCTCCTCACACCTCCCTCTGCTCTGCCAGGTAACTTCAGATGAACTTTATATACTTCTAATACGCAGGAGCACCAGGATTACACTTTTTCTCATGTAGGTATCTGCAAAGATGCAAAATACAGACCATTTCTGTGGAAATAATTGAATGAATGAGCAATGAAATTAAGTCAACAATGAACTGGAGCAAGACACAGAACATTTTATCACATTTCACTGAAGGCACAATCTTTTCCTAACCGCTGGACTCCACTGATGTGAACCCTGGACGTGTAATCTTAAAGTCCGGCACTTTGTACATCCGCCACCATATATTACAGGAGATAGATAGAGGCGATGTTGTCTTTAAACCACTGCATGCATTAATCAACTAGATATTTTTTTAGGAGATCTTTGGGCATTCTCCAGCCATGTTTTAGAATACTTTTGTTAGGATGTCAGGATATCTACAGCCATGTTTGTGACAATGAAAATGGATACCACTGACGGATTTCCTGCTGTGTTTTTAATGTCAAACCCCAGTATTTTAATCCGAAACATAATCTTGTATGTTATCTAATCCTGACCAAGTGGTCCTTGTGTTTAAACCTATCCAGAACATAAGCACAATGAAACATAAAGCTACATTATAAAGAAAGTTTCAATGCATGTTTTTGCACAATCGTAAATTGCCTACGTTTATTCCTGCGATCCAGTTGCTCCACAACCTCCATGCTGTACAAAAATGAAGTACTTCCGTTCCGTTCCGTTCGTTCCGTTCCGTTCCGTTCCGTTCCATAATTGGTATTACACATAATTTCTAAGATACAGGGATGCCATTATTATACTCTTATCACTCACACCCGAACCTCATTACAGTCCATCTTATTCTACACGGCAAGCCTGATGACAAACAATGAGAAACGGTACGGTCCATTTTAAGCTCCAGCAATGTATGAAGAATTCTTCTTCATGGCACCAAGCTCGAGCTTCAAAACAACCCAGAATACAGTCTGCTCTGTTTCATGCAGCCGGCTAACACTCCATCTCTCTACGCAGGTTTTCTCCTGAAAATGCCTCAGAGAGGCTACTGCAGGAGTCCTGCGGGGCTTTTTGTGTACAATACATGTGTTAAGTTTGTTGTTGTGGGGCGCCTCTGATCCACTCCGTCTCCCTCCTCTCTTCGTTACTAATGCAACAGACCATATTACTCCCAGCAGGACGCCTCTCGCACAGAGAGGAGACAGACGAGCAGATTGGAGTTGGTTATATGAATATTTTTCTGAGAGGCAGAGCTGGTCCGAAGGCTACAAAAAAAAAAAACCTCACTGGTTGAATTAAAAGCTCAGTGAGTCGAGCCAAAGATGGAAGCAATACATCGGCCCACTCTTATCATAATGGATCTGCAGTTTAGTGCGCGGACTCACTTTCTGTTGAAGGGCGCACATATATTATAGCAGGATGTCAAAATGCAGGTTGGGAGTAGTGGTGGACGGTTGGTTGATTCATTAATAGAGATAAGAAGATAATAACAACATTTTTCACTACCTGATTCTCAAGTGTGGATTTAGTTGATTTCACAGCACAGACGCGAGGATATTATGGTAGCAGGTTACGTTCCCGCAAACCACGAATATATCCAAGGTTGACATCTGAACCAAACATGGCATATAATGTTAACATCATATGCTTATTAGCAGGACACCTGGGGAGACAAAACTGGGTGTTTCTAAAGAGACCTGCAGACATTTCCAGCCATTTGGAGGTGACCAAAACCGGCTAATATTCACAGGAAGTTGGACCGATCTCCATCTGTGATCACGGCAGTGAAAACAGGCATTTTGAGCCAAACCTCGATGGTTTTTGTGGCTAAACCTAACTAGAGCATAAGCACAGCACTGGGACAGGAGAGAAATAGAAAATGTAACCTGGAGAAGGTAACTTTAGCAACTTGATCTGACATAATGATATCTGTATCATTAGATCTGCTGTTCAAGGGCAACAATATTATTTTTGGGGGGCCTAATTAGCTTATTACTGTTAGTCTCCTGCAGTCGTGAGTAATGTTAGATGTGTGCATCTGTGACACGTCATGGGTGCTCTCTAGATCTGGACTCTGCCAAATGCAAAGACTGAAGCCCGAAACCTTAAAAAACAAGACACAGAAGAGACACAGAGAGAAGACTGACATGGAAACAAGACTGCAGTGATTTCAACAGAGCGGATGTCTTGCTGTCTTTCCTCTCCAGGACAGGACGGTTGTCTTTTTCCAACACCTCCTCCTCAGTATTACTATTCCTCTCACCTCCTCTGCTGAAGCTACCATCCACCTTTCCCTCTCTCTGTCCTCCCCCCTGTTTATTTCTCCCACCGCTCTGATGTTTTGTATCTTACTTTTCCTATTTGGAGTTTCGCATCCATCTCCATTCTACATCGGCCCATCTGTCCGCCCATCCTTCCTTCTATTTTCAAGCAAACATTTTACATTTTGGCAACACCAGGCTAGCCTTCTTCAGCGTACCAAAAGTGCTGACAATACCAGTCTTTATTTATCTTGCTGAATATGTTGATGGTAGATCTTCATACATCGGCTTGTGCCAACAAAGCCCGCCGACCTTCACCAACGAGAGCTCTGCAGACATTCAGTCGCTGCTTCTGGTGCCACTTGGTGAAACAGGGACTTCGCTCTGATATGAACTATAATCTGCCATAATATCCCACTGTGAACATGTTGTGCTTGTTTGGGTCCTGTGTTGAACTTGGCCGCCTCTCGCCTGTCACCGCCTGTCAAATCATGCTCGCTGGCTTCCCGTCTCTCTCGTTCTAATTCAGTCCTCCTCCATCTGTCTCACTGGTCGCTGTCGCTATCACGACTGCTTCGTCTCGCTCATTCCTCATCTCCATCTCCATCTTTACTCTGCTCTCTTCTCTTACGCTCCTTCTCTCCTCTCTGCAATCTCCATCTCCATCGCTCATCCTCCCTCTCAACCCGCTTAAGGTTTCTTAGACAGCAGAGATAAAGCGCGCTGCTCTCTTGCATTATCAAGCCATCCGTCCACTACCTGCACACAGCTATTATTACTGCCAGAGCAGGAGAGACGGCGGGCAGAGAGTGCCTATCTCCTCATTTCTCTGACATCTCCGGGCTTGGATACTCCTCCTGTAGCCGTTATAGGACAGCAGGATCGCGTCTTGAATGCTAATTTTATAAACAGCACCTACCAGGGGACTTCAGACAGGCTTTGCATTTGAATCGGTAAAAAGCCAAAGGTTTCCTGAAAGGAAACTGATGCTGAAGTGCAGCACTCAGGGAGTTGTTGGATGCATTTTTTCTTTCTTCCCTCCACCAAGAGCACCTGGTGTGAAAGCGTTCCTCTGAGGAGGCCATATGGTGCTCGTCGCGATGTCATGTCATATTTTCTAGTCAAGACAAGACATGAAATCAGACAACACATCCCGTCTTGTTATGACACGAAAAGATGAAAAAACATCTTGTTATGACACATCACGCAGTGACAGGACTCACCTCGCCTACTCCCATCGCGTCTCGTTTTTAGTCCTGATGTGACACAACTTCTCTAACGACGACGCACATCGTGATAACAGTATTTCTTTTGTTTCTTTTAATGAAGCAACCAAACTTGAAATGTCTTAACATGACATGACATATACTTGATATGATAGGCTTTGCTTTTGTTATGCGATGACATTAACTGCATGACTTTAATTATATTGTTTTTCTTCTTTTGTCTTGTTATGACATTAAACTACTCCTACTGACTTGTTTTAAGATAACATTTCATCTTTTTTCCTCGTAAAACACGTCATTTCTTTCAGTGTCTTGAGACGATAACTTTTATGTCTTGTTATAACATTTCTTTTTCAATATTTTGTCTTTGACATGAAATTTATGTTAGTCTTTATGGTTTTGTTATGACTTAACATCTGATACTGTCTTCCTATGACACTTCTATGACATTTCTTCTGTTGTTTTCTTAGAGCGTAGGATTTCTTCTACTGTCCTGTTATAACTGGACATTTTATCTTTTGCCTCATGACATGACGGTGTCTCAGATTTTTAAAAAGACAACTGTAAGACAATGACAAGGAGCATAATAATCAATGGCCAGTGGCCAATTATACCCCAGACTCCAGAGGGTTAGGCAAAACTGTAAAGTTCGAAGATGCAGGACAACATTTGGCCAATCATCTTTCTCAGTACAAGGTATACACCTATGGAATTCTTTACCATCAGAAAACAAATCCCAAACAGAACTAAAAACGTTTAGTGTGAAAGTTAAACTGTGGCTCAAGCAGCAGCAGAAATGTGAACATTAACTTATCTCAAGTCATTGTCTGTACAGCACTTTCTATGTTTATTCTATGTTTAATGCTAAATGTACCTTGTGTTTTAATCATGTCACTTGCTCTTTGCTCGTGTTGTGACATCGTGCATTGTCTTGTTATGACATCGATATGATTTGTCTTATAAATGTGACTTGAGTCCTTTCTGAAATCTGGTCTTTCATGAAAAAGAGTAACTCGAGGCGGATCGCAGGTTAACATCTCTGTAACCGACTGCATGTAGCGCTGAACGCTGCTCAGTATGAATGAATGACAGGCACAAGTGGCTGTTATTGGCAGGGTGTTTTGCACTCAGACATCGGGGACAAGCTTGGACTACAACTTCTACTCTTCAGCTCCAAAGTTTCCCCTCTGAGATTTTCCTATTCTGAGAGGAGGTTAAATGTCAAACCCACAGACTGCGTATCTGACCCGGGAACACTTCAGGATCCCCCCGGGGTGGAGTGGGTGGAGAGAAGAGCACACTTGCGGCACTTCAGTTTAGTCTGCCGACCTAAATGTGTGACAGGAAATGCATGTTTTCAACTGTGTTAGGTTCAAAAAGCCTCAGCAGACAGAATTCAAGCTTTGTTAGAGCAACATTCACACACTAAATGAAATCAATACCAGTTGTGAATGCAGGCGGAGTGGAAGCACTTGTCGCCTGATGCTTCCTGCGAGAGGTTTTTGTCGCACATGCTTTTTTCCGCTGTGAGGTGGAGGCTTCTCAAATTCACACTGTCACAGTCATTAGACACTTCACACCGCTGCACCTTCTCACCTCATATTGACTGTCGTCATTCACACGGCGTCACACTCCTCAGCCTTTTTCTCCAAGTGAGTCATTTACACTTATATTGAGGTAGGAAACGCAGCTTTGCATTAATTTGGGAAAATGCCACATGGCGCTAACACGCTGCTAATGTAATGACTGCTGGTGCTGACTGATGTAGCTTCAAGTTAAGTGTTATGGCTGTGTACAACTAATGCCTGTGCTGATGGAAACGACATGTGTGAGTTTAGCATCGTTAGCACGACTAGCGCAGACACCTAACTAAAGAAATACCTAGCCAAGATTTGAAGGTGTAATGTGTGTCTGAAATTAGCGGGATGTCTTTGCGTGAGTGACTTACTGGTTTGGACTGGATTTCTTTGGCATAGAGGGGTTCAAGGAACTCAGAGTCCCCTTCCAGTTTCAGGCCCTTCTCTGTTATTCTGAGGCTGCCCATGCCGTCCTGTGAGAAACAAAGACACAGTCATGATTAGTTGATATTCTCTCCTCGTGTTTTTTAGACACAACTCGTCTCCACGAGTCTCCTCGACTCCACACATTTCAACATCCATCCCCAGCCATACATTGTTAAAAACACTAATTCATCTCTGTAATCTCTTTGCAGCTTTCTCTTTGCACACATTGACTTTCAAGATTTTCCATATTCTCTTCATGTATTTCCTGCCAATATGCTGCAAAGCCTCGGAACATGAATCTGTAGCTGCATTCAACACCTGCCATTTTATTCCTGACACCTGCACTTTGATCGCAAACACCTGTTATTTATCTATGTGGCAAGATGGCTGCACGGGGAAACATTAAACTCAATATCACACACTTTGCTGACGCAGCGAGGGGAAGATGTTACTGAGTTACACTCTCGCAGACTTACCAGGTACAAACTCTGAGCACTGTACACAGACCACATTAGCCTCAGTAAACTGCTTCCCCGGTCGATCCGCCGCTCTAATCTCTTTTAATCTTTTTTAATGCAGTGAGATGAGTTGATACTTGACTCCAGCATTAGTATTACAAACGGATCTATTGGCTAGACATGGCGTAAGCATTGAATACATAAACAGAACCGCGGCTGATTCTGTTTTTTATTATAAGATACAAGGTTGTTCAAAACGCACAGACGCACTGAACTCTGTAATTAATGACTCACAGCTGCAGATGCAAGAAGTGAGAACAAGTGGTGAAGTGTTCAAGTGCTGTACTTAAGTACAACTTTTAGGTTACCTGAACTGTGCTTGAGAATTTCCATTGTACAAATATATACTTCTACTTCACAACAACTCCATTACTGCACTTTTTTGCTCCATGAAAGCTTTAGATAATTTTTTCATCCCCTTTCTGTCCTGTGAAATCTCCAGGGGTGGTGGTAGGGAGGAAGTGTTCCTTGACGTGTTGAGAAAATGCTCCTTCAGTTAAACAAACTCTTTCAAAAAAAACCCCACTTGATGAGATGACAAAGCTGAAAAAAGGGCTGTTTTTCTGAAGGCTTTTTAAGGGAAACATGGTTCTGATATAAACGCAACAGTGAGATTTGACTAAAAACATCAGATATAATGGATTTTAATATGTACTTCTACTTTTCTTCCCTGCTAGACAACAAAGGATGAATTACGGCACAAACGAAGCACTTCTGCCATCGTGCAACCAAAACAGGAAGTGGCGTCTTTTGTCACTATCTCCAGGTAACAGTGGAACAACTGGAATAACTGTGGAAACTTGGGAGAATGATAGAGGCTGAGGTTAAAACAAGGATGGACGTTCCTTCGATGTAGAGGTGTTTCCTCTCCCGCAAGGACTATTGGGAAAGGTTGTCTGTTTCCACTTTAAGTGAGGTTTTTTCACCAAGGCATTCATGCTTTTACTAAAGTAAAGTCAGTGCTTCTTCCATCACTGTTGAGAGTTCAGAAGTTCACTATTGTGCACAATATGTGAGCAATATATGATAAATGAGGAGGATTATGCAAACATTGTGTCAAAATATGCGTTTAAAAGTCTCAGTTGAAACAAAATAACAGTCAACATAGTGTTGCTGAGTTGATCTGCGGGGATGTGATGTGAACTTAATTAATTTAACTTCACATCACTTCATGTCGAAGTCGTTCTCCTGCCTGATCTCAATTTCGTTTCCGAACCCTTTATGTTAATACCAACTTAATTATAACTTCAACAAGAAACACGACGAGTTGAAATTGCATCCTCCACAGCTTGAAGCCAGCTCTCATATTTTGCTTTTAGCAAAGGACCCAGAGGATGCCAAACTCATTTCAACGAGGCAAAACACCAAATGCTTCAACATGCTGCGTTTGGTGAACTAAGTGAAGCATTTTAAAAGGTGGCAGCAGGCGTAAATTACTTTGTCACAAAGTTGGGTAAAGAGACCGGTGTAGCCGCGAGCTCCCGGCGAGAAATGTCATACAAACAAAAGGCAGCAGTCAGTTAAACGTGTTGCAGGAGTCGTCTCAGTCTGTAGACCAGAACAGCACCAGACCAGAGGATATTAACGGGTGTTGATAAGAGGAGATTTGGCTCAGCGGCTGCCTTGATTCAAACACAACTACAGCCTGACCCTTCCCATTCTGAGACATATTACACGACGTGACCCGCCGGACCGTCTGACAGATAGGACGCGTCACAAGAAAAGACACGGAGAAAAGAAGCCAGCTATCTGCCCATGTGATCTCCTCCCGCAAAGACTTTTTTTGTTTGTTTCCCCGCCGTCTTTTCATCCCTCAGGTTCTGACGAGCAAATGGAGATCAAGACCCTTGGAAATCCCAAAGCAACCGAGGACTGTTTTCAAGCCTCCTCCGTGTAATCCTCTCACCCCTTCTGTGTAAAACATATTATCATTCTGGGACAGTTATAGTGACGGGGAGGTTGAGTCCTGGACCTGTTGTGATTGTGAATCATCCCCCCAGGTGGGAACCAGCAGGCCTGTCAGAGACGTCATTTAAACTCAATTTCTGGCCCTCTGATGACGAAAATCAACTGTAATAAAAGGAGACGTGTGTTACCTTACTCTGAGATCATCAACAGAATATTCTGAAATCCAGGAGAAGTCTATCAGACACATGTGATCTCTCGCAGCGTACACCAAGCGATTCCTTCCCGCGGGCTAGTTCATATCTTAGTCCGGATAATCGCCGAGGATGCATAATAGCTGAAAAGTGATGTTGTGCTCCGGCCCTGTATCTCTGCCTCTCCATTTCACACACTTTATTCTCAGTGGAGATAAAGTCGTAATACACACTCACAAAGAGGCTGAATTTTCAGAAATTCCGCTCACGTGGACGCTCTCCAAATGCTCTCCAGAATGAAAAAACAAACAAAAAAAAAACACTGACAGTGGTGCTCGTATTTTAATGGAAAAACAAGACTGCACCAAGGGAGACAATTTGTTTTTTTCACTTTCAACTTCACGACATGTCCAGTACAGAGCTGCAAATATCTGTGGATGCACAGTAACGACGTGGACAAGAAGGAAGCGTTGTTGTGACGAGTGTCAGGGACAGAGATGATGATCGATTCAGGACAAGAGGAAGTTAAATAGATGTTGTGAAATGAATTGTGGAAGTGGAAACTCTGGGAATTTGTCCGTCTGTTCGCTTTTACTGAAACATACTGGTACTGAGCTGCACGAAGTTGATTTCCAAGGCAGCCGTTATAGTGCTGGGACAGTACTCGTGGATATAAACGGCATTAGTGAAAGATACAAGTGCAAAATGCAGCGTTTGATAGGATTTATGATGATGTATTTAGAGAAACAAAGACAGAAAGGAGGCTGACAGACCGGGACTGAGTGTTTCAGCACCACGGAGAGCGACGGGCCCGGTTCCCGTCACACTCGCTGCCGCGGACGCCGTCTTAATTAACGGGGCGGGTGAAGCTTCGCCTGGAAACGGAAACATTCGTCAGCATGTCGTCCGATCAACCTCTTCTGCCTGGATAACGTAATTGAAACAGCATCGATCTAAAGGATGATTTCATTCACAGCGTGGACGGAGATGTGGGTGAATGGACGTGAGCTGGAACTCTCATTATATTCATGTCATTCATTATGTGCAAGAGTTTAAATGTCTCCTGTGCAAACCCCCCAAACTGTAGTTTCAGCTCTGTGTAATTACTGAATAATTCATCTGTGCAAATACCCTGGTGTACTTTCAGGTATTTCAAATATTATTCGACACTATTTACACTGAGTTTTATACGCACATATCTTATTTTTACTCTATTTTGTTAATCTGAGTATTCTCTATTTGTAGCATTATTATAATTTCTCTAAGATTTTCCATTCAACAGCACAGCGTCTGTAATGTGAGCCCAACGTCCCCGCTCAGACTCATGAAGGATTTCTGACGCAGAAACAAAAATGTGCAAATGAATATAAGCCGTGTATTTTAAGCCGTGAGGGAATTTATTATTCATCTTTTGGAACTAACTGAATGGAGCCATGTGAAGTTTCCTCCGTCCCCGACACAAAAGAGACGCTGCGCTCGAGAGGAGTGTGATACGTGAGCCTGTATCGACTCGTTGTTGAAGGGTTGTACAAATTTAATTCCCACTTCAGGTGAGTTGGTTTGGAATAACACTTAACATGGCGGACCGACTGCAGGCATGTGTAGACCGACTAAGCGTGAGAAATGGGGAGGGTGTAGGGGCGGGATCAGGATCAGAGAGTCCATCTTTACTTATGTTGCTCTATAATGTCTGTCATTGTATACGCATGCATTATAGACACGGAAATTAACAGATGTGCAACACAATGCACGAAACCGCTCAGAGTTGTCTACATAGTTCAAGAGTCAAAAGCAGTAAGTGATTTTTTTAAGGACTTGGAGAGAAACATGAGGAGACTTCAGTCTGTTTCAGCACCGCGGAGAGACACAGTAGAGATCACAGAGAATTGGCAATCACTATGGATAAAGAGACAATGGCGCCCAAGTCCTTTTAGGCAAGTCTTGCTACTTGGCGACCATCGTTGCACATCCTCAAGGGCAGTTATTTCAGGCCAGCAAGACCAGGTCTGTATGTGAATGAATGGAGAGAGAGCCAGAACGTCACATCGGATGCAATACGCTTGAAGAGTGTGGTGACTTTGCTCCACGCGTGGGTTTAAAACACATCGTCTTACATGACGCCAGCTTCTCTCACGGCTGAATCCAGATTACTGCGACCTGACGCAATGAGCTCATCCCACAAGAGCACTTGACAAATGGCAGTTTAATGACCAGTGTTTGAATAACCTCGTCTCTCCTGGTAATCCAGTGTATTAGTGAGAAATCCTCCTCTTCTGTGCCTTTTTGGAAGTCTGTCTGCAGCGGCACCGAATCAGATGAAACTGTTAAGAATCTCAACTGTGCTCAGGTCAGTGCAACGTGTCCTGGCGTTGGCTGGTGTTGCAGACTTTTCTATAAAATGCTTTTAGTAGTCCATCTCCTCTTTCATGTTATCTCTGCTCTCGCTGAGTCCATTTCAGATCACTGTTTCTGTTTGTACTATCTGTAACATGTAAAAGTATCCCGATGTACACATGTTGCAGAATATCTGTTCATGCTGAGGAGGAACAGTGCTAATGAAGCCCAGCTAACTTCATTTCCTATCTCTTCTTCTTCAAGCGTCCCTGCAGTGAAACACCAAACCACAGACATTCTGAGACTGAACACAGACGGACTCTTAAAAACAGACTGTTCTCTTTGGTCTCCTGCACAGACAGCGAGGACCCAGCTGAGGGAGGAGAGCGTCACGGGTTGACAGTTGTCGGACCTGCCTGACATCTCAATTTTCTGCCCGCTATAGTGTAAACTGTTGAGTGTCTGATACTGTATAGGGAGCGGCGATGAGTGGATGAAGGGGTCGCTCACAGTCTGCGGTTTGAATGAGTCAGCACTGAGACAGAGGAGAGAGCGGCAGAGTGTTTGTCTCCACATGCAGGAATAACAGGAATAGTGACAACGAGGCAGATATCTCCCGCTTCATGTTCCGCGTCTTCATGTTTTCAATAAAATTAAAGATAAATGTGTGCAGCAAAAGCAGGAAGGAGAATGTGTCTCAGTGTCTGTCTGAATCCAGCTGCATCCGTCTGCATCCCGTCTTCAATCTGCAATTAGACCTGACTCGAAACACTGAGCACAGCTGCACTGTTTGCAGTTTCTTTTCTAGTCAAAATGCTTTTTCTTTCTTTTCATCCTCTGCAGTGAGCAGCGCGCTGCAGTCGGCACAGCGAGGCGAGGCGAGGCGAGCAGCTATGAATAATTCAGGACGCCTCTTACCAGGACAGAGGCCTCTGAACACTCAGGTGTGCCTCCGAACCTCTCCTCTACCCTCTGCTGTCCTCCAACACCTCCACCTCCTTTTCCTGCTGCCTTTTATCTCCTTAAAATCCTCGACCTCATCGATCCCCTCGCTGATCATCCTGTTTGTCAGTTTGAGACTCCTCTTGCCCTCATCGCTTTCTTTTTATTTCCATCTGTCCTCTCTCATTATTCCACCCTACTCTCTCTCTCTCTCTCTCTCTCTCTCTCTCTCTCCCCACCTGTTTTGTTTTCAATCTCTCTCTTCACCTCCTTCTCACGCTCTCTCCGTCAGGTGTTTCGATTCAAAAAGAATGAGAAATTCAATATAAGTTGCTGTCAGAGCAAAATGACAAATAACAGATTGTGACATGACTCAGACGGCAGTCATCGCTGCAACAATTGTAAAAACAACTTAATAATATGACTCAGTCGCTCAGAAAAAATCACAACACGTTTACTTTTTTATCCTCAGCTGGTGTAATTCACTGACGTTTGTCCTCTGTCATATAAGCTAACAGGTCATACTGACACTGAATGCGCAAACAGTGTTCACAGCAGTGCGAGGACGAAAAAAAGTAAAAAAGTATAAAAAGTCAACAACTCGATGAGCACGCGACAAAGCTCTGTGCTAACGTGACCGAAACATCTGTGCAACACATCTGTAACTGCAAAATCCTTCCTAACACTTTAACGTGCAGATTTATTCAGGATTAAAGCTCCTCAGGAGGATGAACTGATGATTTTGGACAACGTTTTTGTATCCTATCACTTTCAGGACAAAGTGTAAAGTTCATTTTCCAAGTCCAAGTCAATCCCATCTAATATAACATTCCTTCAGGAAGTCCTCCGTTAATGAATGCTGATAGAATGGTGGACAAAAAAATAAAGACACAGCGTCTTCAGTCAGTATAACGCAGTGGAGTTCAACGGCACCGCAAACTGCAGCCACACAGCTGAACCCACACAACATACTGACCCTCATGAAGCTGGATTTATTAGTATTAGCTGGGAGCAGCTAATAAACCCTCACCTAAGTCGTAATCTGATCAGTAGATTGCAGTTTTAGGCTCCAAGGGCTCGTCATCCATCCGCCTGTTTTCTGAACTAAGTACGTTGTTCAACATCCATTCACCTTCCGATACAGTACATATATCAGGTAATATTACATACTTAAGTCTAAAATATGTCACTGTAGCAGGAATGATATTTCCTGTGGTGTTTTGTGTTGTTGGAACCGTCGGCTGCTTTGACAACGCTGCCTGTGCGCGGCGTTAGCCGGGCCCGGCTCCCTGAGTCTTCCTCCTCCCTGTTGCTCGTCCGAAGCTGTGAGAGAATTGGACATAATTCATCGCACATACGCTCGACTTGCTCCTCTCTCCTGTCTCTCCCCACTCTAATCCCTCTCTTCCTCTCTCAGCTCTCCTCTCACTCTCTCTCTCCGAAGCATTTGCTGCAACAAGGACTAAATTGATCTACTCTCAAACCAGAATTGCCTCCACTGTCACCTCTCTGTTAGCCTGATAGTTATTGAGAATGTATTGTGTTTGTGTGTGTGTGATATGTGGCTGCTCTGTTTACCTGGCTGTTTGTGGGTGTATGAGCGCAGAGAAAGCGTCTGTCTTGTAAATAACATTTGTGCCTTCAGTTCTCTGTGTTATTCTCCCGATTTATTTGGTCCAGCTGTGCGAGCTGCAGCAGAGACGGGAGGAGGAGGCCCGGCAGCCCGGGTGGGAGGAGGAAGAGGAGCGAGCAAGAGGAAGGATCGTTGACTCATACCTGTCCCTTTATCTGTGTCCATCCCTGTTGCTTTATCTGCACCACCTCTCTTCTCTGCTTGTCCTTTCTAAAAGCCGACATCCTCAGAGAGCCGAGAGTCGCTGCTGTCAACAACGTCGAGCTCTCAGCCCGCTATTGAGCGTCTGCGTCGATACGCATCAAGCCGCCGCCCGAGGGCTAAAGCAAATATAGACGTGTTGAGCTATAAGAAAAAAATATAATGATGAGTCAGACTTTTGCATACAGCTCACATAATCACACTTCCTCATGTTTAAGGTTCCTCCCACGCAGAGCCGGTTTATTCTGGGATGTGTAAGGTGTTTGGATAGTTACCAGCCAAAAACAAGAAAAAGTAACTTAAACTACGTGCGATATGTTGCTCACAATGTGAAGTGTGCTGCCAACGAAGTGGGAGGATGTTTTCTTCCGTAAAAACTTCTGTTTCGATTAACTCTTCTTTAGCTTTCGGAAAGCTCCTCTAAGACTACATACTTTTCTAAATAATTTATGTGGTTATGTTAAAAGTGTTAGTCTCGAGGGTGTTATGTTTCAGGTTAAAGCATATGTTCAGGATCGGAATCAGAAAACGTAGCCAGCCAGAAAGCCACCGTTGAAAGCTACGTAACCTGTAGACGTGCAGGAGTTGATGTAAGCTTAATAAATCTGGCCTACAAGACTTCAAACTGCAGAGAACGAGCCTTAAATCAGAAGCTGAAGTCTGAAGCGTCCTCCGAGGGTTCCACTTCCACTTCCAGCCCCCTGATTGGACGCCAGCTTTCAACTTGTCCTTCGTTTCTCTACAACACACCTGTAAAGTTTCCTGATTGCATGTTGTCTGGTTGTGACGCTATTGTGCTGACAAATATCAGCCCACAGACAGACAGACGGAGGTGAAATCAATGCCTGCTGCGCTAGACTGGCCGGGAATGATGGGGGATTGGGTTCGGGCCCCTGACCACCACATAGCATGTTTTCTTTTTTCTGAGCGCCGGCATCTTTTTTTCAATCATTCCTAATGAAAAAGCGAGAGAAAGTGCTGCTCCCAGTCTGTCTCAGAGCTCTCCGCCCTCTCTGTGCGACCACTTCGAGATCTCAAAACTTTTCCGAAAGGCGCCGTTGGCATCACCATCGCATAAATAATCCAGAAAATCAAGGAGAAGCTTGTTCCGGCCGTGTACGTCAATCCCATCAATCAAAAACTGAGACAGCAAAGACTGTTGAGTTTTTATCACCCTGCAGGTTTTAAGCTTGTTATTGTGAGTTTTCTGCACCTTTCCTTGAAACGCACCCATCTTCACGATTGTGACAGTGCCGCTCTGAAAACATCTGTCAGCATCAGCATCTTCATACGTAACATTTCTGTGTTAGTTCCTGCTTACAAGAGGTGTCAACAGGAACACATGTTGGCATGATGACGCACACACAGACTCACAAACTGAAAACAGCAGCTGGTGAATAGTTTGTTACCAGAATCATCTGACAGAATGCACAGTCAGATAAAACTCTACACATACCGGCTTCAACAAATTGACTGACCCAGAATTGATTTTGTGGAAAAAAAAGAAAAAAAAAAACGTTGAGTCCGAAACAATTCAGGACAGACCAGGCTGCATTTCTTGGCTCCATTTGAAGGAGCCTTTTGAAATGAGACTTCAGACAATCTGGACCCTGAAGTGGGACACAGCGAGAGGCAAAACAAAGGAAAGCTTTCATGAATTTGTTTCACTCCGGCTAAAAATAGCGAAATTCCCCAAAACGTGAACTCCAGGTTTGTCGAGGACGTCGTGCTGTCCTGTCTTCACAGGCCGCTCTGCCCCGCATCCTTCAACCGTCTTTGTCGGGGAATTCAATTTGAGCAACCGTGGCAGGCGGTAAGATACTGTGACAACATTACAATCGCAAAATAGGAATTGTAAATAGTCTAGCATTGCGGATTAGCAGATTTAATTTACAGCCCGTGTAAATCTCACCCTCCAGGCAGCATTTCCTCCTGCAGCACATGTCAGCAAACAATGACGAGAAGCTCAGGGGTAAAAACAGGCCGCGCGTTTGTCGCAGGTAAACACACGGAGGGGAAGCTGTTCTCTTGTTTACTCACACATTTACCAGCAAAAACCCGCGTTAGCGTTTCAAATGCAAATGAATACATGAAAGGATGCTGTGGCCACCTGCGACCCGCAGCCAAAAAGCTCCCGCCGACGAATAAAACGAAGCACCGTCGAGGAGCAACAGTGTGTCACCGGCAATCCATCCCCTCTCCAATCCCGCAACACTGAGTGCTCTTTCAATCAGCCGCCGTCGGCCCTGTGTGGCTGCCAGGAGCCAACATGGCCGAATTCCAAACTAATACATTTTTCAATTGATCTGTTTGATAACAACAGAGAAAAGTTTTCCCTTCTGGCCTATAGTCTGAGCCGTGCAGCACCTGGAGAGGGCCGCTCGCTTTCTCCGCTTCCACAGGTGATGGCTGCGACGTCATGTTGCAACACCCTGAGATGGCTATCAGTGGAATTGGCTTTGAGATTGCTCTCCACAGCGAACCCCCGCTCCTCTGATTGAGGCCCTCGACACAGCGCCGCATCATCCATCAACGGGATGGGAATGCAGATGGGGGGGAGGGGAGGAGCTCGGAGGAGAGGAGAGGGGAGAAGAGAATGAAAGATGAAAGAACGGAGAGCAGGGAGGGGGTATTGATAAAGTCAGGAGAGATAAGACCGGGTAAAATAGATAGACAAACACAGAGAGCAAGATAAGGGCAAAGAGAAAATGAGACTGACGACGTGTTGGAGTGTAAATGAGGCGAGAGATGAAGACTGCAAGTGGAGTAAAGAAGGAGGGGGAGAAAGAGGAGGGAGACTCTGAGGAAGCAGTCGGAGGTGGGAGGGGGACGCGAGCGAGAGGCTGAGACAGAAAGAGAGGACGAGGCGTGAGGAAGCGTCGGCGTCCGCAGTAATGTGGATGAATTTGAAAAGCTCGTCTTTTTTCTCTCTGTTCGGGTATTACATCCACTTTAAGCCACCGTTCTCAAACCTAAGCCAGTCGAGAAAAAGCTCTCTGAGGTATCGTTCTGAAAAAAGGCTGGCTCGCCGTTACGGTTGTGGATGGAGAGAATAGAGCTCTTTAAAAGCACTTTGCTGTGATCGTCTACACAGCTTTGACAAACACAGACACTATACGTGCGTTTAGCAGCAGTTCTGTGAAGCCAGCTGTCTGTTGCCTCCAGCTGTCTCTGTGAAATATTATTATGTTTGTATGCATACAGTCCCAGAGCCGTCCCTGAAATATCTTGCTGTTGTTGGACAGCTTCAAGCGGATTTTGTTTTTGATTTAAATGTGCATTTGGCCACTTAGCTGAGACCATTTAACTATGTTAATAACTGTCCAAAAATCAGAAAATATCAGATTATGTGAAGTGATTGTCAGAAAACTCTACGTTGTGCGACACCAGAGAGGTAAAGCTCCACCGTTTGATGCTTCAGGTTGTTGACCAAGCTGCCATATTTTAAGAGTTTTGAATAAAACCACGTTGTATAACCACACAAACATCTAGTGTGTGCAGCTGATGAGTCTAAAACCCGCTCCACTGCAGGCTCTGTACGACATAAAGTTCCAAATAGATTTATTTGCTCTCTCTTTAAATGACTGAGAACAATAACAGGATAAGGTGAAAGCAGTGTTGTGAGTCTGTTCAGAGACTCCATCTCTGCTCCCTGTGCCTGCGGCTGCTGCATGTCAGTGTCACAGGCCGATAGATTTCCTATTAACTTCATCTTCATCTGGGACGAACGGCGCCGGCTTCGGAGGCCAATGGCAGCGCGGCATCAAGGTCTTTACAGCGCCGGTGATTGACGTGTGAATACACAAGCCTGCGGGCTCAGCGCGCTGGATAAGAGACACCGTGAGGAGTGTGGATTGTACCCGGGAAGCCAACAGCACCACTGGATTCACACACACACACACACACACACACACAAGGATGGTTGTACTTTAGCTTTTAAATGTCAGTGGTCTGAAAATAGTTGAAAGAAAACATAATGCAGGTTCACCAGTATCAGGCCGACACTTGTCAATCAATGCTGCTGTTGCATTTCAACAATCTGCATCTTATCAAGTGATTATGATCATTTACTGTAGAAACTGGGAATATAGAACTTTGCTGATGCCTCTGCAGTAATGAGTCGACCTGTTTTGTCAACACGTTCTTATCCCAAGTCTTCAAATACCGACTTTGCTTTGTCAGGCACTCTCGTGTCTTATACGCTCAGCGTCTGTGTGCAACATGCAAAGACATCCTGCCAGAAAGTCCTTCTAACTCGTAGTTGAACTCAACAGCAGTTTGGTTTTGTTCAGGCACAAAACTACTCGGTTATGTTTAGCAGAAGATCATCAATGTTTGGTGCCATAAGGGACTTAAACTCCGGTCTCACTGAGTGAAGGTTCTGTGTGTGATTCTTCACTCAGCTCTGATCTCCACCACTCTCAGGACTTTGTCGCTCTGCACATCACATCGAGTACAAACGTTGATATTTGATGCCCTGGAAATGAGACTGGGCTCAACGTTTAGCCCCGATTATTACAAAATTAGGATTTAGATTTCACTTATAAAATCACTGTGTCTCTAACACTTCATGACTCAGCCTCAGTCTGATGCTGCACTTGCTTGTGCCTCGGGTGGTCTTATTTCCTGAGTTGGGAAGTCGTTCTTCCGACTTCTGTGCTTATCAGAACCTGAGAGCAACATGAACGCCAAAAAAGCTGTTTGGCATTTTATCGCTCAGAGTGTTTCAACGAGACGTTGACAGCCATTTCCTGAGTTTCTCACCACCGACGCAGTCTTTACTTTCATCCGCCATGTTTCAGCGTCAACATGGTAGCTTGTGTGGGAAAATTTTGCACAACTTTCCGTTGTTGTTCCGACTTCAGCTGAATTTTCTTAGTTGGAAACATGTTTCTGCTAATTCAGACGACATGTGAACACACAGTGAGTCCAAGTTTGATTCCTAAATCTTGAAATAACCAAGTGCAGCAGTGCAGAGTCCTCACATTCCTACACTTCACCTTCAGACACTGCAGAGACTTTTAATCCTCATAAAGACAGACATACAGTACACGACACACACACACACACACACACACACACACACACACACACACACACACACACACACACTCTGTTATGAATAAATTGTGACAGTAGTCAAAGTGGTGCAATCTTCTCCTGATTATTAAGTAATTACTGCGAGCTAATTGGAAGCGGTTATTGTTTTTTATGGTTCTCGGAGCAGCTTTGTGATGAAGTTTAGTCAAAGACAGAAACGAGGTGCGGTCACCGTCACAGCCACGTGCGTCCACAGCAGCATGTAGGTTTAACGTGTACGAGGACGAGGTCATGTGCTGCTGCAGAACTGCTGAAACTGCAACGCTGCTACGATGAAAATATACTTAACCGAAAGTACAAGTGCTGCTCTCAGGACTGAACTTGTAAAATAAGTATCAACAGGATACTGTTACTGTTTCAAAGATGTGCTGACGAACAACAGAACAGATCATCGGGCCACGTGTTCAGCTGTTTGTTTTACTGTAAAGTATTAATGTTCTGGGTTAAACTTCACAGCGATAACGGGAAGTCAAAGTGTGACGTCACAAAATAAAATACTTGCCAAGTTCAATTTGCTAAAAAGCTGGAGAGATGATGAATTAAAGCTAAAGTTTAAGAAACCAAGCAGTAGCTTATCTGTAACTCATTTTCTTTGTACAAACAGATGTTTGCGGGATGCGTACCGATGAGGTAACGTATCTATTTGTTTTGTGTTGTATGTAAGATTAAAAACTGCAATATGACGACTTTGAAACAAAGTTAACTTTGTTTAAGTGCCGGACCAGCAGAGCAGCTTCTCTCCTCCGGCTGTGAGACTCTTTAATTTATCCTCAGCGCTCCGCCATTAAAAAAATGTTTAAAGTTTATGACTTATTCAACCTGGATAAGTTGGAATGCGACCCAGGGGCGTTAAGAATAACTATACGGAAATAGCCACTCCTCTCACTGATGATCTCAGTTCCTTATGTAAGCTATATAGAGGCATCAGTATTAAGTGGAGACAGCTCCACAGCCGGTTTCAAGTTGCTTGTGGAGCGTTTGATTTCATGCGTTACTATAAAAATTCTGAAAATGTGATTTTTTTGGGGGGGCTTAAGATCCATCGTGCATGACCGCGTGATGTTTAGATGCTGTAACTCTCACTGCAGATGAGCTGTTCTTTTCACTGTGTCTTTTAAAGTGGTTGTTGTGAGTGTGCCGAGCTTTAAAACAACCTGACTATTGTTCAAAACCGGAATACCTTCTGAGAAAACTGAAAAAAACCCATTGATATAACGAGTTTGGCAGTTTTTTCTACTTTTTATGCAGGTGAGTGTCGAGTTAAACATCAGAAATACGAGCACAAGGACCATTTCAATATTATTCACGGCAGCAACCTGAAACTCTCAGAAGAAAACGGTGCAGGTATCCACTTTGAATGAATCTGTTGATCACAGAAGCACAGAATCTGCTCTCTGGATGTTCCCTCAGCTGAAAGTGGCAGTGCAGAGCCCCACAGCTCTCCATTTGATCTACGTCTCCTCCCCACTCCTTTCCTCCTTCTCATTCTTTGGAAGAGACAGTTTAAATGAGGTCTTTGTGCTCCAACCGGAGCTCCAGACACCATCCAAGTGGTCTTCAATAAAACTCCTGCCCTCCTCTGCACCATGTCGAGATTTACGATGCGCAAATTTTCATTGAATCTCAGGGTTGCTCAGATTGAATGGCCTTGTCTTCAAGGCACGAGGCTCATCAGAGGGGCGCAGACGCCTGGAAGGTCTCAGAGCACGCAGGCAGATGGAGGGACGGACAAGGACGGAGAGACAAAGACAAGACGAGCTGACTGGCAGACTTTTAGTTTGACTTCTTATGGGGGCAAAAAAAAAAAGTCTCACTTGCAAACTGAGACAGCTGCACAGTTTTCACTAATCAAAAGGAAATATCCCACGCTGGCCGTTTGGTTATGAAAGACAAAGAGATTTAACACGTTCTTGATTAATATGTGTACAATGAGACTTTTATGTGAGTGCTGATCGAGTGCAGGGCGAACACTGTTGGACCAACACGTTCTCACTCCCATCTCGCCAAATACAGAAACCTTAAACTTCAAACTATGACGCTCTACCTAAAACACGAGACTCAGTTTTGCATAAAATAGGCTTGGCAGCCAACTTAGTAATAACGTGAAATATGCAACAGCCTGATTGACTTTCTAAATAATCATGCTTTCTCGTTCACATATTATGACATGTTATTACTTTTGGTCTGTCAGGATGTGTTAGGTTTAGACACCAAACATACTTGGTTAGGTTGCTAAAAATACCTGGCAGAAAATATCACCGTTGGGTTTAGATACGAAAAATATTAAGCTAGGCTTTGGAAAAGATCATACTTTGGATTGAAAAAAAATAAGTTAAGTCATGTAACCTGCACAAGTGATGCAAAATCAGTCTCGACTCTTCGGTGCAATCACACTTTGCTTGTTCTTTATCAAAAAGTGACAATAAAGGGTTCAGTACAGCGTCAAACTTACAGGCATTGAACCTTTGACCAGTACTGCTGTACTTAACATGTTGGGCATTAGAACAAAATCGACCAAATACTTTTTTTCACAGTGCACAACATGTTTTCATTCAGCCTCTTTAGGTTCGCTAAAACTCCGCAGATGCCACTATTAATATACAGTGTGTTAACCCTCAGCGGACGGTAACCGGGACATGGCGAGGAGATGGCACTGCACGCTCCAACCACTTTTTTTGTCAGACGATGTTTGGTGAGATTTATTAAGAGCATTGTTCATAAAAGCACTTTATTTGCTTTCTGGGGAGATCAAAATTCAAATGAGACAACAAAGCAAACGTCAAACACAAGTTAATAATTGTAATAAACCATATTTAATAAGTAAATGCATCACATGCATCTCTTGGAAAGGACTGACACTACTTAATGGGAAAAGATTTCTTTTTTTAAAAGCTGTTGGCGTGGGTTGATCTTGACTGACAGAACAAAGTGAGCTGCATTTCAGTCAGCGCTTCACTCAGCTGTTATCATCACTCAGAAACAGGATGTTCGTCCCCATGCTTCTGTTTAAACAATGATCTCGTTCTGTATTCTGGCCGAGCGGAAATCAATCCGGCAATGACTCATTTTAGAGCTGCAGTTATGGTCCCCATTATGTTCACGTTGTATTAAAAGAAAAAAAGCAAATTATTGATTTTGGAAGTCTGGGCACATCTGTGACTTTCACTACTGATACACATAACTGATAAACTTGACTCTGTAAGTGTGAATCCATCCTGTTCAAAAGTGAGTGTCAGTACATAGTGTTCAGTCACCACACATGAGCTTGTTTTCTTCACGGTATTTTAATAATAAATGAAAATATCATGTGTTTATTTCATTTTAGCATTATTTCCTGTAGATGTTGTTTTGTAAAGGACAGCACATTATAGTAAGTAAGCTTGAGATGTTTGACGCATGTATTCATGGTATGTTTTACCACTACACATCCTCAAAGCTGCGCAACTATATTATACACAACTTGTTTAATTGATCTGTTTCCTCTAATCTCCGAGAACCCTCGGCCGAGATACGGAGGGATCAGAGGTACAGTGAGTGATGTGGGAGGTTTGAAGGGGAAACTTTGGGGAACAAAAGGGTGAAGGTGCAGAGCTTCTTTAGCAAAGAATCGGGAAGATTTTGGGAAATATCATATTTGAAAATGGAAGAAAAAGCATTGAGAAATCAAGAATAGCCCTGAAATGTCCAATAATACTTTATCCTTGAAAGAAAGCACAACCTCAGAAAACCTCAAACCACATTAAGACAAAACAATGAGAATATTTTCCCTCTTTCACCTGTTTTTTTTTATTTCCTCATGTTTAGAAGATGCACTGTTACGAGGCTGTCATCCTTTGAGCAAAGGACTGGATCAGCTGCCAGGTGACAGGGATGGTTAATGATTATTGGCTTGAAAACGCTGCCCAACGCTTAAAACAACACAATGAACGCCGACACTTGCTGTCCAAAAATCAGAAATTGGGGCAACATTATGCTGCCCGTTGTTTTTTTCAACCTGTCCTCATCAAAAAAAAGAAACTCCATGTAGGACTCTGAAATAAACTTATCACAACCTACATTAACATTTCTTTCTCAGCGACGACCTCAATTGGCTGTAGTAAATAATCCAGTAGCAAAGGAGGAAGTCAGGTATAAAAAGTAGTATAAAAAGTCTGTATTGGGAAGGAGGAGATCGGGCACAAAAGCATGATTTAGTAACAGCACAGATCTGAAGCCTTTTTCTATGAGGTATATGAATGAATTGACTCACACAGGTGTCCCTAACTACAGTGCACGGGGCCCAGCCAGCCAGAGCTGTGGGTAGTTGTATTTGGTAATCAAAAAGCACGGGGA
The DNA here is from genome assembly GCA_963678695.2 of Diplodus puntazzo. Taxonomy (NCBI): domain Eukaryota; kingdom Metazoa; phylum Chordata; class Actinopteri; order Spariformes; family Sparidae; genus Diplodus; species Diplodus puntazzo. Next base: position 29,647,151 of record OZ023167.1, on the reverse strand, counting down.
GCACTTGTCTTGAAAGATCTCTGCAAATGAAAAGTTTATATCTCTGTTTTTCAGTTTAAATTCCACAGGGGGGCTTGAGTAAAAAAAACAAAGAGCTCAGTGCCCACAGTGCTAAACGTGGCCAGGAGAGAGTGGAGCTCGCTGGTTAAAGCCTCCCTGGATGAATAAAGGTTAATAGGAAAAAGAAAAAGTGGATAAGAGGGATTTGGTGATTCTTTATCCTGGCCTGTCATCGTCTTTATTCAGCTTCCTGCAGGGATTTGGAGACGGCCACTTTCCTTAGCCATTATTCACATCCGAGGAAGCCAATAGAGAAGAAAGTGGAGAAATATCCAATCCGTCCACCTGCTCAGGTATTCATATATTTATATCTGTCGTCCCTCTGGACTGCAGTTTCCATGTGGCAGTGCGGTAATGAAATTATTTTTCAAATGGAATATACACAGATGGGCAAAATGCCAAGTCTATTTTCCTCTTTTTTTTTTCTTTCATACGTCTGAATTGTGGAAACTATGCATGAGAAATATTCTAGACAGCAGCTTTCCTCCTCACTTCTCTCTGCTGGGCTGTGTGGTGAATTGTATGTTCACTCTCCCAATGTTATCTCCCTCCAATCCCCACCGCTGGAAAAAAAAAAAAAAGTCGGGCGAGTGTGGCTGGAAGTTGTCAGCTTTATCTGCCACCCCGGCCTTTTTGATCTCCCTCCGTATGGGACTTTACTGAATGAAGACGAGTCATGCATAAACACGGGCGGACACAGAGAGATGCACTCACACACACAAATTCACGCCAGGAAAGTCAAAAAATTTGTGAGCGAGACAAAAGCAAACAGGCGCTCGAAATAGTCAAAACACAAACCCCTCAGAAACACACATCCATCCATCCATCCATCCATCCATCTATCCTCGAGGCCTGTAAATAATACACGACTGTCCTGCTGTGAAATATATGGACTGTGATAGTTTAATCACTGCATTAGTTTGGTCTTGAAGATGTGTTAAATAACAGCGCGAACACTAAATCGTTCTCCCTCTCTTTACGCCAGAGCTTTGCTAACGTTTGAGCACAGAAATGAAGAAAAGAAGAGGAGAAATAAAAGACAGAGCGAGAGGAGCCATTGTGTTGTAAATTACATTTAAACCCTGAAGGTTTGAGGTGTTTGACATCGTGTTCTCGTATTCAAATTGACAACACCATTCTAATTTTGACAAAATCTAGAGGGATGACGCCGGGTTCTGCTTTGATTATTTCATTATCGTTCAATTGTTCAAGCTTTTAAAGTTGACTGAAAAATGCCCATCGCTAATTCCTCGCGGGCCAAACTGATGGCTTCAATTTCCTGGTTTTGGCAAAAAGCAAACACTCCAAACCTCAACAGAGAAAAGCAGCACATCCTCACATTTAAGAAACAGGGACAGAAAATGCAAAACCCGTTGTTGTTTTTTTTCCATAAAAGGAAACAAACTGCACCAGAATTAGCCTGGAAGTGGACCAAGATCACACAAGATCCAAGTAGTCTCAGTTCTTACTGTTGGTCGTCACCTGGGTTTGATTGACAGCATTAACACCAGCTCAGACCAACTGCACTAACTGGGAAAATGCACAAAGGTCTGTTTCAATTCAACCAAAAGTGGATGTGAAATCATGAAGATAACTCTGAGTTGTACAGCGGCAAGTAGCTAAGTGAGTGTGTTTCCACACAAACAGTCCCCAGAATAAATGTTAGTCAAGCACATTTCTGCAAAAACCACAGAGTTCAAACTGGACGTTTCTTTATGTTGCAGCTGTCTTTGTTTAGGGGTGAATCTAATTCTGATTCGTCACAACATGCTCTGTTATGTTATGCTCTGGTTAGGTTTCGACACAAAACCCACTCGGTTAGGGTTAGGAAAACATCATAGGTACGGCGATACTTAAAACGCTTGTTTTGGTCGCCGCGATCATGGATTGAGATGTTCCGAGTTTGGGTCACCACAACACACTGGTGGAAATGTCACCAGTGGTGTGAGTCGATCTCTGGTCCTTCATGTGTTGCAGTGCTGTTGGCTTGTAATATGGCCACCATGGTCCCCTCCACATGCTGTTGTGACAGGTGGCTGATAAGCATATAATGTGAACATGATATGTCACGGACGGTCCTGTGGTTTGCAGAAACTGTGGACACAATATACTGACGACTGGGCTGTTTGCACCAGAAAAAAAAACAACAGAAATCTGATTTTCTGCCCCAGAACGAATGCCCCAAAAAGGACCGAGGGGGCCTAAAAGGAGGCCAGGCTTCAGTCCACAGTGGCCTCACTCCCCCCATGCCATCCCTCAAAACCCCAGTCTGTTTCGACGAAGGTAAGAGACGAATGAGATGAGGAAGAGGTTCAGTGTCTTGGGTGTGTGTGAAGGGATTCTGTGGTGGGATCAATAAGATACACCTGTGATGGAGATTGTATCATGTACGGCAGAGAGACGGAGTGAAAGAAGCCGCATCAGAGGCAGCAGAAGACAGCTGCATGTCTCACTGTTGAACACTTTGTCTCTCATACATAACTGCACTTTAAATAAAGGATGCAGTCAAGGCGAACCGCAGAGGACAGACGGAGACATAAAGAGAGTCAGGCAGTCTCACAGCGTGACAGGCAGCTTCTGCACAGACAGAAATAGATGGACCTGCTTTCATCTGAAATATACATCTGCCTCGACCTGAGCACTCGGACGTTTCGTCATTGACTCAGAGACTCCAGTGTCTTTATCACGGGACCACCTGCCGCGTGAAGCACAAACACAGTAGAGTCCTCCCTGCGAGGCTGGACATAATGGCAGCTCGATCAGTCGATGCTCATATCGATCTTCACAGCAGGTCAAAAAGACAGACGGTGTTTATCTGCATGGAACAAGATGGCAACACTGACAGCAGCACATCAGGCAGGCACAAGGGAAGAATCCGTTCACTGAGGGCTCCTCAGAAAAAAAAAAACTGTTCATCAAATGTCCAGTTCTTCCATTTCCACCAACACTTCAAATTTCAAAAGCTGCAAAAGAATACAGCGCAGAGTTTTCAAACTTTTCCTGCCATCGATCAGAACTTGTCACCTTTAAAGAGCCGCCTGCTGCTGCCGGAAATATGTTTGGTGAGAGTGCAAAGACTGAATCAAATGGTCAATGAGCCCAAAAACCAAAACTATGAGCTTGAAGAGGTGAAAGTGCCTCTGGAGAGCTGCAGCAGCCGAGTCAGCAGAATAGAGTGAAATTTGTACGTTTCATACGTTTCACGTACAGATTACAGGATTACCAGACGGTGGTGATGTGAAAGCTGGGTGAGACGACAGCCAAGGAAGAGACCGCTGTAAAAGCTGGCGTTTCAACATTTGTAAGGGTGACACCACTGGATCTTTGCTGTCATTTTAAAGGGGTCAAATCCAGATATTCTTAATGAGACATTGGGACATATTCCAGATGTGTTTGTGGCGACAGAGTCGTAAAGCTGCACTGGCGATTAGGTTGGCCGTCGGTTGGTGGATTCACATTGGATTCAATCGTAGCATTTAAAGATTAATGCAGCGTCAACAAAGTCAGTAGATCTGATGGAGTGACTGATTTATCTGGACTGAGAGGTTTGAATTGTAGTTCTGCTGTAAATTATTATTTTGTCGATGTTTTCTGATCCGTCTGGTTTCTTTTTCGTTCAAAACTGGAGGGCAGTTTAGCTTTGTTTGATCCTTGTTAATTCTACGTTCCGAGCACATTTTTCTGATGTTTTAAAAATTGTTCCACGACCGAACTAAATGAAACAAAGCAGCGGAACAATCCTCCCATTAGGAGACCGACTACAGAGCTCTGTAGTCCTCTGGGAGTCCAACACCACTTCAAAGAAACTCTGACCTTGCCTCTTCCTCTGCTCTTCTTCTGCTGTTCTTTGTACTTCTCAAAGTATCTTTATTCTCACTAACTGACTTTTATTATCTTACTTTCTCCTTTCCTCTTTGTTTTCCCACTTTCTAAGCTCCTTCTCTTTCCTCCATCCTTTGCCCTCTGTCAGTTTTCTCCCTCTGATCGTTGATTGTTGAGTCTCGTTACCAACTCGTCAAACACTGACACTTTGGGTTACTGGCCGGCCGCACCTGCCGAACATGAAAATTTGACCTGCTTAACGACCATCTTCTGCTCTGCTTCTTCTTCACTCTCATCTTCCATCTTACTCGCGGATAAAGACAGGGCATTAATCAGCTAGGTGCAGAAGTCTGAGACGCTGTAATGAAACAGGCGGCTCGAGGGTCCTGTATCATCAAATCCTCTTGAAGTGCTGTTGAGGAAGACTTTTGAGCCTTACCTCATCAGCTAACTCAGAAAAATGTGCTGTGTAAAGCTTGTTTTTTGAAACACAGCCTTCAAAAAGAGAAGGCTGATGTAACCCAGACCATTACCTGGGAAGGATAACACCCAGCAGGAAGAGTGTAACCCTGTGAAACTCAGACACCTTTTGAAGTGTAACGACAGAGAGGAGACAAAGTCAGAGAGCGCTGGAGAAGAGTCTCGTCTCTGGAGTTCGGGTCGATGACTTTGACGGGCCTCAGAAAATAAATGCACTTCTACTTGTGTAGATGAGTGTTTGCATCTTTTTTTTTTAAAAAGTTGCACAAAGGACGGTATTACTTTTCGCTTCATTATTCAGGCCCAGTCAAACAAATTTAGCTAATTTGCAGCCGCAGGAAGAGACTGTTAACCACAGTTTACACTTAATGAGGTCCTCTTATTAGAACAGCTCAAAGTGTCCAATATTATAACGCAAAGACAAAATGAGGAACATTACGAAATGCTGCAGAATGTGAGGCTAATTAATAAAACTATTCAAACATTTGTGTTGTAAATGTCATTTTCCGAAAAGCCTTTAATTTCTAGTGTTGTGTCAGGGAAGTCATTTTTCTGTCAGAATTAACAACCTGCTTAAGACGGGTTAACTGAGAGAGCGGCGAGCGAGTCCATATCTGTTTGATTATCTGGTCACAGGTCATTATGTCGTGAGCGGGTAGGAGGGACCTTGCTCAGGGGTATGTCAGCAGTGGTAATTATGTACGGGGAGCGCTGGTGTTTCAGTCTGTCAGGCTCAAACTAATGACTTTCAGTCGACAATCATTTCATCTCTAACATTAGCCACCTGATGCCTCATTAGCGGAGCATTTGTGTTTGTATATGTGAGCTTTGTGAGTCATCAAACACCAACATCACCCCATAAAGACACCGAGTGCAGCGATGACATCTGGCTGTTAACTCGCGAAAGCCGAGCTGACTGTGAGCTCGCTTTCTTTCATCACCACGCTGTCAATATCACACTCAATATTGTAAAGACCGGAGCCGACGGTGTGATGTATGGATCATTACTGAAGTTTAAAAAAATTCCCAACAAAGTTTGATGCCTGCTTAGATCTTGCACTTGTCGTGACCCATGTTAGAAACTTCTGTGTTAAAAATGTCTGCAGTCAGCCGCTTGAAATCTGACCGGGAGGTAGACAAAACCCAATTAGATAGACTCCCACTCAAACAAAGTAATGTGGACTCATCCGTCATAAGCAATGACGGCACAAGTTACGAGTCTACATTTTGGAAAAACAAGAAAGTGGAAGGTAGAGAAGAAAGCTGCTGCATCTGAGTGAGCAAACTTTTGGAAAATAATTGAATTTCTGAGGACCATCAGGATGGATCTCTGAGATGGCAGCCGTTACAGTTACCACTGACTTCAGGATCAATACTTAATCCTGCACACTTGTTGGTCTGGTTCTGCTAGACTTGAGCACACCGTGTCTTAAAGCAAATAATGATTCTTTCCATCTGTTTAAACCTGGCACTGCTGTCTGCCCTCAGTGATCTGATCACAAATGGACAGCGGTAGAGGTGTGTCGCTCACCCTTTACCAGACTCCCTTAACAAAAGGCGTCATTTTGAGAGTTGTTTAGTGAGGAGAAATATATAACAAACTTAGAGAAATAGCCATGGCACATTCTCAATCATTTGTGCCTCCTTGAGTATTCGGCATTAAATTAAAAACATAAAGTTGACTATTACCTTGTAAAAAGTAGGAGTTTATCACAGTGTTGATGTGCCAGCCTGTCTGCTTACATGTCTTAAGGGCATCTTAATGGCCACTATTTAGCAGCTGTTTCAACACACTGATTTCACAATGTACACGTTTTTCATAAAATAATGTTTTTGACATCAAATAGGTCAAATTGTATTAACACAGTACACAGTTACCTTGGCGAACATCACCAAACTCCATTCTCAAGTTGTTCAATTTGTGAGTTGTTGAGTGAGGAGACGCTTTTGACGTCAAATTCTTAATTATGTGGGCATACTCGCAAACATTATGCATGTATTCATATATTTATTTGCATATAAAGCAGTGAAGTGTGGTCAGACAACAAGCAGTCACCCGAGAAGCTTTAGTGGGGATGCATGTTAGTGCCAGATGTGAACTGAAAGACTTGGAGCTCTCCAGTTGTGATCTGATCACTCAGGATGATTGTTAAACACCCGGTCCAAAACGGCCAATTAGTGTTCAAATCATGGAGTAGCTGCTCAATCGAGAAAATGTCATGTCATCACTAGTTTTCAGAGCCTGGAGAGATTCAGTATGAGGAAAAATAAAGCTCCTCGGACTGGAAAGCTGGTTTCTGTACATGTTTTTTATTTATTTAAAACAAATCTTCAAATTGTAATTTCTAGAAAAGGACTAATCGATCTCTTAAATTGGGCCAGTTTCTGTCTCTACTCAACTAATGTTTCCGGCACACTGCTGATCCTGACGTGCTGTTGTTGGACGGACTAGACGACAGTTCGTGCCGCCCTGACCTGCTCCCCAGTGATTCAGGTCTTATCTGACTGAGTATGTTTTTATGGTGGCCGAGGTAATTACAATTCCAGGAAAGACTGCGGACTGCACACATTTATACGCAGTGTGCCAGAAAACTAGGTTCCTCTCCCGGTCGGATTTAATCCTAAGGTGCTCTGTTTGGGGCTGGTATGAGTTTGCATGTACCAGAGGGTTAACGATCTGCCTTCCAATCGATCACGTCAGCAGGTGATTTCACTGACGAGGTTCTCCTGTCTGTTTGAAAGTGTGCTAATCAGTGATGGGAGGAATCTTAGCATTTTTCTCAGCTCTCAGCACCTGATTGTCCATACAAGTCACCTTTTTAGGACACAAGACCAGACTGATTACTATTGACGACAACCCAACAGCCATCTGATGAGTTGGATCTATAGTGGAGCTTGATGAGCTGCCCTGATGAATTTAAACTGTGGAAGGCACAAACTTCTTTGGATCGGAAAGTTACTTCAGTACTGCAAGTAGAAAAAGCTGTTTTCCTTTAACAACCTTTGAGTTGTATTTTTTAATTCAGTGTTGAGGCTGCTTCGTTGTTTCACATTCATACCGTATACTCGGCAACCAATGAAACCCAACATTACCTTGAACAAAATGTGTAGAAAAGGTAGTTGTTTTTAGACAGTTTAATGAATAAATATTACACATTATATCCTTAACTGTTATTTGATCACAAATTTAGTGTACCAGAGTCATTAAACAAGGTACATTGAGGGAAAGCACGCTCAAAATTCACAACAACATCATGTATTAACTACCAGAGCTTGAGGTTTACAATGTTTCTTTCATTCGTCCACAATGTCAGAGGCGTCTTTCAGCAGAACTCTAATCCAAAGATGCATTATAATATTACATAACTAATGCTAATTCATAGCTTGTACATGTCTTGACATCGGCAGGAACCAAGTCTGTTGGTGGGTGGAAAAGCAGAGGTGGGTTCAGTGAAAAACTAAGCGCTAACCTCCCGCCGCGAAACAATTACCATCGGTTGGGAAAAAAAGTCAGCTAACTAATGCAGATAAGATTCTAATAAATGCAAAATATATCCTTGGGAACAAAACACATGAAACTTTCAGTTTAAAGGTTGTTTTCTTAAGATTCAAACAACTCCATGACCTCCTATCCCACCCTCCGATTTGATCCCAGACCTTATGAATAAGTAAGTCAAACACAGTAAAGATTTCAGAGCAGCAGTAGTTTATTGCAGATGTATAATGCTTTGTTTTTTGTAGGGAGCAGGAGACAGCGGGCTGCTGTGAAGTCAAGAAGCTCTATTTGGATATTGTTTAACAATGAGGGTTCATTAGACGCCTCAGTGGACAGAACCAATCATCACACCGGTCAGTCAGGGTCCTTTTTTACATACAAATGCTTACGCTGTGCAAAAAAGCGAGATTTTCAAATGTATTGCCTCCATCCCGAGCCCCCACACAACCCTACCACAGAGTACCAGAATAAAAACAAGGATATGGAGGTAAAAGTTACTCGTACTTTAATAATTGGGAATATGTGACCGCCGTACACCAGTGATGTGAAGTTATGTGTCTGCTTTCAGCATATCTCACTTTTTAATGAGTGTGTGTGTGTGGTATATTTTATATCTTGCCGGGAGAGAAATCAGCGGAATGAATCATTGGAATATATTTTCTAGTGAATAAAGCTGTGATAATTTAATTCTGGTAATAACGGAGCCCTGGACTTCTTCTCTCATTTCTTTTAATTTAATGTGTAATGTAGGTGGTATGTATCATGACTTGGAAATTAGGATTTTATTTTCAGGCTATGGACATTTTTAAACTTATATTTCTTGCAAGAAATGAGAGCTCAGTCCGACATCAGCCTCGTTACTGTGACACACTGCAGGAGAAAATGTACAAATCTTCATTTAGTTTATTTAATCTCTTTTTCATGAAACCCCCTCCATGAGTGTTCGTTCATGGCTGTTAAACAGCAGGACTGAAATTAAATATTCACGTATCTTTCAGCCGGCTAGTAGTAAGTGCATTCTCTCCCGCTTCCGTATGTTTTCTGTGCTTTTTATCTCCTCTTGTTTTTTATAATTATGCATTTTGTTTGACGCCTTGCAGCAAGCTAATTTTCCCATTAGGGACTATAAAATCTTGAAGTTGAGCTTTATTAGTCATCCCCTGAGCAGCGGAATTCATGAAGTTCGCAGACTCTGCCTCAAATGTAATTAGTGTCTTCGACTGTAACTCTATTTCACACTTTGGAAATGCACTGCGTGCCTTTTGTCCCGCTCTCATTATTCCTTTCATTTTGCTGCGATGAATTGCATGTGAACTGAGAAAACAGGCTGCCGGTCGACTTTCTTTCCCCCCTCCGTCTGTCCTCCTCCTCTCCATCCTTCTCTCTCTCTCTGTTGACCTTTCAGTAAAGGCTGCTGAAGGTACTGAGGTTTAATTGTCCCCAATGAGAGCCAGTAACTCTGATCTCATCAACAGCGATGAGATTTAAAGCCGCCAGCAGCCGATCCTGTATTCTGTCGGCTCGTGGGCAAGAATGGGCTGTTTGGATGCAACTCGGGACCAATTCATGGGGGACGGAGCGGGAACAAACTTTTAGAGGCTTGACCCTGGCCGGCTGGTCGTCTATTTTTAAATCTGGCTCACTTCATAAGGGGCCACTGTGAAGTCTGGGGGAAGAGATTCACTCTCAGAATTTTAATATTTACAAAAATGAATGAGGTAATAATACAACCTCTCTCACAACTTAGTAAACAAGCTGCTCCCAGATGAAAATAAAGTCCTGAGAACACAGTTTGAAGGTGGAAAGAAAATGGTTTTGTCCTTTCAGGTCACTTTATTTATTCAGTTCACGCAGTTCTGAAAATGAAAAGAGATTATTGAGTTTGTTTAGGCATAAAAATAAAAAAATACTCTCTTCAGATTAAAATTTCTGCTCCCGGAACTACATAATGCTCCTTTAATTTGTTCTTACGGACAAAATCACACTTTTTTTTTACCACCTGTATCTTTATGAGCCAGAATAAATTCTGCAATAAGTTTCTGCAAAACCACAGACAAGTTAAAACTTTACACACAAAACCCACTCGGTTATGGTTAGAAAAAGATCCTGGTTTTGCCTAAAATGCCTGTTTTGTGTGCACAAGCACAACTGGAAATGATTCAACAGACAATACCAAGTTTGACATTCAGCGTGTCGGGATCATAAACATCACAGGCTAGTCACATATTAATATCATAGCCTGAGAACCTGTGATGAAACTGGGGATATACTGAAGTCAGAAGCAATCATCATCATCACCATCATCAGCTGCCTCTTCGCCTCCACCCTCCTCTTCGTCGTCTCTTTGTTTGACTTCTTTTCTCCCCCGCCCTCCTGCTGCATGACTGAAACCGTGTAAAAGCTTATCAATCTTGCTCGGAGGAAGGCAGGCTGCAATCAGAGCGAAAATGACTGCTCTTTCCTCTCGTCACCGTCGCCGCCGAGCGGATCCACGGTCGAGCCGGAGATGTTTATCTACTGAGAGTCTTTAAACGCGCTCCGACTCGACCGCCGTCCGCCGAGCGAAACACGGCCTCACACTGTTGCTTGTTCTTTTTTTATCCCCGTGCACAAAAATAGAAATAATTGCGACAGATTTTTATGAGAAAGCCGGTTGGACTGACAGAGTTGAAGAGTTTAAAGCAGCCAATACCTGCAGTATATGCATCATATTATCCATCAGCCAAGTGTGTGTCATCACTGAAAACTCTCTTTCATCTTCAGGCCTTCTCTTAACCTCCGTGCTTTTTTAATATATTCAGTTTATTTTGTTTTTATTGTGTTTATTTCAACATCTTAATAACGCCTTTAAGCCTGTTTACCCCGTGTGTTTAATATCTGCCTGCGAGGCGCCTTGTAACTCTATAATTATGATGTTATTACATCATCCTCAGAAATGACTTCAGGTGACAGATGGTAGCAGGTGCATTACATATCAATTCTTTAATTAAGATTTCTCAGTTATTTTGAATACAGAATTTCATATTGAGCTTAAATCTGTGTTTTTTCCGCCTGTGTTTGAAGATTCAAAGCCAGTCTGCTGGTCTTACGTATGTCCATGTAGCATAACCAAGCAGCAAAGTAACTCGTAACTAAATGTATCACCTCATTATTGTACTCTCATGCAGTACTAAGTTACATTTCATCACTGCCTTTAGCTAACAATCCCACAATGTGTTGCAAATGTTGTAAAATGTACTCTGAGGGTAACAGAGCATGACATCATCATTTTAAAGCTGACTGAAGATACTCAGCTGCCACCGCACTGTGTGTGTGTGTGTGTGTGTGTGTGTGAGTGTGTGTGTGTGTGTGTGTGTGTGTGAGAGAGAGAGAAACGCATGCCGACAGAGTTGCGTGTGTGTTTGTCTCTGAGCCATAAATAAATAAAGGAGGAGGTAAACGCCTGAGCTGCTCTGAGGTCAGCTCCTGTCCTCACCGCTTACATTAGGAACCATTTCAAGGCCTCTGCCGTTTCATCAGAGTGCAGGTCGTCACTTGAAGAAAGGGTAGGTGGTTCAAGTCCTGTTTTAAACCGATTCTACCCTCCAATATTAGAAGGCTGCCAAGCCAGAGATCACTGTGTGAGACAGCCTTTTTTAACATTTGTAAATGGGAAACTCAAACAAAATTGGATATCTTTCATGAGACTTCAGGACTTTTTTATAACACCGTTTGTGGCAGGAGAACCGGATACTTTTGATGAGATGTCGGCAGGTTTTTCCACCGTGTTTGTGCCAACAAAACTGGAAACTTTTGATGAGACGTTGGGAAAAGTTCCAGTCGTATTTGTGGCAACGAAACTGGACATTATTGATGAGATGTCAGGGCAATTTTCAGCCGTATTCACAGTGGCAGAAAAGCCAAAATATAAACTTTTCATAACCCAAACTAACTGGCTGGTTTTTGTATGCACAGTAACAAATATTTCTCTCTGGCTGAGCCAACCCTTGAACCGCTCGAATGCAGAGCATATTGAGAATTCCCAGGTCGAAACACAACCTCAAATATTCAGTTTTCCGCATCGAGTCTAAAAATGACAGCGGCTCCCGCTTCAGATTCACAGACATTACGGCGACCTTGCCAAATTTCCTGCTGAAATCTGTATTCAGCAAGCCGGCGAACATGAATAAACAACATCCGACAGCGAGCTTTTGGGGAGTTGGTGAGTGCTGATAGTTTGGCTGCGGATGGGAAGGTCAAGCCCCCCCCGACGCTGGGCCCACAGAGGCAGAGCTGTTGGCGCTGTTGGCGCTGTTGGCACTGCCGGCCCCGCTTTGGCCCCTCCTGGGACTCGGGGGAGGGCGGAGGCTCTCGGTTCAACGATCCGGCGTGGAGCTGCAGCAAACCTCCTCCTGCAGGCTTCAGCTCCGTCTCCCAGGAGCACTGAGCCGTATCACCCAGTCACAACAGTTCACCTCACTTCACTTTAAGTGCCGGCTCCAGTGGGGATAGCAGGTGCAGGAAGATGGAGGGTATTTTATGTTTTCTGTCCCTCCCTCGCCTTCATTAATCTCTCGGAGTCAGCAGAACCGTCCCTGGTTGTGTGTCCTGTGATAGTGTAAAAGTGTTCTGCAGTAACAAAGTTAACTCCTATCTGTCACTGTAACAGCACTTTGTAAGTGAACCGCCACAGAGAGCTTTAACTGTGTGCCGTTTATACATTATGAATGCAGGAAAGTACTCAAAAAGTTTAAAACTGTAATTTCATCTGTAATATTCTTCTGCTACAGCCGCCCTCTGGTAGGTCAGCGTTTGCTTATTTCCTTCTTATCGTGCCGAAATGAGCCTGATCTCCAATTCTAATTCGAATCATGAGCTAAAACATTTATAAGCACTCTTAGTATTTGATTATCACGGCTAAAAGCATCTAAATATATAATACATGCCGTTTTTGTAAGATGCCAACGGATAGTGATCGTGCTTCAGGCGAAACGTTGGGCCGGTCCCAGCGTCAGTGTTGGATTATAGACGGATCTGCGGTGCTGCTTCGTCTTGTATTTGTTCTGTACGTTGGTGCTTTTATTGTCAAGTTTGATTGTATAATTAAAAGATGAATCAATAATGAAGATGAATGTTAGTTATCAGTTAGTTTAACTGGTGCTGCTGCTCCTCAGAGGGCTGTGGATCAGACTGATGTCCTCATCAGAAAAAAGGCAAAATGAAAGCAGCTTATTACGACCCATCTTTGCGTTTGTTATTACGCAGCGACCTCTAGCAGCTGTAGTAATTATGAGAAGTATATAGAGAGTGAAAAGTATGAATTGGAGGAGGTTTTGGGAGACGTTTTGCTGCAACAGTCATGTTGTATTGGGAGAAGCCGACAGTCAGACAGACAGATGTGAGGACAGGTTGCATTTTCAGGTTTTGGACAATTCTTTTAATTAGATTTTCATTAACTTTTACAGCTCAAAGTAAGCAAGTAAACACTTTTCAGGCCATAAAGTGTTATGCATCAGTTGTTTATTTCATCATCATCATCATTAAAAAAGCAGTTATTAAACTTTACTCAAACTTTGGGATTGATACATGAGCCATGCTTAGTTATTTAAAAGGAAGCAGATCATGAAGCAGCGGAGCTAACCCGGACCCTTCTGTATTTTATAATCCTGGTCTGACTCAAACGTTAACAGCGCTGAACTCCTCAGCGTTCCATCGGCTCCCTCCTCCTCCAGGCTGCTGTTTCAGGCCCGCTCCACCGGAGTGGAAGGACCCGGAAGAGAGAGCAGCCGATACATCACTCGCCCTCCTTCCTCTTTGTACTCATTACCGCACAGACTCTGGACCTCCATGTACATGAGGTGCAGCCACTTTAATCTGTCTCAATCTCAGAGCCCTCGGCTGTCTCTGCTGCCACAGCGAGCCCATTTAACATGATGGGGGAGCTGGAAGATCCGTCGGATGAGCTGTATATCTCTGGAGACGGAGGCGATGAGGAACACACACTCGCACACACTCTCTTACGAACAGAATTAACACTCATACACAACTAACGGTGGGCATGTAACACGACTGCATCTACACACTGCTGCCAAGCACACAGATGAAAGTCGGATGGTCTTTATGATTGAAGCTGCTGATGTTTAGAAACAAACGTGTCATTACATCCCACAGACGCTGCTGACGACCTGCAGACCTTTCAGAAGCAGGCAGCGCTGGAAGACCTCTTTCATCATATCTCTTATTATCATGCATTTGTTTGGAGGGGTTTGCATTTTCTAGCAAGAACAAATAAAACAGACTGCTGGAGCAACTAACCAAAGATCAGCAGGGACACCAGCTGTACTGACACTTAATAAAAAAACCCAGAACAGGGTGGCTGCTCCTAATTAAGCCCAATCCTAATTAGAAGCATTTTAACCCTTCATTTTTAAATTAATGGAGAATTCAATTAACTTTTAATGACTTTTTTTCTGCCCTGAGTTCTCTCAGTTTCTGACCCCGGCTGTGGCAACCGGCTCCTCAGTCTTACTGCTACTGCTTCAGCCTTCAGGTCTTCACCTAATTTAAGAGAGAAATGTTTAGTAGCACTCTGCCATCTGTGAGAGCCGCTCTGTGTGCGAGTCACGGAAAGTCAAATAACGTCTTTATATTGTTACTTATCGATTCGAAGAAGTGTAAGTGTTGTTTAATTAACTGACATAATTTCAAATTAAGGTCTTAACCTGCATCATCATCAACATACAGTATTAGTCTTATTAACGAAAGCTGCAAAATAGACAATTGTTATAAACACACCCACATGTCTGCAGTATGGTTTTGCCTTTGAGCAACAGCAACTTAAACATAAACAAAAAAAGCTTAAGAGCCCCAAAAGTTGCTTCCCAACTGTTTTTGGCTAGAACACAAACACTTCTTTGCATCCATTTATAGGTTATAAAGTGCAACAGTCACAGCTTTTATTTTGAAAGGAGAAGGAGGGACAGAAAGCCTTGATCAGACTGCCGGCCCGAAGGTGTTTGTGTGACACATCCAGATTTTATCCAGGTTGATTTTTAGGAAGTTTGGAAAATAAAAAGACCACATGAAACAAATTTACCACCCACACACACACACACTCATTTAGCAGAGGCTGCCATGCCTGGCGCTGACCTGCTCATCGGGAGCAACTTGGGGTTTAGTATTTCGCCCGTCAGTGGCGTGCACAGACTTTTTGAAGGGCAGAGGCGAAAATACAACACGTTCTCGCCACTGAAGAGGGCACTTTAGCGCTTGTTTTGCCACCCAAGAGGGCAGTTTATCATGTTCTAACCAGCCAAGGGGACAATTTAGTGTGTTTTGCCAACCAAGAGGACACTTTAGCACGCGTTTTTCAACTACTGGGACACGAGGGGGGGCGACCTAGTCTACCTCCTGAGCCACAAACCACACAACAACACAGATACCAACAATCCATGGACGGTCACGCTGACTGCTCCTTGACTCGTCAGTGTGATTGTTCGGAGGCCGAGACATGGATCAGCATTTCTCATTCTTACATGCTGGAAAGCCACATCAGCAGCATATGTAGTTACTGATATCTAGGTCGCTACGGCAACAACCCATCCAGATAGATTATTGATGTCTGGACACAACAATCGGATGCGATAACTTAAAAGTAACACATACTCACTTGCTGAGCAGATGAACTTGCTCTGAATTTGACTCAAGACAACTAAAAGTGAGAGTTTTCATCTTAACGAGCAAAATCATCCATATTTCATGCTTAGATGCAATTATACAACTCCTCTTGCATGTTCAAACCATCTGTTCCATTCAAGGATCCGCCCTCGCTGAGGCACATGTGGTCTATAATTCAGAATAGATTTAATCATACTTTCCCTTTTACATGTTCAAACCATCTGTTACATTCAGGATTCTATCCTCATTCATGCAAATATCAAATGCTGCCCTTTAGAACCCTTCTGCAAACTGTCAACTGATATTTCCACAGTCATTTAGTCACACATGTGTTCGTCTGTGTGCGAGTCGGAGATTAACATACGTACCTTCAGTCATGTGCATGAAAAAATGTGTTTTTGGGAGGGATGAGGCAATTGCACAACATATCGTCCTGGCCTGAATCAATCCTTTCACCACGAGCCACAAGAGTCAGGTGCATATTTATATCTGTGCATGTGTGTGTAAATGTATCTTCCTTACAGTGCACGAGTATGTGTGCACACACACCGATCAAACAGAAAGAATTAGCATTAACAAGCACACGGGGTATTTGCACAGGTGTTTGTTTGTGCGTGTGTGTGCAGCATGGCACTCACACACCGTATATCAACAGATAAGCTGTTGACCCATGCTAATGCAGGCTTTTCCAAAGAGCCTTTTGCGGAGCAGGGAGCTCTCAAGTCGGACTTGACACACATTTTCATAATAGCCCAGAATACCAGTGGAGAGTGCGGTGGAGGGAAATGCCACGCGGTAAAATGTGAGCGCACGTCTGTCTGTGGTCTGATAACCTGCTGCTGCGTGAAGACGGCTGATCATTCCACACACTGCAGGGAGCCTTCAGAGGAGACTGAGCTGTGCTAACGTATAACTTTAGCCTACAATGGTGACGCTAAAAATGCAGCACAGCTACTCCACAACACTGTGCCTGACTGTAGTGAGTCATCAGGCTGCTGAATTGTATGGTGGCTGCCCTAAAACCAAACGAGTCTCAGTCAACAACCGCTGTTCAATCTAGATGTGAGCAGAGGGCTGCAGCGCTCTGAATGACGTTCTAAAAAGCGCTGGAAGACCATCTTTACAAAATGGAAGATAAAAACATGGCGCTGATATTCCACAACATGCAAAAAGCCAGATCACTGTTTCTTCTCGGCTGCAGAGGTCAGAGAGATTCTGAAAACGTATCTCTTTCTAGGCATTTCGGTCTTTTGTACACTCATGAACGTCATTGTAAGTCTCTGAAAACAGGCCTTTTGGAATCCTCCGTCCACGGTGGAGATTCAAAAAGCTATTTACATCTGATTTATTGGAAATCAACCCCCCATATGCTTCTTAATTGGGTCGTACTGTATCAGCGTGATCAGTAGGATGACGTGATTTTCCTTTACCAATGTTGAAAGAGCGGGTAGGCAGGAGGGAGAGAAGATAAAGAGAGTGCACATGTGTTCTCGTCATGTCTCTGACATATTCTACTGAAACTGTAGTGGAGCGCTGGCATGATGTCTGTATCGTCTACACGTCGTTTCCAGGTCGATTTTTTTGCGATGTGTTGCGGTAAAGACTCCCGTGTGGCTGCTCTGACCTGTTGGTGTGGAAAATCAAAAGCAAGACGTGACGCCATGCTCAGGCGCTGCTTGCCCGTCTAGTGTGGCGAGCCTGTAAAATGTGTCTACTGCAAGAGCACCTTTAAACACCAGCTGCACAGGTTTGGACAAGCAGAGCCGGCTTACTGCACGTGTCATTTCTTACTTTTCTCTACTTTTAATTTCTTTCCATTTCAAATTTATCTGCCACGCTTCAGATGTTTTATTTATTCTATAATTTGCAGGGGCACATGTTAAAAACACTCCAACAACCCGCTGTGCAGCATTCTGTCAGAACATACAGCTCAGCATCTAAGAAACTGCTCTCTGATTTATGTAGATCTCATATTAAAGTCCCGCTGTGAAGCAGACCTCATGTATTATTCACAGCGGCCGTGCGAGTTAGTGTTCGTATGCATGTGCTGAATGAATGTGTGTGTTGTACTCTCCGTATACGACTCATTGCAGGCACACTGGATTACTACACAGAGACAGCAGACAGGTAGAACTGGATCTGTGCAGGAGACAGTCCGGCTCGTCTCACAGGGTTCTGCAAAGACGCAGAGTGTAACATTTCATCATGCACACAAGATCTTTATTATCATGCGCATACTTTAACCTAATAATCCATGCTATTTTTATAGAAGTACGTAAATGCCGGTTTTGCTTTTTTTTTTTTTATTGCTGATTAAACTGAGTGTATTTTCACTTCATAAAACCTCCAGCACCTGAGGCCAGAAAGTGATATTTGTTTAAAACAACGGGCAGCGCTCCAGTATCAACTATTTTGTATGCCAGAGAAGATTTAAGCGTGTCCCGACACATAGTCCGTTAAATTCTGTATGCAAAAAAACAACCAGTATGTGGTCCTGCACCCGGTCACAGTTACGCTGTATGTAAGCCAGCGTGCTTTTCTGGCTCTTCTTGACCCACAATCCTCTGCCCGGGGAACGACACGTCACATGGAGGACAGACTCATATTTTCTTGCTACAGACTGCAGAACTGTCAGCAGGATCACACAGCAACAACAAATAAAAAACGGATTTCCCAGAGACGTGGATGGAGGCTGGATCCTGGACCAGAATAGACAGCATTTACTTTGGGTGTGGATCTGGGTGAAGAGACGGATCCAGGACTTTTTTTTTATGGGACATTTTCATTAGTTTCTCAGGGAATAATGCATATTTGGGCGTATTTAACATGATTAGTATGAGCTGTGGGACCTTGACGTAGGTATGCGCTCTACTGCGTGCCATTCTAGCCTTTGCTTACACTGATCAGCCACAACAAGTTCCCCCTGTGCAGCCAAAACAGCCCATCAAGGCACAGCCGTAAGAGCCCTGTGGGATGTTTGTAGCGGATCCCTCGGTCCTGTATTTTGGGGCGTGGAGCCAAAATGGATCGGAATTGTGCCGACACTTCCAACAGATGCTCATCAGATTGGGGTGTGGGGAGTTGACACACGGGGCACACTGCCATCTGCGAGTGCCATCGCCATCTACAACAGCATTTCAATCGGTGGTGCATGTCAAGTTACAAGATGACAAATGTTATTCACATCACCTTTCAGTGGTTCTAATGTTGCAGCTGACTAAAATACCTTTAATATAAGATGAAAAGAAAACACAGAGGGCACAAAAAGAGGGCTCAACTAAGCATCAGAAATGTAAAAAACAATATAAATATATATATATCCGTATATCAATGTATCAATGTATTCTGGGATCCTCGGTTCAGATACTTCACACCTTTGCCGCTCAGCTCTGAGCATTTGTTTTGTTTTGATGTACAGTAGCAGCAGCTGGTGGAGCTCAGAGAGGAGGAGCGTGACAGCTTCACAGTGAAGCTTTATCCTTCAGTTCTGGTTCACTTAGACTAAATACAGCCCAGATGGAAAGGAAAGACATGTTTGTTTAGTTTTTTTTTTCTTTTTCTTTCACTAGATGGGGATGAACAGCAAAAGAGGAGCAAAGGAAAAAAGGAATATAACTGGAAACCCTGATGATTATAAATGAGGTAAAGGTTGATCGATAAAGGGACAGGCGGAGCATCGAGCCGGCTCCACGTGTCCCTGCAGTGTTGATGCCCCTCACATCCACAGGTCACATCATATACTCGAGCCCAGAGAGACTTTTTTTCATACATTAAGTACATATTTTCAAAAAATGACTCTTTGGAGTCCAGCGGAAGGATTTTAGGTGTCAGTATCTTTGCCAGTAGCAGCTGCACACACCTAAAATCCACAGGAAGCCAAATGCTTAATGACCTACAATATGCTGCCTAATAGGACCGTGACATTTATACCGTGACTATTAGACGATAACATTGACTTTTTTTCTCACGATTTGCATCCCGAATTGACAACCCAGTCGACCACAATATAACTACAAAACCTAACCAAACACTTGGCCATCATTAACACAGTGTGTTAAACAAAGATCGCCACGAAGACAATCGAAGAGAATCAAAAAGCAGAAAGAGACGAGAAGATCAAACTTTATCACAGATGTCATGAATGGATCGTGAAGGAAACACACAAGATGTATTTCACTGAGCTGTAAATGTAACCTGACGATGGGAGCATTAAAGAAAGAGACATTTAACATTTAATGAATTACTGTGGAAAAATGAGTGGTGCGACTCAAATATGCATCACAGAAGGATTCATGTCTCTGCACTTCATGCTGGTTGAACTAATCCCTCCCTTGAAAATGGGACTTAAACGACTTCCACTTCATGCAGCTTCAATCCTTTTGTCTTGCTTTTCAATGACAACTCCAATTCATCAGTGCCACCACACAAACACACACGCACACACACTCATACGAACAAGAGCCCGAGGCAAATCAAAAGGGCAAAAGGTGACTTACTATGGTGAAGTTCATGACCTTGAGGATCCAGATAGTTAGTGCCAAGTTGATCAGGATCAGGATCATCAGCAGCAGGACGAAGAAGTAAAGGCAGCGTTTCCTCCAGCCGTATATTCCCACTTTGTACACTTGTGGTTTCTCTGAACTCTGGACATTGTTCCTATGAGTGCACTGTTCTTGGGTCATCTGAGAGGACACAGAGAGAGAAAAGGAAGAAATGATTATGGTTGAGGGCAAAATCTGGACCTCTGTGGTGATTACCCAGACAAACACTCAATCAAACTCGACCACTGAGACGTTCAAGAATCCTGAGATCTTTTAAGAACTCCAACAAAAAACTCTGCAGAAGTTTTGCTACCGTCGTGTTTTTCGTCCCTCCTGAACTTTTTTATCCAGCCCAAAGGAAATTATCAGATTAAGTGTTTTCATGGTTTTCTGTTGAATGTTTAATCGACGGTGTAATTAGTAAAAAAAAAAGGCAATAACTCGAAGGTAGTTCCAAAAACACACCAGTAACCAACAACTGCTACTACCTGCCAGACATCCGCTCTAGTTTGCGACAATTAAGTAATTAGCTCACGGCTCAGTTAGCCGTGGAGCCAGTGGCCTTAGAGTTTGTCTGGACCCGGATCTCAGATCTCAGTATGTCCAATGGGGTCCAGCTCAGTCTGACATGAGAGTGATCACTGATGGTAACCGAACTGGGACTGAACACAGCTTCAAAGACCGATGGAGGTTTTACAGCAGAGGATACAGTACAGAGGTGATTTACAGCGACTCTAAGCAAGACTTTTATTCGGAGACGACAAGACACAGAGGACGTGGACAGGAGAGACACGCAGACCTGGAATATTTTCCCATCTTACTCTGTGAATTAAGGATTTATTTTGACCACACCAGAGGAAAGAAACACCTGAAAGACTGAATTTAACTAGAATTCAGAGAGTGTATGGATGTATTTTTCTGTTTGGTAAGGAAACTGAAAGTAAGACTATAACATTTCTTCACATTATGTGAGTTTTTTTTGTGTTAACTTATTACAATGACTACAGAGGCTGTCAGACTATCACCTCTTGCTGGTGGTATTATGAGGAAGGATCAGACGGGGCTAGCTGGTTAGCATGCTAACTTCAGTAGACATCTCTGCAACACAAACACAAAACTAAAAATTCTGGTTATATCATATATAACATATATGATATATTGCCATGTTATAAAGCTGTTATGGCAAACATGTTTTAACCATTTTCCTATTTATAAATCCATTAGTCATCGGGCAACAGTCTCAGTCTTTCAGAGATCAGAGATTAAGGTACAATTTTCATCCCTCTTCATGTGTCTATTTGGCTCTTTAGCTGCTAAATGCGTCACTATGTTCACCAGCTAGTTGGCCACTTTATCTGTCAGCTGTTTGCTGCTGGACTGCTGCGTGCGAGTCGCATTAACAGCAAGAATTTACAGTACTCTCTTTCCTCTTTTCCTTGTCTGGCTGTAATATATTCAGCCATTATTGAACCCATTGAGCCTCCATGTTGGAGCCACCCATGATTGCTTGGAGATTTGTGATGCTGCTGCAGGGACTCTGTGGAGGACGAACTTAAGGGATAAGGGATGGGGCACGACTGATCATTAGCACAAATAACATGTCATAAACATTCCTTTCACACACTCCACTCCACTACTGACCAGCCACTCTGTTTGGGGCGCGATGAAAGACAGTTTCGTTAGCAATTGCATTGATTGATTGCCTCATAAGTGTTCTGTAACTCTATTATTCCCCCTCTGCCCCCGTTGATGTGCTGATAGTGCCGATTAATGATGATTATAATTGTCTGCCTGTGAAGACGAGGAGGCATTGTTCACTTCAAGCTCCATAATAATGGCCTAATAACTCTGTGGAAAAATACAATTTACAATCGGCCGTGCTTTGGAGTGCACGCCTCAGACTACCAAAGCCAATCGTTTCTGACAACCACACACATTTCCCGCTAACTGAAACAAATGGCACAAGACAGGGCCCCGGTGAGAAAGTGCTGAAAGCCACAGAGGGAACTCCTAAGCACCAGTCAGCAAAAAAAAAGAAATAAAGGGAAATCTGATTGTGTACGGTCAGATTTTAGTTTTTGTTTGACGGGACATGCAGAGAGATGAAGAGGCGTAACTCTGCGATGTCTAAGCTGATAGTACAAAACAATTGATGTGAGAGTAAACAGAGCTAAACGAGGCAAGAAAGCGCTTTCTCCGGAGATAACTTTAAAGTTAAAGCTCACCAGGGTCCCCTAGAGGCTGCAGTGTTAATCACGCCGTGCAGGATGAAAGTCTGAGAGCGAAGCAGCAGTGACTTTACTGGAGCTTTCTCAGATTTAGTGCTGAAAATGTAAAAAGTTGTGTGGCAGTTTTTCACTTTCTTTTTTTTTTCTTTCTGGCAGTTCTGATGAGGATCTACTTCTTCGAAGCTCTGATTGGCTCGGCTGATTTTTCAACCAGAAAGCAGCCATCAGTGAGCGCAACACCAGACCTTTTCTCAACCTCTAGATAAAATGAAGATGAGGGAGAGGTCAGCGGGCCGTTAAATGAACAAAAACGATCAAATACCTCAATAATTCAAACATTTAAGCTACATTCATACTTGTCAACCCTCCTAATTATCTCCAGGAGACTCCTGTTTGTCTCCTGATTAAAGTTTCACATTTTTTCCCCCCATTCTAGTCACCTTGTGACACTTTGGTTTTGTGGAAGGGGCGTGCAGTCAACTATACTGTTGTGACTTTTCATCATCAGGGACAAAAAAAGGTTACAAATTTCAGACATTCACATGCCAAGAATCTCCCTCTTATGAAAAGTTTTGAAGGAAATGGGCGTGCATTTTGTGGAATTTGCCACTTCAATCACGAGGGTGGTCGTTCAGTCAGGACTGTGGGTCTAACATAAAAAGCTGGTGCAGCGTTATCACTATTTTGTTTTGTTTTTCTTCTTAAAAAGTCACCTGAATGCAGAAAGTCTTAAACTAAACTTTTTTTCTGGGGTATAAAATCCTCCCTAGTTTGGGGTCTCAAGGTCGGCAAGTTTGAACACATTATGCACCATTTACATTGTAAGGATACCAAGCAAGAGACCGCTGTTTACCGGTGATTTCTGACAAGACAAGGGGACATTTAGCAGCTATCTTTGGTGCCTCAAACTCTTAAATTCCACCATGTCTGTGTTCGTGTTCGCTCCATCACGGGACTCCAGTCCATGTGTTCACTGGCTCCGCTGTGTTGTGTATCTACTCCGTTGAAGCTTGAAGTCATGGCATATTATTTTAGGGCTTGAATATCTGCACCAAATTTCATTGCAACAGCTGTAGTGATCTTCAGCTGAATTGGAGTAAGGATACAGCATCTACCGTTATTTCCGGACTATAAGGCGCACCTGAATATAAGCCGCACCAGCCAATTTTAGGGAAAAACACAAATGTGTACATATACAAGCCGCACCCGATTATAAGCCGCAGGTGTTTTAGCGTTTAATTACCATATGTAAAGGCTCGTGCATAGAGGAGATTGTCGGGAAAGAGACTGCTGTTTGGGGAAGCTTCCATTTTATTAACATTTCAACAAACAAGTTGCATATTTGCATAACCTATGACCACGCAAACGTCAACACGCAAGAAGTCAGAGACGCACAAACAGACGCACAAAGCTGCAGACTGGTTCGCACGGACAGTTAAAGACAACATGAATGTCATTTAATTCAACTAACAGCGAAGTAAAGTGAGAAACTTCTCGGTCAGACTGACAGACAGCTGTTAGCTCCGTTAGCACCGCCACCTGTCTGACTATGTGTTGTTAGCATAACAAACCTGAATCACTGACGTTGATGACGTCCACCGACAGAACAACGCGTTCCCTCGACGCAGAACTCCGAATGCTCAATGACGGTGTAGGGTCGACGACGTAGCTACGCTGTCGCCGCGACGCAGAAGAGTAATAATAAACCAGGCGTTAAAGGTGGGGGACGTAACCTGTACAATCCATAGATTGAGGAGGTCCCCTAGTGGCCGTTAGCTGTAAAAATCCATAAATTAGCCGCACCGTTGTATAGGCCGCAGGGTTCAAAGCATGGGGAAAAAGTAGCGGCTTATAGTCCGGAAAGTACGGTATATACATTCTCATTATGTTGTTTAATAATCAGCACCGTCCTTCAGAAACATCTCAGGCTGATCAAAGAGTTTAACAGGAGCATCTGATCACTCGAGCTTTTGTGTGTTCATTCAGACTAATTCAAAATCAAACATGAATACAGCAACAAACAGCTGGATGAGCCAGAAGTAACTCAGCCTGTTTGAGCAGCGCTTTGGCAAAATCCTCCTGGAGCAGCAGCCTGCGGAGTGGAGGATTAATAACACGACTGATCCGGCATCACACTTTTCTTTTCCGTCTCAGACACCTGCCTCTGCACAGAGCTTCCAAATGTGTTGTCGTGGCAGACGGAACAAAGCGCCGTCCTGCGCGATCACTCGTCTGAACAGGACCGCTCTGACATTTGTTTACAACCACGAAATTTGATTATGAAAAATCCTCACACGAGATAGAAGAAGACTGACGGACAGGTTTTCCATTTCCTCTCCCCGAGATTTGTTTTTTGATTTTTTTTTTCTTGCGCGGTGTGACAGTCTCAGATAACTGACCCTGAAACTGATATGAAACTTAAAAAAAAACTTCAAAATGAAACAGATCATGTCAGGGAAATTTTGCAAAGCCGGCGGCAGCGAGGGACGACAGAAGTCATGCAACATTCAAGCTCTGAGAGAGAGTTCTGCAGAACAGTTCATCCTTAAAATGCAAAAAGAAAAAGGAAGGTTTATAAAACGACCCCATTAAATCCTCGTCCTTGGAAAGAACAGCTGAATAATCGAGATCTGGCTTGTTTTTTGTCTGTTTACTAAAACTTAATTACTACATATTTGCAGCACTCCTACTGGAGACAGTGTTGTCAAATAAACCGCAATTATAGCAGTTTGTAGTCATAAAAATAAGGTAACCCTGTAATGGAACTGTCATTTATTTAAATAAGAGCTTTTGTGTAACCATTTATAAAAGAAAAACACTTTCACGAAAATTAAATAAAGCAAATTGAAAAATATCCTTAAAGCTGGTGAAAGAACAAAGCTGCAAAAAAAATAATTAATAATAAAAGAGTGAATACTGCTGAGGCTGCCAGGAGTCTGCAGGTGTTGTGGGGAGAACAGTGTCAGCAGCTTGGCAGGCGAGACACACTCAGTGACACCGACATCAGAGTCACCTGCACACATAATTACGATGGAGAAGTGTGTGTGTGTGTGTGTGTGTGTAGATGTGTTTCGTTAATACGGGTAATTCCTCTCCAAACATCTCCCAGTTTGCAGAGACTAATAAAGGTTCGACGGCTGCCTCTATCATCACTTGTTTCCTGCTAACTGCTAAAATAACAGCAAAGGATACCATGTTGGCTGTCAGTGTTTCTGCAAACCAGTGATGTGTTCACGATGTGCATGTCATAGGCGACGTACCATATTGATATTTCCACAATGTGTAATCTTCATCATCATGCCACATTGCATGTTTACTGACAGGAGGTGGATGGTGGCGATGGAGGTGAAGCTGTAAGGCGAGAGGGCTGAAAAGACACTGACGACAGTTCGAGACGGATATTTTTAAGCATCACACCACTGGATGGATTCAAGGCAAGACAAGGACAACTTCCATGTGTGTTTGTGGATAGTTTTGATGGGAAGAAAATATATTGCATCTTCTGTAGAGGTTTGTTTGGGATCAGGCACAAACAGCTAGTTAGTTAGAGAAACGTTACGGTTTGTTTTGAAATAACTACTTCATTAGGACGAGACAAAAATTGATGGCCAGGGAGGAAAAGACTTCGATGTTGACCGTCTGTAAGAGAGAGCAAGACAATTAACTCAACGAGCTCCGGCGCATCACGTCAGCTTTTCTCGGCGAGGGCTGACGGAGCGGCACTGCGTGATGAGCACACTAGTCGTCGCGCATGTCTGGAGCTATTTTTAACAGCTGGTTTTGTGACTGTGCCAGCGCCGGAGACTGGGCTGCGACACAGTGACAGGGAGCTGTGAAGTTAGCTCCTGTCCTGTCTAACTTGAGTTTTTGCACATTCGTCATCTCAAAGTGCTTTTCCTTGTGTACTTTACTGACAGTAGCTCTCCCAGGCGTAACATACACGGGGGCTGGAGGTAGCAAGCTAGCTCGTCGAGTCCCTCGCCCGCTGCCGCACTGACGCTCGGCAACATATGTCCTCGGATCAGTGCATCACACTTTCTCCCCTCGAGGCTAACGGTGACGAGTTCTTTGGCTGTGAGCCGTCCTCACACATGGACAGCAGAGTGTTTGTGCTCAATGTGGCTCAGAATAGACTAAAGCTGAAGAGTAGCATCACACAGGGGAGATGCTCCCACACTGAGCTGTTAACAGACAGCTTGGCTTTATGCAACTTGACCTATAGACCAAAACTGTAACTGGTCCGAATTAACCCTTGACATTCCTATTAGAGACCAAGTTTTGTATAAACTTGAATGAATATACATTAGTCAGGAGCCCAGTAAAAAGTACCTTCCTCTGTACTCGACACGTTCTAGCAGAGTAACTTCACCTTTCTTTAAAATTGAAATAAATCCAACTTTTATGGACTGCAAATTTGATATATGGTTTAAATGCACCTTCTACAGTCGCTTACACCCTCTAATCAAACATCCGAACACAATAAACAAATCAAAGATAGTTTTCAGAGTTGGTTTGATTGGTTTCTTATTTCCGCATGCTCGTTTCCCCTTCGCTCACAAAGTGTATCATACATCAAAATAAATGTACTGCAGTAGTGAAATATAACGGCTCTCTCCTCTGTGCTTTCGACAGACTCTCCACTTCATGCACAAAGAGTACTGATAGCTTTCCAATAAACTCCTGGGCTACAGGCTGACTGAGAGAAGAAAATGGTGCTTGGTTACAAGCTAAATAATGGCCACTCTCATAAGAGTGGAGGTGTGTGTGTGTGTGTGTGTGTGTGTGTGTTAAGAAAGCAGAGTTGAAGAGCCAGGGAGGAAGAAAATAAGTGGCAAATTGGAGGCAAATCAAATCATCGGCCTTTGAGTCTTTTTCCCTCCACTGCTGCCATCCAACGGTGCCGCTCATTCAGCCAACTATTCATTCAGAGAGCCCGAAGAAAACCCAATGGTCCAAAAACAAAGTCTGTCTCTGATTAGAGAAAGAAATGAGGTTTTACAAAATGTTATTGGTTATTCCTGCTGCCAAATAGCCAGGCAGCTCCCCCATTAGGACTTATATAGACAACATGTGGATCGGTACCAGGGCCCGAGGGCTGCTGCCAATGGAAGCGCCATTACTGGGGCGCGCACGCCTCCAAATGTAGGAATGTACAAAATGGCCGACGGCCAGAGGGAGTTTTTATTGACCATTTCAATCTGTGGGTGAATGGGCAAGTGGAGAAATGTGACTGGCTGACTGAGAAGTTACTGAACATTTAAATGTTTGTCGGTTACGGGTGATTGAACATAATCTCCAGTAGCTGAAGACTGAGGCGGGAGCTGCTACATGCTAACAGCTAACAGGTGTTTATGTGGGAGTCTGTGTCCTCCAGACGTGACTCTTTCTGCCTCTTTTCACCAATATATGTTTGTTGGAAAGGCTTTTTCGGTTTATTGCTCTTACATGTGTTGGGTTTCTATAATGCGTTGTGCACTCGCCTTCGCCATTAGACAGCACTGAAGGGAACCAGCAGCTGAACGCTCCCCGCAACTCCTCAAGTGCTATTAACTGTCCTGCTCCTCCATCGAGAGAGTCTCTGGAGCAATTCTTTTTTTATTGTAGGGTTGAAGCACCAGAACTTCACTACAGGTTTTAACATTTTTTTTTCCTTTTTATAACCTTCAACAACAACAACAACAGAGAGTAGCAGTGAAGCGGTGCAGGCAGAGTGGAAGGAGTCTGATGAAACCCTGATGAAAACCACCCCACCAAAAGAAACCGCATGTTTTTTTTATTCAAAGATGAGGAAGAAGAAGAAGAAGAAGAAGAAGAAGAAGAAGGAGAAGAAGAAGAAGAAGAAGAAGAGATCACATCTCTCATAAAATATGCACATAAATACGTCTGCAAACAAAATCTTCAACTCGTATGTTTATGCTACTACGAGTGCTATTATGAGCACCAACAACCTGTCTGATCGTCCGACTGCAATTCATCTCAGCGACTCAGAATAATGCCCCCGCGTTATAAACCAGACTTCTCCTGCCATGCTCGTGCACCAGACTCACCGAGATAAACGCTTGTGTATTTACGGTGCTTGTCTTTTCTGACCCCTTATCCTGAGAGCACCGGCCCCGCTTTTGCCTTTTGTCCCACTTTGTCGCCCCTCATTAACACCGAGACCGCATTCCCGCCTCGGCGCTCCATTTGTCGAGCGCCGCAGCCACTTGCTGGCCCGTTACAGATGAGATAAGTGTGGTGAACGCTTAGAGATGCTGAAAAGGTCACAGAATAACAGTAAACAATTTAATGAGAGGTCCGACCTGTTCGGCGTCTGACAAAACCTCTTTTCAGAGATTAAACAAAAAAACAGACAAGAGTAAGAAAATAACCAATCTCGGCGTTTAATTCGGCCGTACAGACGTGAGGCCGGGCCGGGCTGGGCCGGGCCGAGCCGGGCCTCGGGCCAGGCTTGGCTGGAGGGCATCATGAATACTTAAACATCTGAGTAACTCTGGGCTCTGTCTGTTTCTGTTTAATCGCGTACAAATGTAGAAAACATTTTCTCCTCTCCTCTTATAAATGGCTTTAGTGTGCTTGTCAGCAGCAGTGTTGAGCACATGATTAATACACATTGCCAAGGCCTGCAGTTGTTTGCCCCTTAGTGACAGATATGAGGCCATTTCCCACTCCCACCCTGTCAAATATGACAGCTGGTAAGTGGTCCTTCATTTCTATGTTTGGCGCTGAATGTAGCGCTCCAGCGTCAGGTGGTTAAAAGTACAAGAGCGATGTTTCTCGTTTCATCTCACCAGGCAACACATCTCACATCGTGGTTACAGAGAGCAGAGACAGAAACGCCTCTCTGATTAATCTGATCTATTTGCTTCACTTAACTTGCCTAAACAAAAAAAGTCGTTCAAAGACTGAAATAAAAAAAAGAAAAAGGTTAATGAAAAGCCATTTAGAGGGAATAGAAGAACTAGTGGCCTAAAACTTCTCCCTTCAGATGCATTCGAGGTGAATGGATTTGCGTCCCTGATGTTTACAGCAGTGAATAATGATATCTGGAGAAAACAATTTGTCTCCCTCGCAACAACGTCCCAGCTACTCCCTGATAATCTGCACAGCCTGCTGTGAGCGGAGCTACAGTCTAACACAAACACACTGATGGGACTGTGGATTATCCAAATAAACTCAATACTGTTTTTGGAAACATACCTTTTTTTTTTCCAGCACAACGAAATTAACTATGTCCATTTTATTCTGGTGGAGGCAAAGACATCAGATATCTTCAAAAACAATAACTGAGGTGAATTTGAGGTAGCCAATGATTTCTAATTCTATGTGTCCATTTAATTTGTATGAATTGGTCTTTATGCCCCTTATAGATGTTGATCTGTAACATGAATACATTGCCCATGCAGACCCATTTCAAACCAATCAGCAGAATAAATGTAGCTAAGTACGTTTCTGCAAAACCACACATTTGTTAAGTTAAACCTGAACATTTCTTTATGTTGTAAGTTTACATTTGTGATGGTTTTATTTTTTTTTTATTTTGTGCTCTTATGCTCTCGTTAGGTCTACACACAGGAACCGCTTGGTTAGGGTCAGGAAAACATCATTGTTAGGCTTAAAATACCGTAAACGACTGGAAATGTCTCCAGGAGTCCTTAAAGACATCAGACTGGCTTGTTGTACAGAAACAACTCCACCTCCTGATGGGAAAGGTGGTTAATAAGCATAGAATCTGAACGTGATATGCCACGTTTGGTGCAAATGTCAACCTTGAGCGTATCTGTGGTTTGCAGAAACATTAACTGCTAACATTACATCCAGGCTCCTGGGCTGTACCACTGGATATTATTTCTCGAAACATCAGGACATTTTGGCTAAACCCTAACCAGGTTATAAGCACGGTATTTGAACCTCAAGAAATGTAAATCTGCAACATAAAGTAAAGTTTCACCGTATCTGTGTCAACATCTCATCATCTCAGCATGTCAGGGACTTTACTTAAAAATCGCTCCAGATTACAGAGCAGCTGCTGACTTCATCTGAAAACGTCTCGTCAGACCTCCGCTGTGTTTCACTGCAGCCACACAGAACAGACTCTCATCACAGATCCACCTTTTCTCTCTCTTTTTTTCCCCGTTAAGCCCGTAAACCCTGAGGCGATACTTCACCAGCATAATTAGCTCCTAATCTTTAATGTCACCAAAGCTAACAGGCTCTCTGTTAGCATGACTTTATTACGGACTTAAAAAAGGTTTGATCGTAAGGCACATAGAACCAGAGAGGACGTCATCACAGGGAAGCAGAGAGAAAAAAAAAAAAAAAAAAAAGAAATCCCTGTGACATCACTTTCAACGGGAGAGAAAGAGAAGTGTCAGCAGAGGAGAGGAGAAGTCTGAGAGGAGCTCCGAGTGTGGCTCGGCACCCCGGGGTGATTTAAGAGGTGGCGGACTTCAACTTGGCAGCAAAAACCAACCGCGGCTTCCTCAAACAGGCCGAGACGTGAACGAGAAAGACAGAGAGAGAGAGTGGAAGGGAGAGGAAAGGAAGAGGGTGTGGAGGTGAGGAATGAGGGGAAGAAACAGAGGCAGTAATTTGAGAGGTAAAGATCAGGAAGCACTTCCTCTGTGTGCGTCGCGGGAATGACTTCAAAACAATTCAACGCGAAAACTTAAATTCCTTTGTTTTTGTGTGTGATTTAAAAAAAAAGGTACTAAAGCTCAGAAAGATGAATGTTTTCTAGATGACTGGAGATTTTCCTCCATTCTGTTATTTGATTTTTTTTTTCCTCTAGCTCACAGACACGAAACATTCAATCCATCAATCTCTAGCCAAAGCTTCCTTCAAATCATTTGCTTTGTGTTGTTAAATTAAGCGACAAATTGATTTTTTACGAGTCAGGAAATGATGAAAATCATCCTAAGTGACAATAACAGTAAAACACCGCCTCGCAGTTTCATGGAAATATAGCTTGTATGGAAAAAAGGGTGTAGATTTTTGAGAATGGGTGGGTTGAAGAAATGTTTGGGCGCGTGAGAGAGATGTAAAGAGTCCTCTTCGATCAGGCCGAGCGCGGTGACAGGTCAGAGCGCGGCTGCTCGCCTTTATCCCAGGAGAGAGACAGTGATGCTAAATTGCCTGTCTCTTTTCCTTTTTCTCTCCCTCTCTCGCGCTCTCCCTCGTTCCCTCTTGCACTCTCTCGCCCTCTGCGAGAGGCTAACATCTTAATCATAATTGTGTCATGAGCCATAAACACTCATATGCTCGACTGTGGCGGCAGCCTCGGGGGAAGTAATGGCACTGAATAATAACAATATGTTTATTTGCGGAGCACTTCTGCAAAAAACTTTGCACTTTTCGGGTTTACATTCGATAGAGAGCAACAACAGCGTTTCTCAGGTAGAACAGAATCCAGTTAAAAGAACATCGCATTTTTTTGGAAGAGTTCTTGTCGTCTGAAGTTTTAAAACTTTGGTGTGAATGTGACTTTCAGGATTGGTTTCAAGTGTCAGAATTATGAAAGTGGAAAAGCGGCGCAGAAGAAGATCTCAGGAGAGAAACAGCGTGAGTCAGAGAGAGAGAGAGAGAGAGAGAGAGACAGTGGACGGTTCAAGACATGATGAACTATTTCTGCACTTTTAATCCGTCCAGCGCGACGAACTGGTGAGTCGAGGGAGAGGGTTATAATCTAAAGCAGTCTGTCGGTTTCCAGTCTGTGCAAATTGCACAAGATGCAACGATCGAACGACACAACACACGAGATGGACTCTGCTGCTGTGGTCTGTTATTTATCTGCTACACCAACACAGGGGAAATAACTCTATACAGCTTTTATGTTCCTTAAAGCCTGGACTAATGAATTTGCAAATGCAGCTGCGCCACTCTTGGTGGGTCATTGATCAACATCGATACCTGAGAACTAAGAGCTCGCTGAGGAGCTGCAGCTCGACCTCCGGCTGGACGATACGGCCTGAAAATTATAATGTGACATGTCAAGGCTATATCATGAGACAGAACATTTTAAAAAAAAGCCCAAATGTCCATAAAAGCACTTCAGAAATTAGTGGATTGGCCGCCAAAGTCAAATATCAAAATATTTTTGACCAAATACAATGAGATTTCTGATAAATAACCATCATTAATGTGGATGTCATGTCTGAGTGGGTCTGCTGCATACCCTGGTCTGGGTTCGTAGATTTACCTTTGACACTTGCCATATCTCTATACAAAATATGAAACAATATATAGACCCATCTCATAAAAACGATGTGTTAATATACAGCCAAGTCCTAGTCTGAACAAATTCAAACCATTTTAAAATCTCCTCCTTTTCTCAAACTCGTTCATTTAAAGACTGTTGTTCAGTTGCGGTTGCTGCCTCTGAAGCAGCACAACAATTATGTCACGTCAATGTTTAACCAAGTTAAAATAAAATGTCTCAGAGGGCTTCACAGTTCATATCACACCCTCTCTCCTCAGACCATGGTTGAATAAAGAAAGACTTCATGAGCAAAATGTAAGATAAGTAGTGGTCCGGAGACAAAGCGTGAGTCAGAGAGAGACACAAACGCAGACATTACATCCTTAAATTAAACTCTAAACACCAGCATGCACAAAACAGCCTCAATCTTCGGACCCTTTGTTCAAATAAAGAAAAACGCCTCAGGGAGAGGTGGAGATGAGGGCCAAACAAACGTCCATGAGATGAAAATCTAAATATCTTTCAGGAAATATTTACGCGATGAATTTCAGAGCAAGTGCAGAAGTGTTTGGAATGACACCATAAAGGGGTGAAAATGGTTCTCAGGCCATAAAGGCTATTTTCACGTCACCCTCAATTACAGTGTAAAAGACAACAACTCCCATGACCCCACGCTACTTCACAGCATCATCAAACGCTGTCGCTGTTTTGATTGAGAGACCCCAAATGGCAGAAATTACATACCGTGTGCTCAATTTGCATGATTCATATTTGTGTTGGGTCTTGAACGCTCTCATTAAGCGACTAATTGTGTGGTGAAGCGTTTAGTGGCAGATGTAAGGTTGAAATGTCAGTTTGATGTGCGGCATCGTTCAGGGAGGGCAGGCCCTGCGCTGAAGTGCCTGGGCTGAATAAAGTGCAGGTACGCGGTTTAAACATGTTAAAGCTCCTGTACGGTTCACCGACGTGACTAAAAACTACATCCTGATGTGGTTTCAGGCCAGTGGAAAGTTCTGCTCTGCGCCGTTAGATTAAAGTCACGTTGGCACAAAGAAAAAGAAACCTCTCCAGTAGAGAAGTGGTTGGTTCAGTGCCTCGGTCTCAGTCATCTCTCAGTGTTTCCTTTGGTATTACACACAGGGACTGGCGGTGATCCAGAAAATATCAGACACCTTCCACTGGCTCAGCTGCCCGTCCGTTATGGCAGGATCTCTCTGCTTATTGGACGAGTCTGTGGGGGATTTTTTTTTCAGAGGAAGCTCGCGGATTTTCTGCGGCTCAACCAGATGGCACACAACTTCTCTTTCCAAAAAAACCCTCAGTAAATAAATATTAATCTCACGGCCAAAAGCAGCTTCCTGGAGACAGATCCTTGGATGCACGTCGGCGGTGGGTGCTGTGGGTTTTTCTACATTTCTTTTGAGCGCAGCAGGAGTCTCTACCAACCAAAAACAATCTCTCTGGCTCCAAGTCAGGGTTCTGTATTTTATTAATTCCTCAGTAAAGAACATTTGCAAATGAGGCTATGCTATCGTTAATGCAGGATGGGTTTTTTTAATGACAGAAGACAGCGTAACTGCGCTTTCCTTTTCAGCGTTCTAGCAATCATCATCATTGGGAAACATTCAAGCTGTGCCCATTGAAACGATTATAACCTCTTTTCTGATGTCTGTCCAGACTGAACTGCTGTCTGCTCTTCACTACAAACTGCTTAAGTAGTAAAAAAGTAAATACTCTAATGGTTTCAGAAGCAGCCTCACTTCATGCCCGGAAACAATACCGCCAAAAAAAGCCACCATCCGGGCAAATTGTTCACCACTAATGGCATTTAAAATAGCTTCCTTCCCAGCTGTCTACAATCAGTCACCATGGTAACAAAGTAGTGCTTGTGAAATTACAGGCCTCAATTCAAGAACTGAAGGAAGTCTGAGGGGGGAAACTTTAAGTATCGAGAATTTGTCAGCATCTCCTGTGACTGCTGCATGAAAGCACATTTCATTTATTTTTCAAGAGTTTCTCTTTCTGAAGAACACTTTCACCTAAAGTGCTTCTGGTTTGTAGCACGAGTGGACGCAAATTAAAAAAAAAAAAAAAAAACCTGCTGAACCCCCTAGTGCCACACGTGACAGAGAGGAGGAGGATTCAATAATACGATGCTTTAAAGGAGAAATATATATATACATATGAACGAGGAGTGGAGGGGTAAGAAGTGTCCTTCAGGATCTGAAGATATCTTAAGATGCTTGTGAGATACTGGAGTACCTCCCTGGGTGACCATCGTCTGAAGTTTCTGTTCATTTTTCGCTGTTAGGCGAAACTGGGTCGAAGGTGAGGACACTCCTGACATGGGGTTGAGGATTTATCTGCCTACTTTGAAGCTCTGGACTGGAAATGTGCATCTAAATAAAACCACACAGGTTAAATGGAAGAGGATTAGGTCAATCTCAACACCCGAGAGACCACGAGGATATGAGTTACCGGTTCTACTTCTATTTCAGCATTATATTTGGCAAGTTAAATGCTGCACCGTATGAGCAGTCAGACCATCACACAGAGTTGGTTATAAACAGTCACTACACAGCGTGGACTGTAGGTCGAGGTTGAACCTGGAAGTTTGTCTGCATGAAGTCAAACACTGACGAACAGAGCTGGCTGTGCAGCTCCTTCTGCAAAGTAGAAATTTGCAAGTTACATGACACACATATGTTCTGGTATGTAACTGAAACAGACAGCTGTTGGATAATAATACATTCAAATGACTCTTTGTGTCATCACAGATTGAGCTGTTAGGTCATGGAGTGAATCAGCTGATTCTGTCAGATGTGAAGCCTCAAGCTCGTCAAAAACACAGTGGATAATTTGACATTGTCTGGGCACCAACATGGAACATGTTCCAATCCAACAACGCTTGTCATACATAGATCGCAGATTGATAGATACTGAGTTTGAACCAAATGTAAACGACAAGTCAGACAATCACAAAGGTTTTATGACTGCCATCCTTTGCAGTAATGGTCAGAGTCATACAGATAAAGCCAACACCAACAGTCACTTCTGGGTAGAAAACTGAATTCCATTGTGGAGATTGTTTCATTTATGTTATGTTAATTTTCAACTGTAACTGTAACATTTAAACGAAGCACACAGGGCTTTACATGACTGACATCTACAATAATTTCTAGTTCATGCAAGCAAATGCCCATTGAATACATACGTTTTAATAGCCTGTCAATTTATTTTTTATATAGTTTTAAAACAAACATTGGCACAAAGCTAAAACACGGACAAATTACTGCATCATGAATAATTAACATTTTGATACTCTGACTAGATCTTACTGATTTGGTAATGTATCTTTTTGTGACTTTGCAAGATTAATAACTGTAATATGCTGATGGTGACACAAAGTAATCTTTGTTTTAGTGCCGTACCACCAGACTACACAGCAGCTTCACTCCTGAGGCTGTTAAACTCCCCAATTCATCGTCAGCACTCCAGCATGAAAAATAGTTCAGATAGACTTATCCGACCCCGTGACAGTTATACAGAAATAGAGAATCTAATGGTCTCGTTTGCTTATGTTGGTCATATGTCGGCATCAGTATGGTGGTAGACTGTTCCATAACCAGTTAAAAACTCCCTGTAATGAGTTTAATAAAGCAGCTAAATACTTGTTCCACAGCTGTCTGACACCACATCAGTGCCAGATCATACACAATTTTTGATGCTTTAAAAAAGGAAACACATCCTATTCCACTTACTGACTTTAGGGATGCTGCGACATCTGCAAATTCAATAAGAGCAGGGTCAGTGATTTTGCACATTGTCTAGTTTACAGCCAAACAGACTGGTAATAGATGCAGCTCATGTAGCTAAATGTTTATGTGGATGTATCAGGATCTTTCATCCGACGTGTAATTTCATTTAGACCTCTTTGCATTCATTTCCTCAGCCGTCGGGTCACCAGCTGACTGATGGATGTTTTGACTTCTCTGCACTTCAAACATTGTTTCCGGTAAACATCTGTGGTATTTACTGCACGCTGCGCTCATCTACCACATCATCGTTATAGGCGCTCGGCCGCAGTTGTCCATCTTCTCTGATTCACCCTGAACATTCATTGGTATGCACGCCGCTGCGCTGTTTGGGAGTCTGGCATCATTTAGAGCAACAATTTTTATGGTAAGTGCCAATCGGTCATGCTGTACTCTCTCAGGGACGTGATGGAGTTAAAAAAGAAAAAAAAAAAAGACTACAACAGCTCAGTATACAGAGAGAGAAACAGAGAAATGAGACACAAAAGTGGAAAAGACAGAGAGAGATAAACTGAGAGAGAGGCTGAAATACTTTGCAAGAACTTGCAGAATGAAATAAAACACAAAGTGAATGCAGGAGAGAGAGAGAGAGAGAGAGACAGAGAGAGAGAGAGAGAGAGAATAAGGAGAGGAAAAGAAACCAAGGGACAAAGGAACGAGACAGATGTACAGAGATAGAGGAGAGAAAAAGATGTGTGTCCTCCAGAGAAAAGTGGGGAAACAAAGAGACCATAACCTTGAAGCTGAACTAGAAAATACAAGACGGTTAAAGGAAGCATTGCTTTTTAAAAGTCTATCTTAATACAGCATTCCCAGATCCTATGTATGATGAAAGATATATATTTTAAATAGTAGTTATGTTGGAAAATAAACATTATTCGTATTGTATGTTTTTTCCTTAGACTGCAAAATGTATTCCTACGTGCAGTCGACTCAAAGCACTTGGTTAAAGATCCCCTCCGGACATGTTTTATGTAAAACGCACGATGCTTGATTAATAATTTGTGTTTGATACGTTTTTTTCCACAAAACTTACATTATCCTTGTTGAATAAACATCCCAATCTATGAATATTTATTTTCTTTAGTTTAACTGCTGGAAATATGATGTCTCACTTCATTTAGAATCTAAGTTGTTTTTTGTGACTCCTCGCAAGACTATCATTGCATTTATGAACTGCGCGAGAGTCTGAGGAGATCGGGGTGTAAAAAGTCAAAGACCTTCACACTAGAATCCAGGGTTTCCTTCCAGGCTGTGGTTCAAGGTCCAAGGCTCAGTGTTCAAGGATAGGTTTTTCAATGAGCTCAGAAAAAAAAAGTGTGCACTTTGAACAATGAGTGTAAAAAAAGCAGCCCTCTAACCTCGAACACTGCACATACATCAGTCTACACAGCGAAGCTCAAAATATCAGCAGGAACTTGAAACACAGGACAGGGTGTGTTAACCTCTTCAGCATCCAGTCCAAACCAGAATCTTTCCTTTAACTGGAGTCAGTGTTGCTAACCGCAGTCAGCAGCTGTCAACGGCCTGTATGACTTTGCTTGACGAAATAATGGCAATGTTGGGTAATTCTACAGCTCCGCCCCTTGTGTTTCGTGCAAGAGACTCGAGTTTGGATAGGGACACAGTCATAATATTCTAATTACATATGGTTCTGATAATCCTCTAGCAGACCATAGTTTTCTTGTGCAGATGCTGTAGAAAGTCAGGACTATAAAAGCACTCATTGAATGGGGAAAAATGTTGTTGGACATAATCTGGGGTTTTGCAGATCATTGACATTGACAATCCTTTCTGGCAACAGAGTTGTGGGGAAAACATTGTATACAAGGCAGCAATGTTCCCTCCAAAAATGTTATTTGCAAAAACATTTTGTTTAGGGATGCACAGAGACCACACCGGCCCCACAATATCCACAGTCCTCACAAAAATGCATTTTAAAGTTCCGCTGGAGTAATTACGAGGCTTGAGCAGTCTGAGCAGACCAAATCAAGAGGTTTATCTTTCTTTATTTAAAAAATTCAATCTTTTTCTTTCCCCTCATAGTGTTTTCTTGCTGAGCTGCAGTGATGAGATTCTTCTGTGTATTCACATGCAGGGACAAAGCACATTAGGTAATAAATCTATATGCAGCTACCCTGACTTCAGCTTCAGCAGAAGTTTATAATCCAGTCTTGTTGCGGACAAGGACTGTGGACTGCGTCACACATTTCTTACACTTGGAATTGATTGAACCATCAAAAACTGAACATACATACGACACATGTACTGTTGAAGATAAAAAAAAAAAAAAAAAGCCTAACCCATTAGTTTAAAACTTGCAGGATTTACCAGATCAGAAGCTCAATAAGCACCTAAAAAAAATTAACCTGTGAGGCCACTGGGAATCTCCCTTGGACTCTTACTTATCAGCCGTCGGAGAGCACAAACTGCTCCAAACAACAAAACAAAATATGACAAACACCATGCCAATTAACACGATATTTGAAATCCCTCACCATGCTGAGCTGTCGCTGTAGTCGACCTCAAAGTCACATAAACAGCAAATTACAGAGAAAATATCTGGATGCAGAAACCACTCAAAGTTCAGCTGCTTTTAAAGTGTTCAAGGATTAAGATTTTCTTCTAATCTGATCAAATGTTCCTCTAAACACCTTGAACAGCAGTTCTGACAAGTTAAGTCTTAATTGGATTGCATTGTTTTGGGGTGTCTGATTACGATATGAAGATCAAGCATGTGTTGATCTTTATTTACAACACCTTATTTCAAGACCAGTAATTAGTTTCTAAATGTCTAATAAGGTTTACCTTGTTGCTCAATTAAAGCTTTCTCACGTAGACTCTTGATTGCTCTTCTGTTGTTAATTTTGCCTCCTGTTTAAATATGTTGGCTTTTTATCTTCCAGTTCTTAAGGATTAGTCAGTAATTAGTTTAAAAAGATATGGTCAGAGACAGAAACAGCCGAACGGATGCAGAGCGAGAGCGAAATTAGCTGCCCTGTTTGAACGAGAGGCATTAGGAGCATCTGTGAAAACTAGCGCTGGACATGAACTGCAGCTGAGGATGATGGGAACTTCAATTGTTTAGCAAGGTACTGGAAGGATTAATTGCTGACCTGGTTAAGGTATCAGATGGAAAATCAGAAAATCACCAAACTTCCTGAAGGGAACTTGATGATGTCTAAACCAAATCTAATCACTCTAGCCCATTCATTACCAAACTATGTAACTGCTGTTGAGATAAAAGTAACCTCGTAACCGGACAACCCTTCAAGACCCTCATACATCATCAGTCGTCGATGGGGTTTTGGTAAACAGACACCTGGACAATTCCAATATGCTGTCTTCCACTGTAGTGATTTCTCTTGCTTTACTTTGGTGATCCTGCAAATTTGCTCTTAACTGATGGAGCATAGACACTCGTCATTCGTTCACAACCTCATACTATCAATCAGGTTGGCAAATAAAAAAAGAACACTGCTTCAATACCTGGACATGTAGCAGCAGAAGTGTTTTATAGGCTCACATTAGCAATCTGTGTCCCTGACCTGTCAGTCTACATGACGTTTAGCACCAACTGATGCAACTTTGCTGCTGCACTTTAGTTACATTTCAGGCATCATATCCCATCAAGGGAAGGAATGCAACTTTGAAATATGTCAAAATGCGGGACTGTCATGCACAAATCAGCATTAACAATGTAACATAAGCTAGCTAGCAAGTTAGCAACTGGAAATCAGCACATGATGGAGAGATCCCATAACCTTCAGTTTGAGGTTTGCCTCTGTAAACCTCTGGACGGCCATGCAGCCGTAATAGTTCGCAATACCCCCCTATCCCAAAAAGAAATGGGTCACCCTGTCGCAAGGCATGAATGTGCAAAACAGAGGGGTAGGACCATGATGTAGAGTCTGTGTATTGAAAGTAAACTTGAAATGACTGTTATACACATGAACAAGGAGCTTTAATAGCAAAATTCACAATTATCGAATTCTGAACAAGACCGACTGAGTAATGAATCAAGCTGTACAATCGTGGACCCGAGCCATGCCTTCATGTTCACACTGCGAGAAACACCATCAATTAGCAGATTGAAACCAACACAACGAGCCCAGTTCCATCAGAAACACATTCATCTGGGTGTCAGCAATCAATCACATCTATTCACATGGTGTCATTTCTCACATGAGCAACAATTGTGTTGGGAGAAAGAAAAAGCGTAGGCGAGAAGTTGTTTCCAGAACGATTCTAATGGCATTTTCTCCTTCCAATTTGTGGCCGCTATCGCAGACTTCACACTGAAGACAATCAGCAAGGTTATAAATAAGATATTTCTCAGAAAAATAAAGCTAATGAAGACCATTGTACAGTATGTTTATGAAGGTTCTCAGTCATCCAGGTCATGGTAATAATAAGTGCGGTATCGTAGGCAACTGGATGTTCTTTAGGTGTCTTGAAGACGCTCCACGTCTCATCCAAGAGGCTTCTTCGGTTCTAACTGCAGACTTTTACACCATGTGTGGGAGTTTCCTTACGGAGTTGTTAAGGACACTCGTGAGTCGTTGACCCAACTGGCCTTAATGTGGGTGTCAGGGCTAGGTGAGCCCAGGTGTGAATGGTTGTTAAGCTCCTCTACTCAAAGATGGTCGCTCCAGTTTGACATAGATGGATTCCTTTACTCCTCTTTCAAACCATCTGTCTTCTCTGGACAAGATGTTTACATTTTTGTCCTCAAAGGAGTGATTTTTTCTCCTTCAGATGTCTGTTTATGCCTGGGTGTTTTGTCCCTAGGATGGACAAGTTTCTGCCTCAGCGTGTTGGTAGGTTTAAAGTGAACCAGGAAAAGATGTTTATTGAAGATCCCCCCTGAGTTTCTCAGATGTTCCAGCGATCCTTGTTCTGATTTTGACTCAGGTGTCGTCCACATATCTGAACCAGTGGCTAGGAGCAGTTCCTGTCAAGGTGACCAAGGCTCTGCTCTAACTTCTCCCTTGTACAGTATGAATCATGAAAAACACTCAGCACCTAAAAAGTTTTAACTTAATCAGAATCGTAATCAGAAATCCTTTAATATCCCTCAGATGGAAAAATGTGTTTGACTCAGCAGCGACAGAATATTACAGAACAAAAACCAATAGCAAAAATAAACAATATAATTAAAAAGGGAAGAAATAGAATAGAATAGATGTATATACATGTGAGAAAGTGAGAAAAAGTCAAAACTTTCAGTATCGGTTCCTGTTTGCATTATTTTTCTAAGCATACACATTCATAACCAGGACTGCTGATTGACCAGCGAGGTCTAATTATGTCTGTCTCGGTTTGTCCGAGGTCTGACGAGGCTGTAATGATGTGAAAAGACAGCAGGCTCAGCGCGGCCGTCAAAATAAATAAGACCTCTCCGTCCTAATTGACCTGCCTGATGGCTGCATCACAATTTAAAAGAAAATAAATACGAAGGAGACTGTACGGGATGGACCCCGGGCGGTTCAATCGATTGTACAGACGTTGCTCATTAAATGTAAAATATCACACTGAGGGAATAGAGCAAACACACAGATGTATCACAGATATTATTCAGCATCTCTGCATGTGCGTTTGTGTACAAAGTCATTCCGTTTTCGAGCGTTTAGATGCTATTTACCCTGCAGCAAAATGGCCACAAACAACGGGGGTGGGGTCATAATTTCCATGGAAATGACTTCACAGCACCATGCCAAGCGGATGTGGGAAGAGGTTGGCTCGGCGCAGCTCGATTCCTGCTCCAAAGTCTAATCCCCAAATTATCACTCACTCAGCAAATATCCTCTCCTCTACTGCCTCACTTTTCTCCCTCTTTTGTTGTCCTTTTCTCAGACTCATCTACCTCTCGTTCCTCCTTTCAAGCCCCCCCCCCCCCCGCTGCTCTATCCATCCATCTGTCTGCAGGAGGGCGGAGAAAATAACAGAAACACTGCGTGACAGAAGAGGGAAATAAATCCCAACAGTTTCAGTGAATGCCATCATGACACAGATTTACCTCCAGTGAAGAATGTGAGTTTAGTAAACAGACAAAACATATGTAATGTAGTGACAGAAAACAAACTAGAAGTCGACAAAAAGAACCAGCTGCCATAGAAAAGAGTGTTTTAAAGAGCAGATGTATGTGTTGTGTCCATCATATGTTCGACCTTTATGTGCATCGGGACGAACATTTTTGCACAACTCAAACTGAGGGAATATGCCTTAATTATTGATCCTTAGAGGCGTTAGTAAGTAGATTTCTTTTACATTTTATAAGAGACATGCTACCTGTTTCCCCCTGTTTCCAGTCTTTGAGCTAAGCTAACCAGCTGCTGAAGGTAGCGTCATGGTGTGAACTTTCTCATATGACTGTCAGTGGAGTAAATAAGGGAGATAGTCTGCATGCAGTACTGAGCTCCCTCCCCAGACCCTCATGAAGGCCGGTTGGGTCAACGACCCATAAGTGGCCCTAACGACTCTGTAAGGACACTCCCACACAGAGTTCAAAAGCCTGCAACTCCCCTCCAGTTAGTTAGAACTGCAGAAACCTTGTGGATTAAAGGTGAAACGTCTTCAAGAAACTGAAACAAGTCCAGTTGCCTACGATACAGCACTTATTGACAAGCCAAAAGAGGCTAAAAAGCTCAGTGAGGACTACATTTTTTTTTACTCTTATTTTATCAGTGGACCTCTTGGTTCTTTGGTTGCTGAACACCACAGAAGCTTCAAAGTCAAGACAGTTTGACACTGCTGGTCTGTGCTGTTTACTAACTGTTTATGTCCCGTGTCAACCAGGAAAGATGTTTCACTTAGTGTTCTCCTGCAGTTCTCAGTAGCAACAAAATGAAAAGGTCTGATGAGTCATGCTTCACAATTTTCCAGGCGGGCCAGTTTTATGGTTGGAGAAAGCTCAAGTATGAGCGCCGTCCACAAGGCACGTTGCCAGCTGTTAAAAATAGTGCCGTGTATGGGCAGTCATATCGCTTAAAAGCTCAATGACGTACTTGAGAGTGTGTTTCACACTCAGATGCACCTCTGGGGAAAATGTATAACAACGATTCTGCGATCATTTCGATCACGTCATGTGTCACAGCACATTAGAAACTGAAGCTGTGCACTTATCAAAGCTGACTTACCCTAACCCTAACTGACGAGGAGCGAATAATAAGTGGTCCCATCACTAATGCTAGCTACCAGAAGTTAAATGTCAACAGACTCCAGTGTGCTTAATTCAGTTCCAGATTAAAAAGGACCGATTTTGCTCAAGCAGCAGCCTGTATAAGAAAAAACATAAATATCTGCCTTTAATACCTGTTAAGAAAATCTAAGCTATTATCCGGCATGTTTCTCACTGAAAAAACAAAACAAAAATAGTGTACCTAAGAAAGCAACTGCACATTTTGGATTTTACTCGTGGCTGTTTGACCTGACTTGCAATAAATACACGTGTACCTACAGTCATAAAACATGTAAAATAACTGCTATAATCAACAGTATTCATTTTGACAGAAATCTCATATTCTGCTTCTGGAACTTGTGTTGAACATTAGTGATGGCTTATAGGCAGCCACACATCACCAAGCAACACTATCCTCATACTTGAACAACTGATTAGGCCGAAATCACCCATCCCAAAACCAAATGACCTTTGCAGCACGGTTAACCAGACCATCGTAGAGCAGTCATTGTTTGTTTGGTTTCTCACAGGGAAACTACTTTGTTCGGTTTAGGAAAAGAGTGAGGCAGAGACTTTGAGAGAGCATTTCTTTGTTCGTTATTCTGAACCTGCTGGATATTCTTCATGACACATCACGACTGCACGTCTGCTGTGCCCTTTGTATCTTGGGTACAGCTCAGCCGTTACGTTTCACACAAATCTACGGTGGGAAAAGATGACTCA
This sequence comes from Diplodus puntazzo, assembly GCA_963678695.2. NCBI lineage: Eukaryota > Metazoa > Chordata > Actinopteri > Spariformes > Sparidae > Diplodus > Diplodus puntazzo. Next base: position 29,602,952 of record OZ023167.1, on the reverse strand, counting down.
CTGAGTTCCCTCACTAAAAGTCTCAGGTTTGGTTGCAAGCAGCATCTTGCTCTGGTTGGGTTGTTAAAAAGGAGCACAGATCGATTCCCTTATTCACCAAGTGTTGTTGTCTGTTCCTGCGCTGTCTCCTCCTCTGTTCTTTTTTTCTTTGTCCTTCTTGATATCTCCTTCACATTGTCTTCAACAGTGCCATTTTTTTTTTAAATCGTAGCATTTAACACGCAGTTTCATAGTAAGGATAATGATTCTGAAGACAATTTTAGAAACGTTAATAATCGTGTGATTTTGGCGGAGCAGACGGAACCGCAGTGCAGAGCTGTGTTAGATGCTAGGTGTTGATCAGATGATAAAAAGTCCTGATCTTTTTGAAGCATGGTTCTGATGTGCCACAGTGCTGCTGCAGAGATCTGTTGGAAAGGATGAAACCTCCAGACGCTCTCAGCAAACAGCAGGCAGCTCTCAGCGGCCGGCGGCGAGACACTGTTGACTTTTGTAGCACTTGTGCTGGAATGTTCTCGGTGGGTGGGTGGAAACAGCGCCAGAGTCACTGACAGCGCTGCGACGTGAGCCAATGAACACGCATGAAGGTGTCAAACAATGCCTGCCGTTTTCACAACTGCTGCCTGCATGTACTTGTAAAGTCAGGGACCTTAATTCAGCCATAATAACATGCTTAAAGCTCATTATCATGGGCTTTATTAAAACAAAATATGTATATAAAAAAAAACATAACGCCAACCAAATTTCATCTATTTTTTAATATTAACAAGACTAAGGGATATGTTTTAAGTGCTGTGTGGTTGGTCGAGGCAGAATGGACTGTGTGGGTGTCTCCAAGCACACCTGCTATTTTGATTTATTTATGTGCAGCAGCACTAAGTGCAAAAGGGCTGAGTCATAGGTGAATTTAAATTAGATGTGCTGATTATTAAAAAAAAAAAACACACTCTCGACCAGTCAAATCACTGCCGTCATCACTCTGAAACAGCTGAGCCAATCACCAAGTTATTTTCGTCAAGCACACAGTTTTATGTTGATAAAGTTACCAGGTTGGTAGCGAGTTAACGTCGCCTCAGCCGTACTCATAGTTTCTGAAATATCAATTTTAAAGAGCGAGTCTGCAAAACTCTCCGTTGAAATGTCATGAACTTGCTTTGCACTGCCTTATTTAAATGAAACCTCCCACCTGTCTGTGCTCCTCCTCTCACCTGTACCTGTGCTGATCCCGGCGCTGTCATGAGAGTAGTTATGAGAATTTATCCTGAGGGGAGACATGAATATCTGAATGGCAAATCCTCACCGAAAATCAAACATGTCAAGATCCAGAATCCATTCACTTATAGTGGTGGACCAGTCATCGACACTGCCTTCCCTGAAATCAAACTGTGGCACATTTATTTAGCATACAATCAGCGGCTCATCTGAGGTTTCTTCCCATTTGTTCTTTGCTACAGAATGGTGATCATTATCTTGTTTTGCAGCACAAAACGACACTCGGATGTGTGATGGAGATAAAAAATCCAGCGTAAAAAAACCTTTGTAAACTAATCTCCCCCCCGTTTAAGAAGAAACTCTGAGCATTTTTTTCAGAACAATGAGCCGTCAGACTAGACTGCTATTCGGATGTGATTCCCCATTTGATTGTGAATAATTAGGTTTTCACTCCTGCAGGGTCTCTCTCTCTGTGTTTCAGTTAACAGCTGACAGAAACGCTGCCTGTGAATGCGTCGCCTCTATATCTGTGTTAGTGTAGATCTGACAGTCTGTCTTTGAGGTAGACAGTCGGAGGCCTCATGCAGGCAGACAGGAAAGAGCTTGTGAAGAGACAGAGACAGAGAGTCGGGGGTTGGGGGGCTGGAAGGTCCACAGATTTTTGGACTGACACTATTCCTAAAATAACTGTTGTGGAGCGACAGCTGCTGTGTGTCCTGAAGCAGGTGGGCTGTGTTACATGTCACAGTCACTGTGGGAGGGAGTGGCCTGAGGAGCTCCACAACAGTCAGCGTAGAAACAAGACCCAACATGGCAAGAGGTAGCAGTTTCTACTGATTTCCCTCGTCTCCTCCTGTTCTTTGATTCCAATGAAAGCGAGTCAAAAAGGAAACCTGTCTGACCCTCACTTTGCTTTCAAAATCCACTTTCAATGGGGCGCCGCTGAGCTCAGTTGGTAAAGCGGGCGTCCCATGTGCTGAGGCTCTGCAGCGGACCCGGATCCGACTTCCGACCTGGGTCCCTGTGCTGCGTGTCACTCCCCCTCTCTCTAACCCTGTTTCCTGTCACCCTCTTCAGCTGTACTGTCAATAAAGCCATGAAGGCCAAACAAATATATGAAAAAAAAAATCCACTTTCTAGCAACCAAACTTAAATTTCTAGAAAACTTTCAGACCTCATAAATGAGCAACCTTCACACTGCGCCCAGACGAGATGATGAACCAAAGGTCTGCATTTTGAGTTGCGCAGCTTAGTCTAAGCTCTCCAGTCACAGTGTGAAGTTCTGATTTATAACTTTTCGTGTTCGTGACCATCTTCAGCAAAAAAAAAAGGGGGCAAATCTGGTTCATCTCAATAAGTGTAATCAAGCGTAGCCAGGCTTCTGCCTCGTCACGCTCACAGAGATCTGAGGGAAATCCTGTCAAAACCAAATTGGGATAATGAGACCTTTGCCAAACCTGAGGCAGCAATCTGAAGTTTTTAAAAGTCTCCCCCAAAACACACCACTCATTTGTTTTCTGTCTAGATTCAAACAAGCTCAGGCACTAATGCAAAGCACCTGAATAAATTGTTGTCAAGTTGTGTTTCTGCAAACCACAAACACATTCAAATGTGTCATATTGACATATTGCGCTCCGGTGACATGTCAGTGCCACAATTTAAAAAGTTTTTAAAAACACACCTGTACAGAGAAGCACTTGCATGATGTACTTTCAAAGTCTTAATATTGCTCTTTTATAAATTGTCTTATCTCTGTGTTTTATATTTCCTGTTTACTGCTCTTTGCGCTGATATTGTATTTTATGAAGCATCTTATTTTATTGCATTTAATTTGTCTCTCTTGTCCTGTACGCTATAATATTCTGTGAAGCACCTTGGTAACTTTGGTTTTGAAACGTGCTATAGAAATAAAGTTTATTATTATCATTATTATATAGAAATGTAAAGCTTCAACATGTCTGCGGTTGTCAGAAATGTTAATTATCAACATTTATTCTGGTGATTAAGTTAATGTAATTTTCAAACCAGTCACTTAACAAGTAACCAGCTATAAACTTAAAGGTACAATACGTAAGAATTTTCGTTCAAAACATACAAAAATCAACACAAGTCATCAACAGAACGTGAAGACATAACCGTCTATGTGCTTCGTTGCAGAGATCTTCAGAAGTTAGCATGCTAACCAGCTAGCTCAGTGCCTGAACACCTCTTTTTTCTCCCAGTGGTTCAAAGCTCTTGTTACCAATCAGCCTCACACCAACCACAGCTATTCAAACCCGGCTACCTACCCACTCAAAACCTTGTCAAACTTCCTGTTTTTGGCTTCGCAAGCTGCTCAGTCAATTCAGGGAGCGTCTCAAGAGCTGAGCCATCAGCGCCAAGCAGAACTGTATTCCAGTGGTTACAATAAATGATTAGACTTCTGACAAGAGTGTTTCCAGACTGAAATACAGTCAGTGGCAGTCACTGAATCCAACAGGTGGCAAATTTGTACATATTGCACCTTTAAATGGGCCCCCAGGTCTCAGGTCAGTTGTACAGGGACTGAAGTCCTGAGTCCTGACCCGAGATAATCCCGGCAGAGTAAAACATAAATCCGAGCAGCAGGCAGACGGAGCGTGCATAGCCACACAGTTTAGATGTTCATTGATTCGGCCCTCTGAACTGAGAGGACTTCTTCTGACTTACTAGCAGATATTATTTTTAGCCACTGAGCGAAACAGAGACCGCAGCTAACAACACACATGCCCCTTCACCTCGACTGAGGCCGCTCACTCACACTCCCCTCCCACAGTCAGTGTTGAGGCATGCGCCTCCCCCTCCTCTACAGTCGGACCCCGACGGTAGGCTGCAGTCCGTCCACACTCAGCTTCTTGTTACTTATTTATAGCGGCTTGTTCCCCAGAGGGACAAAGTAATTGAAACCAAATGTGTTGCCGGGACTGATATGGGGAAGTCGGCCGGTTAGCCCACCCACCCACCCACCCTCCTTCTTCTTCTCTGTCTCTTTATACACAAATGCTGCAGAGAGGGGTTGGGATTTGGAGCCTTGAAAATCACTTTTCCTGCAATTTCATGTCTGAAAGAAAAAGAAAAGAATGTTCCCGAGCTTCGTCTCTCCCAAAACTTTTCTCACTTGACAACAAATAAATTAATTTAACTGCTTCAGTCTCGGGGGCTCTGCGTCAGTAAAATTGTTATAATGTTTTTTTATTTATTTTTTTTTCCCGGGCTGGCGAGCACAAAGTCTGATAGCTAAAAAAAAAAACAAAAAAAACAGCAAAAATAACAAGGCATTTCTACAAGCAAACTAACAAGGAGGAGCTCCAGCTTTAATTTGGTCCAGTGTTTGGAATAAAGTAGCAGCAATCAGAGCGCAGCCCACCTCCCGCCCACCACAGCCACACCAAACCGCACTTAATGAGCAGCCCAAACAAGGCGCTGGAACCAGAACTTACCATGGCTGCTGCTCTGTCTCCTCTTTCCTTCCTGTTTCCTTTTAATCCCTCTCTTTACTTCACTTCCCCTTCTCTTCCACAGTTCCTGGCTCCCGGTGAGCTCTGCTCAAAGTCGAGGTGTCAGGCAGATAAAACTTGGGATTGAGTTGCTGGTATGAAACTGCATGAGGCCCTCACTGACCAAGTCAAAGTCAGACATCCACCTCTCTCCTTCTCTTCCCTCCCCGCTGCCTCATCCTCCTGTCAGCTTTTCCGATAACAAACCGCTCCCCGCCTCTTTTGGACCGAGTCCCTGAGCTCCGAGCTGTTTCCTGGACGCTTGGTGGACTCCCGTGACCCGGCTGTCTCCCTCTCTCTTTTTCTTTCTTTTCTTTTCTTTTCTTTTTTTTTTTTTTAGTTTGCTGCTGTGCTCTCGCTCTGCTGTGGAGAGTCTTGTTTCTCCAGCCCTGTGTCTCTGTGAGTTGTAGCCCTGCCTTCCTGTGCCAGATATAGAAGCAGAGACACATGTGGCCTTCTGGTTTGAAGTTTAAAGAGGCGGGACCTCGACACAGTATTGTGTTGTCATGGAGACCCCTCCTTCTCTGAGCCTGGGCCCTGCCCCACCACTGGTTTTATGTGCAAGTATATAGGAGCGTGTTTGGACGCTGTTGTCCATGTGTGTGTTTATTATTATACATCAACTTAGTGATTGAGACTGAAAACAACAATGGCGGCTCCTTGAGATGTTAGCATAGCTGCTAACTGTTACGTCAGAGTAGACTTAATCTACAAGAGCAAAGAGCGGAGCTGATGGCTTTTTCTCGATGGAACAGATGTTTTCACTCCGCTCCCGGCTGAAGAAGCAGCTACACTGGTGGTGCACCTTCATAGTGTTGATCTGGATGGTTGAAGTGCCTCTGAAGACTGTGAGGCCTTGTGAGCCTTTAAGGCCACAAGGCTGAGAGTCAGGTGGTGACGTAAAACAATTCATGCTTAATTTTCCTTCCAGAATAACCTTGGCTGCCATTTTATTAGGTACGACCGCTGCAACAGGGGTAGATTTAAAGTTTAGAGAATATTAATTCAAGTTGAAGGTCAATCTGGGGGCTGCAGATTGTGTTTGCCGACCCTCATATTGTATCCATGCGACCGTTTAATGGATTTATTGATGTGCATTTGGCCGTCAGTGTTTCTACGTGAGATATGGTGGCAGTAAAGCTGCGTGCACGTGCGTGACAGTCGGCATGTGAGTCCAGGAGAGAGAGCGAGAAGACAGCGGGCGATTTAGAGAATGCAAATTCCTCTCCTCCACTTCAACGTTCTGTGGCCTGACAGCGAGGGAGGAAAAAGCCTCACAAAGCTTCTCCTACAAAGCTCCACTTTCTTTCCTCTCCTCTCCTCTGCCCTCTCCTCTCCTCTCCTCTTCCTCCCTCTCTTCACAGCCACACTGATCCCATTCTCTCTGCCTGCTTGTTTGTGGTGAGACTGATTTTGGTAGGTTAGGGGAATACTTCATGCTTTGATGTTACATCCAGCAGTTTTGCAGCGCTGCGCCTTTGATAGGAAAAAAGCAAGGTGCTTTATTATTAAAAGAGGTTAAAAATCCCTTTTATACACCCATAAAAAAAGGGTTAAGCTGCCGATATGTCCGCTTCCCAAATTCAGAACACTGTTTAAGCCGTGTAAATTCACCTATTCTGATTCTGAGGTTTTGTTTTCCCCCTCACTCCTACATAAGCAACAATGAGAAAACAGCCACTCTCTCAGCAGCAGTGCCCGCCTCGAAGAAAAGAAAAAAAGAATAATAGCAATCATTGTCTAACCGGCGAGGCAAGTCCTGAATCTTAAGTGGGGCAGGCGGGACGAAGGCTGCAGACAGCAGGGGAACCTCAATATTGCTCCCTGGGCTGCAGCTGGAGCTCCACTTGATGATGCATTAATCAATAAATAAAAAGGGGAAAATCCCTAATAGGCCTCTGGTAAAGAGGAATAACAGGACGAAGCTCCGTCTTATAATGAAAATGTACGCAGTGAAGGCAGATACACAGGGGAGCGGAGGCAGAGGAACTCATACATATACAGACTTTTAACAAGAGTTTCAGAGGAGATGGAGGACGTAGTGGGGAGCTGGAGATGCATGCGGCAGCTCAGCAGAGCTGATGTGGAGGCAGAGACGAAGACTAATTGTTTGATTTGAATGTCAGTGGGTGAAGTTTTGATCCAAGTCAGGAAAAAGTCTGAAAATCCAGCTTCTTTTTCACTTTCACCAAGCTGTGTGACTGTCGACAGTCTTTGAAGTGAAAATAAAACCTTTTTCTGACTAAAAATATGGCTCACCAGAGAAACCTGTGGTAGGTTTTAACCTCGCTTGTCATTGTGTATTTCCACTGAGTTGACTGCAGCTTGTTAAAAGTTTTTTTTTGTTTTTGTGTTCTCTTTAACAACAACAAAAAAAAACCCAAACAAACAAAACAGATAAATTGTTTTTCTTATTTATTGTGGGCGAACACGGACACGTTTCAGCTGGAACCCGTCATCAGTGTCACTCGCTGAAATGCGTTTGTTTTTGCCCCAAAAATAAATGAGAAGACTATCGATCTGTGTGCTTGTTGTGATCTCTGCCACAACCGTGCACGAGATACCACGTTCAGGATTTGGATCTTCGTGTGCTGCTTCTCTTCACCGTCTCTCCACCAGCGTCACACCGGGTCACTTTTCTCTTTACGAGTAATTAGTCCCATTGATTGAGTTCTGTTTACGTGCTCCGCCGTAAGCCGTCGAGACTAAAAAAGAAAAAGGTCTAAGATGTGCAACAGTTTGAAAGAGATGGACTATTAGCAGTGAAGTTATGAAGCAGAACCCTCTGTAAACACCTCAACAGTTCAAAGATGGATGCACAGTGGGAGCAGTATACCATTACCAACTTAAATCAGATCCTTACTGTGAGGCTCTGTTACGTAGCAGGTTTATTTATTCAGTACGCTGCTGTTTGTATTTTGGCATCAGTTTGTTTTTCTGTAGTGATTTAGCTGACAGGAAATTATCTCGGGCATACCCTCTGTTAGAAGCTCAAGCTCCCACCCCACATTTATATTATCATTAATCAACACTGATAAGGGAAGAAACTCATACATAATGACCTGAGTTTAATTTCAGTTGAATGAAGTTCAGAACAATAGCAGCTGTTTGTTTGTTTTCCCAACTTATATCACCTTCATTCAACTCAGTTTCACTCTGTATGTCGTCCGTTACCTCTCAACAGCGGCTCTACGGCCTCATCAGCTAGTCTGAGAAACACTAACATCTTAATTGAATTAGCAAAAGTCTAAAAATATCAATGATCCATTGATCCATATCCATTTATTCAGGAAATTCAGGAGTAAAGTTTAGTTTCTCTGGCAACTAGCTTTAGTTTACTTTGAACTCATAATTAGGTCACTATACACTCTATTACACTGCATTAACGATTTTCATACTTTTTATTGTAAGTTGTTTTCTTCTTCCACAGATGATACCTTTACCTGGTTGGTTAACCTGGTCCAGACCGACCAGAGCTCAATAGCTAATAAATGGATGCATTAAAATTTGGCATAAACATTGATGATCCAGAGAGGATGAAACACAATGATTTTGATGAACCGCGGACTTTTATTTTAGCACCACAATCAAGTCATTAAGTCATTTAATCAATAATTTAGGCTGCAGTTTCCCCATAACCTCCGCATCCTTTGGTTCAAACCGAGGTCAATGAGCGTACTTCTTACGCTCCGCCTTTTGATGTCTCATTTATCCAATTAGATGATTTCTGCCTCAGAGAAATGTTTGTATAAAAATGAACCAATCTCTGTCTCGCTGTCTTTTTTTTTTTTGCAGTTTTTTCCATCTGCGTGTAAATCCACGTCTGTCTGTATGGATGAGAGAGCGACGTCTCACTGTGTTTGTTATTGTGTCAGCGCTGATGGAATTGGGATGGTGGACGTTACTCTCCACTCTCTGTTTTGTTTGTCCATCATTCTTCTGTCTGTCACCTTCGGCACTTTCATCCGTCTGCACGTCCAGTATGTCTCTCTACGTCATTCTCACAGTGATGCATAATGAATGTTGCTTTTTTTTTATATTGTCTACTTCTGTGAATCATACCTAAGGCAGGAAAATCCCCAGCCTGGATCATACCCTGTCTGTATGTAAACAGCCAATTACGGGCCCAGACCGGCCCGGGGACTGGGTTTCAGAGCCGGTCCATGTGTGGGGCAACCTTGGTTGAATATGGATTGTGTTCCAGATGTCATCATGAATAAATATGGCTATTCATTTCAAACTCCAAGTAGATTCAAATTGCACTCTCTCTTATTTACTCTCCCGCCGGTGATTCTGGTTCTTCTTTCTGCTGTAAATCAAACATAAGCAGCTCAGACATTGTTGTGACAAAACAATGAACCCAAATTCATCACAAAGACCATGTTTGCCCGGTTCTCTCCTCAACACTCATCGCGGTATCGAAAGGATTAGATGTTGCCAGATCACAGAGCGCCACTTCAAACATAAAACAACCAACTGAGGCTGAAGAAGAAGTGATTATCATAATGCGAATGTGATGTGGAAATTGACTAAACACCCAAAACGTCTCATGTGGGGCCTTTAGTTTTACTGTTCAGTCTTATTTGAGCACGCTGCCAAAGGGGTTGTTTATTCCAAAAGTCAATCCATATTTTAATTTGGAATGAAAATCATTACCTCATATTCCTCGCTCCGTATATTTCACGAGTCTAAACAGATTATTTTTTATAAATAAAGGACGATCTGAACCAATTAAATTTAAACACTCCGGCATCCATGACCATAAAACGATTTCAATGAGCCGACCCGTGGGATTATTGCACTGAACTGATGAAATAGTTGCTGGTGTTCAGGCTCTAACCTTGTCACTCTCCACAAGAATACTCTGAGCTCAGTACGGCAGGAAATGGGTAGAAACTATGATAATTTAAGACTCATCGTCTACAGGTGGATGATGGTTGCAGATGGAGCTCATGAAATGCATGAACAGCATCAGCAGGAAACAGTGGTTAAATAACAATCCACTCACTAGGAGAAATGTTACCATGCACGCTTCTGCAAACCATCGATATGTTGCAACTTTTTTTTTTTCTTTTGGCTAAATTGTCATTGGTTAGGTTTTAGCACAAAAAACGCTTAGTTAGGGTTAGGAAAAGATTACGTTTGTGGGTTCTGTCTTGTGTTGAAGTCTTGTCAAAAAATATCCAGTGGTTTAAGGCTTCCAAAGTTGAAACACCATCGTGAACATTGGTTCCTGGCTTGGCAGGCTTAGCTCATATGCCAGCCCAGTCTCACACATCAGAAGTGTGTAATACAGACGCCAATCCAAAGCAATACAAAGTGCCAGAAAGTCTATGTCAGGAACTGGTTGGGGATGGTCTGGTAGTTTATTCAATGGACTTTGACTGTTTTAAGGAAGTAGTTATTTTGAGTGAAACCATGGTCTTTTTCCTAAACCAAACCAAGTACTTTTGGTGACTTTATTTTGAAAAATGTATAAAGACCACAGAGGTCAAATTACCAATGATAAAGATAGGCACGGCCAACCATGATGTGCACTGTGGAGCTGCAGGTCTATAACCAACCCAACTGCCTGAGTAAATGTATATTTCTGTATAACCACGGATATTTCCAGACTTTACATTTCTTTAGGTTAAGTTTTTAAAATGTTCCTTGTCAAAACACTGTGCTCATGCTCTGGTTAGTTTTATGTACAAGTAAGACTTGGTTATACAATACATTTACAGTATTTAGCAGATGCTTTTGTCCAAAACGGCTTACAATCTATACACTGATGGTGGTGGATGCCATGCCAGGTGCCGACCAGCACATCAGGAGCAGTTTGGGGTTCAGTATCTTGCCCAAGGACACTTCGACATGCAGACCAGGGGAATCGAACCAGCGGCCTTCTGATAACAAGACTCTGGCTCTACCCCTGAGCCACAGCCACCCTAAATACCAGTTTTGGTGACCACAAACATGACTGGAAATGTGCTGAGCTCTCCTTAACAAACTCCGCTCAGTTGGTTTGCAAAAAAACACGACTGGAAAAACAAAACACGTGTCTCCAACTGTGGTCACTGGCTTTCCAGCCTTGTTGCCTGTAACGCCACCTCCAGACAAGAAAGTTAAATAAACATGTAACGTAAAGGTGAAATGTCAATACGGTATGTAGCTGATGACTCGTACAAATGTGAACGTATCAATGGTTTGCAGAAACCTTCATTGTCAATATTTAATCCTGGTGATTCGTCTATTTCATGGTCAGGCAAGGCCAAACTCGATGAAAGTTTGTGATACAGGGTTGCATAATATGTACTTGTAATATGAACTTGGACTTGCATTTGAATCCAGCAGTTCCAGTCTACTGACCAATCAATGCACACATTCACACACACACGTACATACACTGGTGGCAGAGGCTGCCATGCGAGGTGCCAGCCTACACCAATGATACTTTGACATGCAGCTGGGGGAGCAGGTGATCGAACCATCCACCTCCCAATTAGTGGAGAACTGGCTCTATTCCCTGAGTCACAGTCAGACGAAATGCCAACACTTTATAGACTTATAGACTAGACTGAAAATGAATGCAAGTGGAGTTTGGGCGAGTGGTTTCACTTATTTGAATCATGTTTGAGTGATCAATCAATGAATGTGAGGGCTCATCTGACACCAACAACACTGCACAGAAGTTTTTTTAATTCCGTCAGACAGAATTTTGCAGCTCCGGAAAGCTATCACACAGGACTGATTTATTAATCACTTCTAGCCAAAGTCGATATTTCAAGAAGTTTTTTGCAACTCTTAGATATTTTCGGAAGTTTGTCCTTCAGTGGAAAACCTAATGAGCTTTCATCCAACAGGCAGACTTTTTTTGTGTGTTTCCATCTCATTTTAATTTAACCAATTGAATTGTTTGTTTTGTTATTATATACTATCCTATAAGCAGTAAGTAGGTAAGTATACTATGGTTTCATAAAGGACCGTTGCTGGGGAAATGTATCACTCTGGACTTGGGGTACATTTGCTGTCCCTGAAAAAAACTTCTTTAATTTCCTAACTTGCTCACTGCTGCTGACACAGCTCTAAAACCTCGGCACTCGAAGGGGCCGCGGTCAATTTAGCTGTTTCATGTTTTTTTTCTAAGTGCCTCAAGTTCATTTCCTTCTTAATTAGTCATTTTGAGAGTCACCTCACCGTAAACAAAGTCTTGATTGGCAAATTGTCACAAGTGGCCACAGCTCACCTGGAGGTGAGGGCAGTGGAAAGAAAGTTTAAACGTAACGTTATCGCCATTTTAGTCTCTTTATCATATATTTACTCTCTTTCTGCATTATGAGGAACAACCAAGTTTAGTTATGTTAATGAAGTGGTATTGATTTATTCACTTGTATGGCTGTTGCTACATGCACTAGCTTCAGAAAATAGATGCTGCATTAGGTCTTTTCCTCAGTTGTTGTCTGATATAAACACTCTTTATTCTCAACATTTATAAATGTGTCTATGTTACTGCATCTTTTACTGTGAATATTTACATTTTCTGTCTTTTCAGGTTTCATTGTGGTGTGCTTTCCACTCCATTTCCTCTCTTTTCTTGCCTTCCTCTTTGCCAGGAGGCACGTCTTTTTCCATCAGAGGAAATGAACTCACTGAAATCGCTGGGAGCGATCTGAATTCACTAACAATCGATGTAACTGTCAGTCACCACCAGCCGATGCAAAGCTGCTGTGCTCTAGTCATATTCCTACTCTGTTGTTCGCCCTCAACTTTCTCCAACATTGTGATTTCTTTCGCAAAAAGTTACAGTTGCAGTCATTTATATGGCTTAGAGGGGATTTCTGCTGTATCACGGCTCGACAGAATCCACTCTTATCCATCCTGGCAAAACGCTGCTGTGCGCAACAAACCGCCCCACTGTGTGGCATTTTACAGGATCGCATCAGTAAAGTTTCAACACATGCATTTTTAATAAGTAACAATGGCCTTTCCTGGTGGATGTGCAATTCAAGCAGAAATGCTCAGTGAGTGATCATAATAGAGTTTTTGCCACGAACATCCCCGCGAGCAGTGGCTCCGGTACTAAACCACAATGACAGGAAGTGCACAGGGTCTCTTAATGGATCAAGTCTGGGGTGAAGTCAACTCCATCATTAAAATATATGACGCCCTTTTATATCTGTATTTAGTAACTTCTAAAACATACTCCAATTTAAAAAGCAAGGTTTGGGCCACACTCAGCTGTACTGCATGTGCATTCAGCGTACACAGAACTGTGTTTCCTTTTAATTCTCAGCATCACAGAGCTACGATGAGCACTGGAACATTTTACTGCTGCAGAATCAGAGCTGTCCAAGTCCAAGTCTTTGAGCTCTGCACTGAAAAAAGAAAAGTAACAATCCACGTCACACTTTGGACCTGAAAGAGAAGTTTTCATTGTGTCCTTGTCTAGAACAGACGTACAGTATCACAGTCACATCCTGCAGTGAAATCTGGCCCCAGACCCTTGCTGCTAGTTTTTTTTTTCTTTTTTTTGGTTTGATTTTTTCATGGTTTAGCCTTCGTTCACGGCTGGACAGCAATGTTCTTGCAGAGTACCAGTGATAAGATTAAATATGAACTAGGACTCCAGTTCACAGAATGACACCACACAGCAGTTTTTACAGAGAGAGAGAATCGGAGAAGCTGATAGAAGCAGAGCCTGAAGTGAGGGAACTTTGGCTATTAAACCAAAAAACAACATCATAAGAAATTCAATAAGTGCTCCCCCTACAGATATTTGTTGATTACTGCGTGCCCTATGATGTGAGTACAGACATGCTCCCAAACGGGGCCGACGATAAGATATTAAAACATTTCCTTAAGAACTTACAAAAACAAAAACATTTGCAAATCCTTTAATATCTCCACCAGAGGCTTCCTACAAAAACATCGAAAAGTTGAAAACCAACAGCAGACTAAACCAAAGCTACAGTTATTAGACAGAGACCTAATAGAAACCCTTGCACAGATTTCATTGGCCGAGGCACTGTGTTGCCGAATGACAATGAACTCTGCTGCTGCAAATGTTAAACCAGGATTAAGATTTTGCCCAGATGACCCTCCGTTCCTTTGCAGGAGCGTCTGGCAGGCAGCACCTCCGCGGTGACAGGTGACTCTGACTCTCTCTGCTGTCGCCATTAATTGATTGTTACCAGAGCTGCAGACCTGAGATATGGAGCTCAGGATCAAGTCGTACTTAAGTCACTCCAGTTGGATTTTATGACGCTTAAACCTTAAACTTAAAGGGACAGTTAACCTCAAACTCAAAATACATATTTTTCCTCTTACCCATAGTGTTACTTATCAGCCTGGAGGTGTGAGTTGCCTGTTAGTGAACTATCATCTGTGGAGACGTCTGACTTCTCTGCATTATAATAGAACAAGATGACACTTGGCTTGTGGAGCTCAACGCAGCAAAAATACATTTAAAAAAACTCAACAGCAAAGCCTCTTTCCAGAAAAATCATGACGCGCTTACTCAAGATGATCTGCAGAGCTTGCTGTCAGCAGTTTCATTCAGGAACTATTTTCTTTCGAACTGAACTACTCCTGCCCTGAGTAGTAAAACTGTTGCAGCCCAAACTTGGCCCGGACTGGATGCGCTCATCTGTCTGCATGTGTTTGCCAGATTTGAGCCACAAGCAGGCCTCAGCGTGGCCGAATGTCAGCCAAGCGGACTGAATAAACCGAACTGGCCCATGTCAGGGTAGATCCAGCATCCATGAGTAGACGGACAGTGATACGGAAAGAAATTAGTTCCTAACTGAAACTGCTCACGAGATCTGCAGATTATTACTGGTCATGATTTCTGGAAAGATGCATTGTTGTTTAGTTTAGCACCATAAGCTGAATGCCATCCATTTCCATTACACTGGAGAGAGGACAGACATATAAAACTCTGCAACTCACACCAAAACAATCTAGATGGATGACTCACCACAGCCTGATGAGGAAAATAAATATTTTTGATGTTGGGGAGGGGTTTAAACTCTTGTAGGAAACCTTTTTTTTATCTTTTATTGTCATGATGACAAAGTAAACAGTAGAATGTATGCCATTTAGGAATTTAGGAAGGTGCTTGCATGCATTTGATTGGCTAACGCAGCACTTTGGCAGATGTGTTTTTTCACTGCTCTCGCCGACTGGCCACACTCTGAGGCACGAAGAGGCTTTTTTTTTCATGCAAGTCAGTGTGAGAATAGTCTCAGAAACAGCTTTGTCACTGGTGAAGTCAAAGATTAAAAGTTATCTAACTATAACAAATGTGCAGTTCGTGTAAGAGTTCACCCAATGCACTCCAGCAGCAGCAGCGCCTCATGAACTGACTCACCTGTAACACAGCCTCTCAGCTCCACTAGACTCCACGGTTTTCAAAGTTTGAGAGTCTGGGGAAGTTTTGACGTTCGGGAGTCAAGAGGAGAGAATGGAATTAAAAGAGACGAGGTGCACAGCGAGACAAGCCCAGCAGGTTAATGATCACTGTGCCACTGCCAGCCTCCTGCCATCTGGAGAGCTTGTAATAGAAGTTGTTCCCCGCTCGACACAAATAAAGCTACTGAGGAGGTAGGAGGAGGTGGCAGGACGGCCAACAGGTAGGAATCTGGTCGCGGATTAATTGTGATGGTGGGTCTGAGGTGCAGTGCCGCGCTTACGTCTAGATAATTAAGATTTGAGCTACAGGTGACAGCGATGCTAACAGCATGATGGACAGCAAGTCTTTGCAGGGTGGCCTCATGGTTAACAAGACTCCATGAAGTGTGACAGATTCACAGAGCGCGAGGCACTGAGTTAACATTTGGAAGGTCACAGTCATGAAGAAAAGACAAGAGCTGATTATCTAACAGAAAGTGTGAATGAACATGAAAGAAAAGTTCTTGGATCCAGACGTTATGTGCCGCGTTCTGCCACAATGTACAGCGGGACAGAAAGGTTAGAAAATGTGTTCCTGAATAGTCGTTTCAAAATCTATTTCATACTAGTTCATTTAATCAGACACTTAACATATGATTACCTTCAACATCCCCACTTAAACTCTTTCAACATGTTCAGTAAAGGTACAGAAAAGCGTTTTATATCCTCACTCTGCAACTTCAACATGTCCTTTCAGTTTCACCAATTCAAAATGAAAAGCTGGAAGCTTGGTGTATAATAGGTCACACTTAGTTAGTGTGTGTAGGCTGACTCCTTTAGAGACATTCAACAAAACAGTCTGCATGACTGTTTAGTCACATACTCAGGCTAAATGAGGATATTCTTGGTTTTCTGTGTTTTGTTTTTATCTGGGTGAAAGTGACCCCACAAGACGTCTTTTTACTTCTGTTCATGGTTTGTAATTGAAACCATAAGTCGGATAAAATTGTATAAGGTTAAAAGCTAATTGTTAGTTTATTTTAGTTAATAATTGAATCAACCTCATTCTTAACCAGTATTTATAAGGCAAGGAAAGGAAGGACAACTTTATTTGCATAGAGACATATTTCTATCAGGTGTTGTTTGAGACCAAACCAGAGCCAAAACGAGAGCGATCAGGTGAACACGAACAATACTGCTCTGTATTTTATGCATGTGTAAAAAGGTTCAGTACACATTAATTATAAAAACTCGATTATATGCAAATGTTGTGTTTTTGGCTCTGTAAAAAATCTGCGTCTTCAACCTTGAAATAAAGATAATTTCGTCAAACTTCTTTGTTGTCTCTTCAGCGCCGACTTTCCGCACCGAGAAACTTTGTGTTGGCATAGTACACGAGATGTGCCAGTCGCTTTTTGTGAACACGGCGTTCAGATTAAAAAAAAGGTACAGCTGACAATTCTGGAGAAAGATAGTTTGTTGTTGAGTCTCATTCCCAGGTTTCCAATTACTGATGCTTCACTTTAGGCTGGCAGCCACCGACCCGAAACATCAGAATTTGAGGACTTGGGGAAGAGACACAACAATCAGCTTTCTTTCTACAGAATCGCTGGTGCCCAGAAAGTCTCTGCAGGTGCAGACACTGCCCGCACAACTAGAGTGGGTCATAATTAATGATTAGGGACTATTTCTGTTGGAGTCCATAAATCATATTTTCCTGCAAAGTATACCTTTAAAGAAGTACTTCCCAGCACTGTAAGATTGCACTATTAAACTCTTTCTTGTGGCATGTACTTTGAAAAATATTGTCAATCCGAGTTTCATCAATTGATTAATGAATTAAATCTCCATGAAGACTGAACTCTATTTTTGGTTTTCTCAAGAAGATTAAATGTGTTTTGTGTGCGATGTCCTTAAATAGTGCAAAGAATGGGCTCAGACCACTTCTGAATGTGGTCTGAGTGATCTGATCCTAATGCATCTTGGGTGGTTTAATACATTTGAGCCGTCCAGATCTCAGGACAGATTTTAATGCGGGGTATAACAGGGCGTTAACCTCCTCAGGAGGAGCAGCCATGTTATTTCGACCATCATGTCGCTTCATTCTGTCGCATTCAATAACTCTGCTCACACACCATCCGTCTGTGGCCATTCCACCCACATTGTTTGAACAGAGACAGAAGAGAAACATATTGCTCCTATTATACACTGGCGTTTGGTTTTCCATAGAAAGCAGTGATTGTGTTTCTGTTGGAGCGCGGTGATGTAGATGATGGCTTTGGCAGGCGGCAGACAGGCCTGCTCTGATGAGCTAACACTCAGCTGGAGGAGAATGGGAAGGGGAAAGGAATGAAAAATGGTGCAGCGTTTAGCGTCGCTTGGCACCGCTGCCGTGGGTTCATTGAGTCAGAAAAGAAGAGGCCGTCTTTGTGGGGTGTGACTGTCACTGCTGGATGACAGATTGCATTCTGGGTCCTCTGAGGCAGGCGCAGAGGATGAGATAATGGTTATGAAATAAAAGTCTCCCAAACTGTGAAAACAGACAAAATGCGGTGACATAAACTGGCAGTTTACAGTGAAATATTCAGCAGCATAACAAAAACCGTCATCCCGAGGCAGTGCATTCACACAATTTCGCCCTCACATCCCAGAGCATACTGTGTTTGAAAAGCCATATTGATCTGTAAGCAAATGACGTTTTTGGCATGAAACATCACTCCTTGGCACTCCGGGGAACGAGCTGACAACCCGGCCTTAAGAAGTCAATAAACTGGTTTCCACAAGGTGCCAAACAGCACTCGGTCTCTCAGACTGGGACATTACTTGATTGCTGTTAATTCCCTCATCTTATTGTCTGGTCGTCAGAGGGGAAGTGTCAGTTGAGCTCAACAGATACTTTCAAATCAACGAAATTCAATACTGTGCCTGACAGAGGCAGCTGCTGTCTGAGTATTTAACTGCAGTCTGCAGTATTTATGCACCAATCCCTCGGTTACATACGATTTATAATATTTAAATTGACAACAAAAGCCTTTTTTTCCTTTAACGTATCATTCTGTAGTCTACAGTGATTGCACAGTGTGATGGCTGTAGAAAATGACACCAAGTATAGATTGGCTCCCTATAAAGCTCTCTTTCATCGTGCTATTCAGTCTGCGACCAGAAGGACAAAACTGCAGTTGGGAAGAGTGTCGGCTATCATGCAACCGAAACAGGAAGAGAAGAAGCATTGTTTTCTGCTGTCACTATCCCCAGGTAACGGTGGAACGGACGAGGCAAAGCAGGTGAAGAGGGAGAGTGACAGAAACTGCGGTAAAACAAGAGTAAGTGGACGGACGGTCGGGTCAGAGTCCGTTCCCCTGTTGATACGTGTTACCTCTTACCACCAGGACCGACCTGACATTCATTCTACGAGTTCAGTAAGAAACAAAACCTGCTTATTTATTAATACAACCTGGTACTTTTACTCTGCCTTCTTACAGCACTGGGATCAGAGTTTCTAGGTCAAATTCCTAGAGTTGTTTTTTTTTTGTTGTTTTGCTTTGGACAGTAGCCATGTTGCTAACACTGTCTCTGTGACAGCGATGCCAAGCGTAATACCAAAGGGAAACCCCTTGGAGGGGAGGATGGTTGAAAAGTTGTCTGCTTTCATTTGAACCAAAAATAGATTTTTTTTTTTTCCTGCTGGAAGTAACCATGCAGTAAATAAGTTCACAGTAAGGAAGAGCAGTGAATGTGACATTAAAACAAGACAACAGTTTTTTTTTTTTTTTCTGAACAGTTCCTCCTTTAAAGGTCCTATTTGAAAGAAACTTTTTTTGCGTCCCATTCCCAACTTGTCAAACACTGATGCTTTGCTGTGGCGGCAGGCCCGACCTACAATCCTTAAGTGTCAGTAAAACTCACCTTTTTTTATAAATAGGTCGTTTACGCGGTCCTTTACGAGCAATTAGCAGTAAAAAGTAGGACTCTGTCTCTGACACTGGCTGTGTTTGTACAGTTCAACATGTCGAGTTCGCCCTGCAGTGAGACGAGCTGCTGAAGTGGTTAATATCCTCAATATCACACATTTCATCCAGTGATTCTCCTCCCAGCCCTCACATCATCATCCGAGCATCACAGGAAAACCAGCCAGCACCTCTACGCTAATCTGTGTTGAATATCACTGGATCACAATCTACACATTGAGGCCGCTCTGGGCAATGTCATCCATAAGGCTAATTAGTGCAATAGGAAACTTTATATTAACTTTAACTCTGGCAGCTGTAAGACTGTATGAATGAGATAAGCCCTTCCTATGCCTTTCTTATTCATCCTGACTGGGTAACTAAGGGATACAATCCTTTAGCAAAGCTTAACTTAAGAGCACAAGCGAGAGAGGAAGCTTTTATGGATCTGCAGCGCATCGCATATCAAGTGCGTTCCATCAAGGGCAACCGTGAATAAGGGTGCTTTCAAAGAGAACGGAGGACCTTCTCAATCTAAGAGCTCCTGTCAGACTAAACAAACAAGAGTCGTCTGCATCAACCAGGATAACACAAGGACTCTCTTTGAAAAGCTGTGAATGTGAAGAACTTTTAGACAAAGCAAAGTGACACTGACAGTTGTCACAGTTTGTCTAAGGACATGGGAGCTTCCTCCCATGAGCAAAATGAAGAAGCGTAAAATTAAACCCAACATTTGTCCCTTTTTTTTGATTCATGGCTCAGGTCCATGGGTGTTTCTGGTGTCTAGACATGCTCAAAGGATGCATTAGCAAAAAAATCTCTGAAAGGGCGCCAAAGAAAACCATCTGAGGTAATGTTTCAGTGTTTTTGTGGAGCAAATGGAACCAGACACCAAATTAGATGCTGAATTCTTGGATGACAAGGATGAGAACATTTAAACAAGAGCATGAAAAATCTGCCATTAGCTTCCTTGAATTAGCCCCCTCTCTTCCCCGGCACTTTTGCCTCCGGCTAGATTTTCCACCTCTCGTTACAAAACACACTGTTCCACAACACAGCCGTGCGTGGCCGCGCTAGAGCCAACAGTGAACGGTTGTTAAACAGCACGAGGAACATTTATTGTTTCTAATTTCTCTGAGCTACATTTATTCTTCTCCACAGCACACAGTGCAAGTGTGGGTAATGGAAAAGGTCAGAGTGAGATGAGGACTGACATGACGTGTTTAACAAGCAGGGCTTGAACCGGAGGTGCTACAGTTACATGATGAGCGTTCAAAGCAGAGCTGGGAAGTTGTCTATCAGCCCTGCAGAGGGAATGTCAAAGATGTAGTTTTGAAGGCAAATGAATGATGTAAATGTTGAGCAACCTCTGCTGCCAGGTGCAGAACATTTTAAGATTCAAGAGAAGAAGTCTCTCAATGCACAGAAGCAGAGCAGTCTTTGTATCTGGTTTCAGCACCTGTGCAGTCATTGGTATAAATATCAGCCATTTAATTATGCATAACCACAGCAGCCTACTACTCAGTCCCAATAATACACATAAACAGATGTAGACACATCCTCTCCCATTGTGTCCTGAGTCTGGCAACAGCACCCACTTACAATGGTAGTCATTCTGAAGATAGATGCCATGAGGCATTGACTGTGTCTCTATATATGTATGTATATAACATATATCTACTCTATATGCTATTGAAAATTCTCAGTCATCCAGGTCATGGTAATTGTTAGTGCTGCATCGAAGGCGACTGGACTTGTTTCAGTGTGTTGAAGACGTTGCACCTCTCATCCAAGAGGCTTCTTCAGTTCTAACTAACTGGAGGGGAGTCGCAGGCTTTTGTTAATGGTCCCCAGACCATTCACACCACACCTGGGCTCACCTAGCTCTAAAAACCACATGAAGGCCAGTTGGGTCAACGACCCACGAGAGTTCATAACGGCTCAGAAACTCAGAGCTCACACGTATCCTTAACGACTCTGTATACAGGACACTCCCACACAGAGTCTAAAAGCCTGTAACTCCCCTCCAGTCAGTTAGAACTGAAGTAGCCTCTTGGATGAGAGGTGAAACGTCTTCAAGAAACTGAAACCAGTCCAGTTGCCTATGATACAGCACGTACCTACTATATAGTGCACTACATGTAATGGCTACATGGAAAAGAGTACTGTCGTGGCAGTAAAGAGAGAAGTCAGGTGGTGTGGTATAAAGAGCGTCAGAGTGCACATATAGAAGAGGTTGTTGAGGAAGGATGACGCCAACAAACACAGGACGCTGCTCATGTCCCGTCTGTAACCAAAAGTCAGCAGTGAGTTATTTTAAGTCAGTAATGCAGTTAACAAAATCCTTTTCTGACATTGTTGGTTAACCAAATGTAGTTATTATATTCAAAGAGTTACAGAGGGTAAGTCATGTGCTGTACTGTACCTAATTAACATAAATGTAGTTGAGAGAAATAAAAAATAAAGGACTATAAATTGGAAGTCGAACTATCCAAACTGTGACTGTGGTGCAGCTTTCAAAGTGTATTTCATATCATCAACAACCTCTGAAGACATGATTGTATTTCAACACATGAAAGCTTCTAATCTTTTACTCTTTATTTCAACTTACACAGATTTCACAGATTTTAAAACTCACTTTGAGCACTGTGGAAAGTTCTCACCTGTGCACACAAACCCACACACACACACACATTTACAAGGTATATTACACACACAGTGTGGGACAAATAGACGCAAGACACATAATGTTCGTGAGCCTGCTCACACACCAACACACACAGCCACACAGTGCTTTGAATTCCATTTGCCCCGTAAAGCTCCTAAAACTCCTCTTCTTAATTCTCCCCTTCAAAAGCAAAGCCAGGAGAGTAATCCACAATCTCAGGATCTTCTCTCTTTTGCTTCCACATGCAAATGGAAATCCTTGTTCTACAAACGGCTTATTGAACGGCTCGGAGAAGAAGCTGTCGCCGCTCATCAGTTTTCCTGCCGAATGCCGAACGGGAATTTCATCTATTGCCGAAGCCGAAGACGATCCTGCGATGCTCTAATTTCTCACCCTGCAGGAAAGTGATTCGAGGATGATCAAGAGGCGTTTGAGGCTGCGCCACATTTTATTCGCCACAGTTGCAAAGTGGATCCTCTGCTCACTAGTCACGCGCTGAAGGCGATGCAGTCAGTTCAAGGTGGGGTCCAATGCAGTTTTAACGATGCTTGACTGAAGAAAACAACTAAAACAGAACTCCTTCCCTCAGACATGGCTTTCAAATGACTAACTGGTGGCCATATTTAAGTCCTCAGTTTCAGCAACAGCTAATTAAGTTCAGACAACTATGTGAACCTGGGTTCAGGGTAGGGAAGGGTCATGGTTTTGGTTGCTGAAAAGACAAATGTTCTTATTTTCCTGAAAGGTTTGCTGAAGTCTTTCGATGCAGACTCCAGTCATGAAAGTCATACGTGCTATACGCCCACACACTCTCCATTTTCCTGCCTCCCTACATAACGGGTACACTGCTTACTGCATTAAAACCTAATTTGGCATTTGATGCAAATTGCGAGGTGCAGAATCATCCAATTAGGACTAACTTCCAATGATAGGGGCGGATGTCTAAGGAGTATCCTTATATTTAGAGAGCGCACATGCTTTATAGATGTCATTAACACATTCTCCTCTGGCTCGCAGCACCTATGACTACTGAGTTAGAGCAAAATGGACCGAAATGATTCATATCTGTGATTAAGTGCTTTGGGTTCAGTCACCTTTGCATTTCATCTTTAGAAACGGAACAAAATGGACGTCCATTTAAATGCAAATGTGGAGATAATTTAGAGGATTGCTGCTGTTACATGTCAAACCTTTTTCACACACACCATTAACATGCAGTTCATATCAGCTTTATGTCCACATGTGATTTAAGGGGACATTTCCTCTCTTGAGATCTTTTATCAAACAGACTGCTGTGCCGACCACACTCACAAAAAATGCATTTCGCGACTCATTTCTTACAGGCTGAGAATCGCATTGAATGGATTAGATTGCATTGAGTCAAAGTGAACTGAGTTGAATAGAATCAAGTTGAACTTACTGGGACTGAAGTGAACTGGAGTGCCATTGAATTTGCCGTCTATTGAAATGAACCTAACGCAGACGGCATATAGACCTGTGCTGCCGGCTGCTGATAAGCAGAGTGCTGTATATCTGTGTGTGTGTGTAAGCCTTGTATCTGCTGTTTGATTAGCGTTGTTGGGATTGTTGCTACTGAATGTCACACACTTCCAGTGTGACAAACCGTTTGGCAGGTGCGGACCGAGCTACGTGTCAGCGCTGTCAGTCAAGCAGCTGAGCCGTGAGTCGTGTTTGTACGTGAGAAAGAATCGAACAGATACAGAAAAAGAGCAGACTGTCTCCGTTAGTGTAAGTTCAATGCCTTCATACTCTATTGCAATGTAAACACTATTGAACTTGGAACCCTTCAGGTAGAGCAATGAAAATGTGGTTTTTAACAGAGCAAATGAACAAGGTGTTGGATTGTTTTGGTCCAATATGGTGGACACTGCAAAATCCCAAATAGAAAATCCATATAGAGAACTGAATTCAAAGTAGCTCCACAACTACATTACTCTCAATTTTCTTGAACATAATGTCAGAGAGTGAAGAGGTTACGTCTTCCTTTCATCCTAATAAAAATCTCCTAGCAACTATGTCTCGATCCATTATAGAGGATCGTTAAAGAATCTACGCAAAAGTCCTCTATGACAACCAGAAGAATGTCTGATTACGAGAGAAGCTGCTGATGATTATGAAGACACGGCCTGTTGACTGACAGGTGGTGCAGAAGAGCTGGTGAGTTACTTGCTGACATCCTGTAGATGATTAAAGTCAGAAAAACACCAGTTATAGATATAAACATCATATATAGAGCTCCTGTCCAGGAATACGTTCTGCATGCTTCGCTGTTTTCCATTGGTCTTTGACGGTTTTCTACACCGAGCAAAACAAAAAAACAAAAGAAAAAAAAAAGAAAACCCAGAGGAATCTGATTTAGATGAGTGACCTCGACAGTATATCAACAAAATTCTGGGACAAGTCCAAGAGAAAATGTATAGACTTGGGTCATAAAACCTCTTCTAAGACCAACTGGAGGTCAGAATAAGGAATTTAATCAGTTAAATCGATCAAAGCTCATTTTTGAAAAGAGCCTGAAAGCAATAAAATGCAAAAAAACCCAAAACACTCATAACAGGCCTGTTCTGTTCGTTAGATAACAGGCTGCTATTTTAATTATGTCCCTCATACTTCACTCCCATGGAGGTGGAGTAATGTGTTCACTAGTAAAGACGCATTTTTTCAAGTCAGATCATCAGTATCAACAGCTGTGTAGAGTTTGGTGTCATCTGCAAAGCAAAAGCGAACAGATGATGACCTATATGGTTAGCCAACAATAAATAAATAGAAAATGGAACCATGTGGCACACCATGTTGAACATCATTGTGTCGGATCAAGACTTTGAGATTTAACTGGAAACCCGTCTAGACGTGGCCCTCAACCAGAGAGAGAGTATTTAGGATCAGAGATGAAACAGGCTGGGATTCAGAGGATGACATTAAAACTCAAAGAGACCCAGGTAGAAAAAGTTTCCTCTAACAAAGTTCTGGAAAATCAAAATGTCTTACTTGCTTTATGATTCAATGCCATTTAAATATTTTATTTTCTGTGCCAACAATTCAGACTTGAATTGGCTCAGAACATGCTTTGTGCTTTGTCTGGTGGTGACGATTCATATTGTCACTTTGAATAATCACTACGGCCTCAGATGTGACACGTAGTGGTTCCTGTGGGAAGAATGAACCTAAAGAGTGTTTGAATTTTTGATTTAAAGCTCGGTGGGTTTTCACTGTATTTTGCTGACAAAATGTACAATTTTGGGATTGTGTCCACCATCATCCCCCCGCAAATTGTCATGGATTGCATTAACAGAGCTGGATTTTGCCCTTCTGATGCTCCAGACCCTGTCCCTGAAGACTCCGAAACAGAGGGATTGTATCCAGATGAAGGACGCTTATAAAAATGACCGGTGAGCGATTAAACATACAGAAACCTGAAGGATCCAACATACGCATCTGAAGTTTCACCTCATCCCCGAGGCTCTCCGCTCTGCCACGACTGAGTCTAATCCTGCATGTCATCTCTGTGATATCCTTCCTCGGCTACAGCTAAGCATGCACATTTCCTTAAGTAGCCGTCTGGAGTTCTCCCTCAGCAGAGCCAAAACGCCGGCTCCTTTATTTAACATTTAAACCGCAGTTTAAATAATGCATCGGTGATGGTAGGGATGAGGGCCGGGGGTTACGAAGAGTTGGTATCTGATAAGTGAGCCGCTGCCCGTCAGCAGAAAATGATCAGGGATGAAACTCTCAGCCAAGGCGAAACAGGTCTTTTATGGACGACCAGGCGAGACGGTGGAGAGTGCAGCGGGAAGTCACATCCAACCACTCAACTGTAGCGAGAGGAGTGTGCGTCGGAGGGAGAATGTGTGTGCACCTATAATCATGCATTTTGGCTCCAACTCTGTGGTTGTGTCTCGCAGAGGAGAGCGAGGGATAGGCGGAACATGACGCTCTGCAGAGGCTCGATTCCCTCTGCGGCTGCGTTCTGCGTTGTGATACACAGCGAGAGGAAGCACGTTAATGGATCATAGAGAGTAGTGGCGGCCAGACGTATGAGCTTCAGAGAAATAAAGGACAGGTAATGGCTGTTTAAACTGTCGGACTCCAGAACAGAGGACAATTACATTCACCGGGCCTTCGTCTGCTGGCAGCAATTATATTCTATATAATTTGTTTTATCCGGTGGGTGGAAGAGAAGACCCTGACCTCTGTGAGACTCCCTGGTTGAATAAACCGCAGAAATACGAAAAAAGAATGAAATGGTACTGTAAGTGTAACATGTGGAATCAGACACAGAAAAGGAAAGTCCCCGGGGACGCACTGTGGGAATGACAGATGATACGATTGACTAATGAAACGTAAATGAAATGTAAGACCGATTTGAAGTTTTTACAGGTTTTCTTTAGTGTTGCTGTGGAATCGAGGGTGTCCCCTGCCTATGAAGGATCCTTGTTTTTCCTTTTTTTTTTTTTTGGGCTGCAAGTTTTGATCTCTTCAGCGGTCTGTGTTGTGTATGTATGATATACACAGCGCCTGCCTGATGCCCGGAAATTGGTCCCTAAGTCTCATGTCATCATGCAGCCACCTGAAAGGATGAACTCATTTAATGACTGTGAGTTGTTTTATGTGTTTCTGAGTCACTCTGTTCTTTTCTGTGTTTGTTTTGTTTTGTTTTGACAGTCTGCAGAGGATCATGAGACTGAGGCTGCACGCCAACATTTCTCTAGTTTGTTATGTTTTGCCAGAAGTTACTCTTAGCTGACCGAACATCATCCAAGTCCGTTGGTTTGTTTTCATCTGAAAGTTAGAAAAGGCTTTAAAGTCTTTTTATTCTGAGGTAAAGCCACACGAATCTTGAGGTTCATAGTTGGTTCTTGACCATTGGACTTCATGTAGCTCAAACAACATGTAGAGTAGCAGAGTTAAGGTCTGTGTGTGAGCATGAGTGTCGCTAGTTTTTGCAGTATGTGTCACAAACGACACTAGTTTGTAATTGTTGTGGCTTTCATGCTAATTGTTCCAGATGAAGAGGAAGCAGAACTGTCACACTGGTAGTTCAGCTAACAACTCCAGAGCAAACCTCCTTTGACTGTAATACATGTTCTGCATGTTATGACAATGGAAAAGGTCCTTGCAGACCAACGTACAGTTAAATAACTGTTCTCCACTTGAGCATGTGGAGATATTACAGACAATAAATGTGATCATACAGCAGGTCCTGGGGGAAGAGATGCAGTCGAGCACGGTGCAGTCAGTACAGTCATCAGCCGTGCACAGGTTCAGTGTATTATAGATCCAGCACATACACTACAGAGCTTATAAAGATCTTATTTCTCTCCACAACTGACGGCACGATCTCCAGCGGCCTCATTACCAATATCATATAAATACATAGCCTGGGACCTTGATTTGTTCAATAATTCAGCCGCTGCTTCTCCCGTTGCGCAGACTGCAGCTGCCGAAGGCGAGTCTGGAGGATGGTGTTAATACTGAACAGGGAACACGAGTCCTGTGTGTGTGAGTAATAGCGCGAGGCAATTGGATGAATATATCAGGGCTCGCCAGTGGACTAAATCCACTGCCAGTGGAATTCCCTTGGTTATTCAATGTTTGTTGTCTGAAATTACCTGGATATTTGGCAATTTAAAAAGTCAAAGTAGTGCAACATCCTCGTGGCTTAGCACAGGATTAACTCCGACGAGACTACCAATCAAAAGTATATCAACATTTCAAAAAAACACGTCTGCAATACACGTCTTTTCACATTAACATCAGCTTTATATGAGCTGACTTGCCACATTACAGTGTTTTGTCACCAGGGTGCAGATACAAACCTGCCACATCACCTGTTAAAGTTGTTATGGCTGGCAGCAGACACCTGCCTGATTATGCATCCAACAGACGTATAGCAACGCGTTGAATTCCCTTTGAGACATGTTTGTATCCATCTTATGAATATAAAGCCCTATTATTTGCATGGAGCTATTAATACCTGGGGACGGCCGGTAATTTGTAATAATCGTCTTTGATCTTAATCCCATGCAAATCAGCCATGTCTGCAATTTGCAAAGTAAAAACAGGCCTCCTATTATCGACCGTGCTAAGCCAAAAACACAGAGGTCTGTAATAATCATCATCCTGTGCAAATCGGCATCGCTTTGAAAATTTGATCACGGCTCATAATATGTTGAACAGCACACAGCAGCTGTGCGGCGAGACCGGCTAGATTGATGTTTAAAGTGATGACAGCGACGGTTTGGTGCAACAACTGGTTGTCATGTTCCAGCACAGCCACAAAGCATCTGTTACTCGATCTGAGTGAGCTGCAAATGTGTATTTGTGCTTGTTACACTTGCAGGAAGTGGAAGAAAATGATATTAACACTGTTGCTGCTGAAGAGCTGATAATTCTGGCATGACACAGATTCTTCACATCACATCTGGGGGATAATGATTGTAAATACAGTGTGAATAAAATGCAGACTCAGGGAGGGAACTTCAAAATCACGAGTTCCCCTGTTAATAATAGACCTGTGCGAACAGGGCTTATGCCCAATATTCGCTCTCCTTTAGCTCTAGTTTAGTCCTGATCCAATTTCTGAGACAAGTATTTGGCTTTACTTTATGTGCGCCCTATTTGGCGCTGGGATGGAAGCGTACAGTAAGTTTATCAGAGCTCGTTTGCTGAATACAGCTGCCTGCTGGAAACCAGGTTGACGAGAGCCCCGAGGCTGCATCGCTAAGTGAACGTACCATAAAACCAAAACTATGAAAACTAATAAAAGAGACTAAAACCCTCCACAGCTGATGATACAGTGTTTGTGTGTTTGTTTCTGTGAGAAACCTATTTAACTTACACGAGTTACTGGATTATTGTTGATTAGCAGGAAGTGAACAGATGAGGAGTCAGTGTTAATGCAGCCTGTGGTAAATCTGTGCTGTCAAAACTCAGACTGGAAGAGCAATAAACAACCCTGGAAAAAAATGTGGAATAAGGATCAATGAATCCAACTGCAGCTTCTCTTTAAGTGTCAGAGCTTCCCACCAGCTGTTCAACACAGAAGCGTTTTCAAAACAGCGCCGGCCCTTTCTCTGAATCAAATTTTAAAAAAAAAAAAAAAAAAAAGCATTTTACCAAACACAAAGCAATCCTAATGTTCCCTGTGATGGATTGACTTCACAATCGATGTTCATACTCGACTGAAGTGAAGTGAAACTAGCTTGAAATGTATTAATCGATATAAAGAAGGTGCCATGTGTGCAGCACACTGTGAATCCGTACATGTAGGGGAGGAATCAGGTGAGGAGGAGGAGCGGCAGGAAGAACAGATGAGATGAGAGAAGGAGTAAGAAAGAAAACAGAGGAGGAGGAGCTACTCGAGCCTTAATCATGTCAGCGTCGGCCCTGTGTTTCATGAGAAATCAGGATGTCTCTCTGTTTATCTGCTGAGTGTACGTGTGTGCCGTGTGCGTGAATTAAGACTTGTTAAGTTTTAGATTTGTTTTTGCAGGGGGTCAAAGTGAATGTGAATAATTCATATTCTGCATCGACCTCTGTCAGCGACTAATAGGAACTGCAGCAACATCGATCGGGCCAATTGTGCTGGTGGTACCGAAATTCCTCAACTATCAACATCCTCTGAAATCAAACTCCATCCTCATATTCAGGCTGCTTATTGGACAGATAAACAAAGACCAATGCCAACCCGATCGCCAGAATAAAACATGTACGGCAAATTTCTGCAAAAGCACTAATGAAACGCTAGGTTTTTTTTTTGTTGTTTGTTTCTTCAGGTCCAGTTTTCACTGTTTCTCTTGTCACAACACTGTGTTCGGCTTAGTTAGGTTCAGGAAAACATCATGTTGTGGCTTAAAATACCTGATTTGGTCTCAGCAAACCTGGCTGGAAGTGTCCCGAGGTCTCGTTTAAAGCATCTGCTTTTGTCGCCACAAACGCGGATGGAAATTGTCTCCAGTTCTCCTTGAAAATATCCAGCGGTGTCACATTTACAAATGTTGAAACGCAGACTTAATCAGTGGTCACCAGCTTGGCAGCCTTGGCGCATGAAACTCCACCTCCATCCCCTCCACTTCTCGTCACACATTTTGTGGTAATGCCAAGAGAATATGTAGCCTTTGACACGTACTAATCTTAATGTATGTGGTTTGGAGAAACATACTAACATAGTGATTCAGACCCAACTTATCCTAACCAAGCAGTTTCCTCATGTAACCGTACAATGAAGCTGCGGTCCGCGTGTCACCATTATGCTTCCACGGCCTCGTTGTTTAGGGAATGGTGATTTATGGCATTTTTGGAGCGCACTGAGAAACAACCTACTCAGTCTTTGAGCTGTGAGGATGTGTTTGCTACAATAATTGCATGAAACAACAGATTCTATATACAGCACTGGCAGAGGAACCTGGCCGGTAAACTGTGTTGCTGATGCACCGCAAGAAAAGTTCAGTAAACAGGTTTAAGATGCCAAAAACACTGAGCTTTCAGCCTCACAGTAAAGGATCCAAGACAAAAGAAGAGAAAGCAATAATAAAAAAATAAATAAAAAATCAATGCAATGTAGCCAAGAGCAACACAATGTGCCACTGTAAATATAGTATAATCATCCGTTAACGCTCATTTCCAACTCACACACAAGACGAATCCAGAAGAAAAACAACACCTCCTGCTTATTTCTGCTATTTCTTTATTCCTCAGAGTCGCCCCTGCAGGAGGTCGCCATATTGTTGTTTTCTTTTAAATGTTTTTTGGTGCAGCTGAAGCTGTTGCTGTAGATTAATTCATGATTACCAACAATTAATCAAGCACTAACTGGCTCTCAACATACTTCAGAGCAGATGATTGCCCACAGAGCAGCAGCAGCTCTTCTTCTCTTGTGTTTCAGTACATCAGAAACAGAGATGATGATGATATTAAAATCTCAGCAAAGATGATTTCCCCTGTTCAGCGTCTTGTGTGAACTAATGCTGATGGCCTCTCATAGAGCCGGAGCGTATTACAGCTCGTGTTAAGGAGGCCTGTTCTCATCAGCAGCAGGGTGGCTGTTTGAGGCCGCCTGAGTTCAACAGCTCCACGGTGGCACAGCTCCCTGCCGCACTCCACAGCTTTGCTGTCACGCCGGTTGCACTTTGCAAGGCAACTGTGGCAATCTGTGGCATTCAGTTTGTTCTCTGTTTCTTTTTTAGCAGTACAGAAATGTGCAGCCTGCCACAAAACATCCGTCCTGTTTTCCTCGGATGATACAAAACCGCGCCGGCGTAAATCTCTACTGACATGTCGGGTTTTAAATCTTCACAGATCTAAAACGCAACATTTTCATGAAAGCGGCTCAAAGTTTGTATGTATATGTATATTTTCTGCTTTTTAAATATCAAAATGAATTACACACGAGTAGATCCGTGCAGAGCTTCCTCAAGAGGGTCAAAGAAAAATCTGCAGAAGTTGGAGAAGAGAGAACCAGCAGCTCCTGGTGACGGTTTATCAAGACTCCTGTCTTTCACGTGGACATGAGTTAAATATGTGATGCTGCTTATGGAAGCAACTTAAAGACTTCTCTTTGCCCTCTGTTCACATTTTGTTTTTTTCACTGACTTCTACATACAGAGAATGTAACTGCAGAAAAAAATGACGTGATTTCTTATAATTAATATCATGTTTGTTAATAGATCCTGGACTGCCAGTGACTCCTGATACGACACATCAGTGTTCCCAAAATCAGACCGTTGCAGCGGTCCAGCGACAGCTAGGTTTAGGAGAATATTGTGGTTTGGATTAACATAAGCATGTTTTTTAACACACATACCTATGCTACACTATTAATCAGAGTTACGTGATATACATGTCGTAACTTAGCACTGACATTATGTTTTACATTGGAAACAAACAGCGGTCTCCTGCATGCTAATCCTGTGTCTGTTTGACCCAACTGAACACCCAGTCCACGTCACCTGACTTCCTCCTTTGCTGCTGCAATAATAACTACGACCACTAGAGGTCAACACAGAACAATAAATGTAGATATGAGTCATAATAAACTGCTTTCACTGTCGGTCTAGATCATTGTTCTCAGGTTTGGGTCTGATTCTCCTCAGGTCCTGTTCAGGTTGCATTTGTCCTTTGAAAATTACTTCAGTTCCGGCTGATTTTTGCAGACAGCTATGTTTAAAATTGAGTACAGAAACTTTGGAGTAATAAAGTCCATGTCTGCTGCCTCCCTGTGGGTCGGACTTTAGGCCTTTTAAATTAAAGAGAAATGCGTTTTAATCAAACCGGTGGTGGAATGGGATCTGTAAATGATTTGTGAGAGGGAATATAAAAGCAATGATGTAACAACAAGTTAATTTTCTATTTATGTTCTAACATTAAAGTACTTATTAAATGCACAGTAGGGACAAGAAAATTGAAGTTATTATAATCTAAATTGGCAAATATAATTATTTTTCTTTTTGCAAATGTTATTAAAGGGATATTTCAGCAAATGAGTGTTGGAAAGATGCTGACTCTTTGTCAGTAGTTTGAGTCAAACTCTGAAAATACTGGATACTACACTTCCCATAATGCTTGAGTCAACTAAATCTCCCTCTAGACTGTATCTACATGTTTAAAGACTTTAAAGACTGGTTTTTCTTCATACTTCCATCAACTATTTACACAGGTTTTGTTGTGACACGTACCTCCACGTGTGAAATAATTGTAGTGCCTCATTAATCACGCAATAATTCAATGGATTAATTAAGCGCTGAAAGTCGATAATCTCTTCTGTCACACCCTCCAGACTTCACATAAAAGGGATTCTTTAAAAAATATAATAAAAACACTCCAGCAGGATCAGAGGCCGACAAGTTAATTCAGAATGTTTTTGGGCAAACTGCTGACTCACCGTGCGTCAAAATCCTCCAGAGACCTCCACCCTTTCTTCCGCCTCTCGGGATCAAGACATGGTCAAAGACAACCGGGTTGCCATGACAACTGTATTGGTACCCAGCAGCACCACAGGCCGCCTGTCTTTTTCCTGACTGAGCACCTCGCTCGTTTTTATAGCCTCATGCTTACACTCGCACACATTTGCACATCTGAGCCTCTCGGTTCAACCTGCTGCCGTCGCGCAATTAGAGGCTGAAGTGTCGCGTTCAGTGAGCTCCACTGTGAGCGGTTGTTAAAAAAGAAGGCGGGTGTTGCCTTTTTCTTGCTCTGCGTAAGCAAACGCCTGAATTCTGTCTGATTGTCTTTTTTTTTTTTTGTCCCAGGCTTTTCAATCTCAAAGTTAAAGGAAATGAAACAGTCAGCTCCCGAGACAGACGTCTCAAAATGTCCTACACTTGACTGGAACACTCGGTCTTTGCTTCAACTTTTCAAAGCTTAACAACAAAAAAAACCCCCAAAAAAACGTATGTCAGCTCCAACAAAATCCTCCACAAATGAAGCAGGACTCAGCAACTGAACAAATGTCCGTTACTATTACGTAGTTGTTTGTAAGGTTTCAAAATAAAATCATGTTGACTGCTCACACTGCTCGCACCTTCTCACCTATTCTTCCGGATGCTTGAGTTCCCATATCAGCAGGTAACTTTGGTGGGAACAATGGTATTATATTGTAAGTGATAAAATGATGGCCAGGGCTAAAAAACTAAAACAAAACTCAATTGTAATGAACCTCCTTAGAGAGGCAGTGAGAGTTATATCATCGTCTGAGCGCTGGCCAACACTCACAGACAGAGAGTTGAATGTTTAAGCAGTGCTTTTGGGAAATCAATCGCTTTCGCTCTCTTTGATAAGAAGATCAATCTTCATGTTGTTTATTTATCCATTTTTAGCCTTTATTTAACAAGGTTAGCCCCACTGAGATGAAGGATCTCTTTTACAAGGGAGACCTGGAGGTGACACAAGAATACATACGGATTTGAGAGATATTAAAAAGCTCAGAGAAAACATTTGGACACAGACAGCCTGGCGTTAATGGATCTTATTACTATAGCTTTAAAATCACTTTACTTTTGTGGTGCAAATCTGTAGATTGTTGCAGAAAACCTTAAAAGTTCTGGTTGCCATGGCCACGGATGGAGATAGAAATAGCCAACATTGTTTACCATAATGTCAAAAAAACTGGTCTCAGTTTCCCCCCATCCTCAATCCAAGGTTTGTGGAAATCCGTTTAATAGCGTTTGTGCAGTAGATCAATTTACTTTTAGATGCATACAGAATGATGAGTAAGAGAACCACTGTTTGTAATGCATCTCAAAGCCGGATGATACAGGCTAAAGCAGCCAGTTAGCTTAGCTTAGCTGAAAAGATTGGAAACAAGGCTAGCTTGGTTCTGCTGAATGATCTCACTAATCTGTACAAAAACCGCTGTGTGAAAACAACATGTTGTGTTTTTTGTGCCAACGTAAGTTAGTTAACAGTGTTGGCATGAAATCTAAAACATCTCTGCCATCTAATAAAATCTGTTGTTTGCGCATACATCGTATCTGTACAGGCTTGTCGTGTCTTGTAAGGCAGGACTGCTGCTAAAACGCTGTTAGCTGTTTGCTTTCATGTCTGGCCACCGCTTCATCGTTCCACGCAGGCACCCAAAGAGAACTGAAGTAATGATGCAGATGGCGTTCCAGTTTTGGGTTATTGAGCTGCTTCACTCGATGATGCTTCAGAATCAAGTGCCCTGAAACTGTGAATGTGGAGATTCCGGAGTCTCAGATTTTTTTTTTTTTTTTTTTCGATTTGAAGCTGTTTCATTTCAGTTCAGTTTCTTCACTGGCTTCTATTCGTGGCTCCATCCTGAGCTCCCTCCCTCACCATCAAACCTCTCCCTCCTTTCATCTCCCCATCCGTTGGGTCTGAATGCATCTTGCAAAGCTCCTCTTCATGCTTCCCCTTTTCTCTCCCTTGTTTTTGCTTCTCGTTCACCAATCCATCATCAATCCTTCCCTCCCGACTCTTTCACTCTCCCTTTTCATCCTCTCTGCTGCACATCGCCCTCCTCCTGGTTCTCCATTTCTACTCTTCTGTCTCTTTTTCCTCCCTCCCCTCCTCTTTTTCCGCATCTGTCTCATCCCATTTTCTTCTGATCTCGCTGGTTTTCCCTCCTGTTTTGTCAATGATTTGCTTTCCCCCTTTGTCCTTCACCCTCCTCCCTTCACTCCTCATCTCCTTGCTTGACTCTCTTTTTTTTTTTTGCCTTCCCCTTCGTCTTCCTCTCTCAGTTTCTTCCTGTCATCCCCTCCTCCCCCTTCTCTTCCCCTTCTCTTGCATTTTTCAGATGGCGACACAACCACAGAAGAAGAGTTAAGAGATGGTGGCGGAGCCTGGTTGAATGTGCCGTGCAGTAAATCCCGCGGCTGATGTCCCGCTGCATTTAAAGTCTCTAATCTAGTGACAAAAGGAACGAGGCGATGAGCTGGTGCCTTATGGGAAAGGTCAAATTGCTAACTAATCTGCCCCCGCTGTCCCAGATGTCCCCCGGCGCTGCTCTGGGCTCTGTAAAAATCCCGCTGTGTCATTGCACTCGTGTCTGGAGGTCACTGTACTGCGCAGAGCGACCTCACAAGTTTTGTGTAGCAATTAATTACCGTCACCGTGGCCGGCACATATGGGCCTATTATCATAAGGCCTCATGGGAGGATATTTCCTGCAGCCATTATTCTGCGGGAAGTGACAGGGAACGTTTTAAAATGCCAGCAGGCTTTTCTCTCGCTCCTTTGTTGGTTCCCGCAGTCGCAGCGGAGACGAGCAGATAGGGTTTGTTGGTTATTTTTAACAACATGTCTGCCCTGAAGACACAGCAGCGAGAGGAAGGAAGGATGTAAAAAGAGAAAATGGGAGGACACGTATAATTTTCTCATAAGCATCGCCCCTCTAAGAGGCTGTTTTATGACATTTTATGCTTTCATTTGACTTTCGCCATATTTACCTTGTGTTAAAATGCCTGGTAAACAATGACATCCTTTTTTTTGCCTGCGTGCATCACCTGAAGGAGTAGATAACTCATACATACGTCTGTTCTGAGCACTATTTTTAACGGTGCTTACGGCCTGCTTTCTTAGCAACGACAGTTCAAAGTATTTGCAACCTGTGAATCACGTTTTAACGACGGGCAAAATATTAACAGGACCGAACACACTGTGAAAGACGATTGTTCACGATCTCTGAGGCCAACATCATTAGTGTGACTGTCTTCTATATTAAAAACGTGACACAGTGAATCCTCACAGTCCGTTATTAGCTCGGCTGCATTGTGAACAGAAACAGTTGCTCTCCTCTGTTCGGTTCTGACAGAGTGGCCTCTCCAGACGGCCCAACAGATGTTGACAATATATGTTTCTGTAACTGTGGACATGATGAAACTCAACTCGAAACTGAAATGTTTTTTTTTCATGTTCTTAGTCAGGTTGAGGAGAAGAGCATGATTTGGCTTAAAATGCCTCTTTTGGTTGCAACAAACACGGCTGTACATGTCCCGACTTCAGCAGCGTCACACTTAAACATGTTGAAACTGACCCTCAATTTCCACTGGATACGTCTCCGCTGCGTTGCGTCTCCGCCACGCCAGCGGAGCAGATACGTTTCACTTTAGTCTATGTGTCAATCCCCACCAGGTCCGCTGCGCTGCGTATCAGCTCCGTCTCAGCTCCGGCAGTCCGGAGCTCTCCGGCACAGGAACGCAGGACTTCTATTTCTGGCGGATGCCGGAGCACGACGCAGCAATTTAGCTGAATTTAGCATGAAGAAGACAGGAAGTAAAGCGCCAAAATAACAAACAGCATCCGGTTACCTTTCAAAATAAAACACTCCGTGTTGATACGAGCACCAAATCTCAAAAAAGACACAAACACAAGCTCTTCTGCTGATCCTTCGGTCGGGAACACTTCCTGTTGTTGTTTTTAATAACACAGACCTATAACTCCGGTCGGGAGTGATTATGTGATTGTCACAGGAACTCCTCGTCCTCCTGACGCCAGCTGTCTGCCGTACTGCGCTGTGGCGTACTCGAACCACAACCGGTGGGGATTGGCGGAAGGCGGAGCCAAACCGGATTGGAGCTGCAACGCAGCGGACACGTATCCAGTGGAAATTAGGGGTCAGTCTGGAAAGGCGTCCTGAAACTCAGAACCGTGAAATGTGACCATGATATGATGTGTTTTGTAGAAATATCAAGTCTGACACATATAAATGTGAACATCATCTTGATTTGCAGAAACATTAACGGCCAACATTTTATCCTGACGACCTGGCTGATGGTCAGCCAGGACTCACATCTGAAGCATTTTTACTTTAAAATCTGTTCTGTAAATGTAAATGAGCCATCTTTTATTGACTATATTGCAAATCTAATATGTTCTTTTTTTTTCAGGTTTTTAGATTTTTTGTTCCTCTTCCTTCTCATGTTTCTTGACAGAGCATTTCCTTTCGGGACTGAGGTCTGATTCAGGGACGGTCGTTTGATGAAGGCGCTTGCACGACTCCGCTGCTGCCGCTTCAGTTCAGAGAATACTTATTCATTGTTTGGCGTTTTGATGTATTTTTGATATGCAAAAAGGCATCCCGGCACTAAAAAATTTGACAAATTGCTTCAACCTTTTCAGCACCACGGACAGAGACGCTGGCATTCTCTGAACAGACGTGTCGGCGCTCTGTGTGTCTGCAGTTTGTGGAGATGAGGAGAGAGGAATGACCTCCCTGGTGTTCGAGGCATGGCGAGCAAAATCAAAGAGAACTGGAAACAGAGGTCATGTTTCAACAATGGGATTCTATGAGTGAGCGCTGAACCCCAAATCCAGTGAGTGTATTCAAAACTACACAGGAGTGGCGATTAAAAAAAAAAAAAAAGCCTGCATGACTCCGGGACCCTGTGACACCACTGATGAGACCCTGGTGCTGCATATGAAGCACTGATTCAGACTTTTCAAAACGTATCCTTTCATTTAATCCTCATCCGTCTTCATCCCCGAGGAGCAGACACATGTTGTGTTCCCGATGTCCACCCAGCTTATTAATCACTCCCGTCTGAAACGCTTGTTGAAATGATTATTTTAATGTTTAGTTCTTTGATCTGCTCCTGTTTGTTCACATGCCTTTAGGCTACATTGTAGTTATCCGTCTTCCCTTGATTGAACACGTCCTCTTAGGACAGAGGTCTGATGCACAGACGGTAATCTGATATGACTCCTGCAAAGCTTCATCATGTAGGCTTGACTTCACCCCCATAGTGCACAACATGATGTACGACACATTTCACGTATGCTTTCATAAAATTACATTTTCCAAGTTATTTCTCCCAGCAGATGAGCTCTTGTTCTCAGCTGTGACTTTTTTTTTTTCCTTTATCTTCTGTAGGACTCGCTTTTTAAATCAGAGGTCCAGACTGGAACGCTCCCAACCCTGCGCCTCGAGTCCCACAGGAATCATTATTACCTGGGGAGATAATTGTTGATTTCAATCTCCTGTGAATCCGCCAGCTGTGAAGTAACAACTCCAGAACAGATGTGTTACCGTGCCGCGGTTAAGATACTAGTCCTTGTTAATGCTCATTTGGTGGAACATCAGCGTCCCTGGATACTGTCTTTTTCTTTATTGCAACCTCAAGTTCAGAGTTATAATTCATTACTTTAAAAGCTAAAATACAAACGTTATTCAGCTGTACTGTATGCAGGCGCAGGGGATTCAGGCAGTTGTTACATAATTCTATTATATGTAGTTATATTACATGAAAGATGGAGATATGAGGGAAACTTTTGCTTTGATTAAATTTACACAAAACCCCCCAAAACGGAGCTTTTCTCAGCTGAACTAACTGAAGTGAATGAACTGTGGACTGGGTAAAATGTCTCTTATCCATCATATCAACATTATGGGAGGTTATGCTGAGTTATGTTGCGAGGAGGAGGGACAGTGGTGCCGTCACAGCTAGGTGGTGGGGCTTCCATCTGAAAGACCTGTTTCAGATGGCGTTTCAACATTTGTAAGTGTTACACTCTTCAAAATGTTTTTTTGCATCTGCGTTTGACAGAAACAGGTATTCGAAGACAAAATGTTATCTTTTGCAGACCCTAACTGAATGGTTTCGTGCCTAAACCTAACCAGAGCACGGAGAGTTTCAACATATCTGTGGCTAGCAGAACAGCACAATTCATAGTGAGTATTTAGTATTTCCTGTCTTTTCATGTCTCCGTCTTTGTCCCCTTGTGTCGCCTTCTTCCTGGGCGCCACAGTCCTCTGCGTCCTGCCGTGTCCTGGCTCAGAGTCTCTTCCTGCACTGTACTCAGTCTTTGCATATTTCATTTTCCCTCTCTCTCTTTGCCATCTTTCACTCTCACCTGTTCTCCCTCCCGTTCTCAGGCGCCTCTGCCTCCCTCCCTGTATTGTTGGCACTGCTAACAGGCTTTTTTTCGAAGTGGCCTTCAGAAGCAGCTGGATCGCCGCCGGGAGCCTTTGGAGACCTGCCAGGCCGTCGCAGGCCCCTCTCCACTTTATCCTCCTCCGCCTGCCCACCTCTGCTTCTCCTCCTCTACACATTTTAATCTCTTTTTTTTTTTTTTCTCTATGCTGCCATTCATCCTTCCTCCCTCTCTCCCGGCCTACTTCTTCACTTATCTCCTCTCCTCACTCTTCCGCATCCCTTCGCTCGTCAGCCTCTCCGCTCACACTCACATCTTTTCATCTCTGCCGCTCTATCGTGCAGTAAAATCACTGTTCAATCTCTCCTCAGCATTATGCTGTCAAAAACTAAATTGGGATTTCATGCAGCTGAACCATAATAGCTCCCTGCTGCTCGTTCTCTAACCTGCTGTATTACTTCGCAAAATGCCAGAGTTGTCCGGCAGTACAAAAAAAAAAAAAAAAGTGGGACTTCAGGCAGGTTTTGAATCTGCTGCAGAGCTTTGGACACATGAGAGCCTCTACCTCCTTCAATTCACAGTGTCTCACGTAAATATTCTGTCACAATATTCTCACAACTTGTCAAAAAACACAAAAGAAATCACCTTATATACAAAATCCCACGTATTGTTTCTGAAGCAACCTCTCCCTCTTGCTCTGTTGAGAACAACGGTTGTTAAAGTTGAACCAGACAACTCCCCCCCTCGTGATTTCACATAGTATCATTGTTGGCACCGCAAAGACAGCCGGAGTGCTTTTTTTTTGTTTTCCTTCCAAGTGACGACCAACAAACAGGACGGACAGTGAGTCCCTTTATTCACTTTGTTTAGAACAGAGACATGAAGGCAAAAAGAAGCGGTGCCGCGCTGCCGGTCGACTGTCGGCCTTCATTTTCCGAGGAGATTTTCATGTCCGGTGGCAGACAAAAAAGTCAATCAACATCTATTCTTCTGTCTTCTGCTGTTTCAGGTGATTCAGATTTTCAGATTCTCAGCTTGGGCTTGGAGACTCATATTCCTTTTTAGCTAAAGAATGAAGTTGGTATAAAGACTTTGGATCCATTATTTCCCAAAATGCAATGGAATGCTTTCACTTAGTCAGTCATAACCTGGGAACGCTTCAGTTTTGTGAGTGAAGCCCTCTTAACCTCTTAACGCACGCCCCCTATTTGTATCGATTTAGCCAAAACGGCATGCCCAAGTTGTAAGCAGCATAGATCCCACATAGTTTGAGACTCAGACATGTACCTGGTATCATTGGAAAGGTAATACTCTCAGTAATATTGTCCAAGTGTCTGTGTGATTCTGTGACTTACTGACCCTGTGCTGCAGAGGTTGGAATGATGGGGTTGTTTCCCCGCTCATAAGTTTGCCTAAGCAGTGACTTAGGTGCAGACATCCAGGGACCCCTAGGCCTAACTTGAACACTACTAGGTGACAGACACAGGTCTTGGCTACCTGCAGTCCAAATTTGGAGTCAAAAGACCAAACAATGACATTTTTAGAATGATATTTCAACATATATGTCCATGCGTTTTTCCTAGGTCCTATTTAGAGACTCCAAATGGACACTTGGTTACCAAAGCTGTATAACCAGAATCAAACACCTATAACTTCACAACCCCTTTGTCTACAAACAAAATCTTGGTATCTAATGAAAGCTGACACACTGGGGCTCCTTGCTACTATGTGGGTTTGGATTGTCAGTCAATCTGGAAAATAATAAAATAAGCATAATTGGCTCCTGGCTACCGACCGGGGTCATCAGGGACAAGTGATCTTGGTCTAAAACATCAAATTGCAAGACATCATTAGCTTATCATCCACACACAACCACACAACAATCATGCACAAGTACATCTGTGCATGTGAAATGCCCCCCACCTCTCTCTCTATATCTCTCTCTCACACACACACAAATTGAATTGAATTGATTGAATTGAGTTTACTTTTACATTTACATTTTCTTTCTAAAATGGAGGCGTAATATTCCTCCTTTTCCAAAAGCCTCTGGGTAGGCGGGACGTGACATGAAGCTCCAAGATAGGCTGTAAACGGTGACAACGAATTTGTCCTCAAAATAAGAGCTTTACATTGCACCCTATTGGAGTTTAGAATTGGGCTCTTAGTGGGGGGCTTTTATTTTGAAAGTAGTGACCGTTCTCACTTTTACACACGCCGGGGACGCGTGGACAATGTTTACCAAATATAAATTTGAGAGTGTAATGTGACACACCGTTGGAAACCTCAGACCATTGGCTAAAAGGATCTCTACCTCATTTCACTGGAAATTTCCATTGGCTCGTACTGCTTTCAATCAAAATGGTCCCGCCCCAGTCAACGTGAGATTTCCATAATTTGGCGTCATTGGCTTACAAGCCTGTTTTGTCCCACCTCCTAGGCACCGATTGGCTCATGAGTGGTGTCAATCGATTCAGGAGACCTTCACGGTCATGAATCACGTGAGTTATGTTTGTAAATACGGAAGTGCGAGATGAGGAGATGAGGACGCGCGGATGAGTTTGTTGACATCTTTTCCAGCAAGGTTCATAGTGGACTTACATACATGGACATATTGACGAAAGTATTTTTTTTTAGAAGAAAATGGATTTCACCTTACAGAAGCATGGATACTTGGCGAGCTGTACAAAAAAGTCCTGTGTCATAAGATGGTCGTTGTCGGTAACGGGACGACGTGAAAGGTATGTAAGCGCTATTCGGTAGGCATAGGTTAGCTCAGTAGCTAGCCGAGCTAGCCCCTTATACTATTATGGCTGTGAGCAACCATATCATTCGTGAGTGGTCTTGAATGAATCGTGGCGATCTAAGCTTTCTTCCGGTGTATGACATGAACATATATATTAAAGGGTTCGTTTTCAAACATTCTGCGAACGCGATGCTACCGTCGATAGACCACAGGCTGTACCGTGAGCGGT
Source organism: Diplodus puntazzo (assembly GCA_963678695.2). Taxonomy (NCBI): domain Eukaryota; kingdom Metazoa; phylum Chordata; class Actinopteri; order Spariformes; family Sparidae; genus Diplodus; species Diplodus puntazzo. The sequence continues at coordinate 29,560,913 of OZ023167.1, read as the reverse complement.
ACGGCGTGTTCTAAGAGGTTAATGAAAGAATAGCTGAATCAGCTGCATCTGTTTCAAGATAAATATATTGTATTTTTCATGGTTTTACGTCAACATTTTGTCATATTATGGAGAGGAGAGGAGACAACATAGTGAAGAACACCAGAGTGCACCGCATCAGATGTATGAGAGCTGTTCAGTGGCGCAGGAAGCCAAAACAAGTCGTACTTCCTGGGTAAGAATACTCCGATCCTCCAAACGGTGGAGCCTCACAGAGCCTGCACACAGAAACCTGGGTAACTTCTGGTTTAGCTCCCTGCTGAACGCTACTAAGGTGAGTGGTAATAGACTGAATGGCCACTTTGTTCACGATGTAAGCTTATGGGAAAAAAAAAAAAGATCTCTTTTGTCCAGTGTCCAGTACTTGACACTGTAATTACATGGTTTGGCTGTTACGCACTCTTCCTCTGGGCTAAACATGTCGGCCATCTCACCTGCTGCTCCGTGAGAAACTGAAATAAAAGAAACACGGCACTGAAATGAAATCTGAGGCATTCTGATGTTGTTCAAGTCTGCTGCCTGCATTATTTTTTTGTGAAATTAGGATGTGAAGATGTTCCTGATGTGAGTTCAGAAAGAGTCCACCGCTGGTTAAATCTGCTCTTTTTAAAACGTAACACTTAATTTGGCTCCACTGATGAAACACACTGGTCCGAAAGGGTTTTCAGGCAGCTGTTTATTCCAGCAGTGAGCAGATAAAAAGCAGCAGTTGGATGCGTGAACCTGCAGCTCACGCAGAAGAATTTTGGCAGCTCTCGGATCGTGGTGCAATCGCCGCGCCGGAGCTGGTTTCCCTCACGCAACGTCTGGAAATCAGCGATCTCAGGCAAACACACTACCTGTCATTTAGCATCTCGTCTTTAAGGTATGTTGTTTTCCCTCCCTGCGTCTCTTCTCACTTCACCAGATTCCTTCTCAATTTTCCTCCTCCCATCTCTTCCACCTTCCTCTCACACACTTCCTCTCTTGTTATTATTTCTTGTATTTCCACTCTGTTTTTCTCAGCACCTTTCTTCAGAATCATTAGCATGCTAACGCCAGACAGTCACACAGGTAACGGTCTTCCGTCTCTCTCTAAATTATTTTGACGGCACCTCTGAGCGAAGCGTTAAATCTCAAACTTTTAAAAAATACATATTCGCTTTCAGAACGCTTTTAGAAAACGTGGAAACCGATGAAATATGAAGCAGGTCCTCGCTGGAAAACACAGACGTGCTCAGTCAACTTCCTCAAAAAGCAACACTTTAAACAAGCCAGAAACATGGCTGCTTCCGGGCATGTCGACACGCACGCACAAACATAAAAAAAAAACGCAGACATGCCGCATGTATATCAAATCTAACAGTGACTCGTCAAATTAAGTCCCGGAGGAGAATCCTGTTTCCAAGTTTTAGGGAAAGTAAACTACTAAAGAAGTGTGAGCACATTGTTGTGTCTCAGCGTCTGCACGTCTGCAGCTCATCTCAGATAAAAAAAAAGGGAAAAATTAAGCCCAAAGCATCATTTACATAGAAATGCAAATGGCAACACCTGGCTGACACTCTGCATATGAATGACACAGTTTCAGACTGTCACTATGTATTCTGATCAAGTCCTGAACATGAGATCGCAAAAAATCTCAAACCAGGTTGACTGCAGCTGCTGCATCTGTAACCGAACCACTGGCTGGATGAGGAAACACCAGCAGCTGTTGATTTCTTATCTAACTCAACTGCTTGGATAATCCAACACTGACCGTCTGTAGGAGACGGGATGAAAACCCACGTGTCAACAACCCGATCACCAGAATCAATGCTGGCAGTGTGTCGAGTTTGCTGCCACTTTCGGTTACGTTTCATGTCGTAACAACCTTTTTGCTTATGGTCTGGTTACATTTGGTTAGGAAAAGATATTGTTTGAGCTCAAAACACTGGGATTAGGTGATGAGGAAAGATAAGTGTATGGAAGCTCAAAGAGGTTTGATACAGCACGGGCTCAGGTTAGGGTTAGGGATTCTGGTTCTGGTAGCACGTGCAAGAGCTTTACTTTCAATCCCACAATTATCTATAAGTGGATGTAGAAACGTGCTTACACATCAGTTTGTATATGGATCGTATATCCATTTGTCATTGAGTCGGCAAAGTAGAATAAAAAACAACTGACTGTATTTGATCAGTGAGGGTCTCCAGCAGCATCAGAGCAGCTGCTGTGCGTGGCTGGGGTTATTTAAAGCAACCGCAGGTGTACCTGTAAACCATCGTCATGGTGATATCTCATATCTCAGTTATGATTATCAAACATCAAACAGATGATCCATGATTCAGTCGCACAGCTCATATGAACACAAAGCGCTTCGCTATTCAGAATTCTGAGCGACATTCGGCAGGTTTAACTCCACCGACATCTCATAAACGTGATACTGCTGGAATGCCTGAACATATATATAGCAGAAACGTAGAATAGCAACCATTTGTTCTGGCGTCTGGGCCGACATAAAGCCCTCTCTCTGACATGTTTGCAGTATTTACTTCCTGTTTTGGTTGTCTTAGGTAAGAAAACATTGTTGCTCCACATGTGCAGATGCTGGCCAGGCTGCCATCTGATGCATAATCTTCCTGGTTTCTGTGTTTTGTGGATGATGTTGACGACAGACTCTGATCTCTGATCTCCACACTCACACACTCCTCAGGACACGGACAAATCCTCAGATGAACTCGGGGGGCTCAGCTGACCCAAACCTGACCTGCGCCTTTGTCCTCGCACTGAAAATAATCCAAAACAGCCTCCTGCTCCTCCAGCAGGAGCGAAGATAAGCAAACCAGACACAAAGCCACGACACACTGAGATGCTGCTGCACAACGTTGAGTGTGTGTACTGTGCAGCTGGCAGGCCTGCTACCAAACCTTTCGCTCTTATTAAAGTTGTTCTTTTTGATTTTTGCAGTTTGTTGGCACAAAACGTACGACGTGTACGAGCCGACGCGTCTCCAGCTCAGTGACAGCACGTGTTATTGTTCCAGACGCAGCCTCTCTTTGTGCCTCTATTTGATTTCATAAAGCCATTTTCTGTTTTCTTGCAGTAGGAAGCACCTGTGAAAATCAGTTTAATCGCTCTGGCAACATGATGTTGCGTGCCAGAGTATAGCTGACTGTTCTGTGCCTTTGTATTTATTTGTACCAGTAAAGCAGAGCCAACAGAAAGACGACCGTCTCTCACGTCGCCCGGAGGACAGATGTTGTGTCGGCCTGAGCTCAGGAGAGACACCTGTGTTTCTCTTTGCTCCGCCTCACTTAGTTAAAACAGCGAATCACCTGCAGTGGAAAGTAACGCGCACTTTGACTTAAGTACATTTCCCATCGGTATCTAGATTTAGGTTGCACTCTGTTTCTGTTCCAGGGTTTCAGGGGAAAAAAAAAAAAGATGATGTGAAATGTTGTTTTGCTCCAGTACATTTATCCCACAGCGATAGTAACTTTAACCTATAGAAACCTCAAGTCAGATTCAGGGTGTTATAAACCTGGCTCGTTCAGACGATGTCTTTTGAGGAAGACATACACTAAAAAAAATATCTTTTCAAATTTCTTCAACTTCAGTTATAGTCGTCTACAGCTTCTTGTGGTTCATTAACTGTCAGCCTTACTAAATTCCATGTTTTGGTGATCCGACCTTGAAGCTGTCCTTTGGCGTTGAAGAGACGTTTAAAATGTTTGGCGCTTGGACGTCAGTTGTGAATGTTAAAAATAAGTCTAATGAAGACGTAGCAATAGACTTTATGTGGACTATAAGTGCTGTGGTGTCTTTTATAACTAATTATAATAAACTTACAGACATTTGCTGTCACTACTTTATGATATACAAGAAGCTGTAATAAAGCTAACTTCCTGTCCGTGTTGCGACGTCCCGCAGACGCTGCAACAAAGGAAAGGCAGACGGGACCGCCTCTTTATGACTTTCTTTGTCCTGATTGGACAAGGTGGGCAGTGGTACCAGAGAAGAAGAGACCACCTCACTGATCAAAAACCAAAATATATCACTTAGAGCAGCGTTAAAGTATGGGACATTACATTTATTTGAGTATTAGAAGTAATTTTCTAAGTTTCAAACATGCAAGTAAAAGTATATCACACATTATTTGCCTGAAGTTTTAAACTGGATACTCCTGATTTGGGTGATTTCTTGTATCAGATTGTTTCTGGTTATTTCAACATTTGAGTGAAGTACGCGTACAGTACTAAATTACATTCCATTACTTTTAATACGAGTATGAAGGAATTACGTCCCGCAGATCGTCGCGTGGGATGCAAACCTACGGCAGCTTTGTGGATTGTCTCAGGAAAACTTCCACTTCCACTTGGACTCAAATTGTTTGGGACGACTTGTGTTAAAGGATAATGTCGGATATACGAGTATCATCGCCAACCAAAATCCCATAAACCACCGACCAAACTCAGCAATGAATTGATGCCTCTCACAAGTACTATGTGTATCCAAAGCCTCATAAATCTTCCTCCTCCACGCTGTAGAGCTCCATTGTTGCCCGAAACTAAATTAAAAACACATCAGTGAGCCGCAGTGGTGCACCGGGTGACTTGTTCCTCGCGGTGAAGACACGCGCTATAGTTTGTTTTTGACTCAATCACACACACACACACACACACACACACATACACACACACACACACACACAGTCCTGCTGTCTCAAATACTCAACCAGAGCACCAAATGTGGATTAATCCGCAGCTGAAAGTAGTCCCAAACAGACCAGTGGCGTTTTCTTACAGAGGCCAAGGGAAGCCAGGCTTCCTCACTTTTTTCAGAATATAACCGTCATTTAATAAAAACACTTTTTTAACAGTTTACGGAATCCCTCTGTGTTGTGTCTGTCGTCTCCTCCTCGTCTCTCTTCATTAATTATTGAGCGTTTCATGATGTGTAAAACAGCGCCCCTCTAAATGTTATGTGGTGAATGAGCGTTGAAAACATGGTACTGCACTCTGTTCTCTGTGAGGAGGCCAAGCTGAGCTGGCCTCCCTTAGTGAAAAAAAAAAGAATGATTGACCAATCAGGTGAGGCTTTTGTGACGACACTGCTCCCCTGTGATTGGTCAGAACAGAGTTAAGGGAAGCCACGAACTCGTTGGCATCACGCCAATCAAATCACAGTACGTTAACGTCATTGAATGAAATGACGGAAGTTGTTGTTTTGTGTCGATACTTGGTAAGCTAGCAAAAATATTAAGCGCAATTATGGAGATTGGAGATTTGGAGTATTTAGTAAAAAAATAATTTTACTAAACTGCCTCTACAGCAGCAACTCCGAATTAAATCTGACGGCAGGCCGTCAGAAAACTAGAGCTCTGTACTGAGATGAAGAAAAGTTTTCGGACTTTCAATGAGGAGAATTACGTCCGCACCGAGTGGCTAGCTGGTAGCGCCAAGCTTGGATTAACGAGGCTCTGGACTTGGCAAAAAAATCTGAGCACAAAGAAGCACAATGAGCAGGTGAAGAAAAACCGGGATATGTTATTGAGACTCATCGTTGCAGCCCTGCACCTTGCGCGCCAAGAGTGTTCAGGGGTCACAGTGAGGCCGCTGGCAGCGCAAACAGGGGCAGTTGTGTGGAGTTGGTGCATGTTTTTCTGGAGTTTGACTCCGAGGTCTTCAAACTGCTGCAACGTATGCTCACGATTACGAGTACCAGCGCATCAGCAGAGCGCTCATTTTCCTGTCTAAAGATGATCAAAACTGAGGAGCACATGTGGACAGGACAGGCTTGTCAACTTGACCAAGATATCCATTGACTGTTGTTGTGGAGGACCTAAAAGCCAGTGGGAAGTTAGAAGACATGGTCATCGATCACTTTGCCACCATGACAGACAGGAGACGGCCTTCCTCTACGAATAGGGTGAGGAAAACGCATTTTTTTTCTGTGCGCATCACAATGATGTGATTATAGTCCTTAAGCAGCATGTGAGTCCACTGAAGTTGTTGTTTATTGTTTTGTTTATGTGGAGAAAATGAGCACCATGGACAGTCCGTGATGGGCCGGGCTGTCTGAATACATGCACATGTCAGGTGTGCTGTTTACAGCCACCGGTACTGGGTCGTTGTGTTGCTGTATAATGAACATTTACATTTATTATTATGTATATAAACTGAAAACTGAAAAGCATTTGTGTATCTCACATGGAGCGTACAAGTCGTGTTTGACGTGGACGTAAAACTTAACGGCTTCTGAATGTGTAAATGAATTCGCATCTTTCCAATATCAAATGTGTGCTGTGCATTAAGTAGCTGGTTGTGCTTTTGGGAGGCTGGTTGCATACATTAATGAGATGTTTATGAGGACTGTGTGTGTGTGTGTGTGTGTGTGTGTGTGTGTATGAGTGATTGACTGACTGAGAGAGAGAGAGAGAGACGAGAGAGAGAGAGAGAGAGAGAGAGAGAGCGAGCACGTCGGTGCTCAAAGTGTCGGTTAGATAACAAGCGGGTGTAAGTCCTGGTAAAATGATGCTGGGCGCTCTAATAGTTCATCCAACTACATGAAATAGCAACATATAAACTGCAACATACGATTTTTTGCCCCCACCCCCGTAAAACATACACAGCTTAGAGGTTGTGTCTCACTTGGCTTCCTCGGAAATTTTCATCACGCCACGCCACTGAAACAGACCACTTTTTAATGCACACTTTACTTTTTTCCATCCATGTGCACTTACACTCCAGTTGACATGCAGCACAAGAACAAACACACACATCAAACCAAGCTACATTCATGCACGGATTAAAAAAAAGTGAAACACACACTCACCTCAGTGTATGAGTGTGCTGATTCGGAGGTTCTGACAGGGTCCAGGGGATTGCTCTAATCACCTGAAATGAGGAGGTAGAAAGATACGGTCAGCATGTGAAGGATGGGCCGGCCTCTAAGCTGATCATCTCCTCCCAGGCCCGTATTATTATTTCCCAAGTTTCTCCAATTAGGGAGTGCTGATGTGGGATCAGCTCGTAGATCTCTCCGCAGTCATCACATCCAGTGAAGAGGGGGGAAAAGGTAAAACCGGGATGAACCGAGGGACCGGATCAGCAGAGTTCCTCGAAAATCCTCCTCAAACAAACAAAGCTTGACGGAGCTCTGGAGGTCGTTTCAACTCTCTGAGCCCTCGTTTGACTTAACGTTGTGCTGTGTGGACTTTAAGTTGTGTCTTAAAGGTAAATCAGCTCTAAGTTTAGCTGTTTAGCAACGTTGCAGCCGGCAATATTAAAAAAGGAAGACAACAATTCATCACCTGTAGTGACTGCGCAGTGTTTGTGCTGCTATACAGTTTTTACTGAAAGCCATTAGAAGAGTTAAGCTCCCACACTGTCTTATGTAAGACTTTAAAGGAAGAGTTCACCCAAAATAAAAAATTCAGCTGTTATCTACGTGCCAGTTGAAAGTCAGGTGAAGCTTCATCGTCTACTAAACAAGTTAAGTAGCTGAGGACAACCAAAATACCCCGTAAAAGATATCACAAACTGTAAAAACATTAGTGGTACGAACCCAACTGCAGATCAAGGGTGCACATTTCGCTATCAAGTCACCATCTGCTTCAGTCGTGTAGAAGAATGCTGCAGCACTGTTTTGCTGCAACGGAAATGGACTTCGCTCGACTTTCAAAAGGCCCTGAGGTCGAGTACGTAATGACTGAATATTCACTTTTGGGTGAACTTATCCTTTAGCTGTTTCACTGGCTCCAATATTCAGGAAGACTTATCTAGTGAGCAGCTAACATGATGGTGTAAAGTCGAGAATAAAGGTCACGACTGACACGATCTCCTTTGGTGATGGATCGCTGTGTTTTTGACTCATTTTGACATTTGATATCGTGGAATCTCACAAACACTGACCTCAGTGTGAATCAGATGAAAACTGCAGACGCCATACAACCAATAAAAGCTCTTTGGACTAAACAACAAGTGTTGTTTCAGCTGGTCGGAAAATAGTTTCAGCAATAATGTTCACAGTCAACAGCTTATTGGATACTTGTCATTAGATAATAAATGAACCACATCAGTGACTTCCATCAACAGTCGGTCCAAATGAAATACAGATTCACATTCTTCTGTTCAGACAAACACAAAGTGACAGCTGGTCTGCGTATACCAGATTCTGTCAGTCAGGGAGAGCTTTGTAACAGATCACAAAATACTGAAGTCAAACCCCATATTCTTGCTCTTCATTCCCAGCAAATCAAGCATTAATTCCCCTCATCCACTTAGTTTGAACCGACTTTGTTGGAGCATCCAGTTGCGTTGCAGAGGAAGCACCACAGAGTAATAACGTTTCCTTACTGAGCTCTATTTGGGTCAAATTATACCAAAGATAATTTTCAGTCACAGTGTGAAAAATATGTGGGACAGAAATGACAGCTGGGGACGCAACAACCTCCAACATCGTTCGATTGTTAAGTCGAGGCTCCGTTGTTAAAATGAAGAGCACATTATTGTTCAGAACTCAGAGCTGAGATCTCAGGGTGTGAGTACAAAGTGTGCTACTGTTTAATTTACTCCATATTTCAACAGATGTTTTGTAACGTTGCCATGTGACTTCAGGTGTTAATAGTGTCCCTGTAACAATGCACAATGATAACTCACGTCATCAGTAGACAGTAAAAGCTTTGTCGAAAAACAGGATGTATTTCATTTTTTAAATTTTTTGTTTATTATCAAGGGCTGAGAACCTGACGGGCCTGAGTGACATTCTGGGCAAAGATGCTAATTAAAGCTGGTGATGAGCCCTCCGCACCGCTGAGAGGCCGGATGTACATTCAAAACCAATTAGTTAATTACTGTGAAATCCACAGATGTAAACCTGAACACCTAATATAAAAATATGGTATATTAAGTATTGTATCACACATATAAATATAACATTCTGAACTTTTAATATGAAAGGACTAATTTAACAATAATTTTAAAAAGTCTGGCTCTTGCTCCGCCTCCTGCTCATTATAAACATTTATATATGTACATAAATTCAGCAATAAATCAAAAGTTGTTAACAAATTCAATGATAAATCACGCTGACAGGTCGTGCATTAGCAGTAACATAGTATTGTGACTACATTAATAAAATGAAGATGTAAAGCTGCCAAAACATTTTCCATCAGCAGTGTGAGTGCACAGAGACGTTATTGACACGGTGACACACCTGGATCGAGAGTTTAATGGCTCCCTTTTAGCTCGGGGGAATAAAACCAACGTTAGAGGAATTAGCGGCTCAGCAGAGCGAAGCCACGGAACATAAGGAGGTTTAAAAATGTGGACGAGTCAGCAGCTTTTGCTTAATGGCAACTCGTGAAAAACGCTTTGTATGTGAGACTTATTGAGGGTGAAAAGTGTGAGTGTGTGACTACACGTAATGTGTCACGGGCTTCCCTCGTGGTTTGAGGGAGTCCAGCCGGAGAATGGATCACAGAAGATGCTCACATCGAGGCACCTTCAAGATATCCAGCGCAGCCTGACAGAACCGCAGCTTCTGTAGCAGCGGCTCCACGCAATAAGTTGTAGTTAATAGTCGTTCAGGGCTACCAGAACACGCCGCTAATGTAAGCCTAACACAAATAGCCTCTGTGTGGGCGCTGCACTAATTGATTCAGAACAACTTAAGAACAAATTGTTCAGTTAACCTTTGAGTCAGGCACATATACCGAGTGACTCGCAGATAAACACCAACTCATATCCTCTTTGTTCCCACACAATGAGAGAGTGACAGAGCCGAGGAGGAACGTTTCTCACAGAAACTTAAGACGATGACATCATGCGGTTCCTAAACAGATGTTTTTCTGACACTTATAAGATGAACTACAGCAGCTGCCACATCCAAAGTAACAACAGGACCATGACCGGGCCCTGCAGGAGGTTGTGATGTTACCAGTTCTTTCCAATCATAGTTTTCTGCCATACATTGACATCACCAAACTGTTTTTCTTGTTTCTGTCTCACATTCACCAACGATAATTACCGCTAAAGGCGGTGCGAGACGGCCGAAAAAAAGTCAAGGTGAGGTGCATTAAATACTCATGGTTCGTGATAACGCTGAAGATTAAAAATGAATTTCTACTCAAAAACTGGCTGATATTCAGTCTGTCATCCACTTTTCAACCGGCTGAAAGTGCGGTTACAACATCAGTGTGTCACAAAACACAAAGTTGTTCACTCATTTTGATAATCTGTCCATTTGTTGTTTGAAAGACGATATCAGTTACTGTGAAGGTCTTTCTCCCAAGTCATATTTCACTGGTAAGCAAATGTGGTTGACATGACGACGTAATTTGTGAGCTGCTTCCAGGACGTCGTCACTGGAGCAGTTAACACCAGAGCATTACAGCTTTGACTACTCTGAAGTGGGACTGGCAGAAAAAAAGAAGACATAAATGTTGTTTTATCCCTGATCTTTGCAATGTGGGTTGTTTTTACAAGTTGTTTTAAAGAGATAAAAATATAAAGACATTTTATCGTCTATAATTTGCAAAATAAAAGCCCCGTCATTTAGACTGGCTAAGATCCACGTCCAAATGTATGTCTCGTCATTGGTAAGAAGGCTAACAGGGCTGCGTGTGGGACAAACTGCATGTGTGTGTTGGGAATTAAAAGTCTCAAATTGTGCAAGTTTTGTTCAAAATATAAAGATGGAAAGCCCGTGTGTGCACTCCCACAACAACACGTAACAACGTCGCAACATGCATCGCAAGGTTTTCTTAAAGCTGCTGTGAAACCAGACATCTGAGGCTGCAACTATCCCCAAAAATTCAGGGCTGGGAAGATTACCCACATATGGATCCTCGGTCAAACAAGGTGAAAGGGCTTCGAGCCACTTCAGCCTCTATACGAGCACGCCATCGCTCTTCATCCTCGTGACACAGCGAGCGCGCCGACCTCGTCTTCCTTAATTTAATTACATTCCCATCTTTACAGAAAGCGGTCTTCACCCCCCACATGCGGCCCACCGCCGTCCTGCTGAGGCCGACACTCCTACTGATGTCACTTTTGTTAATCATATCTTTTCTATTCTGCGCGGCGGGCACAATAATACAGCAGCCGTTGCACACGCCGCCACTCAATTAGAGCAGGAATGTGAATTAATGAGCAGGTCGGGGCGGGTTAATGAAGGGCGGCGCTGATCTGCTGAGGGCTGAAATTAAAAAATGTATCGTCCGTCCGAATGAAGTTTCAGAGAGGCAGATGCTCCCCGTGACTCGTTATCATGTCAGTGCCGTCTCGTGTTTTTGTCAAACCATCATGCAGCGCTCGGCGGCCGCGGTCGAGCGGTGACTCGTCATACTGTATTTCACAGGCCGCTGTCAGCCTGCGTGGCGTCGCCTCACTGTTTCATGAAAAAAAAGAGAACATAAAGAGGAAACGTGAGTTCTATTTGGAATAAAAACTAATGAATGTGTTTATTAGGTAAATGTTATGGCTTTTACAAGTAATCCACTGCTTGTTTATCAGTTTAGGGGAGAAATTATCCCCACAATATCATTTATTATCCTGAAAATACACCGCAAGAAACCGGGATCCTCGCAAGTGTTTCTGTTATTGAATTATCTGAAACTGTGGAATTTCCCAGTACAGCGACACGGATGTGGAACCTGTAATTACCTTTTTGCACCTCAGGAGATCATCGCTTCGAAAGTTGCTGCAGCTGAATATGTTTTGCATGAGCAGGTGTTTCATTTCGTGGTGAAAGGTAACCAGTCTGTTGCTGTGAACATCTTCCTGCCAATTAACGACACATGACTTAGGACTGCCGCTGTTTGTACTCTCGGTCGTAGCAGTTAATAACGTTGGACTAATGTAACTGTCCAGTAGTCGGAGAGACGACATTTACATGATTTACTCTGATTGCGTAGGCTAGTTCCTCGAAATTAAGTGTGCTTAATGTGTGATCTTAACGGGGAGGGACGGCTGAACAGAAGCAAACTAAACACAAACCACCATCTCAACCTTGCTCTCCTTCCACTCTGAAGATCTCTCAGCTCTGTCAGTTGTTTTGGCATTGCGGTTCTGATACTCTGATGAACACACGGTGATGCTGCCTGCACAAAGAGCGGACAGACGTAGTTCGATACAACGCTGGTGAGTTGGTGGAGAGCAAAACAGAGCTGAGAGGAGAGTAAACATTGAATTTAGCAGCCTGTTCTACTCTGAAGTGTGTCCATCAACATCCATTACAATGAAGTCAGAAAGTCAGAAAGCAGAAAAATGAGCAAATGTGTTTAACGTCTTTTCAAATTTCACACTAACAACTTCCTGGTTGGCTCAAAGGTCGCCGCCAAAGCTTTTTCACCCTCCGTACTCATCCTGTACCTTTGTGCTGGGGTTCTGGTTTTGACTTGACTTTCTTCTGAAGTCAACCAGACTCTACCACTGAGAGACGCCTACTTCCTAACCCCAATGACACGTTCTTTAAAAGACACCCACTCTCCTCTTGTGTTAACAGCCAGCTTCAAGTTATTTGTATATTAAGAATAGCAGGGAAAATTACATCAGATGCAGCTAAAAAATCCAAGGTTGAGCTGAGAAGTTTGGCTGAGTGAGTCTGAAAAAGAATACTATGCAGTTTATATTTGGATTATCAAAGTAGTCCTGGAAGAAACCGGCGCACGTGTCCACATGCTCCAAACACTGTAAGAATGTTAACTGAATGACAAACCCGGGTTTGGAAACCCAAGCAGATATACTGGAAAACAGTACAAATCCTCAGACTGGCTCCACAGACAAATAACAAAAACAAACCTGCAAATCTAACAAGCTAAAAGAGAAAATATTATCAGCGGGAGACTCGTCGTCTGCAGGGGAGGATGTGATTCTATCTGACATGACAGTTGTTTAAGATAAACAAAGTCAAAATCACACTCTTTGTGGAAAATGAAGGCTTCAATTTCCTGAGCCGCCTGCAGAAGCAGCGGCTGGCGGCGATCAGGAGCTCAAACGGACTCAGAGAACTCTGAACACTGCAAACATCCTGCGAGAGCCCGGGCTGAGAAATGAGCTACTGCAAACCAATCAAGCTGCACTGAACCAACACGCTCTGAGCTTTTTCAAGAGGAGACGGGAGGCGACCGTGTCTGCAGCACACACGAGAGGACACCTGATATCAGAGATGGGAAAAGGCAACGAGCAAAGACCTGCTTTTTTTCACTTCTTAATATTTTTAGACTTTTCAGTTTCTCTTCTCTCTGCAGGACACGAATCAAAACCCTGAAATGAGAATTACACCATTGAGGGGTGATGGATGCTGTAGGACGGTTCACAGACCTCGTCCTCGACACCAAAAGAGGATATTCATTTCTCATTTTCCTCTAGACTGACTTTATTAATTACTGAACGAAGGCAGGGAGGGTGTATTAAACTAATGAATACTTGTGGATGAAATAAGATTGGCTTGATTACCCCTCCATACTGTCCCAGATGTTTGCAACAGACAAAAAAATGGGAAGGAGCGCCTGGAAAAGGAAGAAGGAAAGGAAAAGAAAAACAGGAAATGAAAGACAGAAATAGGAAGGAAATGAAAAGAAATAATGGAAAGCAGTATGAAAACAACGGAGAGGAAATGAAAACGTACTGTCTGCCTCAACTGATGCATGCAGGGAAGTGTGTATGTCAGCTTCAGCTTCCTTTGTTTTCATGTCTGCTGTTGTTTCCTCGTCGTGTGTCTTCACTCTCTCCCACTCCTCATTTTCCTCCTATCGCCCCCCCATCGTCGCTTTCCCTCAGATTTACGGATCACACATTCCACTTCCATCTGTTCTCGCCATCCAAACCTTAATTTCTAGGTCACTCTCCATCTCTCCCTCTCTGTCCTGTCTTTCTCTCTCTCTCTCTCTCTCTCACTCCTTCCATCTCTCTCTCCGGCTCAGACACATTAAATTGGAGGCAGAAGTCGCGTTAATGGCCATCAGCTCATCGTGTGTGGGCATTTCCTCGCCTGCGCCGCCTACCTGCTTAATTAGTCAAGAGGCAAACCTCTGGCAATGAACCTGGCACTGACTGCACACACACACACACACACACACACACACAGTTGCACTACAGTATGTCCTTATAAGGACCTTGTTATATATTCATTCCCTATACAGTAATACTTTCCAGATAAATGATTTAAGCTTAGATGCTTTTTATCGAGTGGTATGTAGAATAATTGCACTGTGTTTCCTTCACTTCACCCAAGTACGCTGAAAAAAGCATTATGACGTGTGTCACCCCTACTTTGTTATGAATGGAGGATAAAATGACCGTTTGGAAAGCGACAGGCTTCCTCAGGTAGGTGAGACGTGCACCATGTATGACAACCATGGCTTATCATCACCATCACGCCCGCCGATAGAGGGGGATAAACGGGTCTGTTGTCCCGGGCCCAGGGTAGAGGGGGGGCCCAGAACGGGGCCCTCATTAAATTAGGGAATCATTAAAAAAAAAAAAATGTAAATAGGCCTATTTGTGGGGAAAAAAAATATGTAATATTTGAGTTACATAAAAGCATTTTCATTGTTTTCTTCCTAATTTTCCTTGAAATAGTGGTCGAGATCCACCCCCCCCCACCCAAACCCAAAAATGGTTTGGCCACTGATCAAAACAAACCTAACAGCCCAGCTCTAATGTTATCGTCCATTAGCTTGTATAGAAGCTTAACACCACACGTTATCTTTGACAGAAAGATGAATTTGTTGGCTCCGTCAGAGGATGAGAGAGAGAGGAGAGAGCTCCAGCTGCAGTCAGGTGACAGAGAGAGTGATGCGGGAGGGATGGAGTCAGGCTGCCGGTGACAGAGAGAGAGACAGACAGGGTTTCCACGGAGTCTTAAAAAGTCTTAAATACGGCCATACTTTGCGTATAGGTCTTAAATTACATGTAGTTAGGTATGTACGTTCATTTGCCGCTTCCGTCATCGCCTTTTTGTTTTGAGGAAATGCGTTAGTGAGATTCACAGTCAGCTCCGTGTGTTCTTCTGTCTGAAGTATCAGGAACGTAAGTGGCATTTGGCCAACAGCGCGGTCGGACCTTATCGATGTATAGTTCTGCCAGAGGACCTTCAGATTGGGCACACTGAGTGTGTGTGTGTGTGTGTGTGTGTGTGTGTGTGTGTGTGTGTGTGTGTGTGTGTGCGTGCGCACGCACGAGGGTTATTATAGTTAACTAAAATTACATTCCTAGATATAAACTGAACTTAAACTACTTAAATCACTTAAACTAATTAAAAAGTAAACTGAAATAAAAAAAATAAAAACAAAATTAAAATAAAAACTAATTAAAAATTGAAAAACTATAATAACTGATCACACATTTAATTTCAGCGAGAACAGAGGAACAGGAGAGGAAGAGCAAGGGAAAGGGAGAGATCTGGGCACGGGGGGCCCATCTAAGATTATCTCGTCCCCGGCCCAGGCAAGATTGTCAGCTGGCCTGATCACCATCACCATGCTAGGTCAGGACTGTAGGTCATTAGTTTCAGGTGAAGACGTGTCTGCTCAGGGAACACGCAGAGGGAAAGTCATCGTGCGAGTGTGGCGATGTTTTCGAGGAGGGAGGAGCTAACTGTAAACCAGACAGGAAGTTAGCTAGAACGACGACAACGCTTACAGCAGCTGTAATCTAATCTTTGACAATCCATCCGCTGTAACGGTGAGATACCACAGACTGGATGAAATGACCAACCATCATGTCAACATTACTATACGCAGATGATACGCAGCGATTATGTTACTCTTCTCTAATGTGTTCTCATTAGTTCACAGTGGGTGGGTTATAACAGTCGACACCCTCCCACACTTACAGCCTATTAATGAGTAGAACATTTGACTGACATGCCAGTATTATGTTTATTATCCTTCATCTCATAGTTTGAGCTGTATTTAGCCTTTGATTATTGTATCATGCATGGGGACATCCAGTGTGATATAGAGCTGAAGTTTTATGAAAGCTCGTATTGATTGCTGCGGAAGCGAGTCGTACTCACACCTGAGCAGATCAGATAAGGATTAAACCACGCCAAATCAGTGACAGGCAAAGGTTTAGACATGCTTTGTCATGACAACATTTTTAATTTGACTGCGTTGATGAATAAAGTAACAAACATGAAATAAGGAGTTGGTAAGCAAGAGCTCAGGGGGTGAACTGTGTGGTTTAGAGGAGCAGAAGTGTTCGGGCGGGGGTGTCAGATTACTTTGCTTTTCCATTTCCAGCGTGACAACAGCCTTGACACGTCAGATTGTGCTAAATATTGTTTTCAACACCAGAATCAATTTCTCTATTCAAACCGCAGACATTTAGACATTGTGGATCCGGTTGGGTTCAAACAATATCCAGCTGGTACTGAAAATGTGCTTCTTAAAATAAAAATGTTGCACATCGAACTTCTGCTTAATAATATAGAATTAAAGGGGAAGTTCTGACAAAGTCTTTTGTGGTTCCAGAATGGAGCTGTGAATAATGTGATAATTTGCCAAAGGCCTGTCTTTAAGTCTGAAAATGAAAAAGATATATAAAATGTGGGGGTGTGAAGTTAGAAAGAATTATTCTCTGCTGCAGGCTAGCAGCTCAGAGCGACTAGCGTGACACAACTGAATCTCTGACCATGATCTTGCCAGTTAGAGTTGCATTGTGGGTACATGGAATGAAAAAAAAAACTATAAGTAGTGTACAGAACCAAACCACGCCCACTTGTACAGGTGCTACGATGACTGACAAGGACAATAAATGAAAGCAGATCGAAAATAAACTGAAAGTGTTATCAAAGGTAGCAGTTTTTATGAACCATGAGGCAGAAAGAAATAATGATAAAATAGTCTAGATGTTTGAAGCACAACAATATGTGACTTCCATCACAAATCAAAGAATAAATGCCAACTATGGTGGATCAGGAAAATTGAATAATTGATAACTGATAAGCAATCACACAGTGTATACTGCCGTGTCCATGACTTTTATGGTGAACGGGCTGCAGATGACACGTGAGTGGAATGGAAGTTTGCCGTCTCGTTCAGACTACAGAGCCTCGTATTAATAATGTATCGTCTTCACATGTATAGGTGCAACTTATGACCCTCGGCTACAATATTAATGAACATCAAAGTGTAAGGTTTGGTCTCTTCTGTGACCCAACAGAACCATGAACCGTACTTGGAAGTTCAACCTTCTGCACGTCTGGAGCTGCAGCTCAATACTGCACACTTGAAAAAGCGTTAAACTGCATTTATTTTGATGATTTGCTGATTGAGCTACTGTGGGACGGCTGTGATTCTAACATTTGCTGTTGTAATTGGTCATATTTTTAGCATGTGGTGTTGTCCTCTTTCTGAACACCTGCACATGTGCTACTTTAAATAATTTTAGTGTCTTTTATTGGCTCTTATTTTGTTAAAAATGTGTCTTCTGTCTTCTCGAATGACTGCTCTGTGTTGTATTTCTGCATTATATTAAATCCTGTCTGCAAACACTGAACAGAACTGAGCCCTGAACACACCCTGATCACGTCCCCCTGCACAGCGGTACATGTGTGTGATGGTGTAAATCCTGAGCCATCAGTGAGGCTCCTGTGTGTGAAGACAGGAATAATAAACCTTCCTGGGTCCTTCAGCTCTCACAGCTCTGATGACTTATTACCAGCTGTATCAAAGCTGAACACTGTGCTACAGCTCCGCAGAGAGAAGGCTTGACTGGGTTTATGACCGCATTGTGTGTGTGTGTGTGTGTGTGTGTGTGGTGTGTGTGTATTCCTAGAGTGGGTGTGCCTGAGAGCCTTCCCCTGCACGTGTCTGTGTGTCTGAAGAGAAACGTGGAAAACACAGAAATCACAATAAAACGATTGCACCCATCCTCTACTTCTCCTGGCTCTTAGGGTTATAGGACTCCACACACACACACACACACACACACACACACACACACACACACACACACACACACACACACACAGAAACCATGTAGCATGGACAGAGAGCGTGCTGTGCTTTGGACACGCGAGAGGAATAAAGC
Source organism: Diplodus puntazzo (assembly GCA_963678695.2). Classification (NCBI taxonomy): domain Eukaryota; kingdom Metazoa; phylum Chordata; class Actinopteri; order Spariformes; family Sparidae; genus Diplodus; species Diplodus puntazzo. Next base: position 29,542,878 of record OZ023167.1, on the reverse strand, counting down.
CATGACTTCAGTTTTCTCTTGACCTTTAGCTGGAAGTGGAAACACCCATTAGATGAAAGAGACCGTTTCAAGATTTTAATCATTGTAACGTTTGTCCGGCTGCATGTGTGTTTACGTGTTTGTGCATGAGAGGGCGATCCGCAGTCCATCTGACTTACTTTCCTGCAAAAGGTCTCGTGTGTTTTCCCCGGAGGTAAAACCACACGATGGCTCGTCTTCACTGAGCTACACTGATGCCACAGCAGAGCAGCTTTCCAGATTGGGTTGCCATTCTCAAGATTGTTCTTTGTGATGTAAACAAGACTTAAACTCTGTCCTCCTCCAGCCGCCCCAAGCCCTTCAATATCCATTCATATTACGGTGCTGGAAATTAACATGAATGTTTACAGAAAAAATGTTATGGCAATCTGTTTATTAGTTTATAAAATGTCTGGTCATCCTCAGAGCATCAAAAATGGCCTGATAGATTTTTCAGTTAAGCTTTGTATGAGCAGAAACTTCGAGATGAAGATGACAACTAAAGGAAAATGGCAAGATGAGGTAAGGAGCGATGTCCTTGACAGTCTCAGCCAAGATACAGAAGGTGTAGGACGGACAGACCGACCAACATCGTGTGCATGAGAACTACACCTCATCACAAATCAAAAGGTCAGGCTGCAACTGTGAGACCTTCCCTGACTGCTAATAGACACGCCTTGTTTGACTTCTGCTGGCGGTTCATGGTCAATACTAGGAAGGATTTTTTTTTTTTTATCTTCACAGTAACAAAAACAGATACAACAAAACCTAAAAGTGAGAGAGCACTCCATCGTCCAAATGAGAACCTGCCTCGCGTCAGTGCCGCGTACAAAGGAACCACGCAGTGCAGAAAACAACAACCTAACGGGCACTGCAATCTCACTAAACACAGCCTTCCGCTCACTCGTCTATTCGCTTGATTATAAGTTCTAATAGAGCGCTCGCCTGAGTTTGACAACCTTGAAAAGGAGAAGTCATTTTTGCAGAATCAATCTGAAAGGGTAAGAGGAGACGTCAAGGAGCTGTTGTTTCAACAGCATGTACAGAACTTTATCAATGTGAAGTATGGCATAACTATATAAAGGAAATGTTTGTCTGCTAGACATCTGAAGCACCCTCACTTTCATTCTTCTACATGTCTTATGGTGATGCTCTCTTGGGTTGCGGTGAGTCAAAGCCACCACAACACATTTCTCAGCATTTGTCGCATGTTGAATTTTAAAATTCTCGTGACTAATTTGACTTAGTCATGAGAATGATGCGCATATCTAATTGAAATGAAATCCATTCATTCAGTCAAACCTTTATTTAGGAGTAACCGACAAAGACATCAAGCAAACAAACAAAAGCAAACCAGGTTAAAACAGAAAAAGACGCAAGATAATTCAGTTTGAGGTCATGTTGCAAGCAGGGGGGACTGGGAGATTTGTGAGGCCTAAGGCGAAGTCAGGACTTGCAACTATTTTTGTTTTTATTTTTTTGGGGAGGCTGGGGGTATCAGAGAATATTTTTAGTTTAGTTTTAGTTTATTTTAATTTTATTTTATTTTTTTTTTTTATTTTTTTTTTTTCCCCTCCTGCTATGGAGGCGCGAGTCCTCCGTAGCGCGAGGCCCGAGGCGGTCGCCTTGTTTGCACCCCCCTCGCGGCGGCCCTGGTTGCAAGAGATTCCAAGATACTGCACATGAGCACACGTTCTAATTTGGACACACATAATTTGGTTCTAGGAACAACAATTCAACCTACCATCATTAATGATCACAAAGTCAGAATACCTAAAACGTGGATATACTGTATCGAAACCAATCGACAGAATTAATGTTGGAAGTTTACATTTCTTGAGGTTCGGTAATCTGTGTTTATAGTCTGGTTAGGTTTAGGCAAACGTGACTTGGTAAGGGTTAGTAAAAGAGCATGTTCTTGCTTAAAGCACCTGCCTTGGTCGACACAAACGGGGCTCTGAGGTCTCCTTAAAAATATCCCGTGGTTTGACACTTTGAAATGTTGAATGCAGTCTTGAACTGTGGTCGCTGGCTCGGCCACCTTCTCGCCTGTAACACCGCCACCAATCCCCTCAACAGTCAAGTCATGAACGTGTCATTAGAGCATGAAGAGACAATGATATGACAATGTCAATGGTACCTAGCCTGCGACATACAGATGTGAACATATCAGTGGTTTGCAGAGATGTTACTTTGTCCTGGCAACTGGTGCTGACTGTACCCGGTGAAACAGAAAGGAACTGTATCGTACTGAGACTGAGTCCAGAAGGTTAAACTTAACAGAGAGGCGGGTAATCCATCATTGCTGCTTGTCAGTTTAACCTCGGCACTGGCATTGATCCAGTGTACACAAGCATTTGTGCAAGTGCGCACATATAAGGTAAGTGTGTGTGATCAACTGTAGTATAGTAACTAGAAAAGCAAAAAATAAATAAATAAATAAATAAAATGACGTGCGTGCTCACAGCAAAGGTTAAACAAAACGATTTGGCAAAAAGATTAACCTCAAAGCTCCTCAAGCTTCTCACACACAAACAGAGACTCACGGGCTCATGAGTCAGCGGCGGCTGGCAGTTTGATAGCTTCTAATCTGCTCTGAATAGACGTTGACAGACAGAGATAGACAGACCGAGGGGAGGGAGGGAATGTTAAAACTGAGATAGGACGAGTTTAGGGCTGGAAAGATAATGAGGGAAAATGAAATGATGAGCTGAGGGCAGAGAGAGAGACATTCAGCGGAGTACCCGGAGCACACAAAAAGAAGAAGCTCCTACTTTTTTTTATTTCCACCAAGGAGATTAAGGCAAAAAAAAAAAAAAAACAGCAGCTCTTCCTCGCTATTCAAAACTCCCAATCCATGCAGAGCATTGTGGGAAAGTTACAGTAAGCGACTGAGGGCAGATGAGAAAACCTTCCTCCTCTGGTGACCTTTAAGACGTACTGCCGTTCTCTTCTGATCTAGTGTGACATTTTCCTGCCGGTGAGCATCTCTGTTCACTGTGAAACAGAGAATCTGAAGCTCGCAGGCTCGACCCAGGTGATATACAGCCGGTGAGCAGGTACACAGGCAGGGACTCACCATCTGCAAGTGAGGAGACTCACTCATGATGAAGTGTACATATGGATAGGTTGGAACTAAAGAGCTAAACACAATGCAGAGGCCTCTTTGTTCATACATGCAGTATAGAGTTCTTTGTTAGTCTGTTGGACTCGTGGCTTCACCAAACTGCTCCATTCAGATCATTATAGCTTCTTCAATATTCAATAACTAGCTGTCTGAAGCTGAGCTGTAGTCAACCTCATATAATTGCTGGTCACTGCCAGTAGTGCTGTTGTTGCAGTTAATGTCCCGTAAATGCTTCGGCTATACTGACGCTTCTCATTGCGTTGCAGTAGCTATGCGTCGGCCATCAGTACAGCTACCGCTGCTGTTCAAAACTGTCGCTGCCGCCAATGTTTTTCTGCTTCGAGCTGCTCGCTGGTGCTTTCTGCTGCTGTCACTACTGCCAGCTGCTTTCACCACTGTCACTGCTGCAAACTGTCGTTATTACAAGTTTTGGTGACCGTTTGCAAAGAAGTTCGCTGTTGTTGTTTATGGCAAATTTGCTCATCCCTGCAATTGGAGAAGACATCAGGTCTGGGACTTTGGTCAGTACCAGTGATTATCTAATAATGTGGAATCCAAACAGTTCCAGTGTCAAACCTCCTGCTCACAGACTTGCAGGAGCATTAATGTTCGGTGCAGATCCAGATAAATGGATTGATCCAGGTTTTAGGGTGAGATTTTTCCATCGTTTTGTCAGAGAATAAGCCATGGCTTTAGGTGGTGGATACCTAAGTAAATACAATTTCATGCAAGGAAAGGGAACTGCTGGGTTTCTGTAGAGATATGCATAAAACTGAGGGCCATTCTAGAAGTTAAAATCAGAATAAATACGTCATTACTTGCAAAGCTTGACCACAATAACCAATAAGTGAGACATCCAAGAGCTCTTTAACATTCTAGCCCGTCAGCTTAACATATGATAGCATGCTGACAGAAACTTAAAATCTCTCTTCCAATTCGTCTAGCCTTTTGTTTTTGAAGTGACTGATTGAACCAGATTTCCTCTGTAGTCGACCCCGGGGTTAGGAGGTCATAATATAAAAAATATGATTGAAGGCAAGAAGATTTCAACTGTGTGCACTGTCCAAAAGTGAAAGGCTCAGTCAAAAATATGTTACCTGGTCTCTAAAGACTGCAAACGGCCTCTGGCCTCGTGCCTTTCTTTTTTTACAGGTTCTCGCATTTTAGTACGTTTCATTTCATTCATGATGACAGACTCAGAACATCTCCAGAGCCCGACTCTCTCCGAGGTCAACAGTTCAACTGTTTCATCTCCAAGAGCACGCGTCCTCTGATCCGTGATTCATGGGTACATGACCCATCACAGAGTTGTTTGACTATTCTGAGCCGTTAACATAAAAACAACTGTGTTTGTCATTGGAAAATACCAAACGACATGAATTATTTTGATTGAAATTGACGTTTTTACTTGTGATGCAAATGAGTTAAGTCCTGTGGCATCGTCATACAATTGAAATTAGGTCTGAATAAAGTTTTGTGTATCTTTTGATTTAGCAGATTTAACATTCAATAATAGCGAACAAAGCCAGGGACAGTGGATGACATTCAGCAAAGGTCATGAGCTGGATTTGAATCCTCAACCAAAAAAGGATCGACTACAAGACTACAGACGTGTGATGAACAATCCTCAAACAGAAAAATAGTGTTCCTAATGTTTTACCAAGTGAGTGTGTTCACTGGTGGTGAAAATATTCTGTGAAGCTGGTACTCCCTGGTATCACTGAAGCCAAAATGAGGCCTGCCTGCTCTGCGTTGTGGGGTTTGCATTCCTTTGAATGAAAGTTATTACGGATGCCAACATTTATCTGCTGAAAATAAAAAAAGAAGGGAAAAAAGAATTGAAATGAATGCCTGTGGAGCTCTGGCTGCAGCGAGTGTAAGGGTATTAGGGTGTTATCTGGGTTTAAAATACATCCAGGGGGGAACCCTGGGCAGCTGCAGCCGAGCAGGAGGGGGAGGAGGAGACTCTGCAAAGAGAAACTCCGGGGCAGATAAATGTTTAAAACGCTGACAGAATGTTATTTGTTGACATTTAACCACAGAGGGGCCCAGATGTTTCAAGCATGACGGGGTAGCATTCACCACATCTCTGACTCGTGCCAAAGAGAGGGGAAAAGTGATTAAATAGTGTCTTCAGCAAAGGGCACAGGCCGCTGTTCCAGAGACCTGCTGGTGCTGCGCGTGAAACCCGAGTCATTCAACTCTTCCTGCCAACAGAGTCTCATTTGTAGAGCCGAACGTACAGAACAAAAGAATAAAGTATTTAGCAGTGCCATTTCATATTATTTTGTCTTACATTGTGCCTCTTCTGGTCGGAAGATGTTGGGACTTTTGGTCCTGAGCAGATGACGTCACTGTCTCCAAATGATTCCTTTGAGTAGACCGAGAACAACATCTCACCCACAAATGTCGTGATTTTAAAAAGGCAATTTTTTTCCTGGCTCTGGCACAACTGGATGACTTCACCGTTCTTAATCCTGCCCACATAGCTCTGGTTTGCACAACTGTTTTTTTCCAGCTGGGGAAACAGCTGTCAATAAACAACAATTTGAATCTGCAAACAAACAAAACTGACATGTGGCCAGCAAATCAGAGATCTGGGACCTGGCTGTAAACCCGATTTAATTCATAATGTGTTAATTCTGTTGTCATCCATAAATATGATTCATATTCTGTCTGAGCTTGATTTTTGAAAGAAGAGTGCTATTACACAGTATTTTTTTACAGGACATTGCATAAGGCCGTACATTGTTTTTATCCCTGAAATAACGTGTGCAGACCTTGTCTCAGTCTGTGTGCAGCCACAGCGAGCTTCACCAATCAGAGGATCACGGTTTGTAGCATGAGGGGTGAAACTCAGGGCAGCAGAAAGTCAGAGCACATCATAACCATTGAGGCAATCTATGGCCCTGATCACTCAGATTCTCACATTCAGAGGGAACGAGCATATTCTCTTAGCACCGGGGGCGCAGTGCAGAGCCGCCGGATGTCCTCTGTGAGACAAGAAGAAGAAGAAGAAGAAGAAGAAGAAGAAGAAGAAGAAGAAGAAGAAGAAGAAGAAGAAGAAGCCACAACAAAAAGTCAGAGTGGATTACACACTGTCTAGTAAATGCAATATCACCAGACTCCCTTAACAAATCACACAATTTTGAGAGTTTCTGAGTCAGGAGAAGCTTAAGCAACTTCGCAAAACATCTGCATGGAAATTTTAAATCATGTTTTAGTCTTTTTGTAAATTCAGTATTAAATACAATATGATAAGTTGTTTCTTTTCTTGTTAAAAATGTCAGTTTGTCGGAGCATTTCTGCTAATAGGGGCGACTTCTTTATCACCTGTGGCAGCAGTCCCCAAACTCCCTTTAAGAATATCCTTGTTTTGTGAGTGGTTCAGTTGAGCTAAACTTTATTATTATTTATTACATTATATATGAACTTCACTTGTTGACAATACGTATGTAAATGCAGGTGAACCGATGGGACTGGTGACAGAGCTGTCTACCTGTGATTGGATCGCTCAGACAGATGTTAATACTGCTTCTGAAAAAAGGCCTGGAACATCTCGTATGTAGTGGCAAAGAGTTTTTCTCATATGATTGATGAAGGCTGGACAGAAATTGTGCTGAAACAGTAACTGGAAATGTATCAAACTTCAAAGGACAAAACTCATCCAACACATTGTCAAGACGTTATAGTAAAAGTGGGATTTGTGGTTTCTTTGATGGACAGAAATATGGAGGCTAAAAGAGGAGAGAGGGTGAAAAATACATTCTGAGTGGTTTTGGGAATAAAAAAAAAAAACAAACGGAATAAAAATAGTCTAAGAGTGGTGGGAATCAGTTATGACAGACAGAGATAAGCTTAAGGAAGAGAAAGTTAAAAATAAAAGTGAAAAGGAGCGTGACAAGGGTGGCGTGAAAGGCAAAACGCTGCAAGTTGAACTAGAAAAGAGTCGAGTGTGAGAGTGTAAACATGGGAGAGTGTGTAAGGTGAGAAGAGACAGCAGGAGAATGACTGATGGAAGGGAAGAAGAAGAGAGGAGGAGGAGAGAGCACAAGTGACAGACAGAGAAAGCACAACAGAGATCCAAACCCTGCCGTGGGGCTTTCTGGGTAAAAAAAAAACATCAATAATCTCTCTCTTTCCTTTTCTCCCCTCTTTCTCTTTTTCTTTCTCTTCTCCATCCTTCATCCTCAGGATGTTTTTCAGACTCCGAGCTCAGAGGATTTTATCATTCTTCTCCCCGAGGGACTTATTCCAGTTTAAAATCATTGATACTGATTACCTCGGGCCCTGTCATATTGATTTTTGAGATTTATTGTTGGCCGACTCCCTAGCAGAGGTCCGTGGCCCCTGTGTCCCCGAGCTGGCAGTCATTTGTTAAACACTCTCCCCTCCTGACAGGGGACACGCCGAACTACCTGCAAACACACACACACACACACACACACACACACACAAGCTTGTACATAAAACAGATCAACATGTAAAGCAAAGAAGTAAGAGCTGCCAGTGCTCTGTGTGTGTGTGTGTGTGTGTGTGTGTGTGTGTGTGTGTGTGTGTGTGTGTTGGATTGTCAGCCAGATCTGGTGTCAGAGAGGCATTGGTTGAAGGAACTTGTAAAGCTGCTGGGCCTGCTGACAGCCCCTTCAGATGAAGTAAACAGAAGCCTTCTTATCATTTGAATCTGAACTGCAGAAACAGATTTTTGGGGTGACGGATGTACAATTCACATAAGCACATCAAACACACAACACGCAGATGTGAATATAAATATGCAAGCTGTCATTCATAACTGGAGAGCAAATGTATGAACCACACACAGTCTGATTCTCGTATACGCAGATTGCAGCAGCAGCTTCGTAAGCTCGGTTTTCTTCTTCTTCTCTTGTTATCATCCAGCTCCGACTCCCCTCACGACATGACCTTCATGCACAGATCAGTGAAAGCAGGTCAGTTTCTTTCTCGCGCTACTTATTTTTCACAGGAAACAGCAAATGTGTTTAGAGCATAAAAGAGCAGAACAATCCCCCGTTGGTTTGTGGCGGACCGTTTTGAAGCCTCAGGTTTGGTATTTTAGCCATCTTTTTGTGTTTTTTTATTGCTGTTGTTGATTTTGGGGCCAGATGTGACCTGTCTTCTGTCTACGCTGTGGTAGTGACATTTCAGTCACAAGTTAGCCACACCATGTAGCGCATCCTGCTTTGGCATATAGTTAACTAAATAAACATTGGGCGACAGCGGACGGCGGGATAGTGAAGGGTGATAATCTCACGCTGGTTTTGTCCTCTGAAAGCAGCAACTGTTGAGCTGGGACAGATTTCAGTGTTCAGAATTTGGAGGGTTGGAAATGAATTTGGACAGACAGCAGTTGATAATCATTATACCCAATTAGCGCAGTAATGACAGCTTTAGTTGATTCTTATTTGATATGAATTATTATTTTATTGTATTTTTTTGTTTTTGCTGGATTAGAGAGCAGAGATTGAAGTGATAATGAATTTTTCAGCTTATTTTTGTGCGCCAGATCATTTCGTAGCTTTCACTTCCTCAGCCCAGCTGCCAGGATAAAGTGTTAACAGTTAACATTTGTGCGAAACCACAGATACCATGTTGACATTTGGGTCATTTCATGTCCTGGACATGACCTCTGGACATCTCCAGCTGTGGTAGTGGCAACTAAAACAAGTATTTTTTTTTAGCAAAACCGTGATGTTTTTTGAAAGGTAAAGTTTTATCCTATCTGTGTTTTGCAGATTAATATTTGCCAACATTTATTGTAGCATTTGGGTTGATAATTCAGAGAAATAAGAATATGTGCGTGTATTCTCCCATTATTCAATGTAATTATACTAAAATTACAATATGGCAATGACTACACATTTAATATTTGGTATAAAAACTTTGTAAACAACTGAAACTCTTTTGAGCATGTGTATTGAACATTATGTTTATTTTTAACAATGTTTTTTTTTATGTTGTGCAAGATACAAAACTCTCACTGTGCTTGGGTCTGTATGTTTGTCACGTTAAGGCGGAAATAGTGGGGACTCAAAAAGCAAAACGCTAAAAAACGAGGTTTAATAATATGCTAGAATCCAGAAAATAACAGCAACCATACCGAAAACACAAAGTAGCAACACAAAAGCTCAAGTACAACCAAAAGTAAAGTGCCAATCAGGAAAAACACAAGGAACAAAGGAAGAAGTTGAAAAAAAAACAGAAAACATACCACAAGGAGACACAGGAAGACAAAAACACAGCAGGTGAAACACACAGGTGGATAACGTGGGAGATGCAAGATGTTTGGAGCTACAGCTGCCATTAACTGTTATTTTCATTCACGGTAGTCTTTTGTTTATTCTCGAGATTGACCGAGTCAGTGTTTGGAGTATAAAATGTCAGAAATGGTGAAAAACGCTGAAAAGAAAACGTTGGAGCTCATTGAAATCCTCTGAAGAGACGCCCCCTGCTGTGTCTGATCACAGGTTCCTTCTCTCTCACGCACACTTTAAAAGGAATTTATAAAGACGACTTCCAGTTTAAACCCACACAGTTGCTTTTCTCAATCCTGAACACACACACACACACACACACACACACACACACACACACACACACACACACGCACACGCACACGCACACACACACACACACACACACACACATTGTTAGTTCCTGGGTAAACTCAGGATGGCCTGGTAGTACACGAGCGGAGAGTTAAACAGGCTGTAACAGATGCAGCAGGTTGGTTCACAGTCATCATCGCGATGCTAATGCGGCGTGTGAGGTCATCGGAGCAGGATGAGACTCTCCCGGGAGCAACGTGACCTAAAGTGCCCCGCATCACACCACAACCTGCATGACTAATGAAAAACAGGCATAACAAGGCGGGCAGCTGAGCCCCCCCGACACGTTTCTGCTGTGAGACTGTGCGACTGGTGTTAGAGGGTAACTAGAACACAGCGCTCACACCTCATACAGACAACGAAGAAACACCACGTTTTTTGTTTTTTTTTTTTTCAGCTGGATGTTTCGAGCAGTTTTTAAGGAGGGATATATGTTCCATTGGGCAGATCATGTCCTCGTCACACACAGCTTTTCTGTCCGCAGACGTCGATGGGTTCTCTGGTATTTTTGCACCTGGTCTGACTCTGCAGTGTGAGCACTGGGGGTTCGGGGATGCTGACAGGCTGCTCTGTGCACTTTGTTCATTATCACACTAATGAATGCCTTGATACAGGCTCCTAAATGCAGCATCAACAAACAGGTTTCAAGGCATTAACAATGGACCCTTTGTGCATTTGCAACAAATCTGAGACTAAAGTTAGAGGCTACAAGGCTGCCAAGCCGGAGGCTGCAGGCCAAGTTTGCATTTGAAAATGTTAAACCGCTGGATGTTTGACGAATTGTAGTTTGTCAAATTCCTTCTGGTGATTTGGCTGTCAGACTTCACGATCCAGCGGTTCGCCAATTCTTCGTGGACTTGTCTTTTGTTCCAGAAGAACTACCTCTGCACACGGTTTATTAAGAAGCATTCGGATGTGCAGCCTTGACAGAGGTCCTCTGAATGCTTACTTGTCATCACCAGGTTTTTAATGCGAATGTTTTTTTTCCTCATTTTACTGACAGCTTACGCTGACTCTGAATCTGACCATGATGTTAACACGGCTGGCAACTTTGTTTTTTGTACTATTAAATTACAACTGAGATAACAATAATAAAAAAAAAAAAACATGCGCCATATTTGAAATGAAATGCACATCGTAAAATAATGACTTCTGCTCTGTCACACAGGCAGTTATTTAAAGGATGATTATTGGATAGTTTGTCTCATCTTTGTCACTTATGTTAAATGTGGTAACTAGTAAACATCCCATAATCATGACTGCTTTTGAGAATTTCACAGAGTACGTTAGCTAGCTACGTTTCTGCAAAACCACAGATAATTTCAAGCTGTACGTCACTTTATGTTACAACTCTGCTGTTTGGGTCTCTGATAACAACACTGTGCTCACGCTCTGGTTAGGTTCAGACACTAAAACAACTCAGTTGGGGTTAGGAACACATCACGGTTTGGCTTAAAATACAACTTTTGGTTGCCACAAACATGGCTGGAAATGTCCCGGAGTCTACTTTAAAAACCATCCAGCGGTGTCACACTTTACAAATGCTGCAACACGGACTCGTCCATTCGGCAGCCTCGTCGATTTGGAACTGCATTTTAACAAAACGTCAGCCTCTATAATGTTAGAGTAGTTGTCAGAAAGAGGAGGGGGGAAGTGAGAGATGGTGGTGGAGGGTAAGGCGAGGAGGAGATGCAAAGAAAACCAGAACAACAGACAAAGAAACTGCAGACAAAAGCGGTGAGAAAGGAATAGAGACGCTGGCTTTGTTCTCACGGCATCATTTCAACGTAATGACAGTGATAACGTGACATCCCTTCATAAAGACAACAATGGCACAGTATCGTGGCCGTTTCACTCTGCGGGACACGGTGAAACGGATCCACTACCCTCGTGTTGACAATCGATTCTTCATCTAATCATTCGTACTGAGCTGCAGACGTTAAAACATTTCCCGGAGGGCTTTGTCTGTACTTTTTTTGGGGATCAGAATATCATCAATTACCTTAAAATTTCCATTAAAGCAGGTTCTACCTCAGGCATAATACTTCCACCTGCACCCTCGTGTTAGATGCTGCAACACGTTCTCACTCCCAGGTCGTCAGCTACATCCAGCATTGTGTCAAAGTCTGCTCCCCTGCTGTGACGTGTGTCCTCGGACCGGGTCCGAGGTGTTATTTTAATACAAGCAGGTGCTTTACTTTGCCTTTTTTCATGGCACTGGAATCGGGATTTCTAGGTCAAAGTACACTTGTTTTGTTTTTTTTGCTAATGCCATGTTTGCAATACAATACAACAGGCGGACACCAGGAGAGTTTGAGGAGTTTTCTGTCCTGTATTTGACGACTCCAAACCATCCCAACCGTCTTCTCGTTCTTTCTATGAACATTTTTTGTGGGAAACCTCCAGACACGATGTGCTGCATTTCGGAGAGCACTGAATTCAAGATGATTACAGCAATCATTCTTTGTGAAGAAGCAAACCGCAAACTTTCTTTTTTTTCTTTTTTCCAGCTTTCAAGTTGACACCTTCTGCCTGATACTCGATTTTAGGGGATCGCAGCACTTTGACAAAAATATCCTGCTCGGACAAAAATTGTTTTGAACATTGTAAGATGACAAATTGAGCCTGTCGTGATCTTTTTTTGCCTCCCGCCTGTAAATATCAGCGCCTTGACTGTCTGAAGCTGTGAATTTTGCGTCTTTCCTGAGAGTCTGACTTTGAAAGTTAATCTGCACAGTTGAAATGCCAAGTTGTCAAAACCGGACAGCGCTTGGCTGACAGGCATATTTGTCATCATGGCGTGTGGGCATGCAGCTCCGGATGCCCTGATGGATTGTGGGACAGAAAGCCACGGCGGTGGTCTGGGAGAACCCTTCTCCCCACCAATAAATCTGCATCACCCCTTCCACACTGTCATTCCTCCTTAATCTCCTTTTAATCCTCATTCTTTTGCTTTCCCACCTCACATCCTCTCCTCATCCTGAAAAGAATCAAAAGCAACATCATCTCGTCTCCTATTCTCGTCACTTCCACCTTTTTTCCTCCTCTCTCTCTCTTCACCGATTTACTTTCTCGTCTCTTCTGGCCCTGAAGGCAATAAGGGCCTCTGCTCATTTCTGTCAACCTCTCCTTGCCTTCCTGTCCTGAAGTGGACTCCTAAAAGCAGCCCAGATTCTCCCTTCTGCCCTGAACATTAAAATTCAAACATCCTCTTCCTTATCTTATTCTCTTGTTTTCCTACTTTTCTCCACCCTCGTCTTGTAGCGGTGTGAATAAATCAGAAAAGACTGAGCGTGTCATCAAATCTCATATTCAGTCATTCAGTCGATTTGATTTACTTAAAATTGACTTCTTCTGACTCAACACTAGTTCAAATGCAGATTTGGAAAACAGCCACCCGGATTCAGTCATCAATAATTCAAATTATGACAACTTGACACTGAGGGCATTAGTTGAAGGAATGACTTATTTCCAAGGCCTTTGTTTTGGCCTCAAACCACATCAGCTCAGTGTGAAACAGTTTCCGTCGCCTCTTCGCTCTGTGCTGTCCTGCAGCTCTGCAGGAAAGAGAGCTTACACAGATTTGTTTTTGTTTTTCAGCTTGTACCGTATTTCTCAGCTGTGTAAATAAGTCTGTTAGCAGCAAAGCAGTCATAAAACCATCATGACAAACATTTAGGTCTTATCAAATATAACTGATTCAGATGTGTCGAATCAGTTGTGGTGGCTTTCAGAGCTGTGACCAGTGCTACGCTGATGACACTACTGTAATTAAGTGCATCAAACCATGACGCTCCACCTGCCACTTTATCATCAATTTTGCACAGGAACAGTTCCAAGATCAAGTTTGCAATCACGCAAAATGTGCTAAATCCAGTTAGTCTTTCAAAATAAAGCTTGCTGATGAACAATTCACATTATTATACATTCTGGACTGTTATTAATGGCGTCAGATGGTTGCAGCTTGGTTAAGTGTCTGTTTGAGCATCACAGCTGGGCGGGACAGCTTCCAAGCAAGAGACCACTGTTCAAGACAGGTTTCAACATTCGGAAGCGGAAAACCAGACAGTTTCAAGCCATGTTTGTGGCAACAAAATGATATAATTAAAGCCAAAACACAATCTTTTCATTACCCTGACCAAAGGGCAACATGAAGAAATACAAGGTTTGCAATAAATGGGCATCATTTATTATTATGTTGCCGCCAACTTCCTGAATCAATGAGATCAAAATTCATCAGCTCCACTGTAATGAAAATTTAAAAAACTGTGAACACGTTCCTCAGCATCCATCGATCATCGTTCACCTCATCCCAGTCCCACATCTGCCTGAGGATACAGCACCGCCTGCAGCCTCCACCACAGTCAGCACCCTGGAGAAGAGTTGAGGCTGTAGTTTATCTATGTGAGAAGGTCTTACAGAGAGAATTTAGATCAGTTTGTGAGTCTGAGACACTGAGACAACATTAAACCCTGACATGACGCCAGCTTGTTGAGAAGCAGTGTTTTAGATACCCGCTTTGATTTTGTTTCTGCTGCTGTGACCAAAAGCAGTTCAGGAATAGTTCAATTGGTATTCAAGTAAAGCTGCTACACTCAAACTCAAATTAAGCCAGTCAAATATCTCTGAAATGTTTTCTCCATATTTAAGCCTCTCCGTAATATCTGTTTGGATGCACTCTGAAAGGTCAGCAGCTTACAGGTTTGCTTTAAGCGTTGTAGGGTGGCATGAAATCCAATCTGAGCCTTCCCCTCCAGTTAGCCCTGCTACAAGTTTTGCTGTCATGCCTCACTTTGTGGGGAAACAAGATACCGCAAAATGATTCTGCCTCACTCTCATTCACACAGAAGCATGTAGCTCCGGCAAAAAAAACACAAGGCGGCCTCAAAGTTGCTCAGATGAAAAAAACGAGTGCTTTTATCCATTGCAATGATTAAGGTTAGCTGGAAACGCTGGATAAATTGAGTGTAAGTGGGTTTAACTACCTCTGCACCCACGAGTCCTCACGCTCTCTCCCCCCCTCTATCATATTTTCTCAAAGCTGTCGCAGCTTGACTGTCGGATCTGCTTTGTTTTTATGTCTTGGTGATGGAAACAAACAGCTGAATCTCTCCTCATTGAGTCCCTGCATTGTTTGCCGGCCTTGGCGAGATTATTTCTACACGGATTCTCCTTCATTCATCCAGTAAAGGCTGACTAATCATATGTGCTCTTTATGACTTTGTCATAAGAGCTTGTCTTGGACATTGTTGCAGTTAGACACAGCAGTCGTGTCCCATCATCCATATATGCACATATATTTGCAAAGATGACGCAGTGTGGGTCAAACTTGGCTCGTGTCACTGTGGCAGAAAAGTCGTCCTGGCACGACCGAGTTCACAGATGGTTCACTGCGAGCTATGAATATGCTGACATGAATATACAGGAGGGGACTGTAAACCCAGAAGAGCAAGGTCGAGGGAACATACAACATCTGCTCAGACAACCAAAAACTGGAACAATCACATTTAAATATTTGTTCAGAGAGTTAACAGCGTCAGAGTAAAGAACGAAGACAGTACGGTCCTGCCCTCCCCTCACATTATACAACGTATCCAATAACAATGAAAAGGAAAAGGGTCAGAGGCTTTCTTGTGGTGCTGGGAGAACAACTTGTCCCTCAAAATAGACAAACCTATCGAGGATGTAACTGATGTTAGGCTGCACCATTTCCACCACCTGCTGTGATTGTTACATGTTTTAAAAATCACATACATATGAAATATACAGAGCTCCATCCGTCCTACCTGGTCTGAATCTCTCAACATGTACTCAGGAAAAGAGTTATCTGCAAATTTTGGTAACTTCTCCTCCGGGTTAACAGGGTTGCTTAGCGGGTGACCAGGATCGTACACAGGAAGCAACTACACCTGGAGGACACATACCATATACCACAGGGGGGGCACAGAGGAGATTACCCACCTGCGTCACCACCTAATCACACCATTACCACCTGGACTGGCAGGTCAGTTCGGTATGAAGAAGCCACAACTCAACTCAGAGACTGTTTTACCCAGACAGCAGCCCCAATCTTCCATCATTTCTATTTGTAATGTAAGTGCTGCTTGGTATAATGTCAACTGCAACATTTTTTTCCATGAAACACATGCTATGTTTTTGTACAACAACAATGTCGCAGGATGTTGGTTCAAGTAAACGGCTGATGTACAGTGTTCAGGACTTCAGCACCAGAGACCAGGACACAACAAAATCACTTAGTTAGGTTAAAAAAAAAGGTGTTAATCATAATGGCTGTAAAAAAAGACAATGTATTGAAAGAACAGATAATGTTGTGAACATTTTGAAACTATCTATATTATCAGATGAAGCGAGACCTAATTATCATATCGAGTACCAGCAACAAGCTGAGTGCTGAGAAGTGAACAATCTGGACATACATCATCGTGTTGTAGAGGTGTCATATATGCACTTTTATGACTGTGGGTGTAACAACCAGTCACACCCGCAGTCACACTGACCGACACCATGAAGAACCGTTGCCGACACGAGTACATCCAGACTAACCCTAACCCTGCACCACCATGGCACACTTTGAAAAGCAAAAAGGGTTTAATATTCCACCGCTTTACTGACTAAATGTGGCACATTGACACAATATTGATGTCAGTTTATGTGAAGGGTCCCCAACACCTGAATAAAGTCAATGAATACGCTCTCCAACTGGCTGCTCATGCACAACAACAACATCTTCTGCTGACTTGGTCATCTGGTACACTCTCAAATCCTCTTTTTCCCCAAAATTGAACACAAAGAATCCAACATCAGTTGTCTTCACACTCTGTTATCAGTCTCCTCTAAGTCGTTTTAAGCCTCTCTGGGAGCACATAAAATTTTGAAAGATGCTTTAATCACATAAACATTCAGCACATAGGAGCTTTAAAGAGCATTTTCTCTCCGCTCCCTTTTCACTCCTGCTTTCTTCTCCTGCTTTTAGCGCACAGCAGAGTGCAGTAAAGCGTCAACAAAATTATACGAATCGCTCTTCTACATGACGCCCTCTTTGATGTTACTGAGTAAAGGAAGAACGAGTAAAAAAAACAAAAATGACTGTGGGGGAGCACGGATCGGTGGGACATAGGAGGTGGATGTAGCAGGATGAGATATGGAAGGAAACAGCAGGACGGGAGCTAAAGAGTAATGGGTGGAGTGATTATTTGGTCTGGCTGTTGTACACATGGCTGAACAAGAGCTGAGTGCTCAGGCAGAAATTACACATGATCAGTCTTTAACCTCATGAACTCAGATGGTTCTGCACTGCTGCACACAGTAGTTCTACCAGCGGTTCACCACGACAAACCCAATCATGTTGTGTTGTTGGAGTCTTGTAGCTCGGTCTCATTCCCAAGGGATGGCGGTCGACACGTCCTACAGTCGAGCTGGGTTTGAGACTCAAAAATCAACTTTTCTTACAAGCAGCACCTTTAGAATACCAGAAAAAAGCATCTGTGTACTCCAAGGTGCGCATCTTTCACTTACTGAGGCAAGCTTTCAGTCAGGGGCCTGAGTTAAAACACAGACAAACACTTCTGTCTCATGGGGATTGGAGTGTCGAGCTATACATAAGCTTTCATCAGAGACAGACAAATAGAAGCGCCGTGCAATCAAAACACATAAAGCAGCCGATGACAAAAAGGAGCAGATGCTCTTCCTGTTTTCTCCAGAGCCTCTTTGTCAACACTTCACAAAAGCGAATCTTTAAGATTAATAAAAGTGCTGATGAAAACATACAGTGTAGAACAAAGCCAAGGATGTGGAGTCAGTATTAAAGGGGGCCAGATCTGCTGCAGGGTTACACTTTGCAAATCAACACTACCTAATACTCATATTACATTACAGTTCTCCACTTTTAAAACATTCAAAGGTCCCATATTATGAAAAACACGTTTTCTCTGGTCTCTACATATATAAGCTGGTCCTCCCTGAGCCTGCCAACTTCCAGAATGAGGAAAGCAAGCGATTCCTTCATGGTCTCTGCAGCCCACCCACTGGTAACACAGCGCTCATACAGGCTGTTCAGATTCTGCCAGTTTTCACATGCACTCACGCCACACATCACACGGCGAAAGCGTGAGAGTTGGCAGCTATGCTATGTTCTGTCCCAGCTACAGAACAACAGAAGAGACAGTGGTTACGTTTCATTTTTAAGGACAACTTGCCGGCTGCGGTTCATGTTAGCTTGTATGTGTGTGCTAACCACTTCACATCAGACTGCTTCAGTAACGAGGGTCAGTACAAAGCTGGCTTTGCCTCGACACTGACCCTCGTAAAAGGATCAGTCCCATCCATACCGGACCCAGCAACGGCACCCGAGCGACAGGTAAGTGTCGCCGCGGTTTGATAGTATTTACAGTTGCCGACGAGTCTGGAGAAGTCCGCTGGAAACTGGCTAACTAGTTAGCTCTGCTTCGGTCGGTTATGCAATGGCGTCTGAAGTGAGTTTGATGTTAATAATATTACGATGGAGCTTGGTTGTCACAGTACAAAGTCTGGAAACGTGCAGACTGGAGACAGAGACGATGCGAACAGTCCAAGAGGTTGGAGACTGTGTTGGAGACAAACACAGCTTTTCGGTAGCTGTTAGCCATTAGCTACATGGTAGTAACACATATGAACAAACTAACATTATTCAGACACACTAACCATTCGGAAACGTCCTGCTGCAGCCGCAGAGTCTGTACTTCTTCAGGAGCCTCTCCTTCTGGGTCCGGTTCTGGGTCAAACTGGTTCGGTTGAATGACAGCATGTCGGCGAGCCATAGCATACATCCACTGTAAACATTAGCGCATGCTACCGCTAACTTAATTGGCATCGTCTCCCTGAGAGGCACGTGTAGCAGGCAAGGCTCTCCAAGTAGGCGTTGACAGATGGAGCTCATTAGCATTTAAAGGTGCAGGCACAGAAACAGACTGCTCTGAATAGAGCTCAGTGGAGCGAATTTTAGACAGCTGAAATTCAGGACCACGGATGGTTTGGGGCAATACATATCGAATACAGTGTTGTTGGACCTCTGGCAGCTGTGTGAAATTGATGAAAAACAATATAATATGGGACCTTAAAAGTAATGACATACAGAGACAGTACAGTGTTTGACATTGATTGTCCCGGTCCACACTAGTTCTCCTGGGGTATGGCAACACCACTTGGACAAACCACACGCAGAACTGCAGCACACCACAATACTAGAATTACAGCCCTGGTTTAGATCTGCCAAGCCCAAATACTGACAAGAATCTACTAAACATAGGTGGATATGTTTTGATCTCTTTAATGTGGAGATTCAAGTACAGTCTATTGGTAATGCTAATGATGTTAGCAAAAGGTGCTAAATGCCACAAAGGTTTATAGCTAGCAGCTGACAGCAACAATGACAACCACAGCTGATCCACAGTGGTGGGTGTACAACGTTCATTGTCTCAATGAAATTAATTTCAGACACCATCCTGGCTACATTTGTTGGGCCAACAAAGCTTCATGGCTAGCTTGCTTAGCTGACTTTGTCTACAGAGACATGGCTTGTATACTGTTATAAGCTATAGTGAAATGCATCTCAATCTATCTAAAGGAAGAGAACGCAGCTTCAGGTCAATTTTATGAAGACTGCACGATCCGCAATACTTCTCTCTGACTGCGAAGCTTTCAAAATAGGAGACATGCCCCAACAAGCAACAGTGATGTGGTAGTAGGTAGTGTCTTTTGGCAACTACGAATCTATCGGTGGGAAAGTGACTCTTCAGTGCTCAGCTCCTCAGGAAAACAGCGTCCATTCATGGCAGAGAGCTGAGTCAGTCCCACCGTCAGCTGACAGAGCTAATGTGATGTGATCTCAAGGAAAAAAAAAAAACTTGAACTCACAATGTCTTGATTGCTTTGGATGGTGCACAGCGGGTCAGAATCTCTCTCGTACAATTTTACATTATCTATGAAATTTATGATGTATAGTTCAGCTTAATAAAAATAAAAATGGGGATGATAACACATTTATTTTCCACCAGATGCACCAAAATACATAATTGAAAAATAGCTGGTCATTTTAGAGCATGGTCTTCCTAAATTACTGTCTCTGAGTCATGTAGACCTATATTTGGAGCTCAGCCTTGTTGGCGAAGCTTGTTCTCTCACATGGTCCAGGAGCTACAGTGCTTCTCTTCTGGGTGTCATTTTAATTTAGTTTAAGAGGTAAACAGTAAAAATCCTGCGACAGTACTGTTGTTGTTGTTACTTCTAGCCACATTCATAAGTAATGGTGATAGTTGTCTTCAGGCAGTGCTTCACTGTCTTATTCTTAAAAGCAATTTCTGCTGGACCATCTCTTCTTCATGGAAACCCAGTCAGTATTACAGTGCGTAAAGCTGAGAGGGACCCTAAAAAATGGATAGAGTCCTGAAAAGCTGCTAACCTAATGGGTTGGAAAACAAATAAACAGCCATGAGGTGAGAGGGGGCATAAAAATGAATGAATTCCTTGCAGGGGTCACTTTATGTCTGCTTGTGCTTCTATGTGTGTGTGCCGGTACGTGTGTGTGTGTCGGTTAATGAACCCTATAGAGCCGAAGCAGGCGGCCCCCACCACTCTTTTACAAGATCCTTTTACAGCCACAGTGAATCTCCAAGAAAGCCATCAGTGTGTGTCTGAGTGTGTGTAAAGGCATATGTGCTTCCATGAGGTTGTGTCTACTTGATTTATAAGCCTGTGCGGGTGTGCAAGAGTGTGTGTGTGTGTGTGTGTGTGTGTGTGTGTGTGTGTGTGTGTGTGTGTGTGTGTGTGAGAATATGTGTGACCTGAGACGGCGCCCGCACATTTTACCGTGTGCACTGGCGCTTACGACCCCAAAATAGAAATGGAGAAAATGAAGTACAACAACCCTAAAACAGGGGCGGCAGCAAGTCAGACGGCAACAATCTGTGTTAAAATACCCTCACTGCTGTCCTCTGGAAACCTCCGAGCTCGAGTGTCGGTGGATTAGCTCAATCAATGTGAAGCTGGTGGAAGATTCTGGAGTTTAGTGAAGGCAGATCCTTCAAACCACCTCTCAAAGTCAGACTGTACAAGAAAATAATTAAAGGGACAGTTAGGAGGTAAGTAATGAGCTGCAGTCGTTAGGATCAGCAACAAAACTTATTTTAGCATCTAAAAACAGCCCATCTAAAAGTAAAGATCAATATCAGTTTAAGTGTTCACCATATTTATAATGCTTTCACCGCTTTAACCTGCCAAAAAACACCATTATCCACCCAGAAAATATAAGCCAAACGTTGCTCTCTTCAAACACCAGAATCCATTGGAAAAAACTGTCATTTCACTTTGCAGAACACAGGAGTTGCTGGTCCACCGCTGCAGTTAGGTTGGTTGCGTAATTGCGTGACATTGGTGAATCCAAACTAACCCTTTAAAACACCAACAACGCACAATAACAGGAACAAACTAAATGTTCAAGGCAGCGGTAGATGAGCCAAAGCAGTCTGGTGGCTTTAGAAAGCGCAATATTTGGCCTTTGGTACTACACCAGTACTGCTGCTGCTTTTCCAAAATAGGGACCATCTACTGGGGTAATACACTAACCTTATACCCCACTTCAAAATACCCAACTATCCCTTTAATGAGAATAGATTTTACAACCAAGTGAATGAAAGGACGGTGCCCAAAACGATGAACTGAACAGACTAAGTGTTTGAAAGCCACGAAGGGAAACTGGAGTTCACTATTTTGTGTTCTCATTTGCATTAAAGGTGCTATTTGTAAGAAAAGTTGATTTTTGAGTCTCATCCCCAACTCGTCAGATACTGACACATTGGGATTGTGATCGGACCAGTACCATCGAACCTTTAACGGAACACTTCCACTATAGAACAGAACCTCATGTGTCTGCTGTTCACTGTGCTGGTTTTGCAGAATATCAGGCCTTCATAGCAAGTTTATGTTCAAGAAGGGTACAAAGCAGCAGTTTGAACAGCTTTTGATCACCAATCAGGGAAACATACCACGTTGACATGCATATGTGTTACTATGAAATGATTTCACATAAACACACAGCTTATGGGCTCAACATCGGTTATAAGAATGCTTTGTGACCAGCAGATGGATTCATTAGCAATTTAGAAATTGGGCTAAAATCACATTTTTCAAAAATCCTGTGTTTGGTCTGCTTGCCTTCACACCAGAAATGAATCGCTCGGAAGCAGACTTTGTTGTCAGGCCTAGTTGTTGGCCTAGCACAAACGTATATCAGTGTTCTTTAACCAGGAGTTTACACTGCAAAGGAATTACAGTGAGGTGAACTTTAGGCTTAGACAGGCCAGTAAAGTACGGTCTGTAACTTCCCCGATAAAACTTTTTATTTGAAGAATGTTTTGCTGTTCCAGTGTCTAGTCATCACTGTATTACATTTGCTTTGTGTACTGAGTAAATATGGTCTTCGGTTAATAAATCTAAATCTGAGACTTTGATGCTGAGACACTAAGTGTATTTGTTCACAATTATTTAAATCATGTCAGATGGCTTCACTTGTGAATTAAATGCTAGCTGCAGTCATTTTCCAAAAGATGTTTAATGTGAGGCAATTCTCTGCAGCAGATGGGGAGGAGGGGACAAAGAGGAGCCATGGGGGCATGGAGGAAAAGCACCTTCAGTCCTTTAAAGATAAAAAACCACTGATGCATATCCAGAGCATGGATACATCATTATCCAGGTGGAAAACACTTCAGTTTCCATGTTTGTCTCTTCCTTTATTCATCCAGCGCTTAGAATACTATTTTCAAGCCTTTTAGATGTATTTTCTTAGCACTGTGCTGCCTCACATTCAGTTACACACCTGGGTTCGTCCGGTGGCTACATCACAGCAGCTGGAGGTGAAGTACCTTGCTCAAGGGTACTTGATGGGTTTCAAAGGGAGATGAGAAAATGGCACTTATTCCTTTCGCACGCTAGATTTTTGAACTGAACCGGCACACATGTGCTCGCAAACTCACATCTTTCTCCCTCAAGAGATTCTTATTTTAGTTCGAACACTGATATCAAAGTTGATAACAGCGGTGCTAAAATAAACTGAATGCTGCTCCCTACACCCACAGTGGATGTACCTCAGGCTTTTCTTCCCAGCTACAGATGCATTTCTAAATTGGAGCACTTTGAATACGGTTATGATGATGGTACACAACAGCACTCAGCTACACCGAGCAGCAACCGCAAGAGCCGGTTCACTTTTACACAACCAACCAAGATGATATACATGATGTGCATACACAACAGTGTAAGAGCCGTCTCATTCTGATTAATGCAAACTATCAGTCTGCATTGCAATGACACATTTGCATTGATAATGATGTTGATCAATGCATTTTTTGCAATGTTTGTCCCTAAATTAAAAAGTTACAGCACCGAGACTCCAGTCGGCTGTGACCGTGCAACGTTTGTCTGTGCAGGACTAATAGATAATAGGAGACGCAGGTAAACAATTTAATTTTGTATTAAACTTGCAAGTTCCATCTGTAAACCGAGAAAACTGTGATTTAAGCCTGAGCTCTTTTCAAAACCAATTAAAAAAGGAGCAGTTTGGGCTTTAGCAACAGAATGTGCAGGTGGACAGGACAAAGGTCTACACAGCCAATTAACGATTTGTTAATGCTTTGGCTAAACTTCAGAAATAAACTCTTGTTTGTTGTCTGGTGGGCCTTTGCAAGCGAGAAATATCACTCTTAATTGTTAAAAAATTCTTCAAAATATACAGCAAACATTTCACCATGTAAAGATACAAGATGGACTTTTGATTTTTTTGATAGTCAATCATATTCTTCAGCTAAAATATGCTGAGTGCGTTTGACACTGTGCTCAACCCTCCTGTGTCACTTTCTCACAGTCTGTTGCTGTGTCTCAATTCAGGGTCTGCATCCTTCGGAGGAGCGTTTGAAGGCCAATTACGTCACAACGCCACGCGAGGGCTGTCCCAATCCGAAGGCTCCTCCAAATGCAGCACACGAATGTGGTCTTCTTTCCCCTCTTTTTGGAGGATGCACAGCTACGATCCTTTGTGGCCTCACATATCCCAAGATTCTTGCGCGCCCGAAAAAGAAAATGGCGACATTGCATGGCATAGATCGTCACTTCCACAGGCCTAGGCGGCAGAAATCATGACGTAGGGGTAAAACATCTGGTGACGCGACCAGGAAATGGTTCAAAGGCTAGACCGGCTAAATGTCTGACGTGGTTAACGAGTTCTCTCCGAAGCACTCGCCATCGAAGACTGCGTCCTTCGAAGGATGCGGACCCTGAATTGAGACACAGCATGTGTGCTCCCTCCTGTCCTGTGTCTCACCCGTGTTGTCCGTCTGTTTTTACATTCAGCTTTGCTTTTGTCCAAAACATCTTACAGTAATTCATACATTATATTTACTCATACACTGATGGCGGTGGCTGCCATGTAAGGGAGCAGTTTGGGGTTCAGTTTCTTGGACACCAAGGACACTTCTACATGGAGACCAGGGGAATCGAACCAGCGACTTTCTGATAACAAGACACTGGCTCTACCCCTGAGCCACCCTGTTTTTGACCAGAGCCCCTTCCCATGTCTTGCAGTGTCTTTCTGTGTCACCCTGCATCCTGCATGTTTCTGCTTTTTGTTCCTTTGTGTGTTTCTATGATTTTCTGTTTTTGGATACTCGGCTTTTGCAAAATAAAGCTCGCCCTTTTTTCTTAACCCTGCCTGCGTCCTTGGTGTTTTTGGGTCCTAACCTTTTTAAAACACAATTTGTAACACATAATGTGCCATAAAATCTGAAGTGTTTGTCAGCGGGCTGTATTTTGAAGGTCTAACTGGACAATGTCACTTGGGATCGGCTCTAAACTGTGAGGCACACGTCCCCAAAGAGTCTTGATGTTTTGACATTGTCATTGGTATCAAAGTTATCCAGTTTTAATAGCTTGTCCTGCGTACTTCTGATGGATCCAATTTGCCATCGTTAAGACAAATATAATCTAATCAGTTAGATATTACAGCTTTTGTGTGAAAGCAATCACAAACACTGACCTCTTTAACACTGACTGAAAGATGCATGATTGGATTTTTTGCTGAACAAAACTGCAACCCATAAAATGACAAGTAATTTGAATTAATCTCCGTGAAAATTATTAATTTCAACAAAGTGGAATTTAGTGCAAAGGTAAGGCCACTGAGGTATTCCTTTTTCTTTCCTTCCACCCGCCTGGCACACGGTCTGTATCCCCCTTTTCCAGCAAAGAGACGCGCTGACTTTGCCGCAGTATCACAAGAAATCCAACACCTGGACTGTTGTTGAATGTCATCCTGTCGCCCATGTATCTCCTGACAATTTCTCCTGCAAGCCGCCTGATGAAACAGAAAGGTCATTGAAGTAATGTTAAAAAATGATGTGGGGGGGGAAGAAAGAGTCCCCGCTCCTCAACACCTCTCAACGTTAACTCAGAAAGTCTTTGATAACTTTCAAAAAGAAAGTTTTGGTTGGCAGGTGGAGGCAAACAATTAAAGAGGCAGCGGGATGAAACGTTTGGAGGTAATGATTAGATATTAGTGCTCTGCTGTGACGAGCGGGAATGACGAGGCGAAGAGGAACTCCAGTTAATTGTTCTTCAGAGGGTTTATTGTTTTTTAGATCCGGAAGAGGCGGAGGGGGAGACAGAGTCGACATGGAAGGCGACAGAAGGGGAACACACTGACACAAGACTGTGAGGGAGACAGTCAGAGACTTATTCAACCGTTCACTGAACTCCTTTGGTTTATAATGTGACCGTGATGACTCTAACTTCCTCCTAATGAAGCAGGGTATTTGTCAATATTCCCTTCAGGCAGAGTGGGACAAACTGGGACGAGCAGGCAGCCGCTGACAGACGGCGAGTTGATCGGAGTCTCTCTCTGAAGAGCTGCTGCCCATAATGAGAGCTTCCATGACTGACGAGGTTTCAATTAAAGTGGGTTAGATTGTCTAAAAATGCTCAGGGAAATATAAACTAAGTAAGCTGCAAAAGCCCGTGCTGATAGAACGAGAGCGAACATGAAGCTAATTTTCCACTTTGCATCATTTGTACAAATTTGACGTGTGGATTGATTTTCTCGTTCACCTCCGGTTCTTTTAACGTTCACAAGATCTTGAGTAGGTTGTGGATCCGTTGCCTCTCAATTAATCTCTTTTCTAGTTATTTTTACCTTCGTTATCTAACCTGCTGCAGTTGAGATGAAGTCAGCACAGTCACCACAATAAAATGTTGCCATTGTACATTCAGCAGACGAGGAATACGTCAGAACGTAAGCTTCATACACATATCCACCTTTCTACGTCGTGTCGCATCACGTTCAGATTACATGTATGTGAGCTGACTTTGACATGTCCGAAGGGGGGAGTGGTGGTGGTGATGTCACAGCCAGGTGAGACGACTGCCGAGCCAGACTCCAAAGTTCAAGATGACGTTTCAACATTTGTAAGTGAAAAAGCCACTTGATAGTTTTAACCAGATTTCAGGAGTTTGTAGCCACAGAAATAACTGTTTCCAACCAAAAACATGATCTTTTCTGAAAGCCAATCAAGTGTTTTTTGTCCCTAAACCCAACCAGACCATAAGCGCAGCACGACACACTACTGTGTAACGCCATGGCCCCCTTTCCTACTTCCAGCCTCCCTGGTTCTGGATCCTGACTCCTGACGTCTGAAAGTAGAAGCATGTGATGCAGCGTCGCGTGTTGAGCGGCCTGATTTCCATTCCCCTCCACATTCTGGCCATTACAACAGGAAGGCTCACGCTGATCTTTCAGCTCACACTAGATTTCTTCACATAATTTAGGAGTATGACGTCCAACCCTCGGCTTTGTGTGCGATCCAGCTTGATTTCTGAACTGGTCAGGATTTTTAGATGCCCCTGTGATTATCTGCGCTGCATCTGTCAAAATCGGGATACGACTTTACACCACAGCAGCACTTTCATGATGAAATATATCACAAATGCGATATGGATATACCGTTCTTCAGCCCCTCATCGAAACACACGAGCTCTGCGTGCGACGGAGGCCGTTCACTGTGGCCGCTGGATCTGATGGACGTCACGTGGTTCAGCAGCTCCTCTGTTCCACTGAAATGACCATTCAGATATAATGAGTTTAACAAGAATGTCTGTTCCATCGCTTCATATTCTGTGATTATATCCTCATGAATATTCATTTCCTATGAGAACACGAGCTGAATGAGGTGACAGCGGTCTCATTGCTTTCATCTTCTCATTAAGCCACAGCGGTGTTCGTTTTCTCTTAACCATAAAATATCACCCCTTTGTGTCAGACACTCATCTCACTCCTTTACTGTTGTTGTTTTCATTCTATTCTCAGTTGTTTTCTGGAGTATCAGAATAATGGAGAGCTGTCCTTTTTTTTCTTTTTCTTCTTCCTGCAGCTAAATTAAATCTATGCAATGAGACAGTTAATAAGTATGACTGTTATTAATCTAACTTGTTAGGGACGGTGGGCATTTCATCTGCAGAAACCGAATTGTAATTGCGGCATTAAAATTCTGTCATCTGAATACATCAAGCAGTATTTTATTATAATTACACTATAACCACAAAAAGAGTGTGGCCCAGCTGACTTTTCATTTACCCTGATGTCTTTCTGCCGGTCGCGAGGATTACGATTGACAGTCCGACTGTACAGGCTGAGACAGTCATGATCCAAAGTGTAATGTGAGAGTGGATTCAAGGTATTACTTTTGTACGACTGCCTCGAACAGGACGAGAATGTTTAATGTCTTCTGTCGTTACCCTCCAGCAGCTGGAAAATCGTGGGAAACTTTGCAGAGCATCTGCTACGTCGGGTGTTTCGGTGAATGCTGCGACGTTGTTTTGCTGTGGACTACAAAATTTCAACCGACACTCCATCAATATGGGGATGAATAGATAATGACTGAATTTTCAATTTTGGGTGGACCTTGCCTTTAAGTTTCTTCAACTTCAGTCATGACTGTGCAATGACAGTATAGTCCTTATGAACGCTTCATTTATATCTTCATTCATGTCATCAGTGTCAACGACTATATTTCGGGCTCCTTAGGACTGAAAAAAGCAAAATATGATCCAATTTATTTATTTTGTTTATGGTCCGAACTGCCTCATTAAAAGAGAAATCAATGGAAGTCGAGCTATTCTTTGCTAACTCCAAAGAAAATCATCAAATTCAGAAATAGGTATACATTAATTACAATAATGCGCAATAATGACATTCTGTGATTCCACATTTTTTTAGACTTGTGCTTGTAAATAATTCTGACCGAGCAGAAAAAGGAAAGGTCAGAGTACACACTGTACGGTGACATGATGGGAGGGAATGACTGTCGTGATCAGCAGACTACAGTGCAACAAACATCAGGCAGCAGACAGTCAGAGCACGTTCACAAAACGCTGCTGCCTGATGGGCTGGTCCTGCTGCTGAGAGCTGATGAGCATCAGGACGCCACTGATGTGTGCGCTCACACTGACAACCTTGGGTGTGGTTTGTTTTGACATGTGTCATACGCTGCCTCTCTGCGTGGTGCTCAATTTTGCAGGTTCGTTTTTTTTCTTCTCATTCATGAATGATAACGCAGAATGTAGGCGACACAGCATCCTGCTGAGAATCTGCTCTCCCTCTACACAGAAGACATTTCAGAAAAGGAGTGTCTCTCCCTATATATACACATATATACACATATTGCGTAATTCTGAGGTTGGTTATACTCTCACTAAATATAACCACAGATGACTTCACTTGTCAGGAGGAGTTCTTCACAGTACGTGTTCCCTTTTATTCGAGCCCAAATTGTATTCTGTCTCATCATGTCAAACAGAGTCGGGTGGAGATGTGCTGCCGTTGGCCTCTTGTCTTTGTGTCATTATGTCTACATGAGCGGATCCAAACATTTAGACTGTTTGGACCTTGAAAGAAGACCGAGACCCAGTTTTCTCTCTTGTTTTTTTTGATGCGGTTGTTTCTTTTTCATCAACCAAGCAAGTTATATGGGAACAACACCCCCTCAGACTGCAGCCCTCCCTGGATGACAACACTCGGGCTGAATCCAAATGTCCACCCTCTGGACTTCTCGACTGAGCCCTGATGGAGTTCAGACATACGTACTGTGACTTCTTCACTGTCAAGAATGTCAAGTCTGCAAGGGGCGTGAGACTGCAGGGATATAAGCCCCTCACAGACAGGCTCAAAAACTACAACAATACCTCTATAGCCTGTACTGCTACATGTGTCTGTACCCCGATTTCTGGTCTGCATGATTCAAGTAAGGTTTTGATGAAATCATTAAAAAACTACTTTCATGTACATATTGCGATGAATTGTGGGTAAAATAATCAATGAAATCTGGCCCCCTAGCAGTTCTTTTGGACGAGATGGATCAGCACTCACACCCGCAAAGTGAACAGCAGTACAGAGGATGTTATTTTATCAGATTGCTTCATTTTAAATAAAAAAAGTGCAGGACAACAACATTCCAAAGACATTTGATTGCGTAAAAGTCCATGAGATTAGCAACTGAGAGCAGAAATTTAAGGCACAGCACACACAAATCTGCCTCACACTCAGGCATCCACTGAATGTTGAGACATATTTTAGAAAGTACTGTATTTTGGCACGCAGTCACGAAACAGAAAGGCAGTACACACTCACATGCACACAGTGACGACAACCACACAAACACAGCAGCCTCCCTCCTGGCTGGATTACTGGCTGGCTTATAATGCAAGCCTCTGATTTATGGTGTAATCTAGTTCAGGGAGGGAGAGCCTCTCATACTGAAGAGGCAGAGAGACCAGCGGCGACCTTTGGTGTCCTGCTCAGTTTGTCAGCAAACTCTCAGCACTACCACGAGGAGGACAAGACTGAATTAGAGAGAAGCGAGCAGGTGAATAACCAAACGCGGACGCATTTAATTCACTACCTGGTCAGAATGAAGATCGGGAGAGTGCTGTGTCTCCTCTTTTTTGTAAAGAATGATTCTAATTATCCTGTTATCAAAAGCAGCAGAGCCTCGAGGGATGCAGTCTCATCCACTCGGAGACAGGATGGATTTCATGAGATTTTCTGGACAAAGCTGATATTTTTTGCTGGAGGTTGGACGTCAGACTAAAGGCCAGTCGTGCTTGAATTTAACTAGTTTGTATCTCGTGCGGTTCAACCATTCTGTAGTTAAACAGTGATTCACTGCTCCCGAGGGCCACAGCCGGTTTATCTTTCCTCTGAGGCGTTTGTGTTGCGCTTTAATTTGTGTAGGCTACATGAAAACTAATGACACCTCGACACTCTGACCTCCACTCGCCTGGCTGATCCTCGCTTGAACTGGCCGTGGTTTTGTCAGATGCCAGAAAGATGTTGAACACCAGCCCAGTCCAAAATGTTTCTGCAAAACACAGTTGCATTCAACTCGTGTCAAACCTACCATACAGGCAGTCCTACAATACATACGAATTCACCTGTCATGTATGTCTGAGTGGAGGGGATGATGGAGGCGTGACAGCTGGGGGACAAGGCTGCCCAGCCGGAGACGCTAGTGTAAACGCCTTTCCACATTTGTACGTGTTAAACCATTAGGAAAACTTCCAGTCATGTTTGTGGTGACAGAACCAGGCATTTTAGGCCAAAACTTCATCTTTCGTCAACCCTAACCAAGTGTTTTTTAAACTTTAACCTAACCAAACCATAAAATACTTTGGCTTTTAATTTGGCTTTTCCGTAACTTCTCCTTGCGGCTCTTCTCGCAAGCTGCCGTCGCTTTTTTTTTGCCCACTCCGTATCATGCCAATTCCCAAATTCCCACTTCAAGCACAGCTGATAAAGACTTTAACTGAAACGTAATGACCCCATGAGAGGGTCCACTCGAGGAAAGTGCTGATCCTTAGTCAGCTTCTTGATAAATTTGACTCTGAGATTGTGATTTGCTGTGTACAGGTAGACATTTTGACAAGGTGGTGGTGCCGGAGGAGAGGTAAGAGGCTTTCACCTCCAAGAGCTTGAATATATAGTTGGCTGTACATCTTTGAGGTAGTGTCAATCAAAAAAAAAATAATTTGACCTAACCTGTCCAGATAAGTGAAAAGTCATGGATGGAGACACTATCTCCAAATGTCTGAGCTCAGATTTGTTCCAACTACAACAGCTTTTGTTCTTCACACTGCCAGTGTAATAAAAATCTGACATTCATTGAACTTGAAGTGCTCATGAATAATGCAGTTTCAAGTTGAAATTTATAAATGTTTCTTTTTTTTCTGAAAATATGATGATCAATATTTTTAAACATTCTCTCTGTAAGTGTTTCTGTTAGCCTAGCTTATGAGCTAACGCTAACGTCCCTCTGTCTCAGTCTTGCCTGAGTCTGAACACATCTTTGTCTAACTCTGAGTCTGATCTAGTCTCTCTGTTTGAGTCGTTCAGAGCTGCTCTACCTGCATCTCCACCCGTCTCCACCCGTCCTGTGACCTTCTGCCAATGGCCTTTTGGATTCATTTGCCTTGTCCGACCTTCCGCACGCTGCCAACATTACGCCTGTTTATTTGACCTTTTGTCTGTGACTCCACCAGGTGGGTCTCAGTGTCTGTTTGAGTCCTAACTCCCGCAGCGAATAACCTGAACTCTGACATTTAGAAGTTCAAACTACGAACACGACTAACTTCATGAACCTCGAAACTCCCAAATCCTGCAGTCAGCGACACACGCCTGCGATGCTTTGAAAACAGAGGAGGAAAAAAAGATCTGACGTTAGCGAGTCTTTCACTTTAGTTTATGCTCTTAACATTTAACGCACACTTCCTCTGATACCAAAACTTATTTTCCAGTCAACAGGGGGACTGAAGCATCTTAATTAGTAGAGATGGGACGCTCGCCTCCGTTGAGGGGTGTGTTTGGTATATTTCAAGCGAGAAGTGGGTCAGCCGGCAAACTGATGAGGTCTGTGTCTTTGAGCCTGTTGACTGATTAATGCTCTCAGTGCTGGGTGTAACACTGTCCCCACCCGGAACTACACCCCAAACTACTGCACCTCCAACGTCTTCCATTGATTTACTCCTGAGGCTTCGATGTTCCTTTGGTGAACTACCACATTTTATACTTATGTTTGGTAATTATAAAGTTTTAATCTAGCATAATCTTTATTAGAGCATGATATCGCTGCTTCTGTTTGGTCTTGGAAATCTTGCAAATGTGCTTATCTATTTTAAAAACTGTATATCAGGTGTTTATTCCTTGCAGAGGGCACTTTGAAATGGGAGAAATATGATCCATACAGTGTGAAGGGAGGCTCAACGTGCAGCTCCACGCGCACGGTGACTTATTTTCTCTGATCCCCATTATCAGCGAATCCCATCCCCATCCGCACATCGCACGCATTCACTGCAGGACGAGCCGCAGCCTGATGGATGGGCCTGCTTCAAACGGAGCAATGAAACAATTATTCCTGTGCTCCGTCTCTGTCGGCACTCTTTTCAAAGAGCTCGCTGTTCAAAAAAGAAAAGGGGCCCATAACTCAAAGCATCAACGATCAGCTGAGTAACTGCTGTACGTGTGTGCACTTTCATAATTCTATGGTGCTCGACTATGAAAAAAAAAAAAGAGTACTGACATTACGGTTGACTCATTATGGTACATGTCTGTTCTGTGTGTGTTTGGAGGGACAAGAGGAAACAGCCAGCTCAGAGTCACCAGTGGCTGTGGAGTGATAGCACCGACAGCGTACAGCAAATCAAAATGTTGACGGTATCTTCATGAAGAGCTGATTACACAGACTGAGATCAGCTTTTCAGCGGTTCAAAGGTGGTATTACCTAAATTCGCCTCACATCAAATACAGCCAGTACCACGAAAAGTATTCAGCTATTTACTGCGTTTTTAGCGTCCGTGTTTTGTGGATGTGTGGCACATTTAAGATGTCTGCTTTTGAACCTTTTACCTTTGCTTGTTGTTGATGGTAAAAGGTGAGGAACAGAGTTTAACAGAAGCAGGGCAGATGTTGTTTGTGCTAAAAACCCTCATGGACAAAAAGTATTTCTACAACGTGAAAAATATTAAACACAAAAACAAATTCACTTACGAAATGTACTCCCTATTCCTTGTGCAACACATGTACGTGTTAAAGCATTGTGATGATGCGACAGCAGTTATTGGTTCATCTGATCACGATCTATAAGCAGTCGTGCATCTTAATCTTGTGTGTTTATGAGAGCAGGAAAGACTTTACCCATTTTGTTTGTGCATTCAGATTTAACTGCATGTTTGCACAAGACCAAATGGATACAACTTTTTTAACCTAATAGCAGTGAGAGAAAAAGGGAGGATGGAGGAGGAAAGAGGGAGAATCCAGTGCGCGACACTTTTGTGACCCTGAGATGTGGCAAAGAAACCCAAAACTTTTTAGTTTTAGCTCAGGTGAGCTGACTCGAGTCAAAAAGTAACTTCATGAGTCGTCAGGGTTCAAACACATCGGATATCTGCTGATCTCACTACTTTGGCAGAGAGTGAGTTTGCTGCCACGTTCCCTCAATAGATGATTGTTCCAAAAAGCAAAGAGCAGCATTTTATTCAAACAATGTCACAGTGAGCTCATATACGGTCCTGCTTAATTAACTCGGAGGCAGTTGCCCGTTACTGTGGAAGTGTTATGTGTTAATTATGAATTTCTGTCAGGTATCGTGGTCAACGCAACATCGTTACTGCAGAATTAATGAAGCTACTTAAAGCCAGCGGTAATTAGTGAGTCGGAGGCAAAAAAAGGAGGGAGGCTGAGAGAGAAATAAATAGAACGGCTCAGAGAGGAAGTGTGACCTGATTTCACAGCTGGGCGACAAGTACGTAACAGTTGTTGTTTTTAACCAACATTTTTGAACCACCGTCTCATAAAACTCATCTGTGGCCGTTTGATTCGGAGGGAAGCATTTCGACTTACTCATTTAGAGGTGGCTGGAAAATGTGTTTTCTAATAACTATCCAACTCCGATTATTACAGTCAGTAAATAGATACTGTGGCAATATTTTCAATGTTACAACTGTATGTTCAACAGTTATTTCAAGTGTGATGAACAAACAGTGCGACACACAGATTCATCTCTCAGCCTCACACTCTATACGTATAGATTTCATTGTCAAGTGTCTGATCAGCGGGACGATCGAGTTCATCTCGAAGAGGGTTTTCCTTGACTTCCAAAAATGCACTCCCACCTCTGCTCTAATCATTGGTAGAGTTCCCTAGAAAGCAGTAACAAACCCAGTTAACTAATGAACGGCTCTGTTTCACTTTTAATCAATGACCACAACACATTCCATGTTAATGGTGTTAAGAGATTAAAGAGCACCCCCGATTTCAGCTCCTTCCCACGAAGAATTTCTTATTGGTTTGAGATCAGTCTGACAACAACAGGCGATGTAGCTCTTCCCAAACACAAGTGATAATGACGGTCATTATATCTTTAAGAGGCACAGCAGTGACCGAGTGTTTCATTTCCAAGTTAGAAGTTCAGAGACTCTTAAGCAGAAGAGGGGAAGCTCCCGCAGAGCCACAGGAGGTATCACGCAACCTGAGAGGGCTCGTCACGACCAGCGAAACTTTGTGTCGACATCTTTGATGGCCGAGAAGTTGCAGTATCCAAAATGATTCGCAATTTCTAAAAACACATTTCAAATAACACCTAAAAAAAGAACTATGAAAAAATGCTAACACTTGAATGCAAAAGTCCAAACACATGAAAATCAAATAACTTTCCTCTTCCACATGTGCTGACTAAGAGCAAAATACATTCATGACTCATCGTCTGCCCGTTTATCAACATTTGTTGCCGCTCGCTTCTGTTGATGCTCTCTTTTATTCCAAGATTCCGGCATTTGCATGAATTCATGTTATCTGTTAATGAACTTCTGTTAATGCAGCGACTTTGATGCTGCTCATCAAATTTTTTCTTTAAAAGGACAGGTTTGAATTTCAGTTTTTGTTAATACTCACACGTCATATGCACGCTGAGACAGTTATGGGTCGCTGTGGGCATTCCTCCTCTCCATACCGGCCGTAAACAGATCCCCTTCGTCCCGTTGTGACGCTGCGAAAA
This sequence comes from Diplodus puntazzo, assembly GCA_963678695.2. Taxonomy (NCBI): domain Eukaryota; kingdom Metazoa; phylum Chordata; class Actinopteri; order Spariformes; family Sparidae; genus Diplodus; species Diplodus puntazzo. The sequence continues at coordinate 29,507,971 of OZ023167.1, read as the reverse complement.
CAGGAGACAAAATCCAAGATTGGTGTTCATCCAAAGCAAACATGAAGCTGCAGCACACATCACTCAATCTGTCACTCTTTAATCAGGAGGTAAAACACTCTTGTGTGTATGGCGACTGAAAGGGAGATGCAGAGGAAAAGACTTTATGTTTCTACATCATACGTTCAGGTCACATTCATCCAAATTAGGGTCCAATACAAAATTAGAAATGTAACTTTAAAGCAGCACGGCATGATGGCTGAAAAAAAGCTCAGGTGATATGATATGTTTTCATTCTCAGGGGAAATTGCAGTAACCAGAGGACAAAACTCAAAGGAAGATAAGAATAGAGCTGAAACATAGAAAATAGTTCAGATATTTGAAGTTTACTGAGTGGTACACTATATTTTTGTGTCTAAATATAATAATGCAAAGCGAGAAACTGAGTCATATTATACACAAGACTCATGATATAACCATACAAGAGTTATGATGCGCAAATAAGTGTCATATTCAAGTACTTCCAGAGTAGAAGGTCATGCAGTGTAGTATGTTGAAGCACACAGATGTCTTCTGTAGTTGATATCTGAACACACCCAAACTTCTTATTCAAACAGCAGATCCATAGTTTTTATTCCACAGCTTTATTTCTTTTCTATATCTCACTCAAAGCCTCCCCGTCTCAAAGAAACAAACATCTTCATTTTGCCAGAAGCAACATTTTCTCACTCCAGTGCTTATCGTGTTTTCATCACAACAAACAAACGGATGTGAGATTTGTGTCACAACACTTTGTCTTGTCTCTGTCGAAGCCTCCGAAAACTGTACAACAAGGTTTCACATGAGCTGCTACTTCTCTATTTAAGGAAGATTCAGGAGACATTGCACTTATTGTTTCTTACAGAGAATATTATAAAGCAAAAATATATGAAGCTTGAGCCGGGGGAATATTAGCTTAGGGTAGCATACAGTTGTTATTGCTCCCAGCAGTTGCAGCACATAAGATAAAAAAAAGAAGAAAAAAAAAAAGTGTGTTGCATTGAAATTATTCCAACAACTTTCTGAAAACCACAGACAACGTTTACCTTACTTGACTTTTCTGAACTGTGCCTATCGCTTGGTTAGGTTCTTAGCATCTCTCAATGCGAACACAGCCAACGTTTTGTCGGAAATATCAGGTTTTGTTGAAACAAATGTGGCTGCAAAATGTTCCAGAATTACCTAGTTGTGTCTCAGTCTCTTGCTTGGCAGCTGTCTTGTGGGCTTTGTTGCCAAAAAGATGACGGGAAATATCCCAAAGCCTTGGGTTATTTTGCAGCCTTCGGATTTTTTTTACAGATGAGTTAGCACATTTTCAAAATACATCTTTTTTTCCCACAATGATGTCCTGAGAAGTGGAATCAAACAGCGTTCTCTCACATGGCTGCACATCTTGCAGGTTTTCCCTACGTCGAATTAGCCAGCTAGTACACATGCAATCTGAATAAAATATTATTAAAATGTAATGAAATGGTGATTCTAACAGACAACGTTCAACGTATCTGTGGTTGGCAGAACATACAATGCCAACATTTTATTCTGGTAAGTTGTGATTTCAGCAGATACACAGAGTTGAGGCATCTGCATCGGTTTTATTGTGCATCCTTGAAATTGCTTATTATATTATATAAGAGTAATTTTGACATTCTGTTAGTCAGTTAGACCAGATCACAATAAATAAATCACTATATATATATATATATATATATATATATATATATTATATATATATATATATATATATATATATATATATATAATATATATATATATATATATATATATATATAAAATGGGTGGTGGATTTATTTGTTTGTTTCCTGAAGAGCTTATTTGGAAAAAACAATGTTGGAACCTGTGTAATAACGTGCTTGTTTAGTATTCCAGTGCGACAACTGATACAAGTATGGAGGGGATTTTCTATAGTTGCTGCAGCTCCACTCAGGTAGGACAGATTACTCTAAAATGCATGCCACAGTTTCCCTGTAATGGCTCAGGCTTAAAAAACGAAGCGAAGGTAAAACACAGAAACAATCTGTGGAAAAGTGATGAGACGAAGAATTATGAGACAGCAGGCTGTTAAAACGGAACTCTCCGCACCTTGCAGGAAAATGCTGCGTGCTCATTTCTGAGCTCTAATCCCGTTAGCGGCTGGAACTGACTTTCATTATAGGGACATTATCTGCCTCTCCACACATATGGCAAAAGAAATATGTGCAGAAACAGGACTCCTATTCATAAGCCCACAAACGCACACAGCCACCCCGCTCCACCTCAACCGTGTCACGTTTTTGTGGAGGCAAACTAAACTGAACTGCAGTTATTCTGATTTACTGTATCTTCAGCAGGTGAGAAAAGCTGATTGTGTTTAAAAAAAACAAAGAAAAAAAACCCATTCTACGCTACTTTAGTGTCATTGAAAGAATAATTTTGAGACAAGGCTGTTATCGACTCAGGTTGGAGGCTGACTGCTCAAGATTTGTTTGACACGTGACGCTTTCTCCTTCAAGTTTTATATGTTTTACCTGAAGTTAAAGGTCAGAGTATTTTCACTGTTATTGAATTTCCTCTCAACATCAAATAAAACAGGATCAGATTAACCCTAATGAATGTCATCAGGTCTCCACACATATTAAAAGTCTTCCTTCCTCTAATTGAGGCTTTAATACAAATCAGACAATTATGGTTCTTCACTAATGTGGCAAAGATGAAAAACAGCTCACACATGAGAGAGAACACTTTCACCAAAACCTGCTCATGGAAATCAGAGTTAACCGGATTCGCTTTTTTTGGATAAGGTTAACTGTTTTTGAACAGTGCATCCGTTAGACTTTGGATCATTTTCATTGTTTTGATTCTGTATTCTATCATATTGGATTTGACATAAAAAACACAATTACTACTTTGGTAAAAGTACTAACTCAGCTTTAAAGTTTGAGTGTTCAAATCCCTATTGGGTGAACAGTCATAGCTTTTTTTGGACACCACTTTAAGACAATGCAGCAAAACAATGAACCGAAATAGAGCCAAAGAAACATTTGGGGAAAATTAAAGGATTGTTCAGTGGTTTGGGCAACCGTGGCTCAAGTGGTAGAGCGGGTCGGCCTATGTTCGGAGGGTCGGCGGTTCAATCCCCGCCCCTGCCAATTGTGTCATGGTCATTGTGTCCTTGGGCAACACACTTCACCCACCTTGCCTCGCGTGAATGTGTATGACTGCTGTATGTTTGAGGTGGTGGTCGGAGGGGTCGTTGGCGCTGAATGGCAGCCACGCTTCCGTCAGTCTGCCCCAGGGCAGCTCTGGCTACTATCGACTGTGTGTGAATGAATGGAACCTGGAACCCAGTCAGGCGCTTTGAGTATCTAGAAAAGCGCCATATAAATCAAATTCATTATTATTGTTTGGTGTTATAGGCGACAAGGCTGGCAAATCAGTGACCGCAGTTCAAGAAACCTTTCAAACATAACTGTGAAAACTTGAGGAACCGCAGTGTTTAAACTTTGGTAAATAACACACTGAATCTGTGCTAAGCTATAACATGATCTTATCCCAAACCTAACCTAGTGCCTAAACCACAACCAAAGGATCCACAGAAGATTCCTTATCCACTGCCCTCCACTCAGTCTTAGCACATTTGGAGAATACGAATACCAACATTAGAATGATGTTTTTTTGTCTTCAGCTCAGTAATTAATACAATCACACACATTAAGCTGATTGGAAAACTTAATTCTATTGAATTTCCTCACAAGTAGACCCCAGACAGTTTGGATTGGCAGTCGCACTTCCTCTATGTAAGAGTTCAACACCGGAGCACCCCAGGGTTGTATGTTCAGCCCCCTCTGGTTCACACTCTACACCTATGACTGCACTCGTAGACATCAAGAGAACTCTTTTGTGAAGTACGCCGATGATACCGCCATCATTACCACCGCATTAACAATGTCTAGAGTTTATATTGGCAGGAAATCAACAATCTTGCAGAGGGGTGCACAGAGAACAATCTACTACACAACATAAGCAAAAGCAAGGAGCTGATTGTTCTTTTAGAAGAAAAAGAGCCAAAGACACACTCCCCGGTCTACAGCAGTGGAGCAGGTGAACATTTTTAGGTTTCCTGAAATAACCATCACTGAAAACCCGTCTTGGTCATCGCACATGGCCGCTCTTAAAAAAGCAGAGAGTGATTAAAACTCCCCAGAACATCATATCTCAAGTCCTCTTCAACACTCCATTTTCTAAAATGGATTGTTCTGATATTTTTGTAAATGTTTAACCAAACTTTAAGCACAATATTGAAACTTAAATCTAAGGAAAGATACAGTTGCAACATAAAGAATTGTATATCAACCCATTGGTTGTTTTGCAGTATTGGACATTGCCTAAATGTATTCTGGTGATTGGGTTGTTCTGCTGGTGATGTATGGCTTATTTACACTTTGTTTTGGCCAATGATGAAACAACTGACGTTTTTCATCTGTAGCACAAGTAGTCAGTGAACTGACTCAGTGTGTCATAACATACGGTTGATTATTAAACTAAAACAAATGTGTTATGCTTATGAAATCAACTTTTAATTTGGAAGGGGATGACTATGTTTTTTTTTTTACTTCTTTGTAAAAAGTTACATAACCTCACTTTCATTTCTGTAATGGGGTAATTATGGGCAACACCGGGACAGTACCACCTACAGGGAAGCAGAAGTGTCAGACGTGTGACTTCAGTGATAATGGAGAGCAGAGCTGGTCCTGAAGTGATTACTTAACCAGCGGAGCTTCACCTTGGACAGTGACCCAACATCACTCTTCAATTATAAAATAAACTCCTTCCTCCATCTGCTAAATGACAGAAATGAACCCTCTCATCCAATGAGCCACAGCTCCTGGAAACTCTCCTCCTCTCTGTCCAAATGTTGTACAAAGTCACTGAAATGGAAGAAGAGAATCCAAAATGGGATGTCATACTTAAACATAATAGCTTGGCTGCTGTAATGTATGGCAGGGACATCTAATCATCAGTTACGTAAGTACATCAGAATGTAAAAATGGCTGACAAGAGGTGCAATTTATTTTTCAGTCCTGTCACATTCAATTCACCACTTTCCACATTTTCGTGTTCTTGTCATAGTCATAATGTTGATAATTTCCTCTACAATCGGAGTGCACATTTGCGATTGAAAGAGGAAAGAGACACCTGGCTCCTCACCTCAAAAGAGAAATCTTTCAAATGAAGTTATTATGTCCCAGTCAAAGTACAGCCAACTTTTCAAAGTTAAATGTCTGTTTGCTCCAAAGGGAAAAAATCATTCTCCCTTGTGATTTTAAAAAGAAATGTCAGCAAATATGGCAGCAGATATTTACCCTTTTGTCCTCCACCTGTGATGAGACAAATTATCGGAAACACTAAAAAGGTTTCTGAGAACACGAGGCACAACACAGTTACAGGTTCACTCTGAAGGACGCCTGACACTTTTGAAGGCATTGAAGTGCCAAGGTGCTACAAGACGAAACACACACACACACAAATGAATGTCAACGCTATACACTATATACTATTCTGCCCACTGTAAGTTAATTAATGGTTTCCTGTCCAAAGAACTGGTCCGAAATGTTACCACAAATAATAGCTGAAGAAAACTTGAAATTGCCATTGTTACTCCCTCCTTTGCTCTCAACAGGCAACAGCCATGACTGCTGTGCATTAACATGTGTTATTTTTGGCATTTGCTCAAACAAATGATGCTGTCATTTTTTTCAGGAGAACTGAGTCAAAACACAGGGGTTGAGTATTTTGCATAAACTGAACCTTTAGGCCCTTTTCAGAAATAAGCATGCGTCATTTTCAGCAAAACTATTTTGCGCAGTTACAAAAAGAATAAGCACACAAACTCGGCTGCAGGAGTGATTAACAGTCACGACAGCTCTGGAGACTTTAGGTCTGATTTCAGGATGGCATTAACAGCTTTCAGCAGCACTTTCACAAGAAGTGTTAATGGACGGATGTGATCCAAATAATGGAAAGTCAGCTATTAAAGTTACGAGTCACTGATGAGTAAAATCACATTTTTAATGCAGTCCTGTTGTATAATAGAACACATCTCCTGCTGCCTTTATAAAGTAGAAAAAAAAATAATGATCTAACTTTGTGAGCCAAGAACTATACTATGAAAGAGCTGATTTGAAGGTGTGGGTGTGTCTTCTACATATTTTCAGAAAGATATGATAATGTTTCTTTTCACATTACTATACAGGAGCTGAATGTTGAGGTCAATGGAATTTATTTGGTTCAGAGGTAAATATTGAATAGAGACTATGCATATATATCTCAACAACATTAAAGGGCCTATTTAAACAATCTACTGCACGTGGTCTAAAGTGTGAGGTGCAAGTGCATATCAGGTGGATAAGAACGGATGGGATCTGTGTGAGTGTAGTAATATATTGTTAATAACGTTTCTTTAATGAGGAAACATGACATATGAATTACATTACATTCCAGCAGCAGAGACAATAAGAGAGATGACATTACGGCCATCGAATATTTTAATCGTGTTATTCAGTGTTCCTCTACACATCCAAACACTGTGAAATTGTTTGGAGTAAAGCAGCTGTCCTCCTGATAAATCCATTTTTTTTTTTTTTTTTTTTTTTGGGAAATCTCAGTTGCTAAACATTTGTTTCCTCTGGAGAGTGTCCTCTGTCCTGTCAAGTTTATAATGACATATTTTCGGTTTGCTGCTTAAATGTTCCACTCTATTTGCTGCAGTGACAACACTGTGTGCATGGAAACGTTTAAAATTACTGAAATCATTCTGTATGATCATTAAAGCATGACTGCACATCTGTTGTGAACCCAGTATGTGATTCTTACTATCTTTAGACTGGCTTTGTATTGGTCTATGGCACAATCACTTTTTGTCATCTCAAGATAGCAATGCACCAGCATGACCACACCTTATTTTATGACCAACATGGTTGTTGGCGCACAGATGGGGGAAAGTCCTGAGATGAGGGTGCTGGATATAAAATAGGGCCCTATATTGAGGTGGGATTGTGGTTCATTATCAGCCATCAAGCCCATCCATCTAGTCTATTACCAGCTTTACTAATGTGGCCACACTGTGTCAAGAAATGTTTGCATTACTGAACCTAGGTTAGACAAAAGGCTATTTTTTGGCCTTAACCCAGATCCAGAAAAAAACATAAATTATTAATAGTGAGATGCCAAGAAAGTTGACATGCTGTGTAAGATGTAAATGACAAAATGCAATCTGAGTTTACCAAAAATAGTTATATGACGTAAAAACATGTGTCTCTCAAAGTGAACCTCGTCCCATCCTTGCTTGTGAACCACTGAGCCTTTTGGGGGAGCCTATTTCAAACCCAATCATGATGCTACCGCCTGGTACAGATAAACTTGCTTAACTGTGGGATGTTTTTAAAGCATTCCACATACTTGACAGCATTAACAAATCGGAATCTAATATTGTTTTCACTGGTATTCATGTCAACCAAAGCAACAAGCGAGAGTTTCAGAAGAGGAGGGCTGACAACAATAGACTGATTCCATTAAGTTGTTTTTCGTTCCCTGTCTGTTAAATGTAATATATTTGAGTCATTTATCACAGTTCCTGTTGGTGTTTTTCTGCATTTTCCAGTCTGCAAATGACAAATCAAGCTCAACTGTAAAGCTTGAAGAAAATGAATATTTTTGTGTTTAAGGCGAGCTTCCTCCCTGAATATCATTATGAATGTATGAGTGAAAAAATGTCTTAATCTGGTCACAAATCAAGGGGACACTTAACTTAAACTCCCATACATACTGAGATGCTCTCTTGTGTACTTGTGACATGATTTGAAGAGAAGCCTCCATCTATATTGCAGTATGACTTTACATTTCCTGAGCATGTCATTCCCAAGAGGATGCTGCATTTGAAAAGAGTGAACAAACTTGCGTGACATTCAGAGCTGATTCTAAAAGATGTCTGCCCGAAAAACATCTCTGGCAAAGTATATGCTATTCACCATATTTCTTAGTTGAAAGAACAAGAACTTTTAAAATGCTGAATGATGTATGTTTCAGAGCTGTTCAAAGATTAACTTCGGTTAATGAGCCTCCTTAATGATCTGAGCAATACAAGGTCCCGCTTTGCTGTCAAAGCCAGTCTCAAGGTTACTTAAATGTTAAGATATGGAAATGATATTAAGAGACAGGAACTTGGAATAAAAGCCTTGATAAATAATCCTTGCCTAAAATGTTAATTTCCTCCCTCTGGAAAAAGACCAACTGCTCTGCCTCGGCCACTCCTCCGCCAAACTGCAAACAGGCCAAGGGCAGAAAAAACCGGGCCTCAGGAACCTGCAGAACTCACCCTCAAACATATGGTTTGTGCTGATTGAAGCAACTTTCAGAATAAAGCATAATGCAGACAAACAACAGTTAATGCTGTTACCTACTTGAATTCTCATGAAAACCCATGAATGTGTGTCTTTGCTTACTTTTGTATGAATGTGCTTCTACACCAACACTGGCAGAATATCAGAAGACGGCTAAAGTTTTTCAGTTCATGCACAACAGCCACATGGCCAGCATGAGTTGAATTTTTCATGTCGTTCTTGAGCGAGTCTAAGACATTCTGTTTTCACTTTCACTGATGATATTATCTGTCGGAGAGGTAGTGAGCTGTCATGGAGAGTAGGCACAGTAATGTGCCACTCTGAACTATGTACATTTTATTTCTGCGCTTCACTGTTGATATTAAATGGTAAAACGTAGTCATACTTTGTACTTCAATATACTTAATCAATGGCCCTGTTCATAATAGGTATTGACATCCATCCTCAGTAGTACAATCAAAAGTTTGCAGCTCTAAGTCCGTCAGTGCGCAGTTGGCATTAAAATGGTTCTTGGCATGCGTCTCGAGTGACCACTTGTGATGAGATCTTTCTTCCATGTTTAAATGCAAATAAAACATGGAACATCACACACAAATGGACACAATGTTTTTTTTTAAGCAAAGACAGAAATAACTCAATGACATTTGCAGAATTCGCAAGAATAATCAATGATTTTGCATAGAGATCATTTTTATAAAGTTTAAGTTTCTCCTAACTCAAGAATTCACAAAATTGCATCATGTTATTAACTTGGTGTAAAGACTTTCTCCACACACCACAAAGAAGTAGCTTATATTAGTAACTGTTTACTGTGTTATTTGACATGGTTACCATCACTGAAATGTCGTCCTGTCTTGTAACTTTAATGAAAGCAGTTAAATCAGTTTAAACATTGTGTTCAAAGAGCTGCATCTTAGACATGGACACAGACAGGCTGCTACAGCAATGCTCCAACAAAAGGACACTTTTTACAAGGAAACAAACAACTTCATGTTTTCAATTTAATGCAGCATTTGCAAGAAGGCACCAATTAATTTGGAATTAGCCATAGCTGCCTAGTAAAGTATGTTAAGTTTCTCCTCACTCAACAAATCTCAAGATTGTGCAATTTCTTAAGAGAGTCTGGGGAGATTGAGTTCGCGGGTTGTGATTATTTTGGTTGAACAGTGTGTTTCTGCTTCTTTCATCGAGGTTAACAGTTGAATAGGTCCTCCTTCAAGATGGCCATGGACATGTTCACATGCACACTGCCATTATGTGATCACATGTGGCTCAGACAGGACCGTCTCTGAATGTGGTCTAAGTGATAGAATCTCAAATGGGTCCGCAGTGTGTTTCGGACCATTCACATCTGAGCTGTCCACTTATAATAGGACCACTCAGGACAGATATTAATACCAGGTCTGAACAGTGATGCAGTATGACTGCATTAAACACAGCTTTGTTTGTTTGCTTACTTACAAATCACATGCATCTCAGAAAGGAGGCAGCAAACTTTGGTGTACCATTTTTTCATTTGGTGCGATAAGAATCAAAACTATTGTCTGCAGCGGAGTGATTTTAAAATGGCAGTGAAACTCCTGCTGGGCCTGAATGCTGTATACGCTCGACGGGGAGTTGTAAGCCTGTAATTAGGGACTGCATATTTGTGTGTGTGAGAGCGCGCCGAGGACGGGGGGTAGTGGTCCAACACCGCACGCAGCATTCAAAACATCTGTCAAAGGATAAACCCCTGTCACTGCCTGCTGTGCAGTTAATAAAGTCAAACTGTGAGTAAATGAGATTTACCTTCCCTTTCTTTTCCATAACAATCTGCCACAGACTTTAGAGCTGCAAAGTCAGATGAAAATAGGATCATGTTTTACATAATGACCAAGAAAGAGAAGACTTCACAGGCAGGAGAAAGTAAAAGAGAGGGAGGCAAAAAAGACGAGACGATCTAACAGAAGAGACTTATGATGAAAACATATCAGTGTTTGCCTGAAATCTCAATTGACGGCGCTGGATGCAGCTTCAAAAATATCACACAATGAAAGTCATAGCTCAGCCTCCCTTTTTGTTTACCACTACATCACTGGAGAAAAAGACGAAGGGAAAAGAAACAACCAGAAAGAGATAGTGAGGAGTAAACACATGAAAGAAAAATGAGAGGGAGGGAGAGGGAAACGGGAATGAGACAGGACGGCGTTTACAAAAAATAAGGACACAGAAGGAGTGAGACGTGGTGGAGCGAGGCGGGTCTTTATTTACACTGTAGGATTTATGGCGTCCTGCGTATGCTGTGTGGCATGGGAGCCATCGCCTCCTGGCCGGAGGAAGCAACATCATTTCAAGCTCGAGTGCCCGCTGCGCCGTCAAGTGTCCTGCCAAAAAGCGCACGGCTGCAGAATACCAACAAAATCCACTGACCTTTTCCCCAACAACTGCTGTGTTCATCTGAGTCACAGCACAGAAAGGCCTCTCTCTCGTTACACTGGAGTCTCTGTCTCCCCGCTGACTCCGAGCGCTCACAGCCGACATGACTCTCCCATCACATCTGAGCATGTTGCTGTCAGAAAGAGGTTTTATCCACAACATGCCACCGATCCCGGAGGAATAAATAATAGTTTTTCGAGCACTCTAGCTGACACCAAAACACACAAAACTCACGCATTCTGGACATAGATAGCGTGATGAAAGTTGTTCCACTCTCTGAGTTGCGTCGTGTTTCCACTGATGTTGAATTATTCTGACGCTTTACCTGTGTAGCGGAATATATTCAACTCCGCTGACAGTCAGAAAGCACACGACCAGAGTCAGAAATATGCTCCTCTGCTATTCGTTATATGTTTGTTGTGCATTTTGTAACTCAATACACACAACAAAGGATTCTACAAATGTGGAAATGACAGGAACACTTCAAAGAATATGTTGGCTTTCATGATATGGTAATTTACTTCAGACAAAACCAGAAGTGGTGTTGCTGAGGATACTTGCTATTTCATATACCGTGTGCACTGATTTAGAAGGCAATGAATACGTCGCAGTTTCTGCAAAACATGTCATACATGTCAATATTTCTACGATACCCGTCATGTCATGGTCACCTTACATGTTCATTATATGAGATGACGCTCATGCCTGGCGGTGGAAGGGATGCTGGTGGCGTTACAGTTGGGTGACGAAGCTGCCAAGCCAGAGACCACGGTCGACATTTACATCAGGACATTTTCCAGCTGTGTTTATGGTCACAAACATGATCTTTTCCTCACCCTAACCAAGTGTTTTTTTTCCTGCCTCCACCTTACCAGGATATAAGCACAGCTTTGCTCCAATTGACCAACATATGCTCAGACCTAAACAACTGAATAAGCCTATCTAGTCAATGGATCCCAAAACAACATGACTGCTGCAGCCTACCAGCGACAGGCATACCGGACGTTCCTCTTACGCTCAAAGTTTGGTTGAGCTCACGCATGAAAAGTTCTTGGTTAGGTTCAACCTCATCTGTCCCTTTCCTCCTCTCTATGCGGACTTGTTGCTCTTCTACAACTTCACCTGACTTCCACTTTTGCAGCCGTGATAATAAATATGGCCACTAGAGGTTGCTGCCAAACAGAAACACAAAAATGGGTAATAATAAGTTGCTTTCACAGTCTACAAGGTCGTTTTTCTGACGGGAATGGACTGATACTGACATGTAACAAGTTGGCAAAAATGTTCTATTCCCGTTTCATTCATACAGAACTCTGGGGTACGTGAGTTTGAATGACCAGATGGAAAGCAGCAGTCATGTTATTAGTTAGTCCACATGTCCACCATCAGAAAGATCTGTCAGCCATCAGGTTCAGGCTTGATGGATGCACAGATGTGCGTGATATCACATCTGACATGTTTCCCCGCTGCCCTCTCGTCATTTTGCTACCTCATCTTCCTACTCTGCTAACAAAACAATATTAAAAAAGGTTTTCCTTTAAAATTATGAAAACTCATTTTCTTCACACAGTACTTTTTGACTCTCATTATGTTCATGGTAATTACTTTCAAACCATCCGATTGAAGTGCCAAACAAATTTTAAAAAAGTACTTATGAACGTAATTCTGCTCTAAGATTAATGTTTACTCTGACCAAATAGCTGTTCCAAAATGAGATGAGTAAAACATTTTCAAGATTGCTTTGAGGAAACATTCTGTTTTCAAGGGTAAACAGGCTCTTGAGGAACCAAAAGACTCTCTTAGTTTAGAGAAAAGTTGCTGGGTGGCAAAATGAATGCAGCCACACTATTACACAAGACCTGAAAAGAGTATCGGCTAGTGGATTCCTGCAGTAAAAGTTACAGGATTTACGCTTTCAGTGCTAATCAACACAACAGAATCTTACTGAGTGATGTAAGCACAGTCAATGCTACCGGCTTCAATACTAGGTGCAGGGCATGCATGTTTTTCTGTCCACCTAAATAATGTACGATAACACAATGCAATCCAACAAAACACGGACAGGAAATGCAGCCTCGAAATTAAACAGAGCTGAATAACTGCCTCCGACTCACACGCAGCAAAAACTAAATGTTGTAATCTTCACAGGGGCAGTATTCATTACAGAACGTCCGGGTTGAATTGCATAATGTATGTTCACTAATACAATGATAAGTGCAAATACAGGAAGTATCTAGTAGTTTGTTTTGAGCTGCTGCCTGTTTCTAGTTTTACATAATTCATATCCGTTTATGCTCGAGGAAGATTGTTTGCATTTTAAAGAAAACAGCTACACCGGAAAATAAATCCCCTGACACCCGCACACACCGAGACACACATTCCCCAGGCAGCCGAGGAGCCGCACGCTTTGAAATCCAAGCGGACATCGAGCCAATTGATTGGCTAAGTGGTGCTCGGCTGCCACACCTGGACCGGCTGCCTCCTTTCCGCCATGCTTGCTCATTGTTACAGTGGTTTCACATTGAGTTGAGCCAAGCTGATAGCTGCCTGGCTGCGTTTTAATAATTGCACACACAGATGGTGACCGGGATCGCTGCTGGTGCTCTCGGCGTCGGTGGTGATGAGACGGTTCTCATCTCATCTTTTCTCTTTTGTCCTGTAACTCTTCTTTCCTTCCATTATCACCTATTGCTTGTTTTTTTTTTATATACATACTTTCGCAAGCATTTCACTTTCTGTCTCACGTCTGCATATCAGCAATATGCTCTATGTGTATGACTCATCTTTTATCCACTAGATTCTTAATACGTTTATCACCATGATTGGCAAGATAATTGATGAGAACACAGTACAGAGGACACAGTGGTTTCTAGTCAGGTCGTAGCTTATGAGCAAATCAAAAGTGTTCACAGGAAGACAATAATAGTTATGATTAGCCAGCCAACAAGCAAAAATCATCTAATTATCTAATCAAGATCAATTAGATCCTTCTGTAGCAAAGATGGTTTCCTGTACAAAAAAAAAAAATCTTACAAGATACACAGAAGAAAATTCTTCAGTTCCGTCAGATTTTCAGACATAAAATGATCCCTGAGCATCCTGAAGGTCAGACGGACAGAAGTTGCAGGAGAAGGTTGCAGAATGACGGTCACCCGTAGCTCTAATATAACGTCACCACCTGTCTGTCCTCACGCCCCGTCTGACCACAGTCCTTGTGTGACCTGATGTAACGCCTCTGTAGAAGCATCCTCACTGGCTTCATCAACATCCCCGCCACCGTCATCAAGGACGTCCTCTCCTGCACAGTGGTTCAAAGTTGTCTGAAAGTCACAGAGGGAGAGTCTGGGACTCAGAGGCCACGATAACAGTGTTAAAACGCCTCGCCACCACCAACCGGACTTACCCAGGCGTGCACCGGTCTGAGGGTGAACGGGCTCTGGGCCGGGGAGGAAGGGCACGGAACCCCTGGGAAGGCGGACTGGCAGGGGTTGCTGGTACGGGCAGCAAACCAGAGGGCTCAGGGTGCTCTGGGAAGGTCTTTGTGCTGCGAGAAGTGACTGAGATTAATGCCAGCACCCACGGGTGAGCAGGTCCGTAGTGGGTGATGCTCTCTCAGTGTTGCCAGGCCTGCTGCGTGCTCGCTGAAGACGCACTGTTGTCCTTGAAACAAATGATTATTCAGCGGGTTGCTCCACGCTGATGAGAGAAAGAGACAGACCATCTAATAGAGACTAACAATCATCGCTTGCTCAATTTTAGGCCCATAATTCATGCAAATGCGCCTGGGGAGCGTCTCTTTGTTGAATTCTTTCCTTTCGCTCCGGCTCTCGCTGTCTTATAGTTTTTGCAGATTGACTTTGTGTTTGACTTTGCCTTGCCCCCCCCCCCCATCTTGATTGTGTTTTGATGAATCACATCTCGTTATGTAATTTTCACTTTTATTTATTTTGGCTGTTTGTTTGCCTGTTTTGGCGGCTGCCTTGTTCATTTGTACAGGGGGTATAGGAGCTGAATTAATAGGCAACTCTAAGTGGAATTCCTGATAGGAATTAGCGAGAAAGAGGAAAGAAAGCTCTGCTGATGCAGAGAGAAGTAGATTAAGTGCTTGTAGGGGGGAGAGAGGAAAGTAAAGAGACAGTCTGAGCAATTGGGGAGAGAATGAATGAAGGAAAAAAAAAAGGCGAGCGCGTGGTTCTACCTGCAAATGAGTGGAGGCACTGTAAAGAAGAAAAGCAATCGTTCTCTTCTTGCTCATTTTCCTGCCAATTCCGGAGAAATTACCCCCTGTCAATCGCACTCGAAATTTGAATGCAAAATAGAGTTGATAGAGCTGTAAAATAAAAAAAAATATACAAGTGAATACCAGCTGTGAGGCACCAGAGAGCCGAATGTAGCGAGGGAATAATTCATACTGCAGTCTGCTCGGGGAAATTGAAACTCTTTGAAAGCTTCTAATAAAACCAACACAGCGGTCCGGCTCGCCCGTGAAGTTACTTCTTTCAACCGAGAGTCCGCTCACGCATACAGGAGTGACACGGCCGAGCGGAGAGAGAGACACACCAGCAGAAAGAGAAGAGAAGGAGAAAGAGAGAGAAGGTGGAAGAGGAGCAAATGAAAGCGGTAGAGGCAGAAGTATGGTGGTAGAGAAACCAAGTGTAGAGTGTGCAGAGGGCGGAGATGAGACAAACAGAAGATGGAGCATAAAGAGAAAACGATTGAGTCGATAAAAGATACCGGTGAGTGCAGAGGAAGAAGAAGTGGTGAATGAGAGGAGCTGAGGGAGGACACAGTTTAGGAGAGTGAGAGGGAGAAGAGGAAATCTGAGGGACGAGGAAAAGAGAGGAAGAGAGGCAACATGTATTCTGTAAAAGTGATGAACACCACGCAGGAAATGAGCCCCTCAGACAGAAGTCACATTGTCATCCTGCAAATACCCAAAGTCAGAAGATTAGAAGTTGTTTTTTTTTTTTTTTTTTTCTGCCTAATGCTGCAGAGAAGAAGCTCACCAAGGCAGAACTGTTCATTCACAGTAAATGGAGCAGATATAATACTCACCACCTGCTCAAATTCAAATGCATAATCCATGGATTACACCAGTTCAATAATGAAATACGGTCAGTTTCAGCTATTTCTACATTACTTTGAGCCGTAAGTCGAATATGATGTTGGCTGTCAGTCGTCAACCTTGAACCAGCTCGGTTAACATTTCTGCAGAACACTGTTCACATGCGTACGTGTTATAGCCTATAAAACATATTGATATTTCTACAAAATGTGTCATTTCACGTTCACATTATGTGCTTATGACCAGACGGCCGTGTCTTGGGGAGGTGGAGGGGACGGTGGTGGAGTCACAGAGAGAAAGCCAGTGACCACAGTTCGGTAACAAATACCAGCCGTGTTTTGCAGCAACAACGTTTTATATTTTCCAGCCAAAACATGATCTTTTTCTACCCCAAACCAGGTAGTTTGGTTACTGCATAAAATTGGAAAATGAAAAATATGGAAATTTGAAGTTTTTAACATATCTCCAAAATCATTCATCCCCAACATGTATTTTTACAAGTGGGTAGCTTGAACTCACCTGGATGCATTGAGACTACTGGATACCAAATATGTCTCGTTCATTCATTTGTAACTTGGTCACATTATCATATGTACATTTATGGTTTGGGGCTTTAATGAGCACGTTTGGAGTTTGGAGAACAGTACGAGAGATTTCTTTCCTGACTGTGTCTGCTAACGCAGCAGGTGACCTGAACTCTGGTGGCTTTTGGACTTCAGCTCTGCTTATACTGAAAACAGCCGCTCTGTTTTTGCTCAATGTCTAATATCTTGTTGAATGTATCCATGTGACTGACAGATTCTGTCTTTGTAAAACAGCAGAAAAGTTGTTTTTTTTTGTAAAACAAAAAAAGAGTGCTTTTGTACCCTAACACCCTGAATGAATGTGTTTTTGCAGGAACATGTCCCACATAAACATGCAAACCCACATTTCACGTAGACGCTTCAAGCTACGCAAAATGGATTTCATGTGTTGTTGCATACTGGGATGTGTCAACACCACCCAATACAAGCCCAGCTGCAGTCTGAGGTGCTGCAGCATGTGGGCCCTGTGGCAAGAACCAACGAGAGAGAATTGACCCCGTCTGTTTGGGTTCAATTGCGTTGTTCAAAACAACCACAGTTTAACAGTTTGATGAAGCTCCAGCTGAACATTTGTGACACTTTGTCAACTCTCATCTTTTCTGTAGCTCTTCATATTTGGCTAGGAAATTCAGGAATTGTCTCGGACAATTATCAGGCTGCAGAACCAATCTGAAGGACAAGCCTTATGGTCGCATAATCCTCAACAGCCAGAATCTCATCAAGTTCAAGCAGATTGTGGAAGTGGAAGTGGAAGTGCTCAGGCAGTCAGTTAATTTCATGTGAGTACATTGTTTCCTGTATAGTTTAAGCTAATTGGTTTGAAGTAGATCAAAACTCCAGGCTGTGAACCCCTGGTTGATATGAGAGTTTTGTTTCATTGTGTAACTTTTAAGGAAAAAACAAAAAAAAGGTGTGCAGCAGTGACCCAGGAGAGCAGCAGAATGAATGCGTTAGCGAGGACCTATACAGTTGCTCCCACCGCCTAACCTTGTTCCTGCAGCGCTGCAGTGATTTCTATCCCTTCAAAAGGCAGCAATGTAAGCCTGCGGATTTGTCAGGAGTCCCAACCCGGTCTTAGCCTCTGCTCTTATAGGATTGCAGTGTACCGGTGGTCCTGCAGGACAGCACGCCATTACAAGCAGCCAGGTGCAATAATCCACTTTTCAATGTGAGCCCATTGTGATAAAGCATATAAAAGCCATTTTACAAACGTGTCAAAGCCTCTCTCGCAGCCATTTTCAATCCCAGCAGAAAAAACGACACACTCTCCGTGCATGTCTGCAGAATTACTCAGCATTAAATCAGCATATTGTAAACACTAAAGCAACCGGATACGAGAACGTCCTCCGCCGTGCAGCAGCGTGGTCATGAGATCAGTCCGGTCATGCTGAAGCTCGTACACGCCAATCTGTTCCTGTTGTCGAGTTGTGAATGTCAGTTTCCGGCCGAGGCGGCGTGAAGGGATTAGATCAGGATTAGAATTTCACAAAGTTATTTTCAAATATCCATTCCACTCAAGTGTAAAGAGAGAAAAAGAGCAGATATTTATATAGAGGATCCTCGTACACGGTAACTGCAACTCTGGAAAATCCATTTCCTCAAGAATGACCAATGTGAAAAGTGAATGATGCTTTTGAGCCGAGCGTCGCTGTGTTTTTCTCCTCAGTGTGTGTATTGATGGATGGCTGTTCAGTCGCTGTCTGTGGTGCTGATTGCCACTACAGTTCATAACAAGTCAACACAACACTGTGGCTCTGCGCACTCTTTTTAAAGCAGCTACCATGAACTTCCTTCCTGTTGATTCTGGCGGCCCATGTGGACGATGACAATATGAGCACCATTGTCTCCTGTGGTAAACATCTTGATCTGGCTAGCATGTTCATCTCAGTGTTACAGTGACTTAATATGGTCAGTGGTGTCTCTGTCTCAGCCTCTCCACTGTCCTGTTGTCTGTTTCGCCACCATGTAACTTTGGTGTGTAACACTTTATAGGACGGTATGTCACACACAGCACCAACTATCTGTGATGTTGGTGAAACCGGATCATATTTCATGGAGACATTTTCTCTCTGCGATTTATGAAATTTCCTGAAAGCAACCATAACGCTAACAAGATGAAAAGAGACAGACAGAGCAGAGCTTGCTGCTTTTGAATTCTAAGTAACATTAGCTGGCTAAGTTAAATGTCTTTGTTGTTACACGTGCTTGATGTTTGGCTACATTAGCAACAAGCGTTTAGCTAGTAGCATGTTACAGCCATGTGCTGATGCTCTGATAACTATAATACGACATCGTTAGCATGGTTTTTGGTGCCGCACTACAGAGCAGCTTCTTACCTCAGGCTGTGAGATCCTTCAGTTCATCCTCACCACTCAACAGTAAAGAAATATTAGCAGAGCCCATCTTCCTCCTGATGGTCTCATTTATATTCAGGTGTCATTGTTACGTATTATATTAAGACTGTTTCATAAGCAGTTTAGTCCTCTTGTAGTATGTTTTTTTATTGTTAGAATATTAAGAAGATGGAGATACAGCTCAGCTTGAGTCCCTGTTTGGCAAAATAATCTCACTGTAACAGCAGAGTAATGTATTTTCTCTCTGTTTACAGATCAGTTTACAGAAGATTACACTGCGCAGAGGGAGGTCGCTCGTGTTTGCCTCACACCACACTCCGTTCATTCGACCTACTTTAATTGTTGACAGTTTCCACAGAGGATATTTATGTCACTTATTAGTAGAGCAATAATGTTTTATGTTTGTTCCAGTTATGTGTGTACTGTATGTTAGCACAGCGTTGATTGGAGTGTCACCTGGATGTAAATAGTACGTTGACTATAATGAACAACACAATGAAATAGACTCCAGCACTGTTCTCCAGCTCCATGCTACATAATGATTGTAAAAAAGTATTTGGTTATCTTCTTACAACACTGCTTTACAGCTTAATTAACCATTTTTTAGAACAAGAAACTATTTAATACGTCCCTCGTCAGATGTCAGTCAAACTGTAACTTTGAAATGTTTCTGCCAATTAAATCACACAGAAAGATAAAATCGTTTATGTATTGTAACGTTAGTTTTTCTCTTCAAGACGTTTTAACCGCCGCTGTCGAACCACCGTTCAGAAATTATTCAGATTTTTAATCTGGCAGCTGTGAGGAGCTGACGGTTTCCTTTGTGCGCTGACAATGGAGGCCCCCAACATTCAAATTACTTTTTCCAAGTATACTTATTAACTCTTTTGTAACTTCTGAAAACTTGCTTTTCATTATTATGCATTATGAAAAAAAAGGGGCACACCATAACTTTTTGGAGACTCTTTGATGGGGACCTCATCCTGCACCAGCACGCATGAAAATGATATCAACTGGAACATCACACGTTTCCAATATTCCTCTGGTCTGTCTGTCAGATCAAACAGCCTCTCTCTCCTAAACTCCAGTCGTTTAAGAAGGAAATCATTCCTGACTGCATTATTCTCCGCTTCAACACGTACTGTCTTTTAGCACCTACATCTTAGTATATAATGTATGTATGTAATGTGTATGTGTATGAACTATTAAGGCAATTCAGCCACTGATACCGTTGCATGTGTACGTTGATGTGTCACATCCTTTTCACATCATTACATGTTCAGGATCTGACGCTCACGTTGGCGGTGGAAGGGGATGGTTGTGGCGAGAAGGCTGCGAGCCAGAGACGACTGTTCGAGAGCGTGTTTAACACTTGTACGTTTGAAACTGCTGGATACTGCGAGACCACAGCGTTTCAACATTTGTAAGCTTCATACCACTGGGCAATTTCCAGCCACTTTGTGGCGACAAAACTGGGTTTTTTTAAACGTGACCTTGGGACGTTTCCTGCCGTGTTTGTCGAGACCAACAAAGGTGTTTAAATGATCTTTTCTTAACGCTCACCAAACATTTTTTGGGTTTAAATCTAACCAGACCATTAGCGCATAAAAGAGAAAACTGAACATAAAGAAATGTAAAGTTTCAACATGTCCCTGGTGTGCAGAAACATACATTGCCAACATTTATTCTCGCGATTGAGTTAAGTTGATGCTAACGCTAGCCACATCAAGATCTGTAGATACGAGGTCGTAGTGCTCATACCACTTTTGTCCACAGCGAGGCGCCGATATCAACTAAACATAAGAGTTTACTATAGCAGCTTTACACTTACCAGTATTATACAGTCTTATAGAACAACAAACTATGGCTACCAACATACTATAGAGTCTGACGCAGGTTTAAACTAAGCGAGTGCAAAATCACCTGGATTTACGGGTGCAATGTCTCAACTTGAGCAAAAATAATAAGGACCGCATAACACTCAGTGTCTCTGCTAACATGGATCAAGATTAATCTCTCAGTAATAAATGCTGAGGAATGCTACCGGCTGTTTACAAATGTTATCCGTTCTTCTTTTGACTTCAAGTGAGCCATTTGTCACAAACCAATATGTTGTGGATTACTAAACGAGCACGCTGCTGATTTCGGGCAGGCAGGAAACTACGGTGGCACACATTTGTGTGGTGCATGTGTGTGTAATAAATTTGAGGTAGATTGCATTGTCACCAACTGTATTGGATTCAAATATGCTTAGCACTATTAGCATTAATATCCATCAGATGCTAAATATATTTTCCTCCCCATGATACAGACCTATGGGGATTAAATTATTCATTATGCCTATTTGCGGACCGGGAGAGAAATGCTTCGCTGCAGAGGAAAAAGAAAGAATAGAAACTAAAAGTAGGGTGAAAAAGTAGGAGAAAACGTCCCTGCATTGTCATTGCTTATTTATTTCCCACATGACAAATAAGCAGCTGAGAGACAATGTGTTTTGGCTGATGAAACTCAAATCATACGTCATTGTTTTCCTCTCCATCTTCTCCAACACCTCAGCTGTTTGTATGTCAGCCAGCATGAGAACTAAATTTGATGATGTAACAAAAATCCATGACATGTCTCAAATAAGCAAACTTTGTGAGTTATTGACACCTAAAATAGAACAATTTGCTAAGTTTGACTGATGAGAGTTATTCAAAATGGGAGCAGGTGAGTTAGCCTCACATAAGGATGGACTGACAGAATGTAAAGCATGTTATACATTTTTGATGAAGTTAAATTCATGTAACGTATTTTTTTTTCCATCACATTTGTCTTTCTCTATATTTTACATTTACGACTATCATTATTAGTAATCATAATTTTAATGGTGTTTTAGTGTCCTTGAAAATGAGAAAAGATGTTGAAGACTCGTCCTGCTCATGGGAGCTTACACCCCCCAGTTCTTCCTATAAACACTTCTTTATGATGCTGGCGTGGGCGTTTTAAAGATGGAGTGTTTCCAGGGGCCCGGCCTCGGGCCCTGTACGAAAACTTAACAATTTGCCTTCGTTCTGTCGGGGGGGGCAATGTAGGCTTTTTTTGTGAATGTATATGAATCAAACCTTCGTGTAAAAACATAATTACGACGAAAGAGACACTTTTAAGATTTACCATATTTTCATTTTAGGGTCAAACTCATTTTCAATGGGAGTGCTACCGGCACTTTTACAATAGCATCAAAATCTCTATTTCTAAAACACTGAGAAGGAAAACTTCTTGAAACTTTGCTCGTAGTATCACGGGGGTCTCTACACATGAACAAGAGCATTGAGAACATTGTTTGTGTACACAGAGTTTACTAAAAAGAAAGTTTTTCTAACAACTCACGTTAGCAGTAGCTTGTTTGTTCCCAGTCGTCATGGCAGCCGAGAAGCGTCGATCTCCGAATGTGACGTAACCTGGAGGACAGTTAAGGTGGAACTACTGTCTTCCAGCAACAACTATCCACGCAATATCTCACGTGACTTTTCCGGCTTTTTATTTTAGTATTGTTTCTCATATGAGGCTCCTTTTCAACTTCAAGGTCAATATTGTTTTTCGCTAAAGGCAAAACAACAAATTATCTGTGTATTTATATGGAACTCAGCTTTAGGGGTGTTCCACCTTAACCGTCCTTCATGTTACATCACATTCAGAGGTCGATACTTCTCCACTAGCTGGATGGCGGCGAGCGGAGGAAACTTCTGCTAACGTGAGTTGTTCAAAAACCTTCTTTTTAGTAAACTCTGTGTACACAAACCATGTTCTCAGTGATGGTGTTCATGTGTAGAGACCCTGGTGATACTACGAGCAAAGTTTCATGTCGTGTCGAGCCTTCTTAGTGTTTTAAAAATAGAGATTTTCATGCTAACATAGAATTTGCCCTGTGCACTCCCATTGAAAATGATCTTGACCCGAAAACGAAAATACGGTAAATCTTAAAAGTGCCTCTTTCATCGTAATTATGCTTTTACGCAAAGGTTTGACTCATATACATTCACAAAAAAAGCCTAGTTTGCATTTTGGCGAGAGTTTCACTTTAGTAAGTTGTTACTCTGATGACCGTTGGAGCGTCACTCTACAGGAACAGGTGGTGTGACCGAAAGTCTCCTTAGATATTATTCAAAGTTAAGAAAAAATGATTTAAAGACTAATGTTCTGTCCAAAATAATAAAAAAAAAACAATAAAAAAAAAAAAAAAACACATAAGCAGCAGGACCTCAGATTTATCCTCACAGACGGGTTTTAACCCAACTAAGATCGGCAGTTTGTTGGCAGAACTCTTGACTTTTGACTAAGATTATTTGACCAGAAGTTTTAAACTCACATTAATGAAATCACTGTTAAATGGTAGTTGGGGGTAAAAGAGTCTGGGATCCTTTTCCAGCAAACTCAAGACGCCCCCTTTAACTTAAGACATTGGAATTTTGTGCCAAGTGCTAATCTTTTGTAAAACATTATAATCTACAAACATAATATTGTGTAGCATACAGTCAAGGAAAACTTTTTTTTTAATTTTTTTACTGTCAACCTGCTTTAAAAAGTACCAGATCCAGTAATGGGTGAATGTCCTGAATCAGAAAGATAAAGATTGTGCGAACAGCAGATAACAGAACAACTCCAGCATTTTCCACCGCTTTTTTTTCAATCTCCTGGTCCGTGTGAACAACAACAAACATGCACACCGGCACAGCAAACACAGCTTCAAACCCTGCAAACATCGATCTGCTGCTCTACAGCTCTGTTCTCTCCTCACACCTTTAACAACCGTTTGTTTCTCCAACAAAGGGATTGGAACAGCTGAATATGTGAGCCTACGGTAGTTGAAAAAGCATTCAAAGACAACAACAATCTGTGGTCATCAAGACAATCTGTTTTACCAGGACTTTAATGGATCTGACAGATTAGAACATAAAAGGCTGTCTGATACAAAACATTTGTTTTTCTTTTTGAGCACATATGATTTAGTTAATAGAAAATTCAGAAAAAACAGAAAGAACATAACTTTCTTACAGACTAGAACTGATACAAATGACGAGAACTGTGAATTCTTTGAGTGCCATCTCTCTCAACACTGTTATCACGCCATAGAATAAAATTACATTGAATACGGCGACAAAAATGGGCGATAATACTTCAGATTGTAAACATCATCACAAAGAGTCTCATAGGTTGAAATGCAAAAGAGAGGCTCTGCTTCAGAAAACCAGAAGGAGGAGATCAGACGGGCTGCAGTGGGAGGATATGTGCAAACGTCTGGGGGGAGATGAATCTATTTTACAGCCTCCCAACAACACTTCTGTCAGACAAACTGCCCGTCATTATGAGCATTTGTCGTTCTCCGAGTGGACATTTACAGTATTTACAGTACAGCATCAATCCCAATACACCTTCACTGTAAACCAATTCTATAAATGGCATACCTATCCAGACCCTTCTGAGGAAATACGTCTAAACCATCTATTCTTCTTCATCTTTTCTCTAATGCAATCATAAGTTGCCTGTTAAAACCCTCAGAGAAAAGAATAGCAGCCATACCAGTGGAAGCATCGCAACCAAACCAACAATAAACCATCTGTCCAACACGGCTGGATTTTGCTGCATTCCCTCTGTTTTTCTTCTTTGTAGATTGGACCGTTTTTTGTGCAACGAGATTGAAGTCTAAGTTTTGGTTCGTCAAGGAGAGAGCCAACAGCATTGCTTTGTTTTCCAGGTGACTTCAAGTAAAAAAAAAAAAAAAATCAAGGATTTGTTCCACTGGATCGTGGAAACGCAGTCATTTCAGTGCAATTTACAAAAATCCAGTGACTCATTTAAGCAGTTACCTGTTCCCAGCCGCTGTGCTGACGGAGCGCTGCAGAGGTGGTGGTGGCACGTCCTTGAAGAGTTCTGTCATTTCAGCGGTGAAGCTCTGATGTTTGAAAGGCAATTTGGTCTCTGGAGAGAATTTGATCTCTGGAAAATCCAGAGAGAGTTTTTGGTTCTTTCAAACTTCTATAATCCCTTTTTACTCTGCGCATATCTGCGGAGCGACACACTTCAAAAAGTGTGGACTACAGAGAGTTTGTTGGTTTCCACCGCTCATTTCGTTCTATAATTTGATGTGATCTCTGGGACCTGATGTAGACAGGTGGCTGCCTTACTTAATCACAGCCAATCACCTTAATCAGCCACAGGTGGAGTGAAATCAAGAAACAATAGCATTCGGTGCATCGTGTGTGTGTGTGTGTGTGTGTGTGTGTGTGTGTGTGTGTGTGTGTGTGGATTGAACGCAATAAACAAAATCCATGTTAATATCCTGAACTACTGGAGCCTTAATTAACATTTCCACACATCAATTATGTCAGGTGAATTTTGTCGATCATGTTTTAATTGATGCAAAGTTTTCTGTTGTTTCAATGGTGGAGTCCTTGGTTTGACTTTCTTGCTATTGTGTGCAGCTTAAACAACAAGTCATGATATATTTGAAATGTATGTTTTAATACCTGAAGAAACCTCGAAAAATATAAGCGCAAACTTTCATAGTTTCAGGAGGATAAATTAAAAACGGCATCAGGCAGGTGGAGCACAGCTCTGGATCTTTTCTGAGATCTCTGATGTTTCTGCCCACGTACTCTGAACATCAGAGTGTAGCCATGGGCTACTGCACACTTCTGGGGTTAAAGCCCACATATAGATGTTAAATTTTCATCGCTGTCAGAGATCAACAGCTTTACGAACGTGTTCAAAGAATGTGTTTTAGTGCCTCACTTTCGAGTTTGATCATTGAGGGGGAAAACCAACATCCAGTGAGAAATGTGCGAGGCTGCTGCTGAATCTGAGCTCCGACCCTGTGAGGAGGAGGCAAGTGCTGCGCTTTTGAAGTACCATAACATCTGTTAACCACAAATTATGTATCATTTAAACCAGATATATTCATTTTATCGTAGAGCGTCGCGGAAACGACTCCAAAAACCCACAAGCGGTTTAACATTTTTGTCTCTAAGTCAATGGGTGTTTTTTGGGTTAGATGTCTGAATGAAGGTCTGTGATAAACACAAGCTTAAGAGATGTTCATGTTTTGTTCCATGCCATAAAATACATCAGTATAGTAAATACCCTGCGTGTGAATTTTAAAGTGTTTACATGTCTTGAAAAGGCAGTTGCTAACAAGTGGCTAATTAAGTCTTTAGGGGTTGTCTGGTCTGTTAAACATCAACATGAAAAAACACTGAGACTCATCCACTAACTTTACAAGTTGTTGTAGTAAGACAGACTTAGTGATGCTGACACGGAAGTCATGTGACCATTGTGTAGTTTACGGTGTAAGTTAATGTTTACAGCCATTACTTTGTGAAGAGTGTCTTGCTGAGCAAAATGTGTATTTTAAAGTATTTAACAACTTGTGCAATCAAACAATCCCATAGACTTTGTGTTTGTGTTGGCCGACAAGAATATGTCATCCCTGCAGGACTACAATAGAAAACAAAAACAAGCAGGAGAGCAAATGTTTGGGATCCTTGCTTTCTGTCAGCCGCCTAATAGACTGACCGATTAACAACTCTGAAAGTCACACGTGTCCTTAACGACTCTGTAAGGACACTCCCACACAGGGTTTAAAAGCCTGCGACTCCCCTCCAGTTAGTTAGAACTGAAGAAGCCTCTTGGATAAGAGGTGAAGCATCTTCAAGAAAATGAAACAAGTCCAGTTGCCTACGATACAGCACCTGGATTCACCGTGAACTGGATGACTGAGAACTTTCATCTACAGATCAACCAATTAATTACTGCAGCTCTAACGGGCTGCATCGATGAATGGTCAACAAGACTGAAGCATGCGTAAGTAAAAGTGTGTTTCTGACATTTGAATCAACCTGTTTATTCGACCGTGGTCCGTTTACCTTTAAGATACAGTTATCCAGGTAAAATGATGCACACAGAGTACAAATTAACATAACCCAGACCCAGAGCTCAGAGCATGAATTTGTAAAGAATATTACAACTCTGCAGCAAAAGTCATATATTACTAACAACACATGTAATTCCCACAAGAAGATATAAATTATAGATGCAATATTTTCTTGAAGGATAAAAAGACAAAATGAAAAACAAAACAAGTGAGCTGACTAAAATACATCAATTATTCAACCATTCCGACTGACAATCAGCAGAATATCAACAAATCAGTTATATAACAGCCGTCTGCACGCGTAGTAGGTTTTTCTTTGAATTTTAGGAAGTCTGCAAATGAAAAAAAAAAATATATGAAACAGTCAAAAAATGTGCCAAAATGTGAGGCGGCCCACGGGACGGAAAGCATCAGCTCACAGAGATCGTGCTCCACATCATCAAAACAACAACAACAAAATACAGTGTGATCCCCTCCAGCTGCAGTGGGTTATTCAACACCTTCTTCTGCCTCACGCTGTGAAGTGTAGATAAATCTATAAGGCCCTGTAGCTGCTCAGGCAGAGGGAGAGTCTCTGTCATGATTGTGGGCATCAACTGCAAAAAGTTGAGTGCGTAACGAGCTCAGGACATCGCAGAGAGGATCACACCAACACTGATCAGCGGGGGAATTAGCGGGGTGTTAGCTTAGCATCAGTCCGATTATTATTCCACCTGTGTGCTGAGGTTGAGGGACGCGGGGAAGGACGATCATTACTTTGTCATTTTTTTTCTCTACAGTTAAGATGCAGATATCGTCCACGGGGATTCTGCATCACATGTTTGTGGGCTCTGCTGAATAAAATCAGCCCAGCGCACCCGATCTGACTGCGTAGTCTTGCCGTGTTTAAGCATAATGAATCCCTGAGAGATACTTAAGGAGTGAGAGCCACATCCAGAATATTGCGCTACTCTATATTTAACAGATGCACAGCTTTACAGTTTAATGCTGCCAAGAATTTGAATCCAATTACAACATTTTTGTAAACTGATTAAACATGTATTTTTTTTAAACTTCTCTTCGCTTTGCTACATTTCCATATTAATTTCCCAGGGACGCAGTCTTTCAGCCACGAGGTGCGCTCAGGTGTGCGGTAAGAATAGTACTAATGCTCAGAAATCAATGTCAAGCAAAAATAATTCCATTTACTTCATTAAAATTTAATTTTATGGCTTCATAATCAAAGCTTTCCCCGCTAAGTTAATATGATTCGAGCCAAGTCAAGCAGCTCATTGTGTTTTCAGTCGAGGCTTTGCTTGACATTTTCCAATAATCAGTATGCCTGAGGGATTGGTTCTGGTGCTGGAATATGAAGTGGTACCTGATGATGATGTTGTTGATGATGATGATGATGATGATGAATTTGCATGAAAATACTGCGACAAAATTGAAATTAAGAGACAGCACAGCAACGGAAAACAGCTTGTGCTACTGTTTTCCATGACTTCGTTAGCGCGTGGGTGGTAGAAGCTAGTGGAACGATATCGTGGGTCAGAGATGAGAGTTTGGACGTCAGCTGGCAAAAAACTTTATTTACATTTCCAAAACAGTGTGGCTGAGGTCAAACCACGCTCTTCTTTCTCCTCCTCCACCTCCAGATATAACAGCGCGGCTGAGGGCGGTGTGGGTGGAGGACAGCGGTCGCAGCTCTCTGATGTACCCTCACTTTCGAGTGATCAAACAAATCCCCAGATCAATTCCACATATTTTCTACATATTGATCACGAACAAACCAACAAAACTTGACGACCTCTTTTCTGCTGGCTCTGGATTAAAGTGATCAAATCCTTCTCAGAATATTTTGGAAGGGGTCTGTTGTAAACATGAGTGGACACTGGGAGACTGTTTGCACATGTATCTACAAGTGAAAATTCCCACAGAGCTCATAAAAAATTGGATTTAAAAAAAGGTGCTGTTTGTAAGAAAAGTTGATTTTTGAGTCTCATTCACAACTCATCCTATACTGGCACACTGGAATTGTAGGTTACCACCAACACAAAGCATCAGCATTTGATGGGTTAGGAATGAGACCCAAAAATCTACTTTTCTTAGAAATCTTTAAGAAGGCGGGCCTGCAAAAATGACTCGCAACATCACAAAAAGTTGCGAAGTTAATGCTGATTCAAAGTGTAGCCCAGTCGTTCCAAGCATCTCATGCAAAGGAAACGTTGCGTTAAGACGAGGTAGCCAGCCATGTCACGGCCTCGTCTAGATTTTCATAAACATCTGAGAGGTGACTAGAGAATGAGGAGTGAGATGTTTGACTGATAAAACAGTTCGCGGTTAAAACAGCAGACAGAAAGCTTCACTGGAACTACTTGTAGTTCAGTAGGTCTTAAGGAACTAATCAAGGTTCAACAGCCTCCTTGAAGCCAATCAGAATCAAGTGTTCATCTGGTGGTATGATGAAGTAGAAGAAATGATGTGTTCAAAAGGTAAACTTTTAAAGTCTAAAAACATATGCTTGCATATCCAAATATTCTGGAGTTCTTAATAAGGGAGAATAAGAAAATGCTGAGGTTGTAATACATGTGTGGAGGGATCTGTAATCTACAACGTGAATGTCTTTTTTGTCCGTATCAGCAGATGCGCTTCGGTCTTTTAAATTACATGAAGCCAGAAGAGTAGAGTAACTGAGTCTAAGTGTGTCTGAGGTTTGAAGACAAACGACCGCAGGGAGATGTGAATCCACAGTGTTGCACTGAGCTCTCGGTGTTAGAAAATAAAACGTCCCGGGAGAAACCGCTTGCCACGCTACAGAGTCATTAATTCTGCATCATGACCTGCCTGTCTGCTGGCAGCAGCCGGGCAATGTGTATCCTGTGGCATCATTATATTAGGAGTCGGATCAGAACAGCAACAAATAACAGGGTGATGGTGTCAGATGTGCCTCGGTGTAGCTGCATGTGTATGTGTGACGTCTGGATTCCTTCAGCAAATCTGAAATTAAGAAAAAAAAAGAGGAAAACATCATAAAGTCTGTGAAGTGATGCCATGATCTAAGAGGGAGGATGAAGAGGAATCCACAGAGCCTCAGAGGCTTAACCTCGTGTTTTTATGAAATCCTCACGCTTCCTGAGAGGTGACCCATAGTATTATTTAACACAATGTGGTTCTCTGGAAACAGAGAACAGAAGCAAAAAACCTGCAAGCTTTTTACAAGAATATCTAACTCGGTTCAAAGCACTTCCAAAAAAGATAAAAACCCAAAAAATACAAGCCTACGCTGAGGATTAAAGGAAACCACCTACAGCAGGCAGTCATGTGAGCCGGACCAACATCAAGGAAACATAAAAAAGAAGTTACAGCCCACATAGATTATGAGTTTTATTCTTTCAGGCAGTAGTGAACTGATCCAGAAGTGACTCACAGTTTGTGTAGACATCTGTTCTTAAATGTATTGCTAACCTAACGTAAAGCGGAAGCCCCAGCAACATTTATGCAGAGCACATCTTTAATGTTTTAATACCTCTGCCAGGGCCCAGCAGTCCTTATCTGCATCCAAGAGATTCAAGCCACCGAAATACACCTGATTTTTCCCAATCAAGATCCTTGTATTATTAATATAATGTCCAAAAACAAAATGCCAAAGCAAACGAGCAAACAATTCTACATCTGTCTGTTTATTCAGATCTGCACCAAAAGTTAATGGGTGAAATGGGTGAAAATGTAAACTCCTAATCCTAGTCTGTGGAAGCCTGGAGATCCCAACATAATTTGAAAATAACATTATTTAGATTTAGAGAGATTAGATAGACTACGAAACTTCACCAGATAATGACTGAATTTTCACTTGTGGGTGAACTGTTCCTTTAAATTGGGATTCCAGAACATTAAAAGATGGACTGAGGCATTACTTTTTTTTTTTTGCTTTTTTGCTTTTCTGGCAATTTTGTATAAATTAGTGCCAAGTCAGACATATCAGAGTTTCCCAGTCATAATTACAGGATGAGAACTCTGTTTATGTCGGAAACTTTGGTAATTACAGCAACTACTAAACTAACATTAAGGCGTAAAGGACTCGGTTCTGGCTCAGCCCACAGGAGGAACCGTCGAGCTGAACAATATTTTGTTCACATTTTAGTCATCAGAAGTTACAGGGAATTATGTGTAAATTACACAGTTTAGAATAGCGATTTATTAAAGCGTAATTGTATATTATGGGACAATGGTTTTCTTCGTTAGCCGACATGCTATGTGCTATGTGTGTTGTCCGTTGGCAACACACTGAAAACTGGGCTGAATTTGAATTGAATTCAATATGAAGCACATCCTCACTTGTGATGCAGCTGCACATCAACAGGTGCTCATAACAGAACGTTGATCCTCTAACAGCGCCCTTATATCGCCTTTCATTTTGTTGTGTTTACAACTTTACCATTAGCGATTCAGACAGCGACCACTTCGGCTCACAATTACAAAGGCTGCTTCATGAGTGAATCGTATCAAGTTAAATACCAATTAGCAGTATGTGCCAGTTTTAATGGAGCTCTGACAATTAGCATATTTATGTGAGTTTCCGAGGCATTAAAAGGCAACTTAGAGATTCACCGCCAGCCTCTGTTAGTTATAAACTTATCATTTAGCAGCGAGATGAGCCTGAATATCATGAGGAAATCTGATTAGCAAAGAGAAGAAGCAGACACAGCCAACAGTTAGAGTTTGGTATTTTGTATCAGTGTCTCTGGGCGCAGAAGGTGGAAAAGGGCTAAATCGACACCAAGAAAGATTTGAGTGACCTGTAACTGTTCCAGAAGCAGTCAAGCTGTGGAATCCACACCAGCTCTGACCTTTGTGTGGCCCGTGACTTCTCTCACAACAGCTTCTTCTTCTCAGGGACACAGATAGACAGCGTGATGAAGTGACCGACTGATATCAGAAATACCAAGAAAATCACAGCCAGACATAGTTTGTGCCTCAGGTTAATGTCACAGGAAAAGAAATACATACTGCACATTTCTGGCTTCAGATATACGACAGCTGAACGTTACCTCTTGAGTCTCTGGTGAAAGGAAGTTTACTCACAGGAGCTGTTTTCATCTTTTATCTCTGCTGACCTTTTAAAATGACTTGGCATAGCAGGACAGTTTCCTCTCACAGTTATGAATGGTGTTTTTAGCAGTCTGACACAATGTCCAACATATAAAAATGTATTCAAGGTCTTCCAGTTGCTGTCTTTTTTTGTCTTTTTGGGGGTTTAAGTGTCAGATCAGTGAAGCATGAAGTCCTTGTGTTTTGTGACTTGCTGCAAAGTCTGAGAATAGTTTTAGTAAAGATACAGAACGTAACGACATGGGAGTCACAAGGTGCGTATGTAAGGGCAAAGAAATCAGTAGTATGTAAACATATTTAGAGGGAGCTGGGGTTGGAAACAGACGATAACCTTTATTGATCTTTGTAGATATACTTAAAGGTTTACTGTCATGCTTACCAGAGAGACCAACAGGGAGGCGAATCAATGACAGAACTCGTAGCTGGACTGAAAACTGGACCAAACTAACCAGGGGGTGAGGTGCGGGTGGAGAGAGGCGGAGAAACACAGGTGAGGGGAATGAGTGGAGGAGACAAGGTGCTGATAAACTGTGAGAAAGAGGCTAATGCAGGGCAGGTGTGAAGGGAAAAGCAGGCAGAGGAGAACAGGGACACAAGAACACAGGTGAGCAGGACGTGACACATGAGGATATAATCTACAAAATAAAACAGGAAATTACTAACCAAAAACCCAAACTATGAGTGCAAAGACTTTAGACGACTGCACTACTCACTACTTACACAGTGGCCAAGTTGCATTGTGGGTAATATAGTAATTACCCACAATGCAGGTGGGTAATGTCCTATAACACAGTTCTAGAGATATCTCCCTTTTTTATAGCAAACGTTCTTCTTTTTCAAGACCTGGCACCCACGCTACCCACAATGCAACTTAGCCACTCAGTGACATCACTGGTGGTATCAATCAAATTACACCCAGACCGGTGAACACACTTTAAAAAATGTGAAATTAGTGGACTTTCCCTTTAAAAATATATGTAAAGAACATGTAAAGTTGGACATCTGGTCATTTGATCTACCTGTGAATGTCTGTGATATTTGGCAGCCCAGAGAGCGCTGAGAACTGCTCAGATTTCCCAGAGTCTCTTGTGCCTGTACTGTACGCTCCCATTAACAAAGCGGCAGCAGCCACTGAAACCTATTACTTCTCAAAATGCTGCAAAATAGACCTCAGCAGACATATTGTTACACAAAACTCAAAACCTTTTCATAAACCACCGGTTGCCGGTTCATTGCCTCAGTGCCTTCCGGCAATTGAAAGAGCACAAAAAGATTTGATCAGCTCCTGGGAGTCGAGCAGCGGTGAAAATGTGAGCCCCTCTCTGTCACAGCAATGGAGAGCTGGTTTTCTTTTCCTAAGTTATGTGTGAGTGGTGCTATCAGCTCATCGGGGAATAATACGGTCTTATCTGCAGACCGGCATCTTGAACAGGGCTAATCATCTACATCACATCTGTATTTTTTCAGCATGAATTCACATTTAAAGAGGAGATCCTCATTTACTTGCAAGATTGGGTTTTAAGTGGCCACGTCTCCGTTTCCACAGCAAACACTCCGAATATACTTTGAAAATGACATGAAGCTACATTTCCTCCCCCCTCCTCATTCCTCTCACTGCAGCCCGAGGCGGAAGGAAACAAAACAGGCTTTTTTCACGGCAGCTTTGAGATTGAGAAATTTAGGCATCGCAAATTAGGTCCTGAACTCGTTTGAGTATTCATCCAAGTGTGATGACATTTACATTTCAAATTCCAGTGTGTCAGAGGTGTGTTTTTCCTGACATTGTTACTTACAGGAGAATACCAAAGGCTGATTTAAACAGACTGTGACTGACATGTCTGTGTTTCCTGTTTACTTTAGCTTGAAGTGGACAAAATGGCATCCTGGTTTATCCGTCACGAGGACGACAACGCAGCCTGTGAAAACATTTGTGTAGCGCCTGTTTATAGCTGGCATTAGTAGCATTATTGGTGTTTCGCTCCAAGACAGTTCACACTTGGCAGTTAGTCTCAGCATGCTTCTTCACTTTGGTCTCTATGCAAATAAACATGTACATCACTTGGATAAACAGACATAATGTTCTTACACAACAAATAAATAACTTAATGTGTATAAATAAGAAGTCGTAGACAAACGGAGACGTACTTTAGCCACAGAAGCAGACAGGCTTGTACAGTGAAGCCTCACCAAACTGACACTTATTACAAGAGAGGAAAAAACTTAATGTTTTGTATTTATTGCCAAATTTACAAGAAAGCCCAAATGATTTAGAACGTACTGTATCCATTTCAGAGAGGTTTTTTCCAGTTTCTCTTCACTCAAAAACTCTCAAAATCGCGTGTTTTTTTAAAGGGAGTCTGGGGATATTGTAGTTACTGGTTTCATGGTGCAATCAGTGGAAACAGGCAGTGTGTTCACAAAACATCTGCTGCTAAGATTAGCAGGTAAGAGGGCCAAAACACATGCATGGAAATCAGCCTGTCGTCCATTTTGGCCTCCTGTTGTGTCCTCCTGCTGTTCCTGCTGACCAGGGAACACACGTTGGCATCCTGTCGCCCTGAC
Organism: Diplodus puntazzo; assembly: GCA_963678695.2. Taxonomy (NCBI): domain Eukaryota; kingdom Metazoa; phylum Chordata; class Actinopteri; order Spariformes; family Sparidae; genus Diplodus; species Diplodus puntazzo. Next base: position 29,473,577 of record OZ023167.1, on the reverse strand, counting down.
AACCATCATGCCCTGGACCGATGACGTCATTGTTGGGTGACACACATGAGATATCCACGGGCCACCTCGTCAAGTGGTTTTTAGTGTTTGGATCACATAATGTGGAGCTTTTTCTGTCTGAATGAATGTAGCAGTGGTAGTGGTGTCATCAGTGCTGTTTCAGCTTCAGCCTGGAGACTAATAACGGCAGTCAGAGAGGGTGAAATGCCACATTCACATCGTATAATTCAGACGGTCACGTCATCCTGCAGTTGAGACTTTCAGTCGGAGAATGCCACAGAAATAGCATGACCATAAACTGGTGGCAAATGGCTGCTATTAACTCTAATTCAGTCAATTTAGCCAATTAAAAATGAGCTATCTGATCTCGCTTTTTAACGAACCAATTATAATGGTTAATAGCCCATTATGACAGGCTCCCCAAGTTGTAATAATATAATATGGGGTTTTCTCACTCTTTGCATCCTTAAGCATTGCTTGAATGCTGTTAAATAAAAATTACAGGGAATATACGTAGGATCTATCTTACTGGAGCGTCGACTGCACTAGTGACTAAAAGTCAAGACAACTGCTGCATCAGTTCTTCCTGTTTATTCTTAGTGAGGAACAAGACTTTGTGTTTTTCATAGTTTTTGTTGAAAATGGGGAATTTATGATTGGTTTTATGGCTGCAATACCTTCCTATTCACACAGTCTACAGCGGTGTTCATTTTTACATTCAAAGAAAGCCACCAGGCTCCCCGCTCAGGGAACACTGAGCACACTGACAGCCGCGGCGATGTGATGAAAGGACAGTAAAAACAAGCAACAACAGCGGCTGGCAAACAACAATAACGGAAGCGGCGCGCCATCTATCCTTGAACTGAGCTTTTCTTCAGGTTTCTCCCTCTGACTTTATGATGATTGAAGAGTGCAGATGCACCGAGGGAAAAGGCAAGATTAAACATTGCCAAAGACTGATCGCCTGCATAGAAGTGTCAGCGCAAGTCATTTCTAAGAGAACTCACAGCAAAAAAGCGACTAATTCAGAAGGCAGGTTCCTGATGAGACAAAAGCGTTCACTCCCCGCTGACAATGAAAGAACGGCGCGAAGAACATGAGCGAGGGTTATCCTGCGAGGAGGAGGATGTCTTTTGAGGAGGATGCTGATTAGAGGAAGGCTGACTTCACTCCAGTGATTCTGCTGTGCCATCTGTGTTTTACTTCTTGTGAACTTTGTTAGATTTCACACGCAGATGTGTGATGTTACTCTTTTAACTTTTAACTAAAAGAAAACTGGCCCTTTGCCAAACTTGCTTCCAAATATCAAACAAAATGTAACACACAGTAAGAAGTCGCATTGAAGCAAAGTGCAGCGTCGAGCCCAGAAGAAAAAAAAAAAGATAAATGAAACTTCAACAAATGTTCTACTACACAATAAACCCTGAGCTCAGCTCCAGGAATGTGCGGACGCAGGCATTGTACCAGTCAAGTCCCAGATGTTGCTGGCTACCTACCTGCACCTGCACTTTTGCTCTTTTTAAATGAGTTTTAATGAGTTCTAATGAGTTTGTATATTTTGCTGCATGTCAGTCGCGAGCAGCAAAATATACTGCCAAGACTCTGCTGTGCAATGGGAAACCTGAGCCGCTGTCCATGGTGCTGAAGTAGACAGCTATGCCGCGGTAATTGCGCCCTCATCGCTGAGTCCCGACTTTATGTCAGTTTTATCTCGGATGTATAAAATTCTCTCAGCAATTTACCATAAATACTTAATTCTATACCATATTGTAGCCTTTACTGTGTACAGTAATGTCACCTACAGGATCAAAGTGCTGCTTAAATCTGACCCCCAGACCGAACAGGTTAGGGTTGGTAGAGGTGGGAAGTATCCCACTAACACTGTCACTGGTGTCACCTTCTTCTTCCAAGTGGATTTTGCAATACCGTCATTACAGTCAGAAAATACAGAAATACTGGGGCTGCGATAACATGCAGTTAAAGGACTAAACACGTTCTCATGGAACCAAAATCACATCCAGTAGCTACTCTACTCCTCGCTAACACCGACTTTGGTAACAAAAACACTTGGAAGGTACAAACAAAGCAACCAAATCGTCTTCATGCACTCCCAACATAAGAGGAAGTGACGACGCAGGGGATTGAAATTATTTTTGATGGAAATATCCCCACAAAACTCTAACTGGCTCTATGTTTGGAACCATTTTCTTTGGACTCTTATCAAGGACAAACCATGAAGCCATCAAAGAAAACAGGATGCAGCTTGAAACTCAAGCTCAAAGATGACTCGTTACACAGTTTTCCAAATGTATTAAGCAGTAAGTTTTGCCATTGTTTTGTTTACTGTAGCAGGCTGGGGCCACATGTTGAAGTATTTACTATTAAGGGACGTCAGGAGCAACTCTGTGAACGCTAAGTCTCCTGAATGTACTTCAGGGTCCTAATGACAAACACACTAACACTGTATAATGGCTCACTAGGAGTTTCTAAAAATCTTTACTGACACACAGCGATATGGAAATATACTTCCCACACTTGACTTACAGAAATGCGTCTTGAATGTGGGAAACTTGAGGCAGATTAGAGCTTGTTGAAAACTGGAATTTGAAGTGACACGAGTCCAAAAGAAAAAAAGTCCTTATCACCTCTGTGTTTATGCAGGGCTTCAAATTGAACAGCCTGCGATAATTCACTCCACTAGAAAAAAATGACACTACTTAGCATTCAAAAGACCCACACCAGCAGATAACACCCCCTTATCACTGGACCGGGATGTAACAGAGTTGAACTGTATTAAATTATGCTGCCTTTTTTTTTGCCTTGAGAAAATATTAGCATTTTAGATAAATTACTGAACCACAGTTTTTATCTCACTTCTCAGAACTTATTATTTAACGCGCTGCCTCTCAGTTTGGGGACAGAAATAAGCAATGATAATAGACGGCGCTTTATAATTCACCCTGAGGGTTGTACAACGACTTTATGACAAGGGGCTTTCCTTCCAGACGACCATCAGGCGCCAGAGTGTTAGAGGTCTTTAATCAAAATTTACTGGAGTGTCCAGTTATACGAGCAATTTTATTGATGCATTAGCAAAAAAAGATGAATGTCTTCATTCAAACAGAGTTGAGGGATGTTGGAGTGACCCTGCCCAGGGAGGCCTGTAATTGAAGCCACAGAAACAGATGCTAGGACAAAGAGGAGAGCGTTTGATACTGAGATGCCGTCCTGATCAGCCACATCAAGGGTTCTCCAGCAAAAAGGTAATCGATCCGGTATTTCCTTTATGTTTTTTTGTTAAACATCAATTCATTCTCTTCTTCCTGAGGAAGGTGGTTGTACCCCTAGAGTAAAAATTTGTCACCACTGACAGAAATTCATTCCTTTTTTTTTTTTTTTTTTATCCCAGAGAGCAAAGAAACACCTTTTCATCACACGTGGCTCTCACAAGGGTGGAAAATGTGTTGCAGTGCATCACATTCTGGACCGGTTCCGTGCCACAGGCTTTGTCTACTTGTGAGCCTGAATACATAATGGCAATGTGCTGAGAGCATGTCAACCAAAAAGTGATTTTTTTTGTATTTCAGTCAACTAAGGAGGATAAAAACATTTCCTACCCCTTGTTTCGAGGGCGCCATGGTCCCTCAGAAGAGTCGCAGGGGGTAATGGTTGAAATCTCTTTTTGTCATGACCCTGATTTTTTCTTGTTCTGTTATTTCTTGTTTTATTTCAAAACTGCCCTCATGTGTCATGTGCTGCTTTTCAGTTCCTCCGTCCGTGTGATTTCCCTACATCCAGTGTTTTTTTTCCATTCCTTCCCCTCACCTGTCCTTCGCCCGCCTGCCTCCACCTGCACCTCATCGCCATTAGTGTATGAGTGTGTGTGTGTGTGGTCTCTGTGTGTCCTCTTGTCTTTGTGAGATTGTTCTGTTGCTCTCCTGTGTTTCAGCCCAGCTTCCTCCAGCGTCATTCTAGCATTTCTCCTTCTGACCTCACAGTATGTACCAGTTTTATGTTCCTAGTGTTTTCATTGATTTGTAAAATTGCACTTTCTTTAAGCTCTTTTGTCGTTACTTTGTGTTTTTTTTCTTTTTGCATCACTTTTGGTGTTCCTGGATTCTTGTTTTTTTTGTATCATTCAGCTTTTGTTTAATAAAGCGCACCCTTAGTTCTTGAATGTCTGTCTGTTTGCCTCGTGAGCGTTTCCACATTTTGTTCCCACCCTTCTCTCATAACTGCAACACATTTACCAAATACCAAGAGACTTCACTCCTGGACTTTTGTAAGTAAGACAGCACACGTGTTTTATTTCTATTATTGACAGCCAGTGATTTCATGGCTGTGCTTTTTTTTTTTTAGACAAAATGTAATAATAGTATTGCTACGTCGTGTCTATCTATATATTTTGTTGATGAATGGACAAGTCCACAAATGGTTTAGTAATGGTGGGTCAGACAGGAAGCCGCTGACTCCCCGCCAGGTCTGCCTTCACCCCATCCAACAGGACATTCTGCTCTTACATGATCCCAGATGAGATGATATAATTAAATATACCCAACACTCAGCCGCTAGTATCAAACAGACCCCCCCCAAAAACCCACACAACACCCTGAGCGCCTGCAGTAATGGCTTCGAAAACAGCCCACTATTCCGCAACGTAATGACCCATGAAGGAACCCTTCTGTGAGCCAGTTGCTATATCTAGCCGATGGCTTTTGGCCTGCTCATGAAATGTGGTCTGACACTGACGGAGTGGGACAGGTGGCAGAGGCTGAGAGGAACGGATGCCAAGCCTGACGCCGCTCGCTGCTTTTGCAGCCGAGACGCGTCCAGCACTCTGTGACGGAAAAGTCGGAGCTGCAGAGGGGTCGCCGGAGTTCTTCCAGGTCACCTCTCGATGCCGAAGCAACAGGGCCTGAAACTTGGTGACTGGAAGTTGATTTGCCATTCATTTGTCCGGCAAGGAGTTTGATCATTAGCCGTAACAGTGTAAGTTTGATTTACCTAAAGCTAAATAATAATGGAGCGACTACATATGCTCCTGCACATCACGTTAGCCAGTCAATCCATCAAGACGATACCCTCAGCAGCCGGCTGCCACACACGGAGGCTCTGCAGTTCTGTCACACTGTCGTACGTCACCACGGAGGTCCAGGATTAGCTGTGTGACATGCTACAGTGTAACACACCCCAGTCACCAGAATTAAGTGTTTGCATCGCATTAAATTTGTACTTTTCATTCATATCATATCAATATTCCTGCAATACAGGATATTTAAGTTATGTGTCTGTGAGCTGACACTGTGAGGAGGCGAAAGGGGATATCGGTGCTGTGACAGCTCGGTCAGTCAACACAGTAGGAAATAATAGATGCTCCTCTGTTCCTGAATTTGTGCGTTGTGGAACACTTTGATGGTGTCAGTGTAAAGACGAAGGCCCACGTCAACATGAACCATCACCCGTCCAGACTACTTCCAGCTCTTTCTCCTCTGACTCTGACCTCCACCTTCGCTGTCATCCTCCTCATTTCCTTTGTGACAGTGTTGTTACGTATTCTACGGTGAGTTTTCACCACTATTGAGTCTCTGACTGAGGCTCCGTGAGCCGCCGTGGGTCATCTTATCACCTCGTCCGTCTGTCCGCTGGGTCTGTTTGGTGTCAGTGCCGGACTAAAATGAATTTAGTGATGTTGGGTGTCACATCTTCTTGCGACCGAGAGAGAAAAAAATGACAGGGATGAAGTGACTGCTGCTTTGTACAGATTAGAGGGTTGGGAACAAGAACAGCAGCACACGTTTCAATGAACACTGTGTTGATGCCCAAATGAAACTTTGCACCTGTATAATGTAATGTGTCTCAGAAATGTTTCAAGCAATTACAGTTTTATCAGTCTTGGATAGTCTTGCCTGAGATTGCCTGTGACCTCACTGTTGGAAAGGCCTGCCTCCTACTTTGAAAGACAATATCCTGTGTTACGTAAAACGCTTGGTGTGGGTTTGGTTTATGCGTTTTGTGCAAAGGGAAAACATTCAAGCTGAAGTGAAGGGCACGATGAACAGTTATAATGCGGCAACTGCAATGATGATCTCTGAGAGTGACTCTGCTCCGTGCGGGTGTCACACTTGCTACCGCTGAGGAACCGCTACAGGTATCACACTGATTACAACATGGAAACATGTCACTCAACACAACATTAAGTCTCTCTCGTGATGTGTTTTTTAATAGTTATTGGGCAAACAACAAGGCTCTGAAGGCACACAGGCGTTCATCACTGTGGTGACACAAACAACACTTGTCAGCAGGATGAATGTTTTAGTTTCAGTTTCTTCAGGGGGGTTGTCATTACTAATAAAAGATAAAATAACAGATGCCTTACATAAATACTTTGTTCTTCCCTCTGAGGGAAGTATAATTGTTTTCCTCCTGTTGTGAGTGTCATTAAACACACACATCGGCCCGAAATACACACATGCATGCACGTGACCTATAGACTAGCATTAGTGGCAGAGAGACACAACTAAAGGGTACGTTGGCTGCATTCAGGACTTGAACCTGCCACTTTCTGGTTTCCCAGTTGAACTGTGTATGTTGAGCTGTGCTAACGCATCAGAAACCTTTCAACGTCCTCCTCGCCTATTACGTAAATTATCTGCGTCAGAGGCGGTGAGCTATTCAACCACCCTACTGAAAATACTTTGTGTTCTAATGTCATATAACATAAAGTTAATAATCAGCGCCATTAACAGTGAATGAATGTACAACCACAAAGCAAGTCTATCTCAAGATCGCACTTCTCATGTATGACTGATCCGTTTCATTGGAGCTTCAGGCCGTTCACAGTTAACCGTAATACCCGGCCAGCCAATACACGTCCATCTGCCCTCATCACAGGTTGGTTCATGATGTTACTGAGTAGATGACATGCATGTCGGATGTGTCTGTAGATCGAAGTGAATCAAACAAGCGCCTTTACGAAGTTGTAACTACAGTTTTTACTGTGAAAAAATAAAGCCCCATCTATAAAACACCTGCTTTTAGAATGGAGTTTGGTTTTCTGGTCTGTTCACTCGACAGACCATCGGATGTTTTAATGTTACAAACACACATAAGCTGAGCTGATCTACCTTCTAATAATGAACCTTGCAAACAGCATGAGGTAATGCTGGAAGTGGAGCTAAACCGACCTCTTTCCATCTCCTCTCAGCTCGGAGTCAACGGTCACGTAATTAAGCACGGCTGTCAGAAAGGAGACAGCGATTCTGCTTCGCCACAGCGATGTGATTAGTTTACAATGAAGTCACATTGGACAGATTATAAAACTGCAGCAGATGAAAAATGACCTGGACATTCAACACGGTAGTTGTGTGTATCAGGTTCGTCCACTGTGATGGAGACTGAAAGGACACATCATCCACTGTTTCTTTATTTTAGTTAGAATTTGTTCCAAATCAAATGTTTTGTGGTTGCGACTCAACTCATAGTTATTTGGTTGGTTGGTTGGAGGCTGTAAACTCTTCATATAATGATTTTCTTCAGTGTCAGTGGAGGGAATCAGTGGAAAAATTCACTTCTGGAGGCAGACCTGGTCCAAAAGTGTCACCGTGGAGCTGTACAGCATTTTATTGGATTTGTTTGTTTCCGAAAAAATGCTAGACGTACGTACTGATCAAGACAAAACTGGCCTATAAGGAAAGTCAACGCGTTTTTGTCACTTTTAAATGTACCGATTATGAAACAACAATTGTGAAATAGCTGCTATATTCAAATTAGTACAATAAACCAAACATTGAACTCAAATGGCTTTTTTTTTTCTCGGCTGACATCATCTCTTGTGCTGTATTCTTTCCTCAGATTTGCCAGAATAACGTCTACAACACAACAGTTTGTCACTCATGAATGATTCATGCAGCAGCCGCAGTTTCTAATTTGAGGTGATGTCAGGCTGATCTGTTTCCTGGACGGTGATATGACTTTGAATTCTGTTCCAGTCATGTCTGCAAATCAGCCTACATCCTCACAGCGAGACACGCCGGGGTGAAAGCTGAACAGCGAAGAGGTCAAGGATGACGGCTACAAGGTGGTGATGCTTATTTTATTCTAATGTCAGCAGATATTAAAGCGAACCGAGTCTGTGCAGAAACACAGAGAAGTGCCAGGAAACAGAGAGCGGGTTCACTGGGAGGATACAGTTCATCAACAATGCAGAAGTCTTTAGCAGATGACTCAGAGTGGGAAATAGATGGAGGGGAAAACAGGAGAGGAAAGGGAGCTGCCGAGCATTGTTTCCCGCCCGCGTTCAGACAAGACGAACATGTCCGCCCCCCTGTGTGTGAATTCCATGTCAGCCAGAGGATGTGACAGGTCCTCTGATAGACACGCCGTGCTGCTGTGAGTGTGCATGACATTTTTCATGATTTACGCCTTGTTTCTCCTACTTAAGAAAAAAAAAAAAAAAGAAGAAGCTCAAATCAAACTGTCACCACGAGCGACAGAAGACAGATATGAGTGATACGAGCGCCGGGTCTGTCAGACGGTACCTGCGGCTCGGATTTTTAATTAGTTCCTGTCTTACAAGATAAACAAACAAATTAAGAATCACGCCACTTGTGTGACATTCACATGCAAAATTGATGCCGTGCCTCTCTCGGAGAATCAGAAAATAGTCGGGCTAATTAATATTTCAGGTTTAAGCGGCGTGAGACTGTTGGGAAAGTTGTGAAGACATGAATTCAACCAACAAGGGCCGCATGTTGTTGATGCTGCCCGCATCAGATCATACTTTGGAGATAATATAAAAACAATTACAACAAGAGATAAAGCAACTGAATAATATATCTTAATGGTCTTATCTTGTCAAATCCAGTTGTGTTGTTAGGGCTTAATTAGCTTTCTGATTCTTGTTTCTCTAGAATGCATAGTTACAATCCGTCCCCTCCAAGGCTAACAAAAGCAGAATCTGAACCTGACTATGGAGCGCGGCGCATTATTATGTATTCAAACTACATCATTTTGTAAAACAAGCATATTTATCATTCCCCAGCGGGTGAGAGCAAACTAAAGCTATTGGAAAAACAAGCCTCCCTTGAACCTCGGAGACTGAGGCGGGCGCAGCAACGCTCGGCAGTGTTGAATCTGAAATTATCTTTTTTTTTTTTGTCCTAACAATGAGGAAGAAAAAAAAACTCCAACACACAAACAAAATTACACAACTAACACCAGACGGCAGCTAAACCATGTTTTTGTTTGAAAATGAAATGTTGCTCCGTCTCCCAGCAGGCCACACGCTCAAGATTTACAAACACAAATCCAACATAATTAGTCAATCCAGAAATATTAACTGGTGCAGCAGCAGCTGTGGCCGCGGCTCTCTTTGCCAGACACAAAATGGCACGAAGGCCGTATGTGGTCCATTTAATCGTAGAGGATTAGGGTGTTCGCTTAAATTCAACACCAGAAATGGAATGTCTGTCTGCACTCTCCTGAATCAGCAAGTATCAGTTCAGCTGAAGGGCGCTCTGTAGTAGAGTCTGACCTTTGACTCTGAGCAGGAATCCGGTTTCAGCGTCAACATTCATCCTAAAATGACGTCCACCAGGATGTTTTAGTAACCCACTAACCCATTTATTAGCTCTAATCAAAATAACGAAATTTAACCTGTAAAATATTTGAAAAAAAAATATATATATAACCCCAAAGTGTCAGTTTTTGATGAGCTGGGAGTGAAACTCAGAGATCAACGTTTCTTAGTCCTTTAACAGTGTGTGCACAGGTCTTGGGGATTACTACTGTTTGTGTAAATAAAGTAGTATAAAGCCTTTTTTATGGCTCCAGAGGAAACTCCTTCACACCTCCTTTGTTTACACTGAACCGAGCAGCACCGACAGAACACTTCGGCTCTGTCACTACCTCAGGATCTAAGTAACTAAGTTGCAATTTTGGAGAAAAAACCTCGCTGCTCAGAGCTAACATTAGCTAGCATTAGCTCACATTAGCTGCCATGACAAACCAAGTTCTGATGTGGGTGAAAAACTCCTGATGTGGGCTGAATTAAGTTGAGCAGTGCAGTGATCCAAGCAAAAAGATCTCCATCAAGTACTCAAGACATGAACATCGAACCATGAAATTTATGATCAAACCACGTACTGAAAACTGTCTGAATCTGATCTGAAAGTTAACATATCAGAAAAATTTAAGAGCCATACCAGACAGACATGTGTCCTTGCAGACGGACCGTCCAAAGGACCCAGCAGGCTAACGCGCTGATCACATTCTTTCTACCCGACAGTTTGACAATCATCTCCTGACCTGCGGCGCGTCAACATCGCCCTCACACATCTTTCCTGCCAGCTGCTAATTAAGCACAACACCCTCGATATGAAAACACTGCAGATTGGCCGTTTGGGAAGGTGGACAGGCCGACGAGACAGCCGAGTGTTCAGAGCGAGCGTTTTCTGTCACAGCAGAGGAGAGCTGGTCCTTCAGTCCATCAGGGAGGCAGGGAGGACGTGTCAGCGCCCGCTAATGTCGGATAGCTTGTCGACTCTGCGGGGGCGGAGGGGCGCCTGCCAAGTGGAAGCTCGACCTCGTCTAAAGGGGATCTTGTAGGGTCATTAGCTGAAATAATTGATTATTTATAGTCAGATCAGAGATGCCCTTGATAGCCGGTGCTGGGGGTGGACGATTGCTCAGCTGGCCTGTGGCAGTGTATAAATCAAACTGTGTTTTCTTTAGTTTTTTAATCAGGGACGGACTGCCGAGCTGAATTGAGAAGTAGGAGGCGGTGTTAATGATGCCAACAGATGTGGGTTAAGCGGAGAGGGTGGCTAAAATTTACTGCCGCTCATTAGAAATCCAAATTGGTCACAGCTAAACAGAAATTAGTAAATAAACAAGTCATTTAGCAAAATGCATATATTGTCTCGGGATGTCCCTCTGCTTTTTCACTCCAACAAGTTAAAGTGGTTATAAGCAATGAAAGCTGAGAAAATTCAACATCAAGATTCTCAAAAGCACACTACCTTGTTTGTCTTTATACTCTGTTCAGTTCAACTTTCGTGGATGTTTCTGAATAAAGTGTATTTCCTGGTACATTTGCACTGATCCCATGTGTTTATGCACTTCTGGTACGAGCTGCTTTAGACGGTTTGCACTTTGCTCCTTAGTTGCATTGAAGGAACATTTTGATGCTTAAGTGTGCTTCTGACCGACCCAGTTCTGTTTTATGACCATAGGACGTTTCCAACGACTCCTTAAATACAGATGGGGGGTGGAAGTAAAGAGCAGAATGGACGCGATGGAGGACAGTTAATTTGTTGTCATTGCTATGTATTGGTGTTCAGGTACAAGGGTGCACTCCAGCAAAGACATTTAGAAAAAGCTACACAGCAGCCAGAACGTTATGTCTGATGAGCATTAACTGACCCTCCTCCCGACAGCAGACAAAGGTTTGGGCAACCGTAAACTACACCAACAGGTGTGATAGTATTTTCCTTCTTTAGGTTAAAGATAAAACGTTTCGCTAGCTCACCTCTGAGTCTCCTGATGACGACTGTTTAGGGCAGCTGTACTGATGAAGCTTCTTTTGTCTCCAGGGGAATGAAGGCCAACAGACACGATGAACTCGGCTTCAGACTCCTATCAGATTGTATGACATGTGACCTGTGCAGATGAGTGAGGAGTTACCTTACATGGACACAGTAAGTCTGGGGGGTGTGGTAAAGGTGACATATGACGACTACGGTGTTCTCACTTGTTCTCCTTCATCAGGCTTCAATAAATACTTCTCCGTAACACATCCAAGTTGCCTGATCTTTTAATAAGTTGACCAGTTCTCAAGAATTCCTCCACAACGGCCCCTTGAAGAGATTGTGATACTTATTTATCTGTACCACTGCATGTTTCGCTGTGTGTCGCGACTCACTGTCCACCCTCCTTCTGCGCTGTGAGCCACAGAAATGTGAATGACCCGTCATCATATGCAAACAAGCTCTTCTCCAGCGCACAACGCTATGCACCTGACTGAACTGGAATGCCTGTCTGAAAGTCAGAGCTTATCAACCATTAGCAGTGACAATGACCTCATTAATGCTTTTTGCTGCTGAATGGGAATAAATCCCTGCAGCCAGGCACCAAAAAAACCTCCCCAGAATAACTGAAGCTGTTATAGCAGCACATTAATGAGCAGAGGCTTGACAGGACATGTTCAACAATCACAATTTGGCTGCGGTGGTCATCTGTCCAAATACTTCTGGCCAGCCTTTTTTCCCCCTGTTGTATTCTACTATCTAAAAAGAGAAAAAAAAAATCCCATTAAAATAATCTTTTGAAACACATCGACGGCCCTGCAGCAGTTGCCTGAGCGCGTCTGGCCTCTTGGTTTTTCACCCAGCTCGTCAACATCCTACTGAAGACCAGAGAAAAAAAGCCAGGAGAAGACGGAGTGGAGAGGAGGCACCGCGCTATCTCAGGCCTCAGCATGATTTTAAACGACACCATTAAACGAGGTCGTAATTCTCATTTTATCTGGACCCCGCAAGCGCGCCGGAATGATGACCTCCCGGAGCGCTCGCGATGCCGGACGCTCGGACTCGGCAAAGAGAGCCAGCGGGGGAGCTGAAAATGAATGCAGATAGCCGGAGGGCGCCGTTATTAGGGGGCAGAGACGGCCTGTTCCAGTCCATTGTAGGTGAGGACCCCCCCAACAGCAGGATGTGGTTTATGTCAGGTCGGGTTATTTCAGACAGGATGAATAAAACATCAGCTGGTTTCCACTGTGGGGCCAAGTTGGAGCTGATCAGGCCGCAGCCAAATCCAATGTCAAATAATGTCAGTAACACAGAGTCAACAGCTCTCACTGACGAGCCGGAGAACGACGCTGCTGTCCATTCACTGCTGAACACAACTCTACTGTCTGTCAATCTTTATTATCCATAAATCTATGAATTACTGTTACAGTTAATTGATCAGTGAATAGTGAAAAGTTTCCAGAGCTTCAGCTGATGTTTTCAAAATGCCTGTTTTCTCAGTCCAAACCTCAAAGATGTTTATAACGACGGAAACAACATCTGAGAGGCCGGGACACGCAAATATTTGTCAAAATTCTGTCAGCAAATTTTTTATATCAATCAGCAAATTGATTATCTTCATTAATTGACCGTTTGATCTCACATATCACTGCGGAGCGATGTACCTTGTATGACTCAAACATGAACTTGCAGCAGCACTATAAAAACATGAAAAATATGAAAACACCCTTCAGTGTTCAAGAACTCTTGGAGAAAGAACCAGCTGTTTTAAGCCAAAATATGATCGTCTCCTGTCCCTGTCAAGTGGTTTTGGTGCTTCGACAAAACCAAGTTCTGTAGTTTGTTGAAAATGACAACATTTATTATGGGTTTATTGGGTTGTTTCACTGCTTCATTTGAACGAACCCATCTTTGCCTCTCTGTCCACCAGCAAATCGTGAGCTCTGCTCCGGACACGAAATATCAGCGGGCAAAGCCGGTCTCAAGGTCAGGAACACATGGAAGTGTCGGATTGATACTGGCACTGGTCATCGCACCTCCACACAAACATAGAGCCTGTAGACTGTATTTGAACACGTTGGCCTCAGGGTGTACATTGTTTAGATAACTGCATGGCTCTGACATAACTGGCTCATCACTATTCTGCATTCATAGCTCGAAGGCTTCCCGGGTCTACCACCTCGTTCTTATTTTGGAGAACAAAGGTTCACTTTAAGGTTGAACAACACAAATAACACAACCGCCGACCTGACCCAACCTGACCCGACCTGCCGGCTCACAGCAGAGGAAATGAAGGAGGGGCAAGGGTGTTTTTTTTTTTTTTTTCACTTTACACATCCAGACTTAACCTGCTGTCCAAACATACATTTCCTCTAACCTGAAGTGCTAATTATCTGTTAAGATTGTTTTGTTGTGAGTTTTGGAGATAAACTTTAAAGCAATGTGTCTTTCTAGTGACCATGACCCAGTTACCCAAGAACAGACCTTGTTAAGAGCAGCTTCATGTAGGAACTATTTTCTTTCAGTGTCACAGCGCTAAAGGAAGTGAGCATCTACTCATGGACAAGGGGCTAGCTAACTAAGCTATCTCAGCTAGTCATTCGTCCATGAGTAGATGCTCACTTCCTTTAGCCTGTGGCTAACTGAGCTATCTTAGCTAGTCCTTTGTCCATGAGTAGATGCTCACTTCCTTTAGCCTCCGGCTAACTAAGCTATCTTAGCTAGCTAACAGGAAGTGCCAAATGCCATTATTGTTTGTATCCTGCACAAGGCTCTTGCTCGCTTCCTTCTGTGCGCTGCTATAGTGTGGTTGGGTAGAGCATCACCACACTTAAGTGAAAAAGGATGTATTTATGAATTGGGGATTGAATCAGAGCACCTCATATTCTGTCCTCCCAGGCTGTTGTTCTTTGGAGTGGACACACACACACACACACACACACACCTTCAGTGTATCTTGACGTGAGGAGACAGCGCCCGTCGAGTCGCTGCAGATAATTAAACTGTGACCTTTAACAGCAGACGGACAGACGGACGGGTCTCACTCATGCAGGGACGCTACATGAAGGTGCATTAAAGGACACACACACACGCACAAGTTCACCAACAAGTCTTAATGTTCATGCAACACTATGAATACATACGCAGGGTTGTGCACCCGTGCACACACACACGTACGCACTGCAGCCCTCCTCCACTCCTCTCGCTGTTGTCTCCTGACAGCATTTGTTCTTTTTTTTCTACCATTGTCTAACCTGTCAAGCCCTGCCAAAAAATGTTTTCTGCCTCCCTGTGGCTCTGTGCACACAGACACTACCTTCCAATTATCTGAAGAGAGGCAGACAGAAAACTGGGTTGATAAATCTGAAGAGCTTTTGACAGTGAAATGTTTCACAAGGCGATTCTGTTCCTTTTTTTTTGCTTTTCTCCTCACTTCCTTACATTTTCGTCCTCGTGTATCATTTTCACCGATCCCTCCTCCGTGTCACATAACTCAGCCCGTAGTTACCTGGCTGCTTTTTCCTCTTCCTGTGTCTCTCAAAGAAAGAGGCGCATAGTTTGCAGGGCTACAAAAAGGTCTACAAAAACACGACTGGGTTCTAATTACCAAGTTTGCAGCATCAACTGCTGTGTGTTCATGTGTGACTCTGTATGGATGTGTGTGTGTGTGTGTGTGTGATACGTGCATGTGTTCACGTCTCAGTTCGAGCCATCTGCCATTCCTCAGCACTGTGCAGAAGAACAATGCCCTGGTGAACTGAACACAGTAATTAAGCAGGACCCATCTCTGACTGTTATTTCTTAAAAAGCCACAGCAGCAGTAACAAGCAGAAATCACAGAGCGGAGATGTCAGCTGATGCTAAAAAAAATACTCAGCATTTCAGTAGCAACATTTTTACAAATCCACTGTCCAAAAACAAAATTATACAAAAATGCACAGACGTAAATATAAAAAGAAACTAGATACCATGAAACAATGCCGGAGACAAGACAACATAAATGAATAATACTAATAAATTCAGAAACAGATCTAACAGATCTAAATTGTGGATGTTTTAATATAGATACTCACGCATGAAATTCAGTTTAATAACCATTTATTTCCAAAAATGAACATAAACAACCAAACATGTAGGCTGTATCATAGGAAGTGTAAGTGTTACGAGCAAATTGTTTTCACAGCTATACGAACTGTCCAGACTGCAGCTGTGCAACGATTATTAATATTAATATGACGTGCTGTATAACCACTGAAGCCTATACGTCTCCTTAAAGGCTAAGCTAATAGTGCAGAGCAGTTACAGGGTTTCAAATGATACCGCGAGGGCCATGCTATCGTTTCAAACCAATTGGGACGGGCGCCAAAGCACCAGCAGCGAAGGTGCACTTTTCTCTCTGGCTAATGACCATAAAGTGAATATACATCTCCACACTGTCCCGACCACTAAATCTGAAAAAAAAAAAAAAAAAAAAAAAAGCTTCGTCTCCATCACGGCGGTAACCCACAGCGGAGATGATATAATGTGATCGTAAAAATGTGGTCAGGGGAGAGGCAGAAACTCTCAGCTTCTTTCCATCAGTGATAATTTGTTTTCCCCAGGAGGTCCCCCCGGCCCCGGGTTTTACCCGCCGCCTCGCCTGCTTCGCTCCCAGCATGCAGCGGGGGTGCGGCTCTCGTTCATATTTGTCATTGTAATGGTTTCTGTCCTCACTGGGGGGGCCTGTGGCCACTGATGAATAGGAAAGGAGTCATTTATTTACATTGCATCCATTCTTATATATTCCTGGTCCCGTCTTGTTTCTACTGAGACTTGAGTTTCACATCCTGCACGACGCTGAACGACCTCACTCATCTGTGCGAGGGTCGAGCTTTGAAGGAGGCCGAGTCAATCCGTTACAAAGAGTTTGTGTTGCTTCAGTCTGGCCGCAGATACAGTCTGCCAAGATGCAGACTAATAGAGTCAAGAACTCATTTGTTCCTGCTGCCTTTGGCCTTTCAATGATTTAAGATGATATGATCTTTTGTCATTTTTGTATTAATGTCTGCGGTAACTGCTGGCTGTACAACAAATTGCCCCTTGGGGACAATAGAAATACCTTGAACCTTGAACCAGTTGAAATTATGACTCATTCTGCAGCTGGAACTTTGACAAACACAAGCAACCAGGTTTGAAAAAGTCCACTGAACACACTGCACACCTGTAAACTCAAATAAGTGCAACATAAGAAGAATATGAAATCTACTGAGCCCAAAATATCTCCTGGTTCAACTTTAATGAACATGGAGGGTTTGCACACGTCGATTGTCGGAGCTGTTTCAGTCTCTCTCCCTCCTGGCTGTTCGTGCCTCATCCGGACATTTGGATGTGGATCAGCCTCTCCTCTTCCTCCCTCTCTCCCTTGTTAGCATGCTATCATGTCTCTCCCTGTCGCGTGTCTCTGCTGTAGGTGTGGAGGCTGTCATGCCTCTCATGTGTTTGTGCAGTCTGTCCTCTTCCTCGGCCTGTTTACTAGAGTTTGTGCGACTCAGGTTTTTACTTCTCTGGTGACATCTGAAGAAGCTCCACGTCGCCCAGGATCTATTCTCTGGACTTGAGTCTTGTAGTCTACATGTATTTGTATTTTTTCCATTATTTCACGTTTAGTTATTCTGTACACAGAACATCTATAGCAAGTATGTCTGTTTGAGCCAAGTCTGGGTCAGATCTTCACCAGACCTGCATGTGGTGCAGCCACAGCATGGCCAGAAGTGGACCGCCCAAGTGCCATGTGGGCCGGATGAACGTATCTGGTGTTGGCCAGATCTGTGCTGCAACGATTTTTGCCATTCGGGCTATGGCTTAGACTCATATCGGATGATTGTCCCGAACCTTAACCCCATCTCATCTTGTAATATTCATGATTTTGGGGAGAAATGAGAAAAGTTGGCTTCTGCAAACTTTTTGAATGACCGAGCTGCTTGCATTCATGCAGAAAGCCGAGATGAGGGAACACATAACAGGCTCAGCACCTCTGCCAGCAGATTTCAGCTGTGAGTGACCGCAGTCAGAATGAATTTTTACAAATGGTTGAATAGTTTCCTGAAGGTCACGGCTGCTCTGAGTGTAAACACATTTAGGAGCAAGGTTACTGCGCCCTCAAGCTGCAAACCTACACACAGACACACAGATCAAGTCACGGGAAACTCGCTAAAAGGCAAAATAATAAAACATCAGTGCTCATAAACACTTTAATGAAAGGTATTTTGACTTAAAGTCGTCTAAATGTCATCTATTGAGAGGTGGAGAGGAAGGTGGTGGAGTTACAGACTAAAAAGGCTGCCAAACCGGTGACTGTAGTTCCAATCTGGATCATTTTAAAGAGACGCCGGGACAATTTACAGCCCTGAGGACCAAACCAAACCATTTCTTGTGCCTAGCCCCTAACCAGAGCATGAGCACAGCCTACCATATGATCAAAGTCTGGGGAGGAAAACCTCTCTGTAAAAGTTTGGAAGTTAGTTGGTAAAAGCGGCACAGCACCGTGACTCATCTGGAGCTGGATGCAAAGTTTCTTGTCAAAGTCACACACTCATTCATTAACCTTGTGTTTTTTTTTGTCCTGCTGCTTCAGCACCAGTTAAAAAGAGAAGTGGATAAAGCTGCTGGAGTGTTTCTGAGGAATCCATTTGAACCTTGATTCTTTTTTTGTTGTTGTTATAAAACATACAGTTTTAACATTGTCACAAATATTCTCAAATTCCCATTTCTGGGCGATGATCCATCTTTGAAGGAACTGAACTGAATGATTCATTGTGACTTTTCTTTGTCTCCAAACATTTGTTTTACCATTTTGGTGCGAACACCTTTTCTGATGTAAGCTGAGTGGAGATATAGACATCAGGCACGTCGTAAATATAGACATCAAGCCCATCATACAGCTGCCAACGCAAACTTTTTAACACAGATGCAAGATGAGCTAAACGGGCTGCAGACGAGACACATTGAACAACGGTGGAAGTCAGCTTTGTTGCTTGCAGACTGGCTGCTTCTTCGGCTCCTGTGGAGGGTTCACTGATGCTTGTTACCTCAGCTGCAGGCGACCGCTTTGAAGGCAGGCAGCTCATCAGGCTGAGTGGCACGATGAGTGACAGGTGGAGAACATTACAAAATGAAGCAGGAAGAGGTCGGGAACTGCGCTATCCTCCCTTCTCTCGAAGCGAAAATGTGCGTATTGTAACTTTAAATGTCCCGTAGATTATTCAGCGCTTAACAAGTTTGAAGTAACAGCCAATAATGTGGACAGGGAGACAGAGAGATGAAGAGAAATTCAATGGGCTTTTGGCCGGGATGCAAGAGAGGGGAAATATGGCAGACAGGCGGAGAAAAGAGGAGAGTAAAGAAAGAGAGAGAGAGAGATGTGGGAAAGTGAAAGCTGGATCAGGGAGGACTATCTTCTCTCATATGTGACAACATAATTGGGGAGGGAAGGCTCTGTGCAGCCCTCTGGGAGAAAGAGACAGCCGGCAACAGGTCTTATTTATTCATTTTTTTCACTCTAACACACAAAACACCATCATAAAAATATGTTGATTTAAGGAGTTTCTGTGTGCTGACTTGTAACCTCCACAGCTGTGTCTCATCCACGTGTCTCTGATGTGTTTTCTTTAAGTGAGTTTTTGGCACCGGCACAGGAACACTTTGCCCCAAAACCAGTTGAGTTCTATTCAGTTTCTGTGGTGTTAGAATGAAGTTTGTTTTATGAAGATGTAACTACCTTTTTTTTTTTTTTTTTTTTTTTAAGAAATGGAGTCTGGTAGATTTCCCATGAGCGGTACCGGCCACATCTGGCTAAACAAAAAGGATTTAGTCGTAAACCAACAAAGTGTCACTTAGTCGGACACTTCGGTAACAATCTCAGGTGGCAAAAGCAAGAACTTTGAGTGGACTTACTCTGACGGCCAAAGGTATAAATGTTAGCTATAGCTGCTAACATATTTAGCAGAGATAGCAGATTCCAAAACTATGTTCCTTCAGTCATCACGTGGCCCAGATTTCAAAATACAGCCATTTTTTTAGCCATCTGCTCATGCTGTTAACAAAGACTGAAGGTTTGTGTTGTCTGTTTGGGTCGATAGGTGTCAAACTTCCGGACTAGCTTGTAGTTCCCGGAAAGAAAACATAGCAGACAACAAATCATATGAAAGAAGAAAACAACCAAACTGGTTCTGAAGTACACTCGGCCGACGTTGGTGGATTTTGGAACACTGCAGTTCAACATTGTGGACGGCTGCCTCAGGAGATATTAAAAGGCTCATTCAGGTGGTTATGCTATAAAGCTCCTGTTTGTAAGACTGCTGGTTTGTCAGTCTCATTCCCAGCTCGTCAAATACTCGGCGGCTGATCCAAACCACTGCTCCAAAGCGTCGGCGTTTGATGAGCTGGACATTGATTTCTGACACATTATTACAAATATTTCATGTTTCATTCACATTTATACAATTATTTCAACATGTTTCTGGATTTTCTCCAAAT
Organism: Diplodus puntazzo; assembly: GCA_963678695.2. Lineage (NCBI taxonomy): Eukaryota > Metazoa > Chordata > Actinopteri > Spariformes > Sparidae > Diplodus > Diplodus puntazzo. Next base: position 29,453,538 of record OZ023167.1, on the reverse strand, counting down.
GAATGTCAGTGTCAAGAATGATGACTTCATGGGTTTGTAACAGGAAAAGTTTGATCTCGCTGCACTGCAAAGCTTCAGGTAATACACAGATATGACTTGAGTCGCAGTGTTCACACTGACACATGTTGTAAATGCCACACCAAACAGCTCTGTGGTTCTGTTTGAGCCCGTCTCTCTCCCCACGATTCAAAAACTGTATGTTTGAATAATTCCAATCCTAAATCTAATTCAGTCAGTCTGCTCATGCTGTTAACGAGGACTGAAGGCTTGCGTTGTCTGTTTGGGTCGATAGATGTCAAACTTTTGGACTAGCTCACAATTCCCGGAAAGGAAATATATCGGACAACAAATTATATGAAAGAAGAAAACACACGGCCCACTTTGGTGGAGTTGCGTTCCTGGCGAGGTCATTAGTTAAGGACAGACACAGGCGGTGGTTTTAACACACCTACAGCCTCATGCATCAGGCATGGACCGCTGACAGATTAATTTGCGAATCCGCTCTAGCTGGAGGACAAATGAAAGTCAGAAGCCATACAACTCCTCACAAGTTTATTCTCCAACATCCGCCCAACGGAGAGCTGCCAAACGCCGACGTCCTTTTCTTCTATTACAGAACGCGGCGGTTTTGAAGGAACAAAACCACTCGAACGCGGCCGATGCCGGGCCCGGCCGGATCCTCCGCGTTACAATTCTGTGGGTGAATCCTTTTCACACGGAGCGCTTTTTATGAAGAGAGCCCTCTGATGCTGTTATCTACAGCCACTCTGCCGTATGCATAAAAGTCTTTGTTCTATTCTGTGGGAATATAGCAGCCAGAGGAGTGACTCCCTCGTCCTTAACTGCGTCATAAATGTGTGTATGTGTGTGTGCGTGTGTGTGTACATCAACAGAGACTGAGGGAAACCCAATTAACATCCTCATTCCAAAGAGTCGTAACAACAGAACTCAAAAACAGGTTTTTTTCCCAGTATGTTCCAAAATATGAGGAGTTTCCGATTATTGTTTACTTGACGAGTTGCAGGTTATTCAGGAAAGACTAAACTGAGGAAACTACGCTTGTTGGTGTCCAGACCTTCTATGTTTTTTTTGCAGTAAAGAAAATGTCTCACCGCTTCCTTCAGTCATTTTAAACTGAATAGGTTAGCCACTTTCTCTAAGCGAAATTCATTTCAACCAGATAACGCTTCGCGATACGTGATAAAGTTGAAAGTTTCCATACATACAACAGGGTAATGGAACAAAAAGAACAAAGATGAGCCATGTTTCATCTGGTGTTTTTTGATGTCATGTATGTATATTCTGATAGATGATATCACATCAGCTTCTCAAGGGTTCGATCATCAAACTGCGCACTGTGTTGTGATGTAGTTGTATCATTCACAGCTGCACATAGCGTGTAGCGCACAAAGCTTTTTGTTAACACTAACCGACACAGCAAGACAGATCGCAGCATTAGCCTGGGTGCAGTTAGTCTATAAGGCTGTAGAGAAAATATATAAAGTGTCCCATTGAAAAAACATTGTGAGCAGCAAACGGGTATTAATAACGTGCCAGAACCGGTTCATACAGCCACCAGCAGCCATTGTTTCTCAGAAGCTGGTTAAAGCTGTTTAAAATGTAACAACTAACACTGGTTATCTAACTACTACGTGTCATCACATACACACACACACACCCACACACACACACACACACACACCCCCGTCTCGTCACGCTCATTGAGATCGTGAGATGATGAAGAACAAAAGTCATTTAGAACAGGACTGAATGAGGCATGCTGGGTCTGTCATTGCATTTTGAAATTAAGCACAAATCAAATTACTCCACGGAGAAACTTCAGTCCCCGACCAAATATGCACTCGAAGTCTCAAAGCCACCAGCGTTGCTGCGGCAGGATATCCAAAGAGCTCACATTCAAAACACGGTGATGGAGCCTCTGTGAGCGCGTCGGCACAGAGGTCTGACTAGATCTGAGCGAGACCCGAGTGACAGTAGACCCCTTCCCAACTATCAATCTACAATGTTACATTAGTGTTTATTAGATTACTTGTGATTCGGTTTATTAGCACAATTCCTTCCCTTGCCAGCTGCTTCTGTTTTTTTTCGCTTCTAGTCACGATGCAACTATCCAATCACATCACACCACGTGAAAGTCGTACATGAGAGCATCGCTCACACAGATACCGAAGTCTACAACTGTGCGTTCAGTAAGGAGGTTTGAGTGTAGGTGACAGATAACACAGCATGTGTCACATTACAGTCTGACATTTACATTTTGTCAGTTTTCTTTATACACAGACACTAATTGCACTTCAAGAACAGCAAAACTCTTTTGGTCCAGTCTGAGCACGAGCACTCGGAACATTTTTCTTGTCTCGTTCACATGAAGCTTGATACCGAGAGTGGCTAACAGAGCGCGGTGTCACCCACTCCATCGTAATCCCACTGTTTTTTTAAATAAAATCCTACACGGATGGTTTGAAAAAGAAAAACATCCAATGTAGGGCTTTAAGCACGAAGACTGCATTATGTAACCACTTCCTGTGTTTAATGGATGATTCATAACCTTTTCCTACAGTTGCATGGAAATCCACAGTGATGATAAAATAAAACACTGAATAGTTATGGAGGCAAATCCTCTGCACACAGGTGAGGGTTTTATCAGCCATGTGCAATGGATGCACATGCCATCTGTAACTGGAAATAAGCACTTAAGTTTAATGGTTTTTTGGTCCTAATGTATTTGAATGGACAGTCCTCATGTATATTTTAACAAAACCTCTGCGTGACTGTATTATTACCCTGTTTATGTCGCCTTTATCGCTGTAATGCTGTTTTTTACGGCGGACTCTAAGCCAGGAGCCCATCAAACGAGTGCTTTTTAACCACTCCGAGCCTTTTAGCTTGTTATTTGTTGACGGGACTCCAAACTGGACCCGGTCGACCCAAATTTATAATGTCGAATTGTGATTTACGGTCCAGATTTGGAGAAGGCAAGAGTTTTATTGGCACAGTAAATTTGTTCAGATGTTCAGACGAGCAGCCAGGCAACACATTTTAACGTCGTCAACAACATGATGGTTTGACATTTTGGTGGCACAGAACTCGGTCTTAGTTTTGTAGAGCAGCGATACTAATGAACTAATAGCTCTACTAATTAAAACTGATTCAAGTCTGTCAGCATACAGCTCAGCCTGAGATGCTCTAAAACAGGCACTTTACAGACAATTTGAATACCAACACGGCCATTTTCATCCCAGTTGATGGCTAAGATCCTTGCAGCAAAGTCGTCTCTACGTTTTTTCATTAACATGACGTGTTTTCTTCTATGTAAGGAGAATTAAAGCCTGTTGGAGTGGCTTCAGCCTCACAGTACTCATAGTTTCATTCTAAAATCAGTAAATTTCAAAAGAAATGTGCAGCAGTTCAGTGGTGACAGAGATAAATTAATGGTGTGAGGGTCAGTACAAACATTGATACTTCCAATCTAAACTCTGCCAGCTTTATTTTGATATTAAAAGATCAACACCCTGCACTGTGCAATTTGGGGTGAATGCGTAATTTACCATCAGCAGAAAGCAGCAACACTTTCACCAGAAACTAGGCAAAACAACACCAGTTTGATGGGAACTACTTCTCCTTCCGCCTGTCAGAACATGGGGAGGTTATGCGGCAGGAAAGGAGAAATGATGTGCCGCACAGGTGGAAGGACTTCTGTCACAGAGTGCTTTGGCGCAAGTACAGAGAGCGAGAGAGAGAGGGACTGTAGCTTCTATCTATATTTATCGTGGTCACTGGCCGTGTGAAAGGGTTTCACGCCTCTGTAGGCTTCAGTTTGTGTGGTTTTAAGAACTGCAATTGTTCAATTAGGCTCATTTGTAGAAAGCATCGGTCCTTGGCAGTACCAGCCTTGGATTTACTTGGTATCACACATCTCGGCGCAGAGCTCGACTTCAACTTTGAGAAGCACCAATTTGTGCCCCTGACTGTAAACCGTCTCCACTTACTGACCTCTGAGGGAGGGAGGTATGAAGAAGAAGGAAGGAGTTTTGTTCGGCACCCAGGGAGTCACGTGTTTGATGGTAAGATTTAGAACAAACCCCTCGAGTTCATCATTTATCAGGTGCACTGGACATCTGAATCTGGAGCTACACAACTAAAAAACTTTATCTCCTTCAGACCTCAGACGATAGATTTCACGCTCACACCGTTATTCCAAGTGTATTATCAGTCTTTATTGGATCTCATGTGGCGGCCGACGGTCCTGGCTCTCAGTTTGATTGTGCTGTTAGTGAATTCCAGCCAATCAATCGGACATGCCCCGGGCATCTTTTACTGCCTGCATTGTCTTCCAGATGGGGGGAAGTGAGTGGGTGAGGGTTGGTGGATTACCTTATGCCATGCTTGTTAAAAGCTTTTATTCTCCATAATCATTTCTCCCTGGGACGCACAAAACTCCCTTAATTAGAATCCAAGACTTTATTTCCCTCCCTCAGTCTTTTAATTCCACGTCGTAAAATTCAAAGCAAGAGCCTCGAGTCAAAATTAGCTCTTTTTTTTTTTTTTTGGCAAGAGAGTACGACCGGAGCACCTGGCAGGTCAGGAGAGGCAGCTTACAGGCGCTGGTGTTATGGCCGCAGGTGAGAGGCCGAGTGAGGAGGAAATGAGTGCTGCCATGTTTTAATATGAGCTCTTTTTTTTTTTTTTTTGAGCACTGCTTCACTCCGGCCCCTGTAGTGGAGAGGTGAGATGGACCGACCCATCTGGAGGAGCGTTTGTCCTCTGGAGAAGGTGAGGCTGCACCAGAACCTCAACGGTTATTTCTTAATGTTCAGAGCAGACTCATTGAGTAAAGTTTTTTCCCCCAAGTGTTGTCTTTTTTCTACACTTTTCTTCTGAATGCACGCTTCACATTTTGTTCTTGTGAAACCTGTTATTTTGCTCTCAAAGCTGTTCTCTGTACTTTCACTCTCTGTGTTTTCTATCCAGATGATCCTGCAGACTGAGAGCCTGACTGGATGGCTGATGTTTGGGACTGGTGCCATCGCTGATATTAGTAAAGTAAATGGCCGGTAATCTTACATGCACAGGAGGGTTTTTAAAGTTAAACAGGTTTCAAGGTATATCGATATATGTGGAAATTGATGGTTATTGAAGCATTAAATTGTTTGTTTCAAACATTTTTAGGGCATTTAGCAGACGCTTTAGTCCAAAGCGACTTACACATTCTTTCACAACAATTTGGTGTTCAGTATCTTGCTCAAGGACACCTCGGCATGCAGTTAGGGGGAGCCGGGATTCGAACCAGCAGCCTTCTGATTACTAGGCGGCCAGCTCTACGTCCTGAGCTACAGCTGCCGGTTCACAACACAAATTTCCAGAAAAAAATGCTTGAAAACTATGTTTTTAGATAGAAGATAAGTTAAAGCTTTACGTGTCTTTATATTGCAGCTTTACGTCACAACGCTTGTGCTCTGGTTAGGCTTAGGCACAAAAACCACTTGGTTGGGTTAGGAACACATGAATACGCTACGAATACGGCTGCAGATGGCCCAACATCTCGTTAAAAATATCTGTTTTTTCTGTCCCAGGGCCTCCTTAAAAAATTCCAGTGGTGTTAATTTACACAAACATACTTCCTGTTTATAAAAACTGTATTTCCTGCTGATACACCACTGCACTCAAATGTTCAGATACATGGCGGTGTCCTCATTTGATCCATCAAAAGTTACAAAGGCATAATATGTTGGGTGCTTAAGTTAAATGCTAATTTTGTGTAACATTCAGGAGTAAATTGCCAGTGGTACTAATATATAATAATGCATTAAGGGGGATTTTTACAAGATTTGCTACTGTCAGAAAACACACACACACACACACACACACACACACACACACACACACACACACACACACACACACACAATGCAACCAATTTGGGCAAGACGTGACTTTTTAGTCGTGCAAGTCTTCTGTTTAGCGGAGAACAAAAGCAGCTCTTAAGCCCACGACGGATTTGTAATGTTTGAGAAGGACAAAACTGGAGGATTGTGGGCAATCTTGTGCTGCAGAGCTGGAAGGCTGAGGGATGAAGAAACCCTGCTTGTTCCAGGAGTGAGGACAAAGTGGACGGTCACCCAGATCCCGCTGTGTCTGACGGCATGCGACAGGAAGCTGTCACACCGCTGCAGATACAGTACAGCTCATTGGACAAGAGGCTGACATAATGTATCACCGCTAACTGGGACTGCTGTGTCATATCTGTGACAGCAGCAGCTTCCTCACCATGGGATTCTTTTTTTTTTTTTTTTTTTTTCCCAAGGAGTCATGCAAGTACAGTAACTACTTCTGCTTCCATCTGTCTAGTCTCAGCTTCTGCTCGTTCACATTTAGGAGAATAAAACAGGAAAAAATAGTCTGAAATTTTGAATCAGGACTTTCTGGCTGTGAGGTGAGAAACAGGAGTGGATTCATTTTTTGAGGTCTGAAACAAAAATAGACATGAAGGCATCTACTGACCCTCTCACCTCTTTTTTTTTTATTTTAAATCCACTCAGTGTCACTGAAGCCAGTCTGAACTGTCGGGAGACATTTTCACAGGTCTGTTTGTCGGGCGCTCCTGTCAGCCTACCTCTACATAACCTTCACATGTGGATTCATATGACTACAGCACCAATACAACGTCACTTGTGGTGCATGAAAACTAGAAGACAAAAGAGGGCTCGGTACACAAACCCCTCCTGTCGTTCTGTCAGGAATGAGCTTGAGCAAACAAAACCGCCGTCGGGGGTGTTCGGTAATATACAAGCCTCGTCCCTGTTGAATAGTTTAAAGGTAATGGAAAACAGTGGGAAGGAATGCTAAAACGCGAGTATCGCAGCCACTGTATGTGCGTACGTGCAGCGCAGCAGGGATTAAACACCTTGTTATACCGTTCTGATGTATTTCTGCGCTGCCTACTTAGGCAGTGAACGCTTCACTGCAGCATAGCACACACACACAAGCCATCAATTTCCAAGACATTAGTGTTTGTCAGACCTCGGGGGTGTCGTATTCGACTTAGCACTTGCAGTGTGTTGGTCACTCCGCTACCTTGAGTGGCATGAATTGGCAAAAGTATTATGTATTAAAAGACATCTACAAATAACCCTGGTTGTCACAAGTCATTAAAATGAAGGCAGGTAAACAGATAAACCCCGAGAGAGGGAGAGAGAGATGGGGAGGAACAATGGATTAAGAGAGAGGAGAGTAAAAGGTCGAGACGAACGAGGAGAAGAATGTTTTGGGGAAACAAATCAGTGAAATCCAGGATGACTCATTAAAGAGGAGCAGCTGTGGCCAGAGGACTGCTGACACTGGGGAGAGTCCCACTGCAGTCCTGTCAGGTCTGATTGTTGGTGAACTATAAACCTCCCAGAATGTCAAGAAGGGAAAGACACACAGAGAGAAGGCTTGTCAACATTATGCACACAGAAAATAGACGATGTATGCTTTATTTCAAAACTTTAGATTTGGATCTTTGAGTGCAAATTGTAGCAGGTGTTCCTAAATTGCCTCTTTTATTTACTAATCTGTTGTTTGAGGAGCCAGATTAGATTTAACACTCCTGTGTTAGTCATGTGGCAGACCTCTCTCTCTGCATGTTGGTCTCCAGCTTTGTTGTAAATTCTGGCAAAAATGCAGAGGCTTAGTTTACAAGAGGCCGGCGAGTGAAATGTGCACAGCAAGACGGCAACATCTGCCTCTCAGTTGTTTGTTCCAGTGGATCCTCTGACAGAATAAACCCTGTCGTTTGTCACAATCTTTGATTTTTTCTTCTTTTTCTTCCGTCTTTGTTGAACACTTGAATCCATACTGAATCCGATATTTTCGCTCAAACGCACAGCACCATGAAGCTGTGCTCGCCAGCTGTGTGTGCCACATTTGCTGAGCTTACTTTGTCTCAAAAGGAAAAAAATAAAAAAAAATCAGGGCCAGGTCAGTGTAGGAACATTATGTCAGAACATTATAGTTTTGCCTGCACAGAGAAGCTATTAAACTGTATAAAGCTGGAGCTGATGGTAGCTCTGTGTGTGTTTCTGGAGTGTGTGTGTGTGTAGTCCGTCCTCTTCCAGGTCTCCGTGGTGCAGAAGTGGCCATGTGACTCATTACTGCTCGGTGGCAGCTGGAAATTGCTCAGCGTCCTCTCAGATCCATAATCTTCGCATGATTATGATCTATTTTTAATTCTGTCTCCCTGAATGTCCATACTGTCACTTCACTGTCTGTACCCTCAGCATCTATCCCATGTCTGTCTGTAGTCGTTCCGTTCACGAGGTCTCATCCATTTTTTGTGGAGCACAGAGCTGTAGTGGTAAAACTTATTGGTGAGTCGTGGTTTGCTAAAAAGAAAAAGAGCCAAACAAACAGTTTCCACTTCTTAACGGGAGGTTGAACTTGGGGAAGAAGTCCCAAAGCGAGCAAAACTTTTCAGCACAGGATTCCAGATTCCACAGTTGTCTGAATACAACAGAAAAATAAGAGACTGACAAATTACTTTCTAACTTACTTTTTCTACTAAATTCTTAAACTTTAGCGAGTAACAATAATAAACGGACATATCATCTTGAATATGAATTATAAGACCTCTGGATTCTGTGTTCCAACCATTCATTTTTAAATGCATTATTTAGTTCAGCATTCTGGAAAATGGGATTGTAAATATTATTTTCATCTTGGCACACGACGGTGAGGCTTATTTGCTCTCTTGGGTACTTTCCCAAGTGCCTGCGGCGCTAAAACGGGACATTAGCGGAAAACATCGACTCCTGAATATGATATAATCGCTCCTGAGCTCGTTCTTTTTCAATTCCCTTGCACAGACTTTCCGAACCTTGATCAACGCCGATCCTCCGTCACGATTAAGTTGCACGCAGTTTTTCGACAGTCCCGCCAGACTGTTGGTGTTCAACTGTGGAAATGAATCAGACCTTTTTTTTTCTCGTGAAGCATCTGTCTGCTGACAGACCCAACAGCAGCAGCACTCCCTGCGCAATCGTTGAGTCTGTGTTTCGTTCAGTTGAGGAAGTTCGGTCCCAGGAAGAGACAGCTGAAGAGAAAATATTCATGGCTTCGCTCATGATAGATGAAACACATGACTCCGGGGCGTGGAGAGAGAGACGGGGGGATTTTTTACTTTTATACCCTCCACCAGAAAACACATCTATTTGCTGTGATAAACACTTTGCGCTCGCTTGAAACATACCCGCCGAGGATTTGTGGATGTTTTCAATAATTACCAATTTTTCACTCTGCTCGCCTCCTCCTCCTCCTCCTCCTCCTCCTCCTCCTCCTCCTCCTCTTCGGTTTCTCTTAATTCACGCCAACCATCCTTGCAAAATCGGGGCGTTAAGAAAATGAAAAATCATGCGGTCATTAGTCAAAGCAGCCATCCATTCAACAGGTAAATATGACCATCACTCATAGAGTCAATATGAGCTCACATTCTGCTGACCTCTGCAGATCAGGGCTCTGGTTCCTGGTGGCTAGTTCAGCCCTCCAGTACACAACACAAACACACCGAGACATACAGGAACAAACTGCGCAGTTATACATGTGTCCTTGCAAATACATATACATACTGATACAAAGACACATTTGTGCAAAAGCTCATTCATACTCCTCTCCTGTTCCAGTCGGTAAACAAGGCTTATTATGTAGCTGCAATGCTCGGTTTGAAAAACAAAAAGAAACAATAAACAGGAGCTTCAATTATGACCAATGTTACATTCAGCTTCCAACCGAAGGCAAAACGGCTTCTGCCGGGAACATCTGCATTAAAATGAAACGCCGGTGTTATTGTGCACTTACAGGCGTATGCCAGAGGCCCTTGTGCTGAGCCGGTTATAGCGGGGGGGGGATTCAATGGCCGGCGTCAGGAGATGGAAATCAAATAATGAATACATTTTACATCTTGACTAATTTAATTTTCTCCGCAGCTCAGGGAGAATTCTTGTCTGGGAGCCGGCAACCGAATTCCCTCTTTCATGCAAACACCACAGAACCTGAAGCTGCTGGAGCGCCCGAACATGCACAAATACACACACACAGACGCACATTCCTATTCACACACAAATAATGGTCTGGGAAGTAGCATATCTGGATGCAGTGTTGATTAGAATGAGTTTGCCTGTGGTGCCTGTGGTATTATTTGCAGGGATTCAAGAGCAAATAAATAAATAAACAGACATGCATGGAGAGTTTTCACACAATGTGACATTTAATCATAAACCACAACAACATATTTCCCCACTCAAAAAAAAAAATGATTGGAAAGAACTTATACCACATGGTTATTTTTTAAAAAAACATGAAATGCACTGCAAAGACCTGATTGGTTGGATTGGAGTTTAAATGTAAGAAGGGTAATTTAGATTTTGAGATGAAACAAAACCATTGTGTGTAGATTTCTACTGATTAGAATTAAAAGCAAAAACAGTATAAAAGTCATAAGATATGAAATGTTGGTGTCAAAGGGCAGAAGTGAGCGAGCCAATCAAATTTCTCTGCAAACTGTGCAAGACACCAATGGCATGGTGTGGTGGGCGGGACCACCCACCTGGACCAAATGTTAAGGAGGATGAAACTGGGAAAGGAAAGACGAGAAAGGAATGGCAGATGTGTTGAGAGAGAGACTGACAAGCCACCACCTTTTCTCTGCTGCACCCACGCTGGACTGCAGGTTTTAAAGGACTCTCAGAATTTATCCACCCATAAAAAAAGAACCCACCTTTCCCCCACTTACTTTAAACCCCCATCTTACAGTGATAGCACGCTTTATTTTGAAAGTCCAATTCAATGTTCCGTACTTCATGTTGCTTACTTGAACACAGAGCCCTGCAGGTGTAAAACTGAAGCTGGAGGGATAATTAGAGCATCACTGACGACTGCGCTCCTGTCCTTGACAAGTTGGGAGTGAGAACATGTTGACGAGCCGGCGTCCTGACCTTCCGCCGAGGCCTCAGGACGAACGGCGGGTTTCTCCTGAAGCTTCATATACTTGTACATCTGTGAGGAGATCAGCAGGTTGCAGACAATCTGCAGCAGTAGCTTAGATCCACAAATACTTCTCTACTCCGGGCTCCCTACCACACATACTTTAATTTTAAAACCACCAGCTGTGTATGTAAGGACATGGGTCAGCAGAGAATTGCAGGCAATAAAACACAGACTGGGGTTGTGACAAGTTCAAAGCACACACAAGGTTACAGTCGGTACACTGACCCGCAGCAGCAGCAGTGGACTGTTGCTCAATGGTCACCATGTCTGGCCTCTGCTCTTTGTCACAACTCAGTTCTACGACAGGGATGAAGATTTGAGACTCACAACAGTACGGCATAGTGAGGTTGTTTTTTAGTATTCTTTTATATCACAGCCAATGGTTGAGAGACGGGGATGACAGGAAATGAGGGGAGAGCAAATTAGGAATGGCAGGAAGCAAAGGTTCTCAGCCGGGACACAAACCGGGGATGTTCGGGTTCATGGCCGGTGCCGTAACCCGTCAGGTAACACCTTGGTAAGCAAAAGTGTAAAAGAAATAATAAACGAGGATGTGTTTTCATGGCCAGAGCGAGAGCCGCAACTCAGGAGAGCGAGGGGAGCGAGCCGGTCTCAGCCTGACTGAACGCTGACCCGGCTCTTGTGCTCAGGTGTGTCTCGTACTGCTGATTATGCTGCAACAGGGAAAAAAAAAAAAAAGTACCCTGACATGCAGGAGAGGCCGTCAGTGTTTGATTGGCGGCTGATTTTTTACTTTAAATTCAGTCTTGCATTACATAACAACAAACTTTGCCGACTGTCAACTCATGAGCTACGAATAATGAGCACTTATTTACTGCATTGAATGTATTTGGACATATAAGTGTTGGCAGTTGGGGGTGTGTTTTCAACTTAAATTAAATGTGTTCGTGTCGGCCTGCCCAGGTACGACAGATGGAAAATTAACAACATAAATCGGGTATAATACGTCTCTTTTCCTAAATGAGATTAATGTTTTGTTTTTTTTTCAGTCCTATCCTAATCTGTTGCCCCTGACGAGTCATCTACACAGAACTAAATATCACAAACTAAAGGAGGAAAAACCTCCATGTGAAGCTGAAAGTGCAGTTAAAGTGAGTCTGCAAACGTGACCGACGCATATGATGAGACCGTTTGTCGTCTTGAAGCCGGATTTAATTGGATTCTGCCTCTTTCTCTTCACTTTCACCATCAGTCTTCTTCATTATCTGTCTCCCATTCTCTAACTTTCTCCATTTCACTTTGACTCAGTCGTCCTCCGTAATCTTCTCGTCGTTCTTTCATTCTCTGCAGTTTTGTCTCGCACCCCTCCTTTATTTTCTCTCGTTCCTTTAAATCTTCGATGCCCTGTTTCATTGTCGCTTTCAAGTTTTTGTCTCTTTTATTTTATGCCTTTTGAACCCCCACTTTCACTTCACTCCTCTCATTCTCTCACGTTCTCCACTTTCTGTCTCTTTCTGAAACAATAACCATCCTTCACGAGCCGCTGGCGTTCACACAGTCCACTACTCATGGTATGCTGATTACGCAATACTCCCCTCCCACCGTTTGAAAAAAGAGTCTGCTTCGCTGTAGCGGCATAAAACCGCCAATGCAGAATGTCACAGTGTGAAACCACTGGGGGAAATAAAAAACTAACTTTCGGCTTCTTTTGCTGGTGTTCAGCAATTGTGTTCCCCATGAGCGTGTCAATAAAATCCTTCAGTGACTGATGAGCTTTAACAGCCAGTCAGCAAAGAGCTCATTCCTCAGTGCCTTGTTTCAAAGTTCAATAATCATATATACATCATACAATCTATCAGCAGGGCCCCTTTGCTGCCCCTTAAACCAAGGTGACTTATGTCTTGATTTAGTGCAATCAATACCTCATCAGAATTATTCACCCCCTTTGACAAACAAATCAATGCGTGTTCTTTAGCCCCCACGCCAACGTCCGCTGTAATTCATCGCCAAAAAGGGGACGTGTGTTGACGAAGGACGGCTCCCTGGACGCACATTTAGTTCATTGCTTTACGTGATGAAGGAAGACCAACAGGAATAAGAGCATTGTTAGCGCAGTTCATGCAAATAGAGCTTGAATTTAAATGTAATGCCCCCAAAATCTTTTGCCTTTTTTGTTGCATCTTTTCTTTAAAATGTGCTTCCAATAGACACTCTGATCTGATCAGCGATTGTTAACCTCCATGCCATCCGTCTGGTTTCCATCATAAGATGAGCCTCGAACTAATAATAAACAAACCCTAAAGGTTCGTATCTCATTAAATAAGTCAAGCTGCATCTTTCATTCATGAGAAGGTTGCTTATTTTCCATTTTTAATGCTAATTAATGAAAAATTGCAGGGAGACACACAGCACACACAGCACACACACTCACCGCCCACACACACCATCCCAGTGTGACTAACTAACGTCTTTAAATGTTTTTTGCTCGGAGTCGTTCTTTGGACGAGCCATCGCATAGACACTGTATGAGATCCAACGGGAGCTACTGATAGCCTCCAGCATTCACATTATTGATCTTCTCCTGTTGGGCGATTCTCACCCTATTAACAGACGTACAGTGTAACATTGTGAATAATATATTTCTTCATAACATTTGTTTAACATTGAGGTTAGAGAGACCTCGTGAGACAGGGTCAAAATAGCAGCACAAGGACAACAACAGCAAACCAAATCACATCAGCAGCAATAAGTACAGTTAAAGCTGCATGCAGCATCGAATGGGCCACGTTAATGTCTTCAGGACAGAGTTTTAACAAATCGTGTAAAGTTTGGGGTTTGATTTGATCATGGACAGCGAATCTGCAGCTTCCTGGCATCAAAATTCACTGTGCCGTTCAATGAAAACTCCAGATTTATAAGGGCGGGATGGTACTCAGAACTTGTAATAACCAAAGAAGAGCAGTACATTCAAAATACCTGACATCCTGTTGGGTTTAGGTCATAGAACCAAGAGACTTTTTTGTATATCCAGGTGTGATACACAGGTGTACTGAATTTTATACAACTAGGTGAAAAGGTGCTGCAGGCCCTGCTCTTCAGGGAACGCTACTGAACCATTTTTTGCCCTAAAACTGAAAAACACATTTTTGCCCTTTATGCCCTGATAGAAAACATCTCATAAGGCAGTGCATAAACAAGGACACCTTCCATTATCCTGCACTTAAATTTATTTAAAGATACAAAGTTTAATCTTCGCCTGCAGTTCATTCCAACACCAAGGACCAAAGTAGAACAGGTTCAATTTATCAGCCTCCAATATGAGAGACGGCTCTTTAAACTGAAGCTATTTGTGGGAAGTGATTTTATGATTATGACAAAAAAACTTTAGTTTGAGTAAACGGGACAGAAATTATCTTGTAGATGGAGATGCATCACTGTTGTAGCCTAAAGGGAATAAGGTAGAGTGATCGGTCCTGAAGCTAGGATTTGATACAGGGGATCGAGTTTATATTCAATTCAAACACAATTGCTGATAAATTCCTTACAAATATGCATCCTGACCACAATGGTGATTGTCTTTACTCATCTGTTTTCCCAGGAGCAGGACGTCCAGCAGCTGGCTGCTGGTTTAAATCCTGAACTTATTTCTTTTCCTTTTTTTTTTCTTTTTTTTTTTATAATTCACATATCTTCTTTTCCGATTCAGAACACCAGTTGACCCTCTAATATGAAGCTGTGAATGCTTTCAAAACACACATTTGTCAGCACATCCACATCATGGTCTTGTGCACATTTGTGAGTCACTCGAAGATATATGTCAGAGTTACACAAAGTGGAAGTGAGTCCAGCCGACAGCTGGGCCACAGTGACAGCACTTTCTTTTTTCTTTTTTTTTTTTTTGTGGGGGGGGGGGGGGACATCATACACTTTTAAAACTGAGAGACACATTTTTCTGCCGGGATCATAATGAAATGTTGATGGAGTCAACTTTACTTCAAGAAGAGCAACATCAGCAGCTGTCTGAGAGGCTGACTTATGAATTATCAATACAGGTGCAGCTGTGTTGATGCGAGGCAGGAGCAGATGGATCCAGTTTCCTCTTGTCTCCTGACAGCCAGCTTTAATGTTGGTTTTGTTTAATTCTACAAGTTTGTCTGGAAGGTTTCACTGACAGCAGCCGTGAACCCAGTTTTATCGGCGACATCTACGCATATTTTGACCTGTAAATACTAAATCAATGAATCAATGTCTGCTGAGAAACTCTCAATTGTTCTGAGAACTGGTGCGACTTTGTTCAAACGCTGCATGTGCCATTAAACCACATGTGTTTACCAAGTGGGCCCTACGGAATCAATGCAGAGCTCTCAGGCATTACACATTCCCGTCGGCCCCCTCCTCTCTCAGAGCGTATTTATGTGATGGCTCATTATTTAATCTATTTGTTCTACTTCTGTAATCAGAAGCCCATCAGCTCCCCCGAGCGCTCACCCGTCTGTCACTCGGCACAGCTCTCAGTCCGTCTGTCTGTCTGCTCACGTCTCCTCCGGTTTGGAAACTTTCAGACGGACCTTTGTGTTGGCCTTTGTTCTTCCCTACAAGACAAATCAATTCCTCAAAGGACTCAAACTCTTAAGTGAAATCCGTTCCAGGTTGCTAATGCGGGGTGTCAGGATCGCTCAGTGGCAGGAGGAGATAAAGCTATTTATGGAGAAGACAGGAGATGGGAGAGACTCGGTTTAGCTTTCTCCCCTTGTCCCTCTCTGAGGTCCCCAGACCGCCATTTTATTTAGAAACCAGATTTGTGGACATGTGTGCACATAAAGACCTCAAGATAAATACAGTCGAGTCCCATCCGTCAGCAGTCAACTCAAAATCGATTCCGTCTTTACGTGCATTCCGTTTATTTCCGATGTTCTCACATTAAATATTCATGTCAAACTGGATTTCGCTGTTTGCTTTTTTAATGTTTAGCTTCTTTCAGCGCTGCTGCAGGCAAACAAAAGTCCAATTTCATGCATTTGTCTGTCCTGAGTTAGTGGTGTTAACGGCAGCCATTGTCGACGCCCCTCCTTTAATCCTGCAGACATTTTGTTCTTTAAATAATGCAGTAGGTGCTCGTTCTTATTGTGTTTCAGCTCTAAAGGCCCACAGGTTTCCTCCTTTTGTGTACTGAAAGCTCTGTTTTCTTCTTCGTATTTGTGTTACTGTTCAGTGATCTGGAAATAAAAAAAGACATGTTGTATCACTTACGGTTGTGCACACAGTGCCACTGCTTTGAATCAGATTTATTCACAGTCCACGATTTTCAACCAAATTGAATCCGAGCTGTGAATCTTTTTAAGGGACGGTTTTCCTTCGCAGTGAATTTTATTGTCATTTTCTGTCTCTTCTGCTGAGTGACCGGTCGATTCCAGGCAGGAAAACACTTTTGGAACTGCATCACAATCAATATGCATCTGCATACCTGGAGCTTTATACTGGTTTAAAGCCATACAAGTATATATAACCGCATTGTTTCAGTTGTAATTTTGTTATCTTTTGCCAAATAACTGCATGTCATGCTGCCGGTGCACCTGAACTCTGGCTCTCAGTGCAACCCAAACCTCTAAGGTGGTGCTCTGCAAACCGAGGATTATGAGAACTCTCTGTCTGATGCATTATAGTCCTTTTTCTAAAACGAGCGTAAAACAGTCAGTACCTGTCTCTCAGTAGCTAATTGGCTAGCTAGCTAATGTCATATTATTATTGATGACTTGTGCGTGACAGCCCTGGATTTTGTCCCACACAGCACCCCCAGAAGTCTAGCAGCGAAGTTGCTGCACTTGGTACCGATCCCCTGGTATCAGTGCAGAGTCGAGACTACAGGCCAGGAGGAAAGGATGCTAATGTTAGCCTTTCATGAACCGCTAGTGTTGTACTAGTGTTTTCTATTCTATTTGATGAACTGATTGATAGAAATTGTGAGCCAGGGCTTCAATGCTTTTTTCTGCAGCCATCGGTTGAATGGCGAATAGCTTTGTGATGGTCCAAGGACTGCCACAGTAAGAAATCAAGTAAAAGAAATCACGGCAGCGGCACGGCATGTTGTAAACCTCTGATCGCGTCTGTTTACATAAACGGCATCAACGACAGCATGATATACGAGGGTCTATAAAAGGTATAAGAGGTTTCCCATTTCAAAGGCGGAGGTTTCAACCTTGGCGCACTCAAACGACGAGGGAGCAAAGAGCACTGAGCTGACAGGGAGACGGTCACATCATCTACAAAGACACTAACCCTGTAGTGCTCAGCTGTATATTTCCTTTGACAGTATTATAGATGAAAAAGACCATTTGATAGGTCGACTTAAAAGCACTCTCTGTCAAGTCTGTTTTAATTATGTTGCTCAAGGTCACAAACTTCTGTCTCTTCGACTACTCTGCAAACAAATGACATGAATATTACAGTTGACCATTAGTTTAAAACTGCATTTTGTGTAAAAAAAAAAAAAAAGTTCCACCATGGTTCTGTAGCTAACCATACAATGTATATACTGTAAATGTTAAATTAATCGCATGAATTAGCTAAAATCACACACACAGAGTATTTTCTTATGCCTCGGCCCTTTACAGGCATACAGTCTAGAACAATTGCCAAAATAAAACAGCACGGAGCCTCTTCCAGTCTTCACAGTTTTAGAATTTTCAGTCACGAAAACAGTTTTACCGACAGGCTCACGTCGATCTTCACTCTCCCGGAATGAAGGAACTTCCCTTCTTGTTCGCTTCCCTCGGAGCTTCTTGTTGGTCAGAAAGTTTTGTTGAAGTAAAAAACAATCCTTTGTCTCGCAGGTAAATGTGTTTTTCTAGTTTTTACGTCACTCCAAATTTTGGTTTATTGTTGCAGCCCCCATAATTGGCAAAGGCACAGAGGGATTTGTTTTGTTTTCTGTGCTGGATTATTCAAATACAAACTGAAGTGAAAGGAACATTTACATTTCATGGCGAATGGTTTTGAGGATATAAATAAACATTCAGAGTGACAAAATATTTTTTTCACACAGTCATCGGAGGCCCTTACTTTTCTCTCCAGGGGTTTAGTCAGCCCTGACCGGTTGCACTTTACATCTTAAACTGCAATCTGATCTATACGTGTCTGAATATCACTTTCTCATAAAGACAGTTCTGGTTGCTGGATCGTTGCGTTGGATTGCATTAGACTGTGCAGGTGTTCGCATTATTATGTCCATTCATTTTAGGTGCCAGTTTCAAATAAATATTTAAGAGAGCAGGCAGCCATGGGCAGCAGTCATCTCAGTCTGTATTTGGATGCTACGGTTTATTTCCTCAGCAGCAACGTCAAGAAGTTTGACATAAAGTAGCTTTTATGTTGATGTCATAATGCAGATCTCGAGTCCCTCCTCCCCCCTAATAACCCAACAGATGGTCCCTGGAGATGGATCCGCATCCAGCAGCAGTCGCTCTGCCGGTTACGGGTCGTGCACATCTTCAAAGCAGATCCGCTGACCCGCTTTGTTCTGCCCTTTCCTCCATTTCGCCGTTTCCCTGCTTCGTTTATACGTGGCTGCATGCTGCTGGATATTTAAAGACTTCAAATGCATGCGAGGCCTTGACAATTAGTGGGGACTGTTGCTGGGTAATTAGTGGAAAGGAAGTAAGCCTTCAATTTCCCCAGCCCCCCCCAGAGAGCATCTCTGCTCACACACACACATACACAATCCCTGTTAGAAAAACAACACACATGCATGCAAACGAAAACACACAGACTCACTAAGCAGTACACCACAAAGCATACGAATAAGATGAACTGTTGTGAATTCAGAGCAGCGGTTGTTATCTTGTACCGTCGTGTGTGAAGAGATGCAATATTACTTGTGTGGCTAATTGGGCAAAAGAGTGGACATTGAGTCAAGACACAACCAGACACATCAACACACACGCACATGTAAAGCACATACTGCAGGCACTGTGGTGGAAGGGAAGTAATGAAGGGAGCTGGGATGGGCAGAAGTAAATGAATAAAGGCGATATGACAGAAGGAAGAAAAAGGGGAAAAAGGCTGCCACAGGGAGAGAAAGACTTGAAGAGAGCAAGAGTGGGCAGAACGTGAGAAAGAAGGCAAAAAAGAGAACCAAAGGTAGATAAGAGAAAAAACACAAAAGACGGACCGATGAGGAAATTTAAGGAAGGGAATAAAGTAAAGTAAATCTAATACAGAGTACTTCCTGCCGGAATGAAGAGAGGGATAAGAAGCATCCTACATTAGTTTGCTGTCGACAACCTGTCAACAAAGGAAAACATACTTGAGCAGTCACTCGAGAGCTTTATGTTCACTTTAGGTGAAGCAAAGCTAAAACAACAGGCTTTTTCAGAAGGCAGTTATTTTGATGTGAGATTTTGACAAGGTTAAATAATAACATAAAAAGACTAATTACCTACAGCAGGGTTTAGAAAACTGAAATAAATATAAACCGACCCTAACAGAGGCAGAGAGGTTTCAGTCGAAAGAGACGGGCTGACAGCAAGGTAGTGAGACCAGGTGATCTGCGGTGCTTGGCCTTAAGTTAATGGCGCAAGTGAATTTTAGGGCGTGTCTGAATGATGCGCCCCTTTAAATAGCGAGGAAAAATACTGTGCGAATGACCAGTTTTTTGTTGGTCTTGGTGCAGTCACATCCTGCACTCTCAAGATCGCAGTACGCCGACGGTGCACCTGACCACACCTACATGCCCTTGGGTGTACCCACATGATGGAGCCCCAGGGGTGTTGAATCTGACGCCCTGCCTCTGCCCTCCACAGTCCTGCAGGGAGCAGCTCGTCCAAAAGGGTTGGCTAAAACCAAAATAAGAACGTTGCAGGTTTTTCAAAGGCAGGTTAACCTGCTGAACATCGGCAATTAGATGAGGAGGAGACGACTCGTCCTCTCTGTTGTCTTTTTTCTAGTGTGTCAACGTCTCGGAAAAAAACGGAACAGCTGAAAGCAGCACGGAGGTCAGTGACAACTACAGTGACGCAAAAAGGCAGCGTGGCCACTCTGATGTCATGTTTTCCGTATAAGTGAAAATACTAAAATAAACTTCTTCAAACACATTTTAGTGTTACCGTAAAACACATCATCCCTCCTTTTGTCTACACACAGACACGTATTAAAGTGTGCATCTCAAGACTAAACAAGGACAGTGAATGCTGTCATCAGACCAGTAAAATGAGTTGATTTGTTTAAGGTGCTGGGATGCTGAAGGACGAAGCAGCTCGTCCTCTGGCTCCAAATCAACTTTACTGACTTTTAGGTGACGCCCTCTGCGCTGTAATGTAGTTATGCATCCTGTGTATGTGTGTCTGTGTGTGTGTGTTGATAATTGAAGTGTGTACAGGATAGTTTTTAGCCTAAGTAATTCATGAGTGCCTGCTGAGGTAGAAGGGATGGGGGGTCATGGAGAGAAAGACCTCGGAGCTCCTCCCTGCTGCAGTATTCATCACTACACCTTAACTTAAATTCATTATTCATGTTTCTTTACTGGCTGTCTTGTCTGAGTCGTCGCTGCGCTGGTTTCCGACGGGGACTCTGTTCTCGTCGACACTCGATCATCACCTGCAGTCTCCCACTGTTTCCCATCTCTGCCTTCCTCCATCGTCCCTTTCTCCTCCCATGTTTCCCTGCCTCGTTATCTTTCACCTCTCTGTCCTCCTCTTTCTCTTCCTCTGCTCCTCTCTCTCTCACTATATCTTAATTTCTCCCTCTACCCTTCACACACCTTCTCTCTCTTCAGGAAAACCACAGCTCAGTTCTGCCGCCCGACCCAGTCCACTTTGGTACGTAACGCTTCAGACCCATGCAGCGATCAAGTTTGAATATAGTAATGACGTTCTCACCTCTACTTGGTGTTTAATTAGTGAAGGAGCTAAGGCGGCCAGCATTATTCCTGCTAAACATTAGCATGTTGACAGGGCAACCTTGCAAGCATGTTAGTCTGCTTAGCATTTAGTTCAGGTAGGAATACCCTCGTCATAGATTTAACCTTTTTTTTTTTTTTTGTACAACGAATGGAAATACGGTTTCGCTTGGCACTGATGGCTCCACTCGTAAGATGCCTCCTTGGATTCTGCATTGGCGGTTGGGTTGCTGCACAACATACACACAGCTGTTACTGTGATGACTAAATCTGAGTGAACTGTATGGAAAATATTGGTGAAAGAGCCAGACAGAATAAACCCTGTTAATTGGAGGGGAACAATTAAGTTCAAACTCCATCAATCACTGTTCGAAGTCGTGCAGCTGAGGCTCGAGCCTGTAGCATAGTAACAGATTGTCGTAGTTATTAGTCAGAACTTAAACATTTGAAAGGGCAAAACTGCCAGAGAGAAAAGGCTGGAATGTAAATACCTCACGGTAAAGGTCTCACAAGTATTACAATCACATTTACAAGTATAGCTTCAACGGTAATTTGAATTTCAGCATCAGCATTTATCACCAATAAAACCGATCTGGTAAATTGGTTTTCAAAGCAACATAAGACGCTGACAGAAGTCACCTGTCACCACAAACCTACAGGAGCATCCATCAAGCAGCTGGAATATGAATATTACAAAAATCTGCTGCACATCTGCCAAATGTATAAACTGCATCTAGAGAAGAAGAAGTCACCTGGAAACAAACTCAAGCTGACCAATGCATATTTAACAAATATAGTATTGATTGAATGAACAATCATTATCCTGGGAGATCCTCTCAAAGTTCACAAAACATTTCCTAGTCATGGCATCCAAAATCACCTGGAGATCCCCAAATATCCTTTCAGATTTCCTTTTCCATTGTTTCACCTGCACACTCACCATTATGCAATATCCTGCCTCACATGCTTATGCAAGTGTTATGGGCGACCAGTCCTCTTTGTCATAGATTCTCCAAATCCCTGGGAAACCACTGGAGGGATGAACATCATTCATCCAGAAGATATTCCTTCATTCGGTGTTTGGATGATGGTGGTGGAGAGCTCTTATGTACTCCACCACTCTACTCAGGGCTGTAAGACTTTGGGAAATGGGGGAATAAGTTGACAGTGCGCCCTCATGTGACAAGGGCCCACAAAAATACTAGACTAGACATGGAAA
The DNA here is from genome assembly GCA_963678695.2 of Diplodus puntazzo. Classification (NCBI taxonomy): domain Eukaryota; kingdom Metazoa; phylum Chordata; class Actinopteri; order Spariformes; family Sparidae; genus Diplodus; species Diplodus puntazzo. Next base: position 29,431,426 of record OZ023167.1, on the reverse strand, counting down.
CAGCTTGTTCGGGGTCCAGAAATCTGGACTACACCCCTGACTCTACATTGCAATGGGCTTATAGAAACATTGCATCTCAACCCTCAGAGGTCAACCCTCTTATCAGACACCACTTAGCTTTATGTTTCAGATGATTACAAAAATCTAGAGACGCCAACAACACGTTAATCATCGGCCTCTGGTTAAGAATATATAATTCATGCCGTTTTTATTTCATCTCGACTTCTGCAATGCCCTGATTTCTTGCCTCAGACAAACTGCTGCTAGGCGCTTGATTATGATTGGTCAAAGATCACACATGATTTCAGTTCAGAGTTGATTTGAAGATGCTATTTATCACTCGTAAGGCATTACATGACTTACATTTCTGAGCTACACTGTCGGGTTGATTTGGTCATCCAAGCAGAACCCTCAGTTACCGTTGAGTTTCCTTGGGAGGTCACTTGGGGAAACAATTAATAACTGACTTGCCGGTGACACTTTCAAGGCTGGCCTAAACAACAACAGCAATACGGTGTTATAGTGTAGTACTCGCCTGTTTAAGTCGCTAACCTCGATCTTCATAAGTGAATCGTATGCTGTCCCAACTGCTCAAAGAAAGAAGATAAGCGTCCTGCGATCATGGAAAACTGTCGGTTCCAGTGAAAATGCAAAATGCCCTTGTAGTATAGAGGATACTTCATCGATAGACTTGTTTGGTTGGATGTTTTTTACAGTGTGCAGCCAAACTGTTCACTAATATCAGCTCTCACTGCTCAGGACATGTATTTACACAATATTTCATGAGCTGTTTTAAAGCTTTATTGTAATTGTTCCCAACAGACCAACAGTCCTCTATACATCATTGCTCGTGGCAGTAAAGTGGAGCTAAATGGACCAGAAAATGCATCTGTTAATAATATCACAGCAGTTGATCCACGCAGGAAATCTTCCTTCCTATTTCGTATCAAAAGTTACTCCACCTCCCCTCTGTACCCGCTTACTTCCACTTGAGTGATTCACTCAACACATGGTGAGGAGCGATGATCTAGAAACTACAATAGTCCTCGAAACGCAGTCAGCCTTTAGGTGCGAACGTCCTTTCACGGACATGATCTAGCAGCACCATCTGATGAGTGAACACAGAATGCAATGTCCTCTCTCAATCATTCGTGCCGCTTGATTGGGAAGAAGTCGCCGTTGGCACGGACGCTGACACTGAACACATGTGCACGGCGAAACCATGAATCCAACTACCCCACATCTGGATCTCCATATACAGAGAGACACCGTGCAGTTATTCAAATGTATGGAGAACAACTCGCACACCGATTGCTGTACAGTGTAGCAGACTTGCAAATACAATGTACAGTCCACTGAACAGACCTCCACATGCAGCAGGACGGTCAATTTCCCACCGCTTGCCATTCATACCAGTTTATGTGGATGATGAGGATTATGAGGGGAAGCATTAATGATCAGCAGATCCAGTGAGAAATATCCAATTTTGTTTTAACATTTGTCAGGAATAAACCAACAAATAAAAGACTAACAGACTTATCTAAAGAATGAAAACCTACACATACAGACAGAACATGAAGATAATGAACCCTCCTCCCACAGAGGGCATATCATGAACTTAAAATAGCTGCAGTTCATCTCTGACTGCGGATTCCTGTTTATTCAATACCGGCACAACGATCATGACACACTCAGTTCTGGACACCAAACACCTCTGGCTTCTCAGCTGCAGTGCCATTCATTTCAAACCGGCTGCGGAGCAGAAACACACAGTGAGGGACGTTGCTAGACACTGGATGATGCATCGTAAACAGGACGGAACAGTGCCAGTCGTAAGGGGGGAGATGCAGTCGCAGCTCGATAGTGGACACAGTTTCCTTAAAAATGAAAAAATGAAAAAATGTGCATCTTGCAGACCAAGAGAGTGATTCAGCGAAGCACTAATCTGCCACATCACTGAGACGGAGCCGTTCCTCTCAAAAGTACAGAATCTGTGTTGCTCAGAGCGAGCAGAGCCGAGAGAAAATGCCACAGAGAAAGCAGCACAGCAAAGTAAAAGTAAAAGCAGCGTCACCTCTTACCTTAGTCAGATGCCAAAATCGCAGCCTTGGACAAGTCAGAAAACCATAGAGCTGGTTAAGCAGCTGATGCTACTCAATATATACAGTGACACAGGGATTCTCAGCTTGTCAGAAAGGAACTCTTAGGATCCCCAAATTCTTCAGAGCCTCTCCGTGTTTTTTTTGGATAATCTCAAGTCTGGGTTAAAGGCTGGAGTCCAGCAGAACCAGCAGCAGATGGCTCATTTCCATGTGCAACACGAGTGCCTCTGACATGCTTCGTCTTCCCTTCAGGGGGACCGGGGCGCCTCAGACTGTGATCTGGCTGGGGCTGAGAAGTCGACAGCAGCAGCAGCAGCAGCAGCAAGAGTGTTGGTAGTTGTGGTAGTTATATTCCTGATTGTGGAAAGAACTGAGCATCCTTCAGTGGAGAGATAAAGAAGAGATGAAGAAGAAGAAGAAGATCCAGCGCACCAGAACCACAGAGCGCACAGGCGGCGCAACACACTCTCTGTCGTTTAAATCCCCCCAAAACGGGCTGATTCTAGGCAGGAGGCAGGCAGATGAACACAGCGCAGAGGACAGGGGTGCTGTTGCATCAACATTGCTCTGAGTCTAGTTTTCTTTACAGAGGAATACGAAAAATCACCACTAAAGCTCCAACAGAATCACCACCAGCATCATCTCCTCTCCGGGGCTCCTCAAGTCTGCACAGGACCGACCGAGTGTAACTGAGAGAGAGAGAGGGGAGACAGCGAGAGAGGAGAGAGAGAGAGTATACATGCATGCATGTGTGTGCGTGGAGATGTGTGTGTGTGTGTGTGTGTGTGTGTGTGTGTGTGTGTCAAAGAGGAGGAGGATAGGCGGAGAGACGAGAGCGGAGAGGCAGCGAACAGGCAGGAGGCTGCGAGCGCAAGTGGAGCCGGAGAGCGATGTGAGAGGAGAGAGGGATGCTCGGTGAGGAGGAGGAGGAGACGGAGGAGGAGGAGGAGGAAGAGGAGGAGGAGAAAGGTTGGGGGAGATGCCCGGTAGAGAGAGAGAGAGAGAGAGAGAGAGAGAGAGCAGCTCACACTGTCAGTGACTACATTAACAGCGCTGAGTAGGTGGAGTTTTCCTTGCAGCAGCAGAAGAGTGGGGTGGGGGGGGTCATCATTTGAAACCCAAAAGAGAGAGAGAGAAACACACACACACACCTCTAAGAAAGAGAGATGAGGAGGAGGAGGACGAGAGGAGTCAGGAAGTATTGAAGAAACGGGATGTTTAGAGGTTAAAGAAACCTGTGATGGCAGCTGAGGGAGGGCGAGTGAGAGAGGAGAGAATTAGTGGAGGGAGAGAGGGAGGAAATGTGTGTGTGTGTGTGTGTGTGTGTGTGTGTGTGTGTGTGTGTGTGTGTGTGTGTGTGTGTGTGTGCGTTCGGGGCGGCACAGTCCCCAGCTGCAGTGATGCTGGCACACTGACAGCGCTCCTCTTGCCAGGGGTCGTAAACATCGATTAGAATATTTAAAGACGCACGCGCTCGTGCACCAAAAGAAAACACTCGGGGTCCTCAAAGGCCCTGGCACACACTCAGACACACTACAGCCACATAAATGTACACACTCGCACACTGATAGTACATAAACGTGCTTTATAGACTCGCATTCATGAGCCCTAAGTGCATTCCTTTCTTTCTATTGTTCCTTTTCTTTATTAGATTTGCTCCTTTTTCATTTTACTTTTAGGTTTAAGTTCATTTTATTTTAAAATCGGCAGCAGCTGTCCAAAGGATTATTTTTTATAGACTAACATGCGTTTTGTTTTGTGTTATTTTTGGGTCATCTTAATGTGCACTGCTCCGTGCAGATTCTGCATTATGTTCTGTGAAAATATGAACAGAGATGATGGAAAAACAGAAAATGAATATAAATAAACTAAACATTTAACATTTAATTAATTGTGCCTTCACTGTGTTGGTAAAACACTTTGCATTCTACCTATAATATGTGTTGCTCTATTAACACTGACATTTGTTGCACTGAAATGTGCCGTACGTTATAAAATTGCGTTGGCTTGCCTTCTCACATGCTTGTTTAAACCATTTGTTTGCAGGGTGCGAGGACAACTAGGGTCCTTGTTTGAGGCTCCAAAATGACAAGATTCGACTGTTTCAGTCACTGGATTCATTCAGTTTTTTGTGATAAAAGACCTAAAAGGAAAATGTTATTAAATGGGGGCCTGTGGTCGAATTGGTGCCACTTTTAACAACTTTAAACTTAAATATGAAAAAGAGAACTAAAAGTAACACAGCTGCAGAGCTTGTAGAAAGGTGCAGAATAAAATATGTGTTCCATAAAAAACATTATTATGATTGCAAGTTAATAATTCCAAACATTTCTTTTGGTTTTGTCTATCTAAACCAATGCTGTTGGTATAGGTATATAATTTTTTTTTCCATCAGCATCAACAGTCTTGGTCAGCTCCTGTAACGAACTGGTCACCACTTGAGGGGGCCGCGGTGTTGCCCGTAATGACGTAATGACTTTAAATGGATTTTTGGATTTCTTTCTGCAGTTTCTTGTCCCTCCTCAGCCAATAAGTATGCCAACATCAAAAGATCTGTGTTGTTTGTTGTCATCATAAATCGGACATCAATGCACACATATACACACATGCTTAATAACACACAGACACACACACACACACACACACACACAGACACACACACACTGCCTTATTTGCTGAGAGAGCTATAGCACTGAGGTAATCAATGTGAAAATAATACTGGTGGGCTGTTTTAAAGTGACGGAGGATGAAGAAAAACAGTTTATAGAAGTCGACTCTCGGCTCAATACTTTTCATTACTGACAAACATTTATCAAAACGCATTTTTTTTCTTTTTCGTTTTAGTGCAGCAAACAGCATGTCAGGGCCACAACATGCAATTATATAGACATAGTTCCTTAAGCAGCCATCGATATTAACAGCCTGGGACTCAGCAGGCCGCCGATAATCCGTTATAGATCAGGAGACAGTCTATGGTCGGAGAGGGAGGATGACGACTGCTGACCTTTACTATTAACCACACAATAAACTGCTCTGTCCCAGTGTGACAAACTCTTTTTTTCTTTGCATTGAAGCTGCAACAGAGAGGCTGAGAGTGGGGGAACAGGGCCGGTTTACACTTCCTGTTCAGTTTGAACGATCGCTTTCGCCAATCAAGAACAATTACGAGTGATGTCACAGACTCAACTGCACACCCTGCGGGAAAAGGTAAAGGGCATTCTAGTGAATTTTTCATGAATCATAAATATAAATGCTTGTGTTTCATGAGTTATCACTATATACAGATTATGTAATAAGTGAGTTGTTGCTCTTTTCTGATATGTAAAAGTGATGAAATCGGCTGTAACATGTTTTACATCTCAGTTCAAACTGGATTTCCTTCCTCGGCCAAGGAAAACTTTACATCAAATGTTGTGACCGTGCTGTGCTTATGGCTCGGTTAGGTTTAGGCGCAGAAACCACTTGGTTAGGGTTAGGAACACATCGTGTGTTGGCTGAAAATACCTGTGATACCCGAGGATGAAAACGCCCTGATTTCTTGTCCAGAATCGCTGGACACGTGTTTGTTATAACTGAATGTTCGCTCGTCTATGGTTTAGTTATTGTAGTGTGGATGTGAATGGAAGTCTTGACTCAGTGGAGGATGAGCTGCAGCAGCTCTGTTCAGATCCATCACACATCAATGCAAAACTAATGCCCAAGAAAGAGTAAATTAGTGAGCTAATCACCCCAGTTTTACATTTCTACATTTGGCAGTGACACACAGACTTGTTCCTAATTGGAATTTTATGTTTCTCTGACTAAATGAAATAATGTAATGGCTTAAAATCAGGCAGTGGATCATAATTCATGTGTACAAAGCCAAATGGGTTTGGAATGGCTCTTGTCTTACTGGCCAGATGTCCTTAGTTACATTAGTAAGTGTGTCACTCTGAGTTAATGACGTGCGGAGGCTTGAGACTTTGACATACACATCCTTTCAGAGGGTTATTTATGATCTCTACACATCTCGGTTGGTTTCTAAGAAACTTTACGAACATTTCAAAGTTTACCTCTGATGTAAATATAGATTAATCGGTAGCCGTTTTTATACTGGGCAGCAAGTCACCAATTTGGCTGTCCTTTTTGCGGCTAGGTCCGCAGATTTATACAAAAGGCGGTAAATTGGGGGTCTGTTTCAGTCCGCCAATATGCCGCCTCGGAGGGTACACTTTTTTCCACCTCCATTGCTATGGCAATCCAAGCTGTCAATGTGCCGGCAATTGCGTGGGATGGGCGGAGGTGTCGATGACGTGCACTGTTGTGCGACCCACAGCCGGGGTGTTCTAAAACCAGGAAACAGCTGATCACAGCAGTCAGTCCATCACTTCATCCGCGGACGTCAAGATGAGCAACTGGAAAGCCGCTGAGATCCGGGAGATGCAGCGTCTCCACGGTCTCTGCAGCTGTCTTGGTTTTCCACTTGTTGTTGTAGCTGCAAGCTACTAACGGACGCTACTTTCAAATTATAAGTCCTCCGCTAAGAACCCAATTCTAAACTCCAATGGGGTGCAATGTAAAGCTCTTATTCTGAAGACAAATTCGACCTGCTTCACTGTTCACGCCCAACTTCGTGCTTCACATCACCTGACATGTTTACGCCTACCCCAGTGGCGGCCAAGTGGCAGCTTTTTGGAAAAGAAGGAATATTACACCTCCCTTTTAGCTAGACAAGGTGGCACATTGCAGCCTTGAAAAAAAAATAAATAAATAACATTCAGCCTGTAACATAAGTTATGTAGTGACTCACATTATGTAGTTTAACCAACAAACACAATGCAAACCCCAGTCTCCGGAGCATGGTGCTGTGATTTAACCCACCCCAGCTTCCCCCTGACTCCAGCTTTACTCGCTCTTTAAACTGCAGCACCAGAGTGGCACTATAAGACCTGACCCTGTCGGGGTCGCCTGAATACATCTCAAACTTGGAAGAGTACGGCCAGCAAACTCTGACCAAGCTGCTGGGAGTGAGAACGGGCTGCTTAATAAACATACCTGCTGAACATCAGAATGTTTGTATTGCCATTGTTGGTACTTAAAAAATGTTAATTTTAGCATTTATCTCAAAGCAACACAGTGCCAGTACAGCCTCACACAGACCCTAACACAGATGTACACTCGCAGTGGGCTTTACATTAGAATAAGAGTTTGTCAGGGCGTGTTTCTTCAGCAGTATAAGTCCTCCTAATCCTACATTAAAGAATTTTTTTTTGCAAATGAACCCTGTAGAAACATGTTATGTTAAATAATATAATGGGTGTTGGCTGGAATAAAGGAGGCAGAGAGGTCCTCTTTGTTCAAAAGGTGTCTGTCTCTGTCTCACTCTTGTTTGTACTTGTCTGTTACAATAACTGTGAAACATCGCTCACTAATTCCTCTTCCCCTGTCAGAATGTTCTTGGCAAGTGAAAGCGCGACTGCTCGTGGTTGAAAAAGCGATGGATACGTAGTACTTTGTTCCAAATGGAAACTGTGTGGCTCTGGTTTGGAAACAAAGCTAACACTCGTCTTCATTATGCATGGATGCGGCGTCACTGCTGGCACAGAAACACGGCGCTTTGATGCCGTCTTGGAAGTAGCAACACGCATGCCGAAGCTATAGGGGGAATATATGTATGTTCTGTTTGTGTGTCACAGAAAACGTTAACTGCAACAAAGGAAATTACACATGGAAGTCATTTCCATATGAAAATGAAATGACTAATGTCGCACACAGAGTTGTTCACACTGTAAAACGGCTCTTTATGATCGTTCTATGCGTCGCGGTGAGACGCTTTTAGAAATGATAGAAGAACGACATGTTTGATGCACAAATGAAAGTACGACTTTGTATTTTCTCAGCTCAAGCTCTGAGGATTAAGGATATGTCTTTGAAAATGAAATCAATTCATCAGCTCCAGGCATTGTTGAATACAGTACTAAAATGTGGCCCGATGGATGGATGGGTGCGTTTTAGTGCCTTCTATTTTTTTTTTACATTCGGTTCGACAAAACTTCTGAGGTGAATTTGATGCCTTCTGTCGAATTAAGGATTTTTTGAACGTTGGAGGCTTGTACTTCTTTCCTCAACTTTTGTTCTAAAATCTGAATTTGAATTAAATTCCGGCTCATTAACCTTGTTTCCAGCAGGAACAGGAAGCTCTTTATTATGACTCCATAAGGTGCAGATCATTTGCTTTAAAGATTAACTACTTCATACCGAGAAGAACGAGATTTTAACATGCTTGAAAATGGCTGAAAATGATTCTCTGGACATAAAACAAATCTTTCTCCCCTCAAGTAATTGCTCGTGTTGTGTTCATAATTCTATTTGTAGTCATAAAAGGAAAACGAGCTCCATAAATGAGCTGATTTCATTGTGTTCTGTCAGATTAAAAGCTTGTAAAAGTGGCACAAGGGAAATACATTTTTTTTTTTCCTTTTCCTCATGAATGAATGCCTGGTGATGAATATTGCTCAATATTATCATCTGCGGCAGAAAAAAGAGTTCTAAAAAGTTTAATACATTTCCATTCAAGTACTGTAATTGTTTCCTGTTCTCATCCTTCTTTTGTCTGACTCTTTATTTGACATCTGAAATGGAGCGGAATCGTGATTTACAAAATATTTCCTGCTGAGGGCTCGAGCAGAAAATTGAGCAGAGCTCATGACACAGAGTGGAAAGTTCGACTTTGGCTGCATCTGTACAAGCATTCAACTTTATCAAGGTGAATTCTTGGTACGCAACACAGCATGTGTGATGTCCTCTGCGAATGAAGACAAGTGTGATTGCGATGATTCTTTTTGGGAGATGAAGGCGAGTCACCTGTTGGTTTGAAGGACACTCAGCAGAACTGGTGTAAATCTCTGCAGGGTTGTTCGCGGACAGGCTGCCAAAAGGGCGGCCATTTTTATCATCCGAGAATGAAGTTAGAGAGCAGAAGGACAAAGGACATAGATTCATCCAGTTATCTAGATGTGGATATGTTTTTTTATATATTTTTGTACACTAGACAGACATGTAATGCCTTTGTTTAGTGAGAAAAAGTTGTATTTTTTTCGCTTTGAGTCAGTGTGATTGCTTTCAGATCTCCTCTGTCGGTGGTATCGGCTCACAGTCAGTTGACCACCTGCTGTATGAATGGATTTCTACCAAACATCAGATGAAGGTTGGTCAGGTGGCACTGATTGGCCAAAGGGGGAAGGCGGTCCTTCATTATACAGGGTTTTTCTTCACTGTAATCAACATATTCAGAGCACTTCACCAGAAGACTAATTGATTTAATGCACAGCTGAGAGTCGGCCCTTGATTGGAGTGCGGACACTCGGTCGACTTCAAGAGTCCTCTGGCCTCAGCGTGAAGCTTTCATGGATCTCAGCTCTGTAATGGTTCTCCAGTTCATTTAAATACATTTCATCTACACAGTTGATGATAAGAAATTAAATAAGAGCATATTGTTTCAAATGCTGCTGTTTCAATATACATTTTCTTAAAACCTGAGCTTTGGAACAATTTCCACATATGAAGAGACAAAAACTTTTTTTTTAAATGGGCTTTTTATGACTTGCTACCTGTGTGGTTGTATTACACATGATTATATGCTATGGTCATTTTCACATCATTGAGGGTAGTGGAGTCAGCGATGGGGGATAGAATCTGGTAGAGGACTGTTTCGAAGACATGATCTACAAACCTGAAGATCAGCTCGGGACATCCATGCGCTTCTCATGGGAATCTATGGGAATAAATACATTTAAATATAAGTTAATGTTAAAGCAGTCCTTCAACTGATGGCGATGTGGTTAGTTCAGGTTTACCACATGCATCCATATCTAGTTCACAGATAGTTAAACTCAGGCTAAAATTCACAACCCAATCATCAGAATAAGGTAATTTCTACATAGAGACATTGAAACTTGGCTCTTTATCTGTTGACCATTTAAGTTTCTTGAGGTTCAATACTCAATTTGACAAAGCTGTGCTAAGAGTGTTGTTGGGTTTAGGCACACACACCAACTGGTTAGGGTGAGGAAACGATCATGTTTGGGCCTACCTGGTTTCATCGATACAAGCAGCTGGAAGATGTCAGGTTAAAAATATCAGGTGAGTTCACGCTTGCAGAAGTTGAGTTGCTGTCTCAAACAGTAAGTAACACCGCCACATCCCCTCCGTCTCCTGACATGAAAGTCAGCGTTAAATGTGCGTTTAATGTGAACGTGATATGGCAAGTTTTATATAAATTTAAAAAACTGTACCAGTGATGCAGACAAACATGTCTGTGGTTTGCAGAAACGTAGAAAGCCAACATTTTATTCTGGCGACTGGATATAAGACAGCTTGAAATAATTAACTGTATTTTTGTTTCAAGAAAACTCAGACAACAGTGACTTGTTAAGATTGTTTTGGTTGTTGTTTTTTTCATAGCGCACTGAAGATCAGTGAGCTTCACAGGACCACGGACTGAATCAAAGTGACAGAGACCGACACAAAAGTCGACAGATGGAGAGAAGACAGTGAGAGAGAGAGAAGAGTGAGATAATTCATGGATGCACAAAGAGAGACAGATGAAGAAGAAGCGGATTTGTTGTGGGCGAAGTGTGCGAGGCGGCAGTCACGGAGAGGATGAAGAATGGGACAGATCAGCTGTTGGCAGCCATGTTCCCACGAGAGAGACGTCTGGGAATCTCATCTGCTGTCACTCTCAGTGCCTCCCCCCATCACTGGAGAGAGTGTGCATGTGTGGTGGAGAGAGTGAGATAAATTGAATGACATTAATATGCGGAACGATGAGATTAATTTGCTTCTTAATGTTGTGGTGTTTGTGTGTATGTGTGTGCAACATAATGGTTGTTAGCGAGTTAATGTGTTGCAAATTCTCCAAGGAAAGCAGTGGCAGCTCGATATCTGTCATAATATCCGGCATAATACAGTGTGTGAGTGCGACGGTTTGTCTTGCCTATAGGCGTGAAAGCTAAACCCGTGTATGAAGGTGCAGTACCAGCAGGAGGTGGTGCTAACTGGAGCAGAGGATTGGATGTAGCATAATGAGCCACAGGGATCGCACAAACAGGATTTTTACCCAGGAGACCCTGGGTTTGAGTCTTCTGATTGCTTTTTTTTAAGAACTGGCTATTTAATGCCAAACCATGACCTAGTTTGGATGCCTTTATTTTGAAAGTGTAACATATTTCTAAAGGGGCACTTAAGGTACGGTCGGAGAAAAATGAACCAAAATGATCAATACGATGTGAAGAACCGTCAGTGTTGATGTCATGTCCAACACGTCTGCGCTGTTGCAGAGATATCGACTGAAGTTACTTTGTTCCTCAGGAGGCGATAATCTGATGTACTTTCAGCTGCGATAAGATCAAGCTGCAAGTTCACGACTAATATATAAACAAAATAAACACACAAAATATCAAGAAAAGGAGATATTGTGCACACCTGAAGTTTCTATCTTTTACCAAAATAAGATGAGCTTATAACGTCATTAAGTCATTGTTTTCATGGGAAGGCGAACTGAAATGTGACACCGGTGGGTTTATCACATGGTTGCAATAGCCTAATATAATATTATGGTTTGGTAAATGAATAGATAAGTAGAGAAATACAACTAAAAAATGGTGATTGGAAAAAACTTGCTTAGCTCAGTTACTGTTTTATACTAAAAATAATAAATAAAAGTCATCCTTGCAACCACACTGCCAGATTTGTATTTTTAAGCTATTTATTTTGGACGATGAGGACGATTTTTATTTATTTTTTATTTTTTTTACAGTGTACTGAAAAAGTTATTTTTAATATTTAAATGTGCTTCTGATTAAGTTGCATTAGCAGCTCCTCTTTCACATGAGTGAATGATAAAGATGTGAGTGGACATGACTTTAAAATGGTCCAACAAGTGCAAATACATCACATCCACTCCTCAGGTACAGCTGCATTATTCATACACACCTTCCTGAATTCATGTCTGGATTTCTGTTTATTTTTTTTTTTAGGTTGTGTGAGGAGCGACGACGTGCAGTCACACACTGCAGCAGGAACCCTCCGCCTCCTCTCTTTTTCTAGTTCAATTACGCTCCTTAGAAAGCACGATGAGGGTTTTTAGAGAGGGGGTTGATGATGGTGATGAAGTTCTCACTGGCATCATCTTCATCATCATCAGCTTCATTGCTGTTGCTGATTAGCTACTTAATGGGTTTACACGTCATTATGTTCAATCATCGCGGGAGACCCCTCTGCTCGGGTTGAATTGTGCAGCCGCTGCTTCGGCTGGGGAGAGTGAAACGCCGTCTTCCTGGGCTGAAATGACGAGACGAAGAGCCACGCTGGCAAGGAAACCCTGCACACACACACAACCTGCAACCAGCATCGCGACAACATGACACATCCATTATATTTTTCTTCTGATTGCTTCACTGATATTGATTCGAATACAACAATTTTTGAAACACTTTGAGCTCGAATTCACTCTCAGAGGGGGGACAAGATGCAACAAAACAAAACAAACCTTCACTTCCACTCCTTCAACATGACGACTAGTTTTTATTTTTCATTTTGAGGCTGTCTGGTCAGGGTTATTGATATGATATATATGAGACAAAGCAGCACACATTACAACTAAAAAACAAACACTCCAAATGTGCAGGGATTGTAATGGAAGTTACTGTTAGTCCACTTTGGTCCAGACTGAAGTATCACAACAACTCCTGCAGGAAGAATACTATTGACTTTGGCAATTTCCCTTAACTGTTCATTTAGCAATACCATAAGGGGGACATTTTTCGCAGCCCAGTCCCAAAGTAAATAGGCTTATGTTTAACAAGATAAGGTTGCAAATTAAAGACGAACACATCCGTGGTTTGGTTTGACGCCTTGTTGACCAAATTAACGGCACCGTTACCTTCGCTTTGAACATTGTTTGAAACATTTCTGAGCAGTTGGCTCTACATTGTGACCAGCAACATACAGTATAAAGAGGACAGCGCATCCAAGAACAAGTTTGCAGACAATTCATTGAATTAATTGTTTTCATTTGCAAATGATACCAGAATTAACCACAACCTTGAGAGTCTGGAGGCCTGGCTGAAATGAACAAAAGGATCGGGGGAAGTCTGTGTCAGCCAACTGGCCGAAGGGCCCAGAAAAATACATAAACTAAACTAACAAGTGAAACCACAAGAAAAGCACTCTAACCTCAAAAGGAAACATCAGCTGAGTGGACAGAAACACTCTTGAACGGTCAGGACTGCTCGGTCTGTGGACGAGAGCTCCTTCTCCTCCAGCCTCATTAAACATGGAGCAGGTCCTGATCACCTGAGCAGAAGCACCTGGGAGGGCAGAGTGAGAGAGGAGGAGGAGAAAAAACAGTAATGGAAGTAAAGAACCCAGCACAAAACAACGATCGAGTCCTTTTTAGACATTCAAATGCAGCATTCTTTCATATCATATATTTAAGGAACTAAACCAAACCTAACTTCAACAAAGCATTTAATAACCTGAGCCGAACAAACGACACAGCCTGAGGAGGTTCAGTCATGTCCACTTAACTCCCAACCGTCCGTGAAGCCAACTCCCTCTGACTTCTCTGCAGTTTGTTGTCAGTTTCTGGATTAGAACAACAACAAAGTGCAGTGAATGCAGGCAGCAAATCATATTTTCCTGAAAAACAAACAAAAGCAAAGCTAATTAGCAGCTTATAAACATATTTTGAATGACAGAATTGGTTGACCTACATTCAACGGTTAATTGTCAAGAGGATAACTGTTCTGTGGTAAATGTGACTAAACCAATAATGCCGTTTCCCTCATACAAAGCCTGGCCTATTTCTTATTGATTTATTTATTGAATTTTGGTCCTCACAATCAAAATGAACAAATAAACATGTTGAGGACCTTACAAAAACCCCGAGTGAACAGTAGCTCTAATTTTCATTCCATTAACAAGGTTTGGTTGATTTTTGTACATAAGCCATGTGACATCCGACTAATTAGCAAATAAAATCGGTGCAATCTGTGGGCAACGAAACAAAACCACATGGAAGCAAGGAGTTGACGTGTTGAGCACCTTTTCCACGGTGCAAGAAGCTTCTGTAAGCTTTTGCGCTGGTTTAAAAAAAAAAAAAAAATATATATATATATATATATATATATATATATATATATATATATAAGAGTTTAAATGCATCTAATGAAATGTAGAATAATTTATTTAGTTTTAATAAATGTGACAGCCTCAGCCCAACTGTCACCTCCCACTCTGATTTCTCTTAACGAAAGGAGTCACACCTAAATGAACGGGAGGCAGCGAGTCGCTGGTTCTTTCTCCTCAGCCATTTGTCACGCACCATCGCACCACACTGCAGGAACAATAACACACAGACACATAACCTTCTCTCTCTCTAACTGTGAGCGTGTTGTGTCATGTAACCTTTACTGAAACAGGCTGCTTCATTCAGATTAAGAGTTTTTCTGATGAAGGCGGTGAAAACTAAGACACAACAGACAATTTACATAAGCAGAAATGAAATGTCTTCTCTACGCACTTGGTTTGGCCTGATGGACTGTTTTTTTTTTCATAGAGAGGCAAAGTGAGAGCAGCCCCTGGATCCAGAAGTACTCCAGTCCTCGTCGTAAATACCTATTGCAAATATTTGTTTTATTAACACTCTGAATATGTAACAACATGTCCTTGATAATTTAACAGCACTATGGGTATTTTAATGGCCATCAGTTTTAATTATTCCAGCTTTGTTTCTCATGTCTACTCTGGAGATGCTGATCTGCCAATGTTTCCTTCACTTTGGTCCAGCCTGAGATGATATTTCATATTTTGTTTTACGCAGAAGTTTTTCATATACACTCGGTAAATAACACATGGCGATTGTATTCTCAGTTTCCTGCAGTTTAATGTGAACATGTGTCTCCAAACACAACTACGTGAACCATAAAGTTGTTGTATCTTCGCGTTATGTTCGACATCGACGCTGCATCGTCGTGAACGCTCATCACTCCCTGTGCGTTGCGCAGGTCGGCTGCGGCTGAAGGTGTTGGGTGGTACCTCAGCAGTGCATGTGAGCACCGTGCTGTGGTGCTCAGCTGGATGGGAATGCATGAAATTATCCTGAGCCATGTGGAGAAACGACCGAACTGTGGAAAATCAAAAGGAATCAAAATGTAAATGCAAAAGTCCAGTCCGCATTTAGATTATTTTTTTCTGACAGGAAGCATTTTCCTAAACCTGCGCGACATTTCTCCAATATACTATCTGCGGTAGAGCAGGCAGTATATATATATATATATTTATATATGTATGTATATATACACCCCTTAGTTCAGATATTACCACACCACAGGTCTCATCAGTGTTACTGCCTGGATAACACCCGTGAACACAAGTAAACAAAATGGAGGACCCACTCGCACTCACGTGTGGAGGAATGTGGACAGGATGCTCTCCTGCCTCCCCGAGCCAAAGGAGTGTCTTCATTTGACTGAGAGTGGTAGCCTTGTATCGAGGCTTCCAGCAGCACCATCCTTCAGATCTCAATTTTCAAGATTTGTGAGCCAGAAAGTGTTCGAGGGAGAGGGGGGGGGAGCGAGGAGATAATCAGAAGAAGAAGAGAGGCAGTGAGACAGAGAGGATGATGGGAAAAGGAATAAGAGGGACATGCAAGAGAGTATTGTAATTAGATCAGGAAGGGTCTGTAATAGAGTATACTTGCTGATCATTTGCTGAAATTGAGAAATGTCGGGGTGGGTGAGGTTCAACGAAAAAATAGAGAAGATACAGACACTTGAATAAAGACAAAAGAGTCTGCGGAATGATTTTAAGTGCTCAGATCTAGTGGGTAATATTCTGTTTTGCAATACAACTGGAGGGATTTTATTTTGAAGGTTTCCCTTGATTCTGCAGGTGTTGCAGCATTCGCCTAAACCGGTGACACATAACATGGATCCATACAGTTTATCTGCTGTAGCCCAACTCTCTGGAGACCCCGAGATCCCAAACTGATTTGAATAGATATTATTTACAGCCTTTTTTCATCCTGGTGAAGTTGTTTGAGGAACTGGTTCTCCAGACCATCAAAGATAACATCCCTGCCAGTCTGGACCCTCACCAGTATGCATTCAGGAGCAACGGATCCACGGAGGATGCCATATCCACTGCCCTCCACTAAGTCTTCACACACCTTGAAAGTAATGAAACAGACTTTCAAGATGGTGAGTAGATAACGACTGAATTTTACTTTTTGGCTTGAACTCGCCCTGTAGAAACAGAAGCAAAAGAAAGCTTTTGGGTGGGACTATAACCTGGAATTCAGTTGCGTAACTATGACGCTGATATATGATTTTATGGCCAGCGGGAATCAAAAGAAGGACAGTCTGAGTGGCGTATTAACTGAATTGGTCCTTGACTCACTGCGTTAGTCACAGCAGTTCATGGTTTAAGTGTCTCATTTGGCCTACATGCTTTAAAGCTACCCAGCTGGAAATAACATGTAAACCTGTTTCTTTGCTAAAGAGCAGCAGAAAATGCAGACTGGGCCATCACATGTGCAGATGTAGCTTGAAATTGTCTCCTGCTCAAATGCACAGCCGTCGTCTCTGCGGGTTAATACCACATCGTTTGGTATGCAGTCGGTAATAAAACTCAGCTACTATCTCTTTATCTGTTTCTCTCAGGGGTGCTGAAATATTCAAACCAAACTCTTTTTGTGTCTGACTCCATGATGCTGCAACCATCAGCCATGCCGCATGTCACTCTCGGTCTGCGTTCTTGTGTGTATTTGTTTTTTCATGAGAAATAGACATTTTCTGTTGTACAGATGGCGATAAATCTTCATGTTCACTCAAAAACATTACAAGTCTCTCCTGAGTGGCTGGTAATAAAGTTTGCAGGTTGTTCTTATGGGTTTTAGCCTTAACATGTTCAAACACCCAATAATAAACTTGTAGTATTCTGGATTGAGAAAGACCTCTGCTCTCTCTTTGGGTCTCTGTCCATGGTCCTTAAACAGCCATCCAGTGCCTCGCCGTGGGTCTCTGTCCATGGTGCTGAAGCAGTCGAGGCCAGCTCTCTAACTTTAACTGCACGTAATATTTAAAACGGTTCAACTGACCGACTGGCTGACTGGTTAACTGGATGACTTCCTGTCTGAATGGACTTTTTTTCGTGAGAAGTGACTGGGTGCTTTACGGAAGGTGGGACTAGTTGACTCACTCAGTGCTGGTGGAGATGCATTAAGGGGGAAAACTTACTTGATCTAATAAACAAAAAGACACCAAAAGTAGTTAATTTTATCAGAAAGTTACAGGTTATTCTGCAGCTCAGTCTAAAAGAATTAATCTATTCTACCTTCCCTCCAAAACTTGGCAAACAAAATCTGATACAAAAAAAGTTCCCTTCCTGAAGCACAACTTCAGTTCTTGATCATCATCCAACCAAAAGGAAGTCAGCAAAAGTAGAGGAGGATTT
This sequence comes from Diplodus puntazzo, assembly GCA_963678695.2. Lineage (NCBI taxonomy): Eukaryota > Metazoa > Chordata > Actinopteri > Spariformes > Sparidae > Diplodus > Diplodus puntazzo. The sequence goes on along the minus strand of OZ023167.1, from coordinate 29,413,829 downwards.
AAAAGACGTACATCCCTTCTGTCCTTGTAGACGGAACAACAAAACAAAAAGCGAACTTCATTTTCAGTTTGGCCGAGCTCGCACCACAAACAGTTTGTACTCTGGGGTGGCATTAAACCTGCCAGTCTCAAGGGCCAATGGTGATGTTCGAAATAACAGAATATCATATGATTATATGGGATACTTTTAGAAAATAACTCTCTGGTATAGCTTAAGTATATATTTAACCTTCTGTTATCATATTCCCCTTGATTTTTTATTACATTGTTTCTAAACGATTTAGTGAGTTTTATGTCTTGTTTTGTGTCTCGGTGATGTATAACTCTGCACATTTATGGTCTTTTTTTTTTCTATCCCACTCTTTTTTTCTCCATTCCAGTACAAAATATGGCAGCTAAATAAAGACTAACTGCTTTGGCTTCCACGCTGTAGGAGCATGTTGAAGTGAGACAGAAAATGAGACAGAGAGGTTCAGAGGAACACAATAATGCTGCAGTGTCTTCACATTAAAACGGTACATACATTAAACATAATCACGTGCACATGCTGCTGTCGGCCCCGCGGCTCTGCTGCCTATTTTAAACCTGCACATATATTCCTCGCAGTATACATGACTGTGAACAATGTCACCATAATTACCTCTGAACATGAATTTAGGAGCAGACGTGACGCTCCGTATAGAAGCATGTAGTCGCCCACTCAGTCTTTTCCACATTCCTCAAGCAGAGTCTGCTTGATCTGAGAAGTCATATATTTTTTTTCCCTCTCGTTTTCTCTGCTGCATGTCCTGTTTTATTTATACATTTGTTAAATCTGCCCACGTGGACATGGGCATAGTGCTTTACTTTTTGAGTGTGTCCGAGCATACCTGTCTGTATGTGTGTATTTGTGTGTATGTCGCAGCCGGGGGGAGTGGAGGGAGGGCAGAGGTCAGATTCCACAAACCCCAGGGATCTACTTCAACAACAACAACAACAACCCCCCCGTCTTCCTGTCCAGCTCAAGCCTCCAGCCCAGACAGTACCAAGCTCAGGGATCACGGGGCTTGGCACACACACACTCATACACACACATACACAAATACACATACACATGCCCTCGAGCTACAGCTGTGTACTACATCCCAGAGTAACACCTCACTACTATCCAAGCAGCACCGGAACTCTCCGACCACCTTCCACCGGAGAGCAGAAGGCGTTCTGGTAATAACACAGCCTCCGGCCGCCATGTTGGAGGTCCAGAGCTCTCGGGGAACGGTGACTGTGAAGGTTGTACATGACTTGATAAACGGTTTACATATGTATTTAGTTATTGTTGTAACTGTCTCTTCAGGATGTAACAACAACACGGAGAATGTGCATGTTAGCAGTCATTATATTATCATTGACACTGACAAGGATTATAATATCCTCCTTCTTGCTTACGAGCGTAACACCACCTTCTATATCTGAGTGTAAATGATGCACTTGTTAAATTAACGAAAGCAATTTGGCTGCATGTCATCGTCTATTTATCGGCTACAATTTCACCTACACTGATGATAAACAGGTGATAATAGAGCGGTGACGTCTGCAGTCGTAAAAGCCGACTTCAGCCGCAAACTCTTCTAACTCCAACTTTGCAACTTTTACATTGATCATTTTATAGAAAACGTGTATAATAATTGTGTAGCAAGACGCTTGTCGTCTATTTATTAGCTTTGTCCTTCTAGCGATTTAAATTACAAAACCCGAAAATCACAAAAGTGGTGTTCTGTATGAAGATTATCCCGCTGAACAAAATGCGTAAGTATCATTAACTTGTGTTTTTCACAGAGCTTATTATCTGCAATAATAGATGTTATCTGATGGAAGTATCCATTGTGACGCGTCATCTTCCACGGCCTCCTGCTGACACCTCGACAATCTGTGAACATCTTCCTCCTGGATCTAAACTATTCACATGTTATAATCAGCATAAATTAGATTTTTTTTTTATTTTTTACACTGCAATCTGTACATTCTGTGATTTTGTTGGTTCTATAACAAACAGACACCTTTTGCCTTTTGCACGTCTGTTCATCCTCTGTAGATTTCTTAAACTGTTTTCTCAGATAAAATAGTTTCCTGAGTTCCTTCTCACTCAAAATGAGTGTTTAAGGACAGAAAATGTCCAGCTCCCTGAGGCAATGTGATTTCTGATTGGCTATGTTTATTAAAGTGACTTGACTTGTAAATATTTCACATAAATATTTAAATATTTGTGCTTTTTTTTCTTGCTGGTGTTAGTGACGTTTGCATGTACGTTAAAAACATCATTTAACATGTTTTGACAGCTACGTATGTGAAATTCATCAGGTTACATCAACACAGTGGTCGAACCCGAGGGGCGTTCAGGTGAAGAAAGCGAGCACACCTGTAGAAAACACACACATCATGGCTTTGACATCCTCCTCACTCGCCCTGGCTGAGTGGGCAGAGCCACCAGAGGCTTTCTCTCAGGCCGCCTCTTGTGTTCTTCAACTATATGACAGCTGTTCAAAGTTTTTTATAATAGACTTTCTGCTCTAGTTGGTAGACTGTGCAAGAGTGTGGGGGAAAGTATTGGACGGATTTTCAGGAGCGCTCAAAAGCAGCTATGAGTCCCCGGAGCTGTGTGATGTCATCATACATGATGACTTCTGTCAGCGCACTCTCTGTTCAGAGCTCGACTTCTGAGTTTTAAAGAGCGGTCTCAGAAGAGCTCTCCCCACTTTTTTCCTTAATGCCTTTATCGAGAGAATCGTGCCGAGGTTTAATGATCTCCAAACCCCAGAAAGATGTCTTAATATTGAATAATGTGCATCCCATCTCATTGCTAAACAATGATTATAAAATGATTGCACTATGCCTGGGAAATAAATTAAAGAAAGTCTTAAATTACATTATTTATGTCTGGTAGATGCATAATTAATCACCCAAGACTCATCATCTCATAGAGAAAGTTCACAAAAACAGTCATATGACACCACATTTTCATTATCAGTCTTTGGTCATCATTTCAGAGGGTATATTGGAGGACGTGATTGTTAAGATGTGCAGTAATAACAACCTGGCAATGAAAAAATGTACGTAAAGCTAATTAAGAAGATTACACACACTGAGGATGATGTGTGTGTGTGTGTGTAGGTTTGTGGTTTAGAGCGTGCACACGTGTTTGTAAGAGAAAGTCAAGAATCAAACTGACAGCAGCCGCAGAGCAAATTGTTGAGGATCTGTCGAAAATCACTAAAATGGGTTCATGTACGGTATGTTTTCTGTGTGTGTGTGTGTGTGTGTGTGTGCTGTATAGAGCCAGATGCAAATGACAAATCATGTAAATCCAGAGCATCATGCACACATACCATAGAGACATAATCCAGAGAAGGGGAACGAGAGTGGGTGAGAGAGAGATATGGAAACAATGGCAGATATGGGAAGAGTGAGCGCATGAAAGATGGAGAAGAAGGAGGAAGAAAAAGATTCAAATCCCTCTGCACTCGTTCACTCCGTCGGTCCCTCTCTCCTCCCCCTCTTCCTCCTCCTCCTCTTACCTCTGTGCGGAGAGCTGACACTTTGCTCCACTCCCCTTGGGAGCAGCTGGAGGGCATTTCTAACAACCTAACCAGCTGAGGATTGAGAGAAGAGGACTGTTTGACGCTGGCAGCCGAGCTCCTAACCTCCGGCTCGAGTGCCACGCGGCCTCACAAAGGCCTCGCTGGAGCAGGGAAGCCACTGAGGAAATGGTGAATAAAGATCGTAGTGGAGCGAGTATAAAAATAGCCTCAACAGTAAAGATATACTCAGTGCATGTATACTCAGCGCTAAAGTTTAAGTTTTTACTGCTGCTGCTGCGGCTGCTGCTTTCGAAGATGTAAAGGATACTGTAGTAGAAGCTCAACTGTAAGATGAGGTAGTAAAACATATGTCTGCGATTAACAGGAGAGCACATATCCACCAGTCTCTGTCAGTCTGGCTAAGACCTCGGCTCAGCAGCCTAACAACACAGCTGGACCAACCATAAATCCAAGCAGTGCGAGATGTTACTTATGTCTACAGGGTAAAGAGGAGGCAGCAGTAAACTCAGGTGTGAAGGTGTTGGAGGTTGACTCCAGGGTGAGGCGGAGGTGGAGATGATGAGTTTTCAGCATGCATAGGAAAAATGAGATTCTGACTGAGAAAAGAAGATAATTCCATCACTGCGGTTTCAGGAGAGAGGAGGAGCATGCAGAGTGATGAGAGGAGAGGGACAGAAGATCATCAAGAGCCACACTTCCTTCACTTCCCTCCTTGTTTAAACACTACACAAAACACAATTGTCTGATTTCATGCTATTATTTCACATCTGCCCTGATATACAACTGTAGACACCGAACACAATCAGATTCAATATGAAGCTTGACTGTACCGCAACCACATAGTGAAAAGACCTTTGAACCGATGAATGATGCACGAACAAAACTCTTTAAAGATTTAAAGAATGCAAAGGTCAAAAGCTTCTACCTTCAACTTTTCAACCTCTTTTTATTTGAGGGCAAGTACAGCTCGAATGAAAGAAAAAGAGAGGAGCTTCACAGCTTTACAGCATTCTTCTGCACAAAAGCCAGCTTTTATAAATTCTCCTTCATCCAGACTCTCTTCTTCTGACCATATCTCACACTTTGGTACACAATCAGAAACACTGGAAGATTTGACCTTGCAGGGCTCGATATTTTTTCCCTTTTTCGCTCTGACGTGCCTTTGAAGATGTCTTTAGGAAACCGATTACCTTTTTTAAACCATCTGAAGAATTTCTTACTTTTCTTTTCCTTCATTTTCTTCTGACTACAGCGACATGTACTTTTATCCCTTCCTGTGTCTCAGACACTTTCTCTTCCTCAGTTGCTCCTGAAATGGGAAATGACACATTCCCTCTCCCCTGAGTGACCTCTGCTCATAAAGAAAGATATCAAAATTACACTTTTTTGTCTCTTTTGAGTCCTGCAGTAAGCGCCCGTCCTCTCAGCCCTCTATTATCACAAACACACATGTCCTGTATAGCACTTAAGCTCTAAAGTGTGACAGCAGAGTTTTGGTCTGAATCATCATCCGGGTGACTTCATCGGCAGATTTTTTTCTGGTTCACCGAGAGCTATCAGAGGCCGCAGGACTAAAACACAGGACAACAGGACTGCCGGGGAGCAAGAGACTGGAAAATAAGGAGACTCTTTCCACCACTTTTTGCTGTCAAACATTCATCCTGTAGCTTTGAGAAGTGGTAACACCTTCTCACTCTCAGCTCCTCAAATGCAGCAGCACGGTCAGTGGCCTTAAGATTCAAACTATGACACTCTGCTTATAGTCTATTACCCCTCTAGCATCGGTTTGAACATGAAGGGCAGTCGAGTTAGCAATAATAAATGTGCAATGTCCAGTCAGACTTTCAGACAGCATGACTTTTGTGCTGTGACTAACTTTGTGACTAAGGCTCTGGCACAAAAATACTTGGCTAAGTCTCGGTAAGTTAATACTTCAGGTTAAAAGAACTACATTACCCAAGTTCAGTCAGTCAGTTGCTAAAATAAGGTCATTTACCTGATATAGCTTAAAAAACAAACCCACCTTGACACTTACGCACATACGTGACTCAAACCAAAGTCTACTCAGAGAGTTTCCTATGTATTAACCACCAAACAAGCCCACAACTAAAACTTCTCTCAGTCGAATCTACTGCGCTACAGAGGTGCTTCAGCAAGTGATGCTAGAAGAACTACAGCTGCGGTATCTGACACACTGGGAGTGAGGATGGGCTGAAAGTCGGGTTGGAAAGTTTGCAGTTTGCTCTTAAGTGCCACCAGTTACATTGGATGCCACTAGTTACCCAATTTCACCAAAATTAAGTATTATCAATGCACATAAATGTCCATCCTGCAGCGGAGTCCACTTCTCCACAGTCTGTCCACGTGCTCACTATATTCACTCACTTGACAAAAATGTTCTAAATATGCTGCTTGTTTGATGCTATCGCAGATATCGCTTTGCAACTATACAACCCCAGATCTGCCTGCAGTTACATTGGATTCCTGCAGCATCATCCACTCGCCTGTCAGTCCGTACACTCAGTTTGTTGTTAAAACGTATATGTTTGCCAACATATGGCAGATTTGGCTAAACCTACTAACACTCATGACCTATATGCAAACGGAGCTGCACGGTAGTGATACAAACCAAAACCATCCACCCTCCTCTTCTGCCACCTCGCTTTTCCTTCTTTTCTTCACTTTTTTCTTAAATACTTTTCTCTGATTGTCTGTGCTTTCATTTTCCTTTAGTTAGCTGGTTAATGTGATGCTAATAATGTACATCTGTTCTATCTTTCAGCTGTCTAAATTCACGTAAAGGGATATTCCAGTGTAAATTTAATCCATGGTCTAACACACTGTGACACTGAGTAAGACCCCCCCTCGAGAGATCAAGTTTTCCGACTGCTAGCTTATGTAGTTTTAGCAACCTCAGAAAAGACCGCATGATAACAATACACTGCAGTCTATGCCTCCAGCCGAGAAACCGCCATCAAAAAGCCACTCAAAGCCACAAATAATGCTCAGAATGGCACCGAACTTCAGCAACAATACAAATAGGGTCCCAGCACATTCAGTTCGAGGCATCAAACATCTGCTAGTTTAGCCGGATTTCTGCTGAAAAGACAACACAGCTCACCACTCTCCTGCAGCGGCTAGCTCGTTGTGGGGAAGCCCTGACGAGTCGATTACCGAGTGCAGTAGAGTTCTGCAGCTCGAGGATGACAATGTATGATTATTACTCCATGGAAATGCAATCAAAGTTCATATGTGTCTTGCCTACCAGTTTATAACAGTTATTATCGAGAGAGGACAGGGAAAAGAACAGAATTGAGCATTTCTAACTGCACTTGGTAATCGACTCGTCAGGGCTTCCCCACAACAAGCACGCTGCTGCAGGAGAGTGGTGAGTTATGTTCTCTTTTCAGTAGAAATCCAGCAAAGCTAGCAGATGTTTGATGCCTGGAACTATGTGCTGGGACCCTATTTGTACTGTTGCTGAAGTTTGGTGCTGTTCTCAGCATTATTTGTGGCTATGAGTTCCTTTTTGATGGCGGCATAGACTGCAGTGTATTGTTATCATGCGGTCTTTTCTGAGGTTGCTAAAACTACATAAGCTAGCGGTCGGAAAACTTGTTCTCTAGAGGAGTCACGGTGTGTTAGACCATGGATTAAACTTACACCAGAATATTCCTTCAAGGTTCTTCTAACAGATGTCTTAAGTTTATTTTTATTTTAACTTCATTTCAGAATCAATACATGCTCCAAATGCTTGGAGGCTCTTAAAACATTTTAATCAGAATTTTTAGATGGTTCCCAGTCAGAGTATGGTTAGGTTTGTGGTTGAATTCATTAAAGTAAATATACAGTCCAGGTTGGCACATAATGAAAATAATGTGTTTCTGACAAAATGTATTTTGAAAGGACAGTCACAGCCGGGCTCGGCTTGAAAGTGTTGCCTTACTATTGTGCATAAAGTAAAAAAAAAGTGTTTAGAGCTGTTCCCAATGGCCACAAACAAAAATGAAGTGAAAACCTGCAGTCGGAGAGAAAAGCAAGTCAGTGTTACGCTCTGTAGTAAACATGGAAAGTGACTGACAGAGAGACAAAACAGACCAGAGCTCGAGTAACAAGTTTGAATGCAGCTACTGTCACCCACAGGCATACCGTGAGGCCAATCAAAGGGATGATCGTCTGCTCTTAAATTGTCAGGAGGCTGTGCCAATCGTCAAATTTTCTGGATTCATTATTATGAAAATGTTGAAGCGCACAGCAGTCTCCGTTAGGACAGCCAAGAAAAATTCAATTTCAGTGATGCTAAAGCCTTTTACTGAGTGTCACTGTTGTTGTCATTATTCGGTCCCATTTAAACATGCTTTTGAACACCATCACACCTGTCTTACACTGCGTCGAGCTGGAGCAACTGCCCTAAGAACCTTTAATCATCCACTTTACCAGATAAAACAGAAAGAAAGTCATGTTAGACGCTGAAATGAATAAAATAATCTCCTCACTTGGAGAACAAAAGAAGAATGACAAGTCAAAAAGGACAAACGGTGGAGATAGAGGGGGGAAGATAGAGAGCGAGAGTGAGGCGGCAAGCGAGAAAAGATGGAGGGGAGTGGAGATCATATGCGAGCAGATAAACGAAAAAGAGAAAGGGATGAAAATGAGAAGTGGAGAAGGTTGAACTAATGCAAACGAAATAAAACAGACAAAGAAGAGGGCAACAAAGTGAGAGGGTGAAAGACTGATGAAGAAAGCAAAATATAAGGATGAGGAGGAGAAAAACTGAACAACAGATTTTATCGTTTCATTGTTTACAGTGTTTGTAATTCCGCACGTCATCGTGGTTGACTCAAACCTTATAGCCTCCAAAACGTTGGATGTCATAAATTAAAGGAGCAGTTTAGATTTTAACAACCCTACACAACAAAACGATGATGTCTGCGGGGTTTGATCGAGTGCAATAGCTCAGTTATTGCTTTTCTCAGATGCAGCCGGAGATACCAGCCTGTACATCTTCAGAACAAAATGTCCCTGCAGCAGCTGTAAACAGGAGCTCAAGTTATTTTAGTGCGGTAGGGTTAACCTGCCGGGCAGCCGGGGTACAAACATGAGCTGTGGCTGCTTTTCCTCCCGCTGTTTTTGTAATATCTATGTTAATCACCTTCATGTGTACAGTGCAGCTGAGTACAATGTCAAATCTTTAACTTTAAAACCTTTCTACCGCAGGACCAGTTAAGGATGAGGCTTGGAAAGATCAAATATCTCCACTGCTGGGAATAATGTGAGCTGCAAAGCTTTCTAAACCTTAACTTCACTTTAATTTTAATGAATCCGCTAACAACAACTTTTTAAACTATCTTAACAAGAGTGTTACAGATGTTATTTATTCATATGAACTCTGTATTGATTGGTGTCAATCTCCAGCTGCTTTCAAGCAATTAAACTGGCCATAGACAAGTTTTCTGCTTCACCGTATCATTATCAAGTAAATGCTGAGTCCACAGTGTAACAGATATAGAATAATGAAACCATCTGCGTTTACAGTGGTTCCCTATAAACTTTGCTATCATTATAAAATTTTGTCTGCTTATGGTGTGCGGCTACCTGGGAAGAGGAAGGTTAACTTAGACTAAATGTTCTAATAAGCTCAGTTTTGTCCTGTGTCGTTATTTGTGAAAATGGAAAATGGAAAATGGAAATAATCCAGTTGTCTTTGCATCAGCGGCGTCAAACCGGAAAGTAAAAGTACTCATTATGCAAAGTGTATTTGGGATTAGATTACTGGTGCACGTAAACAGCATTTTTGCTATTTTAGGTGGTGAAGCAAAACTTATTTTCAGCCGCTTCATGTTGTTAAATCCATAACAACAACCTGGCAAGTAATTAGCGACTGTCACATAAATGTAATGAGGTGAAACAGGGGCGACACAATGTTTCCCTCTGGAATAACATCAAGCAGCATACAATGAAAATAAAGAACCTCAGAAGTGTGCTACTTTTCAGCACTGCAGCTCAGAAGGTTATTTTTCACGATTAATATAAAAAAAACAAACTTTTTGAAACTCTAAAACATAAAATTCATGAAGCTTTCTCCACTGCAAGCCTCGCCAGCCTCCACCGATAACAGAACATCACACAGACATGACAGGTCACCAGCAAGTATGACAGCCAAAATGTAGATATTTGGAAGGCAAATGAGTTCAGACTCTGCCGGTGAAGGAAGAAATGACAGCAGGTAACAGCAAGCAGCTTCACAGAGATAAGAGGCCTCCGACACGTGAAGTACCACAATATTACTGAAGGAGAGGGAGCTACAGGAGTCTGACCACTGCTGTGACAGGCTCTTACAGGTAGACAGACACTAATTTTCAAAAACATTCCCACACAATCATCTGGTCAATAATTGTAATTATGAGCCCCAGAAAATAGTTGCTTAAAACTGGCTGTCTGACCATAACAGCTCACCTCAAACCAGGCTGTAAATCAGTGTGCCAGGTGTATTAAAGTGCAGGTGACTGTAGCACCGTTATCTCTACTTTTCACTTTGTCTCTAAACTTTCACTTTACTCTGATTCCCTGTTATAAATGTTCATGAATAAAAATATTCTGGCTAATCTGAAATTATAGCTGTGGGCAGTGTGAGCAGGTAGAGGCTGGTTAGAGCAGAGGATTGTTGAATACAGCTGTTTGTGTGCGCTGTGAAAATGTCGACATCCTGAACTCACCAAGGCAACGGGCAATTACTGAAGATGTCTGGATATAACACATCTCCCAGTTGCTTTCTGCTTAATTTCTTTATTGTTCCAGGATTTTATTAGGGGAATTTACGCAGAAGTAGTCATTTAAAAAACGCACACCCATCAGACATAACATTATGACCACCTGCTTAATATGGTGAAGGTTCCCGTTGTGCAGCCAAAACAGCTCTGACCTGACAAGACATGAACTTTAAACCTCTGAAGGTGCCCTGTGGTGTCTGGCACCAGGGTTGTCAGGCCTGGACTAGAAATAGGACTCAGATGCAGAATAAGGGCAATAAAATCAGGTTTTTATTGTGAAATATATTTCTTCACTTGAATTCTTAAGCAAAGTGACAAACCAATAGGCTATGAATCACAACTCTAATCTCCAGGCTGAGAAACAAGAAACAAACACAGCAAACAAATTCAGGCAAGAGACCTCCAAAAGAAAAAAAAGGCAAAAGAAACAGAAAATCACTTACAAGGAGGCAGAAGAAAAAAAACAGCAAATAACTAAACTACTCTGGCACACTAGGCTATGAAAAAACTTACAACAAAAATTCACTCCAAATGAAGGAAGGCGAAAATGGCTATAAACATAAACTACTCTATCGACTAACTATGTAAATTTACTAAATAAAAGAGGCACTCCACCAGAGTCAAACAAAAGACTATAAACTTAACTTGGAATATTCTCTGAGAAAATTTACAGACAAAAAGTCACTCACTTAAGAGGATCAAGATCTTAGAAATACAACCTTGGATACTTGGCGTGATCAAGGCTGTGAACAAGAGCTGAGGTGCATGACGAATACAAACACTCAGGCACAGGCCGAAGGGAGACGCAGACTTTATGACACATGAGGGTGATGGGAATCAGGTACAAACAATCAGGGATCAGGGGAGATGTCAGATTGGTGGCACATGAGGAAGGGCAAGTGACCTGAAACGAGAGGAGAGTTACTTTTCAAAATAAAACAGGAAGTTCATGAGACAAAAAACCCAGCACAAAACACCCCTCACTGCGGTGTGACATGGGTGTTTTATAGTGGATCCTCTGGGTCCTGTATGTTGGGGGGTGGGGCCTCCATGGATCAGACCTGCATAGCACGTCTTACAGATGGATTGGGATCTGGGAAATTTGGAGGCCTGGTCAACACCTTGGGCCCTTTATTGTGTTCCTCAAGCTGTGTTTGTATGTCAGGGCACACTGTCCTGCCGGGGGGCCACTGCCGTAGTGTTGTTGTGAAGAGGAGGTGTACTTGGTCCACAACAGTGTTTGGATTCACATGAATGCCAGCACCCAAGGTTTCCCAGCAGAACATCACATTGTGATGAGATGATCAATGTTATTTACGTCACCTTTCAGTGGTTTCGATGTTGTGGCTGATCGGTGTATATCGGCCTCCTTGCTGTAAGAGATTGTCCTGCTGGTTATGTTGGGGGGCTGCGGTGTGGGATGTAAGTATCTACGTCCCAGCTTGTGGCGAACTTTTCAAGCTACATCTTTTGTTTTATCAATGCACTGTTTCAGCCTGTTCTCACTCCACTCTGTCAAACACAGCAGCCTGGTCAGTGTCTCTGGAAGTACCCCAGTGCAGCAGTATAAAAAACAGAAAAGTCTGTGTCCGGCGGTGGCTGGATGGGTGAGTGATTTAGAGTGATTTGTTTTTAAAATGTATAATGTAAGGAAATTGACGTACATAAATGACATCTCCTGAAGTACGTCACTTAATTATTTTAGACCAAAGTATGATCTCTTCCTAGACCTAACCAATAATATGTCATATGTCAACTGTTTGTCGGCAAGCTTTATTTTGAAAATCTAACCGTACATTTCATATGTATTATTGCCACAGCAATGCAAAACTGATGCTAGAGGGATGGCTTGAGCGCTAAAGTTCGAAGCTTACAGGCGGCTGAACAAGCTGCCGAATTTAACGAGTTGGGAGTGAGAACTTATTGAGTATTTAGTCTACAGGTGTATGATGGGAGCTGGATACAGTGTCTGAGGCAGACCGCCATTCACTTCTACAGAAACTGTTCAGTGATGTGTAAAGCCCAAAAAACTTCACCATCTAAGTGTAGCACCACATTGATGGTCCCTGATTGACTCAAGTAAACTATCCCCTGGTTTGGAGAGACTATGAGACTTGAGAAGTCATATGTTTAGTCAAGCAAGTCCAACCCAGTCAAACATTCAAGTTTGAAGCTTTGACATCTGCCACTTCCAACAGTCAGGTAAAGACACAGGTGTTGCAGTGGCTTGATGTCAAATAGAACATCTTTTCGGGTGATGGTGATGTGATCTGTTTGTTGTTGTTGTGTTTTTTTTTGCCCAGGAGATTAAACAGTGAAGGTTTCACCTGACAACACTCACCTTCAGACTCGACACAACAACAGAGCTTCAGCTGTAATCCCAAGGACACGGTGAAAATGGCTGCCGATTCTTACTGTCAGCTGATGTTTTTGTTCTGTTTGTGGTTTCTGTCTTCACGCAAACCACCACCACACACACACACACACATGTTCAAAACCTTTTGCTCAGGTAAAGCTAGATTGGACTTTAGGGTGCTGATCCCAGCATTCTATTTTTAGATGGACCTCTCTTTGTGGAGGCCTCCCTCATCGTGAGGTTTAAAGGTCTGCAGTCATTACAGCAGCGACGATGGTGGCGAGGGCAAGAGGCAGCTCGCCGGGAGAAGGAAGCAAAGCCAGCCTGCTGTCGGGATTTATCACCATGCTTGAGTGTGCAGGCAGACTGGCCGACTGGGACTTCATCTGCTCCGCTACACAGGGGCATGATGGCAGCAGGCTATTTCAAGGTGGAGGTTAGCAAAAGGCCACCGACTGGAAAGAGGAGTGACAGGCCGGCTGCTGTTTGAGAGCTGGCATCGATCTGAGCACGCTGCTCGACTGAAGCTGCTCTGTGCCACAACACTCGCAAATCTTTTTCATTATTCTGATGTTACTTTCCCAACAGCTGATGTTTTTTCAGCTCACATCAGTAGTTCTCCTGGTTCAAATACTTTTTTATACAGTCGTGCTTTATGTACAGACTCTCAAGTTGTACTCAAACAGAAGGAAAGGCCAATTAAAGATGCAGCTCAGCGGCATATAAAGTCAAAGGAAGGATGACAGTCGGTGAGAACAGTCTCACATTGGCACTCTGGGGAGGTGTATGATATCACATTCCCATTACATGTTTAAAAGCTGACTTTAATGTTAGTTTTATTTTATTTTCTCTTCAGTAAGAAACCAGTATTTGAACAGAAAACATGATATTTTTCTGAACCCTAACTAAATGTTTTTTAATGCCAAGGGATCACTGCATTTGTCAGAGTTTCACCCCTGGATACTTTTTATTGGGCGATTTCTTGCTGTGTTTGTAGCAACAAAAACATGTTTTTGTTAATGAGACATTGAGAGACGTCCCTGTCTGCTTTGTGGTGACAAAAAAATGATATTCTTACCAAAAATAACCGAATTTGCAAACACCAACCAAATGTCACAGTACTGCCACAAGATCTTTTCAACAGCAGGCACTGGTGTCGTACCAATTTTGGCAGAAGGGGGCGCTAGAATCAACAAAAAGTCGAAGTTCCTAGTCACTTAGACCTGAAGTTGCTTCTTGTTTGCGTTTTTCATATATGTATGCATATTTGGCAGAACGTGGCCACTTGGTGAAACAGCAGTGCACCCAGCATCTTTCTATTTGAAAACCTTTCTCAGAATGACGCTCTTCTCATCACTGTTGCTCCTTTTCGGGCAACCTATCTCATCCCGGACTTGTATCCCTGGTAACCAAGAAAACACAAGAGGCCCGTGTTCTGGTCATGTCTTGTGTCATAACAGACACAGAAAAGCCTATTTGTGGGATCAGAGCGGCCGGACACTGAGAGTTGGAGGAGAGTGTAGTGCTTTTATCTCCCTCTGTGTTGGAAGCTTGTGGTGAACAGAACCCTTGTGCAGTATTTTTTTTTTTCTTTACCCACAAAAATGGTTCATCTTACTGTTGCTGGCACAGTGCCAGCACTAGTCTGCCAAAGGTAAATGGACACACATCTTACTGTAACTCTGGCTTCAGGTGGCGTTGTTAAAAATTGGGAACATAGTTTAGCTGTGATGTACCACACACACACACACACACACACACACACACGATAAATCGAAACGTTACAGACACAAGAAAAGCAGACTATGTAATAAAGCCCGCGCCTCCATCCGTCCTTTCACCCCCAACATTTGATTGACTGCAACGTGAAACCTTCTTTGATCCGCCGTCTATCAGAAAAATTGTCATCTTGTCTGCCGTAACCCTCATATCAGAGCTGCTCCCTGCTCGTCTGAAAAATTCATACCAAAACACATCAACAACAAAGGGATGAGGAAATTGTCAAAGTATTGCAGCAGGATTGCAGCAAACTTCGCTCCTCAGAAGATTTTTCTCTCTATCCATCCATCTCCTGGGCCCGTCTCGTCTGTCTGCCTCTCCTCTCCTCTTCCTTCTCTCTCTCCACTATCTTTTTCCTGACCAAAATTCATCCTCTCCTCTTTTTTTTCAAAACCTCCATATACTTTGTTATGTGTAGGTGATGGTCACTGCATGGTTTTGTACCAACCATCCCAGTTTAAAACGTAGAATTTCATAACTGAAAATCAGCTGCTCCGTACGCTGCACCCTGCAACTATGTAAAACCAATTCGAACCTCAACCTCTGCTGAACTCAATGTTGCCGTACAGCATCTTTTGGTTCGAAAATCAAAAACTGAGCCTGTAACACGTTATTATTCTTCCGCTCTTCTCTGACCACACAAACCACTCACCAATCAATCTGTGACATATTTCATTGGCTTCTTCTGTAACAATTAAGTTAACAAGAACTGTGATGATCTGTGTGTGTGTCGGTCTACTTGTTTCTCGTTTGGTCTTCAGCTCTATGTAAAAGCACGAACACAGATGGCAGCAACACACTTTCTAATGGACTAAATTTGTGTTATTTTCCTGGATTCACTTGCAGCATGTAGTGAAAATAGACATGGAAATGATTGCTGCAGATTGTGAGAAGGCGCGCTGTGTTTGAACAGCCAAGATGGTTAAAGGAAAGGCTGGACAGAAGCGTGCAGCACTTTGGGGCTGTTCACAGTGTGTCCGCCTCCTTTGACTCCATGGCTTGATATGAAAAGGACAGAAAAGAGTACCGGCAGTTTGTGAGAAGCACCAGTGTGTAAGGAAAAGTTGCAAAAGAGTAAATAACAATGAGAACTATTGGAATGTTGTGTGATTTCATGAAGTAAAAATATGCATACGCTGATGTTCTGCCCCTAAGTGGCAAAATAAAAGGAACAATGAACACAGGTTTAATGGCGTAATGTCTTGCCAATATTTACAGAGTCAGTGTGTTTCCGATTGATGACATGAAGTGGTTTGCTGTGAATGTTATAGTTTCATCCTGAAAAGAATATGCAATATGCAAACCGCTTACGGCTGTAGTGTTCCTTCTTTTCCTCCAACTCTGTGATTCCCTCCTCCCTCGACTCCCTCGCTATCATCAGTGTTGACATTCACATGGGGGGACTCTCGGGTGTGTTAGCCATGGGACTGCTATGACTCCGTGTAGATGTGATGTGTAGGACAGAATAATGAAAACAATGTCGCAATGTGTGCGCGAGCGACAGATGGAGGAAGAAAAGACAGCGAGCAGAGGAGGGAGTTAGTGTGTGTCGTGAATATGTTCATGATTGTGTGCTTATACATAATGCACATGTATGAGTCGGGTGCAGGCAGGTCTGTGTGTGCAGAAATGTTTCCTTCTTTTTTATTTTGCATGTACAGGAAATCTAGAGGATTAGCTGTCGTGACAGTGGTGCTGACATGGCGTCAACGGTCAGAGTTTCGCAGCAGCTCACACACGTCTCCTGACATTTCATGAAAAGAGCACAATGTCATAACATGACATGCCCCCATGCATAAAATGTGAGAGGAATCCATTTCCCAGCAGGAGAGGATTACATGGAGGAGACACTGATGTCGGCTTTGAACTACTGCAGTGTAAAGAAAGTGTGTGCAGGGATTAAACACGGAGAGACATGTGACTTTGTGTTTCATCCGCAACTCCAGGCAAGAAACTTAGAATGTGCGAAATGTCAATTTTCACATTTTCACTTCTCCAATAATGAAGTTATTTTAACAAGCCTTGAAACCACATTACTGAGAGGTCATTAGTTTGTGGGAGGCAGGCAAGCAGGCCGGTACAGAAGGCTCGGAAACAAAAACACACGGCAGCAAAGAAACTGCAAAATCTAACGATCTAATCGGGAATAGAAGGGCTGTGCTGCAGGGCTGATGAGGAAAGTGGGAACAGGTGTGAGGGGAAGCATCTGGTGGACAGCTCAAGAATGGCAGGTCTGTGGAGTTAGAGGAAAGTACATGTCCTGGAAGAAATGAGTGGAGGATGGAAAGAGGGACAGTAAAAGGAGGTATGCAGAGGGCTTTGGATGAAAGCAGGGAGTGAGGACTAATGCAGAGGCTGAATCCAGATGTCCACCCTCTGGACTTGTGGGTTGAGCCCTCACAGATCTCAGTCATATGTACTGTGGCCTGTTCACTGCCAACAAGTCAAGTCGGGCCAGGGCGTGAGACTGCAGGGCGATATGAGCCGCTGATAGACCGGCCTGAAGACTACAACACACATTTTTGCTCACATGTAGTTTGTAATATGCTATTAGGTTAGTAGAAAAACTTAATTTTAGCTAATCATTCCACTTTTCAGGAAACACATTCATTTTCTTTCTTGCTTTCCACAGAGTTACTGGAGATAAGTGATACTTGTCTCACGTGTGAGGCAGCAGGCAGATCAGCTTTGCTTAGCAAAAAGACGGATGTAGCCGTCCCCAGTCTTCGCTACATGCTGTCATTCCCCTCACCCGCTTCATTTCAGCTGAATGTCAAACTCCCTCTGAATGGATTAAAGGGGTTATCTAAATCACCTGTTGCGCCGGGTGTGGAGAGTGCATAGGCGTAGATTTGCGTATGCACCATATGGACGTGTCCGTACTTATCTAAAAAGATGGCTAAAATGTCCACACCAATATTAAGGTTGAAGGAAAAAAAATCCTTTCTCACTTTGGCACAGCCTCCCAAATATGTCTTCGAGACAGGTCTGATTTTTGACCTGGCTCAGCTCCCTGTAGGCTGTCCAGGTTGTTTCCTTTGCAGGCTTTGCCAGTGTTGACGAGATGAGGTCCCCACTGTTCTCGTGCAACACATGTCCGAGGATGTCGGGCAAGAAAAGAAAGGTGGAAGACATTAGAAGTTATTTCACCAAACAACGTGTAAGTCACCTGAGGAACATAGTCCCCCATCACAGGCTACTGCTAATGAATGCAAAACATTGTTTCCAATCTTTTTCTCATTCTTAATGGCGATTGATTTGTTACATTGTCAGGTGACAGAAGAAGCAACACAGCCGTCCCCTTTATCAGACAGCGGTGGAGTGGCAGGGTCGCAGCAGGAGGTCATCTTGAATAAGGACATGGTGGTTAATTTAATTGTAAGTGTAAGCTAGTTGTAATATTAAAAATAGGCCTAGTGGTTCTCTTTTCTGTTGTTGTTTTTAATTTCTGTAAGGCACTTTAAGTTACTCCTCTGTATGAAAAGTGCCATACAAATAAAGATTGATTGATTGATTGATTGATTGATTGATTGATTGATTGATTGATTGATTGATTGATTGATTGATTGATTGATTGATTGATACTACTGATCTTCTTGGAGATTTGAGTCATGCTGTGTCACTGCTTATAGCATCAATATTGATTTATCAGGTGACAGAGGAACCCCGGCCAGGCTGTAGCTCATGCAGGGAAGATTCAGGGCTACAGGTAAATTTGACATGGTGCTATACTGAAAGTTTTACTTCACATGTTTGACTGCTTATGTACTCTAGGTAATGCATCCTACAAAGTTAATGTCAGGCTGGCATCACGTGCCAGGTGGAGTTACAGTTGAGACCTCAACATAGGCTATAACACTGTAATGTAATTAAATGTACATTTGTTTTTACACAAAATATAAAATGTGTAATTATTAACTGTATAAATGTGATGATGCATACCTGCATATTTTCACATGCAGTCATAGAGAGTGGTCAATGATATAACGTGGATGCGTGACTGGCTATGTCCCCACCAATGTCAAAATCAAACCTACACCCTCCTGACTGATAAAGAGCAGCTTGGTGCACCCTCATCTCAGCCAATCAGGGTGTCATTTGAAAAGCCTTGAAGCGCTCTTAGACGGAAATAAAATATGTATAGATTTTTATCGAAAAACCTTTTAACTAGGCTTCCTGTGTTACGGCAGATCTTAGTGCACTCAGGCAAACCAAACCTCCTGCACTGCGCCTGCATGCTTTGTTACGTTGATTTTCACTGAAGCCCATTTTACATTTACTATACTTTTAGTCTATTTCATTTAGACAAACGTTAAGGGAAGGTTAACGGGAAAACTATACATTTTTCCATATTACTGAAGAGGCATTTTTTCATTCATAGTAAGGGAGAGCATTTTTTTTGTAATTGAAAAGGCTTTTGTTTATTACCTTTTTTTTTCTTTGTGAAAGCACTTCTGAGATTTGTGTCTCCCAGTAAATACTCTTTATATTTTCTTGTTGTTTGTTCTGAGTTTTCAGGCCTCTTCAGCCAGTTTCAGCTGAAGTCTGGGGAACTGAGAACAGAAAAAGGAGGCATGATGTCCACTGTAACGTCTTTGCAAGTTCAAGAAAAGTTGGAAAAAAAATGCCTTCACACGTCTGAAGAACATTGGCACACACATTGCTGCATTTTCAAATTCCTACCACCTGAACCAAAGAGGAAAACATGGTGAGAGAGAAGACAGGGTAATTGCAGGTTTAGTGTCATCATTTCTCTTCCTTCAATTTTCTTATCACCTCTTTGCAAACTGTAGTATTTGCCTAAATTACATGTAAATGATTGCAGTATTCTGAAGTGTCACTGTAGCCTATAGAACGCGACAGTTGATCTACAGCAGTACTCAAATCAGTCACACTTGACATTGAGAATAAAAGAGAATCAAGTCAACAGCACTAGCAGGACTGAAAAGATGGAGAAAATAGACACCAACTCTGACCCAGAGTGGACTGGATAGCAGCAGCCAAGCAGACTTCAGCAATCAGAAAACAAAGAGTCTCTCAGTGCTAATTCTGCTGCTATTCCAACGTGTCAGCTGAGAGCCAGCTGGCTGCAGATCGAGACAGAAAGGGAGAAAAGAAGTCAGATGGAAGGGCGAAAGATAGAAGTGATGGAGAGACACGACTAGGTGGTCGTTTCAGGTCTGCTCTGGTCAACCCGGCTGTCCAGACAAGACCTTGGTAGTCAGACTCTATTTATCCGACACGTGTTGTCAGGCTCTGGCTTTCCTCTCAGTTTTACCCTCTTCTATTTTCAGAAAATATTTAGTTTCCCTTGAGCCGTCTGCCATGAGGAGGCTAAGTAGAGCGGAAGGCCAAAGAAGCTGGGTCTACTGTACCTCACAAAAGAAGCAAAATGAGACAGAAAGTCTCACTCTTATCTCTCAAGTTCCTTTTCTCTCAGTTAAATCTAAACGTGGAGGAGAAAACACAAGCAGTGAGGACTCTAGACAACTCAGTGAAGGACGGGAAACAAAGGTTTCTATAGAGAGGAGACATGAATGGCAGTCGGTGAGGAACAGGAGGCGGGGGATTAGTTGTCGAGGACACGAGTTAATTAATCAAATTATAAAGACAGACAGTCGGGGAGGAGGACGGAGAATCACAGTCAAGGGGAGAAGTGAAAAAGGGAAGAGACAATTCACTGAAGCTCCACGCATGATTCCTCCTCCACCTCCAACAGATCCTCCCAGCGCAGAAAGACGACAAAGACCAGATGGTGAAGGTGAGGGAGACGAGCTAAATTCCCCTGCAGCGGCATCAGAAAGCATTTTAATCACAGTCTGAGGGGTGTCAACACATATCACTGGCATTCATCATTTCCCTCTGTGTTACATTTTGGAGATAAACATAATACAGCAAGTCATTACACAGGTGGAGAGATAAATCTTCCAACTGACTTCCACACTTGGTCTGTGCCACCAGTCATTTAGATTGGGCGCTATCTCCATATAGGGATTGTTTTGGAAGAGTTATGGCGGAGTGGAGAGACTGAAATCAAAATGTAATGTGAATTTTGAGCAGATACCGGGGAAAAAAAAGCTACCAGTGAGCGTTTTCCATGATCCCTGAGGTCTGACGCAGGAAAAGAAAGACGAGGAAAAAAAAGTTCAGCTGTTGACCGAGTGCCTCCTCCTCCGCCTTCGACTCTGCCCTCTGCAACTGTGAGGAGGAATGCAAGCAGATAAAAACACGAAAAAAAGTTGCAGTGTCTTTGCATCCCCCTCTCTTTCTCTTCCTGTCTTCTTTCTCCTCGCTATCACTCCTCCCCCCACCACCTCAGGGAGGTAAATGGCTCTGCTGTGAAGGTAGAGTCGAGGCTGTTTGACCTTGATAGCAAACCTGCATTCCTAAATAAATATTCAGTGGCTCGGGAGCGATGGCGCGTGCCTTCGCTCCACCAGATAACAGGTTATGTATGAGGCAGATGCTTCCATTTTTGGGCCCAGCTAGCACCAGAGCGGCCTACGGAGGGGAGCTAACAGGTAGTAGTCATGTTGCATTAACTGGCAATGGCCCTGTCGGCTTTAATATGAATAATAACGAATAATCATTTGAAGGTCAAAATACATCCAGACATCCATAAAACTCTGACAAAATAAAAACACTGTGTAGTTGAAGTGAATTGTGTTGAGGACTGAATTGTTTGCCTCAAACACTAAAGAAAAACATGACTAATGAGCACCCTAATTAGCTGTGCTTCCCCACCTCACAGGTGAATAATTAAGACTGAGACTTCACTTAGTCACAAACTGGCTGGAGGCAATAACACAGAGACAGCTACAGCCCAAAATCATTTGTCCTTTATCTGGTTTATTTGATCAACACATGACTCGACCATTTACTCACCAGCTAATTAGCCATGGAACTTTCTTCTGCAAGTTATTCGTTAATCCCCACAAACCCCAAATCCTCCATCCTTGGAATTAGTGTAAGGAGACTGTCATTAACACATTTTACTGTTAGCAGCCGTGACAACACTGGGATTGTTCCAGGTCGCAGATGGGCAGTTGATATCAAAATAAAGGACGAGTTCGAAGATGGGTGTCGTCCCAGTGACGGTGCTGGAATCTGGGAGGTTGGAAGTGGGAAAATGGCCATTGGCACTCCACTTTACGCCAGTTGGCCGGCATTTGTTTTAAATCAACCAAGTGGTCGGAGCAGCTGGTATTGTTTTTGGATTTTGTCACCACAATAGCATCACAATTGTACAAGATGTAGTCAGGAAGCCGAGCCGGAACCAAGGGTGTGTCTCCCCCAAAACACATTTTTCGGCCACTGGCCCACATTTGTGTTCCTGGAGACGTCCTGTGTGGCAGGAACTACCAAAGAAATAATTTTGTCTGTTTTTCTGTGCAACACATCCTCATACTTTAAAGGCAGAGTAGCTCGAATACCAGTACAGGCAAGAAAAGTACTTTTGGTTTTTGGAAAACATTCAGGTTTTGGTTGATTTACATTATTCTAGGTTGTATTATTCTTTTCCCAGTTTGCCACAAAAATAAGCACAATAGTGGAAAAAGGTTGCTGTTTGCCAATTTTAGAGATAACTTGTAAGTATAAAAATTGTTCTGTCAACTGAAAACAACATCAGTCGGGTGTGCATCATTTTCTACTGACGGGCTAGAGCAGGACAGAGCGATGTGAAATGATGTTGGATTAATGATGATTCTCTTCCATACAATGGGTGGCAGTAGCTCAGTGGGTAGAGCTGGTGGACTAGTGATCGGAAGGTGTGCAGTTGGCACCTTGTGTGGAAGCCTCTGCCATCAGTAAGGGTCCTGCGATGAGCTGGCGACTCATCCAGCCTTCGAACACAGAAAATATGGAAACAATTTGACATGTGTCGCTGATAGTGATGAACTGAAGAAAATAACTATCACCATAATCTGCAGCTCCCCCTCGACTTTATAGTGCTTTTTTATTATGAGTTTCACTGTGCAAGACCTGTTTGGCTTGCAGTAGATAGATGCAGTTAGCAACTAACTGAGGAACATCCAGGAGCATTTAGCTGCTAAAGTGTTAGATATTTCCCCCAGGTGCTAATACAAAATATTGGACTTGGACGGACTACAAATGCATGATAAAGTTGCTCTGTGTCTGCTACAGTCTGTGTCCCTGGAGATACTCTGTTATGATGTGCGGTGGGTTAAGAGCAACATCTCAGGAGGATGTTTGGGGTTAGCTGACAAACTGGTCAAATAAACCAAATTATCTTCAGTTTTTTTTTTTTTTTTTGGTTTATTACACTTTCAAAAGCTCCATCATTGCTGCATCCCAATGAAACACCTCAGATTTCCCACCAGATTATGGTTTCCTTCCGGAGTGACCTCGAGGAAACACAACACCAGACAAACATAAGAGAAGCGGAGGACGGGCAGGAGGTGTGAGGTAGGAACATACGGTAGGAAAACCAAACTAAAAGAAGCAGAATGAATCCCACCTTCGCTGTATATCATTCCACCTGTTACAAAACACACACCTGGGAATGTGTAATTCGTCTTTTCAATAACTAGGTAAGGTAAGATGACAGATAAGATTACATTTACACTCCCTGAGGAAATTTGTTACGGGCACATCCAGCTGTTGAATTAATATGAAAATACGGAGTGACACAGCCTTTATTGCTCACCGGCTCACACACCGCTATTTTATCATTACCCATCAGTCAGCATGCAAATAACAACACGTTTGTTCTAACAGGAACTGCACTCCAAGGAAATGTTTTCGTTCAATGTGGCAGTGATGAGTGCGCCCTCATCAGGGATCGACATATTGTGGCACTGCGATGATGCAACAGGTGGAATTAAACAGAATGTGGCGCAGAGGGAGAAAAGTAGAAAGCCTTGACGCTTCTTTCTGGGTATTTGTTGATGTCTGCGTGCCAAGCAAATGATAGCAAATACATTTGTATGTAACACACCGCAAGGGCATCTTTCTCCTGTGAAAGAACTGTTCTGGAGATATCACAACGTGGGTCTTAGATTGATCAAGCAGGGAGATGGCGGAGAGGAACAGTATTATGCTTATTTTATTAAACTTTGACCTGCTGTTCCGGCAGTTCCTAGCTCTGTGCCTGTAAGTGCTTCCTTGGCTTGACTCGGTTCGACTTGACAGGTCAGTCCAGCGCGGCAGGGATTAGCATTTCCATCACAACCAGGAAGATCTGCCTGAAGGATTGTCTTGAACTAATGACCATTTGTCTTGAGTTGTGGTCAAAGAATACTCCTCTTTTCCAGCTGTATTTGTGGCAACAAAATCAGATATTTTTGATGAGACGTCAGAACGTTTTCAGCATTGTTTCTGGCAACGAAACTGGATATTTCTGATGAGACGTTTGGACATTTCCAGACGTGTTAGAGGCAACAATAACGATAAAGTCTTGTCATTATCAATGAGAAGTCATAGTTCAATACAAATGTAATTGAGTTGTTTTTTGCAACTTTCCTGGTTTTGCATTTCTTTTTTTACCACAGCTGCCTCTGCCTTCCTCTGTGAACAGGCAGTTTTAATCACTTTAGACACATCATGACAGGGCAGCGTTCTTCTTTTCCTCTTTTCTTCAGATCCCAGCATCCTCGGCTGCCGTCGATGGTCTTTGACAAGGACCGCAAGTTATCGCAGCCTGGCTTCACCTCTGAGCAACCGCTAACTGCTTCTTAATACACGTAAGATCTTAAATTAAACTGTGGGACATTAAATGATGTGTTCTTGTAGAACAAAACGTGCAGATATCTTCAGCCTGTGGTAAACACACACCTTATTTTACTCATTTCACTGAGAACACGTCCAAAAAGCTCACAGGCTTTGAGATGAGGAAACTGGACTGAACTGGACTGAACCGGACTCTATAGGATCCGTCCCAAATCACTTACTATACAGATATCCTCCTCGACGGACGGCTGGGTGTCCAGCTGTTATTATTATTTTAGCTAGCGAACGGTAGTGGCTGAACCGGAGCACCCGGTGAGAACCTGACATACTTTTGCTTCAGAAAGGGTTTGAATGTTGATCTCTGAATATTAATATCAGTATTCAACGTATTTTACCATGTTGACAGTTTTAACAACAACCCAGTTGTTCTCCGTCATGGAGGACGATCGCGGCTCTTCAGTCACATCTAGTTTGTTTTCTCACCAAGTAATTAAAAATGCAGCGTGGAGGAGTCGGCTGATCAATGACACCTGGCAGCCAGAGAGGAAAAGATCAGTCCGACCATTCATCAGTCTGTGGACACATACTGTCCATTTATCTGTCCATCCACACACACACACACACACACACACACGCAAACACACACACAAACACACACTTCTAGCTTTCCTCATCCATCTTTCCATCCTCGTACCTTCACCCTTCGCTGACCTTGGGATACGTGTGTGTGTGTGTGTGTGTGTGTGTGTTTGTGAGCTGTTTGCTGATGACACACAAATGCTCCAGAGGTTGAGCTGTTTGTGCAGATGTGTGTGTTGTTTGTCTCCAGAGGTTGTTCCAGTTAGGACTGTGTGGACTCCTGAGGCACCACTTACTCACATGCACACACACATTGGATTGACTCACACTGACTCCCTGAAGGCTAACATTAATCTAAATTTAAAATTAAATGTGTTATTTTGTTTGGACCAAGTTTCACTGACAAATGCCCAGATTTCAGAGGAAGAGAAATTCAGTTTCTGTTCTGTTGTAATGAATTAAGTAGTTTTTGTGCAATACTGCTGAAAAAATAACAACTAATCAATGAACAAATGGACACGGGCAAAAACATAACCTTCATGACACAAGTAGTAGGGAAAAGCTTTTTTTTTTCTCTTACATATGAGAAAAAAAGAAAAAAAAACAGTCATTATATGTTACTGCAGGGACTGATTGTTATTTCCAATTTGCAGTTAATTCAAAAAAATGCCATGTGAGGGACTGAGACATGACTATATTCTAAACTTAATTAGGACAATATGAAGTGGGGACTGATCTGAATGGTGCCTGTAGCAACAGGCTCTCCAAATCAATTCTATATTAAGTTCAGTATTGTAAACATCAGCTTCACTTCCCTCCATGTTTCATGTAGGCCAGCAATTACAGTAAACTGCACATTGCTGAACATCACTGGAATGAGCCAAGTGATGACGGATGTACGTCTGACATACCTTTAACATTTGTGAGGGGACTCTTAAATCTTGGGTTTGGGATTCCAGACTGAAGGAGACGATGGAGGGACGAACTGATAGGTGAAACGATGACGCTGCTGGATGGTGTGATCATTTCTCCGTAGCGGAGCCATTAAGAGAATCCAGTGAGGGGAAGTCCTCAAGCGAACATCGCCACCACCAGCTGCTTGGAGCCTCTCAGTCTGCACAGACAGACAGCTACATACATGAGCCACCATATGCTGGGATTCAGAATGTGTGAGTGTGTGTCAGAGAGAGATAGCATCTATGGATGCATCTATGTTCAGTGTATGTGTGACTGTGCATCTGTGTCATTAGCGCAATTAATGACTCATGTAGAAGGACTAAAGGCTCCAATATGTCCCCCGAGCTCAGTGATTACATTTGTGCTGATGAGCCAGATGCTGCACATGCAGCTAACTATGTTTGTTAAATGTGTGCTCTGTTAACATGACAGCAAATCTTTAGTGAAACCTTATTAAATCCCTTCTAACTCAAGCATCCATAGATTACACAGATAATTACTGGGGATTTCTGTAGTCTGTTATTCTCCATTTGTACAGAAATCCAGAACATATTTGTATCAGTGGTTATTGTAGTGTGACGTTTATCTTAATATATGTTCAGCTGAAAGCTCATCTATTGCCACTGTGTGTCTTCACCAGTGGCATGTAGCTTGACAGCCATCTTTCCTGGACTTTCAATTAGCAGAGACCATTTTATGGTAATGCTGTCGTGATAAGCAGAGAATGACCAGCCCATATGACAAATGACTCTGCAGAGAAATTAAACAGCGCTGCCTGGGAGATTGAATAGTGGAACATCTTGGATTATGACGGGGAGTTGCTTCTGCAGCCACATAGCCTTTGGTTGACCTCTCCCTTCCCACGCCTGTCTTCTTTCATTCCCTCTCTTTTTTTCCCCTTTTCTCTACTTATTTCTGAGATTTGTGTGGGTGTAAATTATTAATACATTTGTTCCGAGATACAGAGATCTTTTTAGGTGGTAACGTGGGGTAAATCAGCACTCAACGTCACCCATAGAGAACCTAATGTATTGTAACTAACGAGGAAACTGAGAATGCAGCTGTGCTGAATACATGTAGAGGCCTTAGCATGGTCACAGGTCTAAAACACGTTTTAAAGTATAAAATCGTTAAAGGTCCATTTTGTAATATAGTTGATTGTTGTGTCTCATTTCAAACTCATCAAATACTGGCACTTTGGGTTGGCCGGTCAGAGTACAAGAGCCAAAGTCATATAAAACTTGTGAGAATTCGAGGGGTTTTGGACCCCAACAAGCCTAGCATGTGTATTTCCTCCCGGGCGACAGAGTACAATTCCTTCAGGAGACTAAGAATTGCTGGTTGTAGCCCTGCCAAACAATTCCAATGCCGTCCAAAGAAAACGTTCACTTGTCTTCAGTAGTGCATAAAATCCAAAATGAGTTTTCTGTTTACTTGAAAAATGTGTTTTATTTTCTGCGTGTTGACATTTATACATTTAATACACGACAAAGTCTGCGGCTTTCAAACCAAGAAAAGACATTTCATGGTAAGTATTTCTGATGCAGACACACAAATCTTTTGCATACGCGTGGAGTGTGATGACTATATCTCTCTGGATCAAACAAACGGCAGCCTGGGGGACTGGGAGAATTTTGTGAAAATAGAGTATTTTGTCATCTGCGAACATCCAGTATTTTTTTTTTTCAGCAACTGTCAGCTGTAAAGATAACAGCATTACAGAATAATTGCCAAGGTTCTCATGACCTATAGAGCATAAATATGATGGTTACACAACTGTTGATGAAGAAAGTGTATCTTTTTTTCCTTTTGCACATTCTCTGTGAGCTGCACTTGATGTAAAAGTCAGCGGAAATGTAACTTGAAAAAAGTGAGGACTTACTTCAGACAACTTTAGCATTTTAAGTGCCGTGTTTTTCTTTGATCCATCTTCCTAAGTACCTGCATTAGTGTTCATTTTACAGCAGGGCAAACCAGGACACCTGTTCTTCCCTCAGTCAGCTGGGGCACATCAAAAGCTCATTCGCATGGCACCACCAGCGCGTCCTCAAAGGACTGCAGAATCAAATCATTGTAGAAGAAAGTTTCTTTATGGATCCCTTGGTCTTAAATTAGATACTTGCTTCCAAAATGCATCTGAAGTCTATAAAGGAAGTCCCTAATTGCACATTTAAATGTTAGTTAACTGGCATGGAATACGCTTACACTGTAAGTGGGAGTCACAGGTACCTTTTTCCTTCAGATTTGATCAACGTGGTGGAAGGATTTACAGTTTTTTGAAATAAAGATCAGCTCCCTGATAACTTTGCAAAGTTATTGTGAAATAAAACATCCAGGGGAAACACTGCAAGTGCAACGGAGTAAATTAGTACGAAGAGTAACTTGACATTCAGTTTTAATTGGAGGAAAAGCGTTGCTGGATTTTCTTTTTGTGCAATTAAATATGCACATATGATTGCTGGCTTCTGCAGCGGGTCGGTCTCAGCCTCAATGAGTTTCTTACTTGTAGTATTAGAATTCACATTGTCCTGCCGACGAGAAACATCTATTTATTCTGATTAACATCGCATTTCTCTAATTTCTGTTTTTTTTTTTTTTTTTTCTGTTCCCACAAGCTGCACGCTGTGTTGCTCTCACAGTAGCTTTCTGTTCCTCCTCCCTCCTTAACTCTTTTCATTCAGGCTCCCTTCTGATGGACCACGGGCCCCTGGGAGCATCCATCTCCCCCGGCTCCCGCTGCCTCGCATATTGTGGGATCTGGATCGTCGTACTCCGGGCTCCACTGGGTCACCACGGTGGAAATACATAAAAGAAATACAGGATTTATGTTATACTCTAATGGAAGAATCTGTTTCATTTTTAGGATTATTATGGCTCCAAAGCAAAACTATTGTCCCATTGGACTAATCTTAAAAAAAAATCCCAATTGGACTTGTCTGATCAAGGGTTTCTTATTTTCACAGTTTGTCACTATTCTTTCCCCAAAGAAGCTGGGACTCATCTTGTAGCCAGGGTGTCACTTCACGAGAAAACATGCAGGAGTATCTAATATTTCTGCAGATCGCTCAAATCAATCCAAAACAATAATGACAATTGTTATTTCTGCATGAGATAAAAGGTTAGTTTTACTTTATTTTCACTTTTCTAATAAATGAATGTGAAACTGCCAACACATCACATGGGCTATCTAGGCAATTGAAAAAACACAGCCATCCTGTAGCTGACAAATTAAACAATGACTAGACATTACACAAATTGTAGGACAAATACGTTATGGACATGAATAACTTCTACATATCTGGCAAAATGATTAGAAGCTCTTGTAAATCCCTCATTTACAAGACTCTTCATTAGGTTTGTTAAAGCTGAGTGGTTCTTCGTCCTCAGCCATCGAGTCACAAATCTTCCTCTTCAGCATCACGACGTCAGCTCTCCACCCTCCACAGACTGTGTTTGTCAATAATGGATTTGACCTTTTGTTTGAGCAATTAACCCCATCACCTCTCATTCAATGTTTATCGACCCTTTTACAAAACACAATCCTGTGGGAACAATACTGGAGATTATGAATATTAATCTAGAGCGTGAGATGAGCCGCGATCTAACGGAGGCAGAGTGAACTCCACTGTTTCAGGGCTCGATCTATTCTGACGTGATTATGCATGCATTGATTAGCTGCATTGACAGGTTTACAGTAACAACTGGAGCTGAATTAAATAGGTTAATTATTATGACAGGGTTACAGAACATGCCAATATGCAATGATGCCGGAAAGGCTGAGTGTGTAGAGGTGTAGCAGTTGATTATCCTCCAAGAGGAGAGTGATAGGAGAGTGATTTTACGGTCAGCATGCTTTCCAATTTCTCAGGAGCACGCAGCCCTTCCTCCCGTATCGATGCATCTCCAGCACACGTTATGTTTCCCTCGATGTGTTCCCGTCTTTGCTGGTCCGCCTTAAGCCTTCCCTCTCCCTCAGACTGTCATCACGTGCTTGTATCTTCAAGTACTGATTCCTCTTCCTTTTAAGGAGGAGCCATGTTGCCCCGATTAGATGGACAATTTAATCTGATGTGAGGCGAGGACGTCGGCATTTCCTGCAGAGATTGCATGCTTTAACATTTGAGGAGCACCAGTGAAGAAATCATATTTTTCTCTCCTCCCAGAGGCAGCGGCAGCTAAACGGGACACGCGGCGTTATGTACCATCTCAGTTTAATTTCAGCGAACAGCATTTAGGCCGTGTAAGTGTGATTGCTACTGTCACTCACCTCTAAGCCGGGGTGAAAACTGCAGAATTAAAATTCCGAAACAACCACATCCATCCATCTGTTAGCTTTCTCAGCGCGCATATTGCTTGTCAGGGTGCTGGAGCACATCCCAGCATGCACGGGGGAAGAGGCTGGAAACAGTTTGACACAGTGGTGAACATGTGAACTTTGATTATGATTTCATGTATGTGCATTTTCAATTTGATACATAAAAGACAGGAAGGAAATGCCAGAAGCCTGAGGAGAAATAGACAGTTTTCCTGATATTGTGCTTTTTTGTCATAGTAGTCTGACTCACCAAATGCAAAATGTTCATATAGGCCTGCCGTTGCTACTTCAGGCCACAATCTGGGTGTGTCAGAAGTGTATCAAACTCCAACCGCTCCAAAAGCCGTCGTGCTTTATTCCCAAATGTCCAGTAGATCAATTTAAAAAAAATATTGAGGCCAAAACACAGTATCCCATTCATAAACGCAGATAAAATAGCAAGATTGCGAATGCTTTCTCATGCTTTATCTGTCAAAAGACTCAAAGCAAAATCATTAAAAGCCATTAAACTGCAATATAGAGTATTGCTAAGATGACTGCCAACCTTTACACTGTTGATTAACACCTGAGCAGTTAGGAGCTTCTATGCCCGCCCAGTACGAAACATTTCCCGCCTACACTTTTCTGAAAGGGCACCGGTGCTGCATCCTGGGATCAGCTCCACTGAGTAGATTGAGATTGGTTTGAAGAAATACAAACAAGGCAGGGTGCCTTTGTATGGAGGACTAAACATGCCACAATTAAATACATATACACCATTAAATCATTAATTAAATGTGTCATTAATTAATTAAATGTGTCATTAATTAATTAAAATTGGAATTGAATGTGTCATTAATTAATTAAAATATCCATTCATTTGATGTAAAAAAAACAACATATAATTATTTCACTATTTAATTAATTATTTCATGGTCCTGTGTTGCAGTGCTTCATGAATTTATTTTATCTGTCAAACTCACCCATCAAAGTCGATGGGCGGTTCCTAACACCTGATTGGTTACCCTGCACATCAAGTCAAGGCAAATTAATTCCAGATAATGGATTGATGTAATCAAACAAAACTTTATTGGCAACGCTGTGGAAGGCTCAGTCCCCTGCTAGCCCCACTGACAGCGTGCGAGGTGCAGGATGTAG
The DNA here is from genome assembly GCA_963678695.2 of Diplodus puntazzo. NCBI lineage: Eukaryota > Metazoa > Chordata > Actinopteri > Spariformes > Sparidae > Diplodus > Diplodus puntazzo. The sequence continues at coordinate 29,382,672 of OZ023167.1, read as the reverse complement.
CATCCCGGCTGAATGATGGTCAGACTCTCTAACTGATGGTCCAAAGTGTTTATTACAGGAACCTTGTACACTCTCGAACACACCTTCGAACACCTCATCTCCGTTCCTCTGTACCGACAGGATAGCTGAGCTAATGCTAATTAGCGTTCCCGCTAGCTCAAACATGCTATATCAAACTGTACAAATCTGTAAAAGTTACAATCTGAATTAAACATTAAACATGTCATGAAGCGATATATGACAACAAACCCTGTGCCCTTTATCAGCCAGGTACTAAATAAATCATTTTCATCACGTTCAGTAAAGACCATGCAGGTACACTTCCAACACGCAGACACACACGATTCACAAGAACAGGGACGTTTTCAGGTCACAGCGAGACGCTTTCAAAATAAAAGTCCCGCATTAAGCGTCTAATAATTAATGAAATAATAACCTGGCTTCAAAGAAAATCAGTAAACCAAATGAAAACAAGATGTTCTTATAAATACTCATCACATTAAAGGTCATTTACAAAGGACAAAATGTCAAAAACTGATCTCACTAGAAAGTTCAAGGGGATGTTCTTTCGGTTTCAAGACTTCAAACCAAAGCAATGGATTAGACTAAATTTGTGTTAGCCCCGCCCACTGACTTTGATAGGTGAGTTTGACAGATAGAATAAATTCATGAGCCCTGCAACACAGGACCATGAAATAATTAATTAAATAATGAAATAATTAGGTATGTTTTTTTTTTACATAAAATGAATTGGTATTTTAATGAATTACTGACACAGTTAATTCCAATTTTAATGAATTAATGACACATTTAATTAATTAATGATACATTTGATTAATTATTTAATGGTGTATTTATTTATTTAATTATGGCACCCCCCTCCTATGTTTATATATATATATATATATATATATATATATATATATATATATAAACCATGACGTTCATCAAGCAAGCACGTCACTCCAATCCAGATACATGTGTTTGTCTGTGTAAAAGTAGTTTCCTGTATGGAAAAGGTGAACTTGCATTTGTCATTTCCACAATATAAACTAATTGGAAACAGTATAAATGAGTTAGAATGAAAACGTATGTTGATTATACCACATAATTAATTATTTCACTCTTTGTTTATATTATTATTATGTATATTTAGTTAATATTGCACAATCTTTGAAGATGGTTGCTATCATATGCTGTGTTGTCATATACACACACCCTGCACACTTTTTTTTCTTCCAGGTAGTGTGTATGTCATGATCATGCCTGCAGTTTAATAAAGAGCTTTGCGTTTCTCTTCTTTATCGGTGTTGAAATAACCTGGAGCACCTTTAATATCGTGGAACCACAGCATCATTTCTTTATTCAAACAAGAACAAGGTGGGAAACTCAGCCCAGTGGAGGAGTTGGAGAAGGAAGGAGGCATACAGAAGGTTTGTTTTAAATTGAGGAGGACAACAGTAGCAGATATATGGATGAGTATTTGGGGAGGAAAACACAAAAGGAGAAGTCCTCTGTGGCTTTGGGCCTAAACCGGCATTCAAGGCCAACTCGCCACGGTGCTAACCAGTAAACAGAAATGACAGCTCTCAGCAAGACGGGCCCTTAGTCGCAGATTTTCATCTCCCCGGGCGAGCTCTGCCCTGCCGGCTCACCTCGTTGTGTTTGCGCTGAGAAAAGCCGCCGCAGCTCAACATAACCCCAGAGGAAAGCTTAAAATAATTCCTCTACTTTGAAAGATCTCATCTTTTTAACTCTCTGCTAAGTGAGAGGAGGAAGAGAGGGAAGAGAGGAGGATGAGGTGGCAGTGGTGGTGGAGGGAAAATGCCAGTCTTTCACTTCTGTGCCCCCTCCAGTCCCGGCCTGTCCCTGTGAATGTCTCTCTTTTCCTAAATCTGTCTCCCTCTCTGCTGCTCTGTCATAGGAGGGTGGTGCAGAGATGTTAAAGGCAATACCTGTCCTTCCTCCTCCTCCACCTCCTCGTCCTCCTCCTCCCGCCCAAATAGAGAAGATTCCCTCTGGGAGAAAGGAAAAGCGAAAATCTGTCTACTCGGTTTCATTCTCATTACCTGAACTGAAGGTCAGCCTGTCAATACGTTCAGACACGTCCATCTTTAGACGATTGGGCCTTGGAATATGGTGCGTATAATATTTTTTAAAAAAAATGAAAAATTGCTGCACTTGTGCCACAATCTTTAATGTCAAGCTGAAGCTCCAGAACTGCAGTTTCAGTCCAGATGCACTGAGGTGGAAAGGGTATGTTTCGAATAAAGAAAACAGTGAGAAATGATCTGCATGTTGATGAGGTATTTATCTCCCACTTGACAACATTTTCAAATATCAACTTTTGCATATTTATACATCCGGTGGATAACTTCCTTTACATTTTCAGTGTTTCTCATAGTGTAGCCAAAAGTTGGGACTTTTCCACAGATGTGTGTTCATGAGTGAACTGGATCACCTGTAAACTGGAGAGATGCTGAATTGACATGACATTTTTTATTGTTGTCATTATGAATCAGCACATATTTCAGACTTTGTAAAAAGGAAAATAAATGTTGTTGTCATTTTACGATGCTTTGATCAATTTCTGCAGCTGCTTTTGATTCAGTTTCCGAAGAGTTTACAACGTGTACAACTTTGAGCTACTTTTACACCACACTACTACATCTCAGAGGCAGATATCGTACAGTTCACTCACTACATTTGTCCGACAGCTGTAGTTGAAAGATTTTTGCTCAAATTGTTGTGTTAAATGAAGGATGAAGTCTTCCTTAATGTGTTGAGAACATTCTCCTGCTTCTTAAGTTAAATAATCTCATAAATAATCAGTGTTGGGAAGATTTAAACTACATGTAGAACTACATAGCTTAACTACAATTTGCTGTAACTACCTGGTAGTTAAACTACATTCATATGTTGTGCTGCGTCAAGTATTTCAACTACTTTTTGGGTCATTTTTTGTAGGCTAACTACTCAATTTATAAACCCATGCTAGGCCAATGAAAAAAAAAGAAAAAAAAAAGTCGACTTCAAAGAAATCATCAGATGAGTCCCCACAAAATGCTTTCAAATCTTTACCCAAAATGTCCAAAGTGTTTGTGGAGTTCAACATGGTGTCCCAGCCTGTGCAGCATGTGAGCGACTTTTTAGTGTTGGTAAAGATGTTTTTAGCGCCGAACCGGCTGTGTGATAAAAACTTTGGAGAGACTGCTCATATGTCGTGTCGACAAGCGATTCTGCCCTGGCATCTAGTTCTAGTGCCTCAGTGTTAGTGCCTCTGAAGTTCCTGTGATGTTGACCAAAAATGACAGCTTTTGTTCTTTAAAAAACAAAACTTGAGTTGAGAGACATATTTCTGCTGGCATGTAAATTTTTGTAGGCTATTATATTTTGTTTTATATACACCATATGTTGATTTATTTAATGCTGAGTTAATTGAGTGTAAGTAGTTGAGTATAAGTAGTTGATAAAGCTACTTTTTTTAGCCGTAGTTTGTTTTACAAACTACATTTCTCCAGGGGTAGAAATTCTAGTAGTTCAGGCTGAACTACATGTAGTTTAACAAGCTACGCTTGCAAAGTAGCTTCCCCAACACTGATACGTTCTTTAAAAACCCTCTCGGATATCTGGAAAATGCTTTGTCACGAAGCTGGAAACAGATTTAGACTTTTTAGAGATGAGTGGTTCTCACAGGATGACCAAAATCACAAACATGTGACGATCTTATAGAAAATGATGCATTGAACAGACCATCCAACAGAATATAACCAGTTAAAATGAGCTCAACCTTAAACATTTATAGTAGTAAATGTACGCATTAATGCAGTGGGGAACATTTTACTCTAGAATGAACACTGTAAAGTTTTGAATGCATGACTTGGTGTTTTCACAGTGTTTTAGTAATTTTACTTAAGTGAAGGATCTGAGTACTTCTTCTATCTCTACTGTATTCAGCTCTCCAGGTACAGTGGTGGTTTGGTTAGAACGTCTTCGTATTGTTTTAACAATTCGGTGCAACTTGACAACTGAAACATTCTTCGTCTGCACTTAAAGGACTGTTTGATGAAGGTGGATCGCTGCAATCAGACTGAATCAACAAAGGCTTGCAGCGGCTCCAAATTTCTCTTCGGATCATTAGAGATGAAACACAGTTGGATCTCACCAGTGAAGCCGTTCATTCGTGTTCTTTGACAAAGTTCAGTTGAATATTAATGAGGTCTTGTTGTTTCCCCAGTTGACAGAAATAAGAGGGAAGAATACTCATCTTTGATGTCATGTCAGCGTGCAGCCCATTAAAAATATTTTTTACCAAAACATAAAGAAAGCAAACCATTTCCACAATCATTTCAGAGTCAACAAAACCTTTGTTAAAATACCTGCTTGAGAAATAAGTGAATTGACTCAGTTTCATTAGTTTGCGCTTCAAAGCGTCTCAAGAGAACCACTTTATGACTGAATTTGAGTTATTCTGTTTTCTCTGGTGTCTTTTAGGAAAACACAGAATATCAAAACGACAGTCAGAGAATCAAAAGTGTGTTTCTTATTATTTTACTCATTTGGTTCCCTTGTGAAAATCATGCTTTAAAACGCGGGATAGAAACATTAATACGGGCTTCTACAGTCGCATCCATCGTTAGGCAGTTCCTCACTCATGTTGTTATCTCTACACCAAAATATAATTAGCCAAAAGGTTAAAAAGCAGAAAATTGAAAAGTGGGTTATCAGATATCGGATATTAGTTATAAAATCAATATTCTGTTCTTTTTCTTGAGGAGTGTTTGAAGAATTTGCCAATTAGCTGATTCAATCTAATTTGGAAAGATTACACTTTTTTTTAAACACTTTCCCTCAGAATATTTCCCCTCACTAACAACTAACAACTTTCTGAAACCCATTTCCTTTAAACGTGTAAAGAATAAAAACAGGCTGAGCGTTCGGTTTTGGTTTGCAGGTGCCCAATCAACGTTGGAATAAATTGAACGACACACAGGCCTCCTCTATTTGCATTATAATCAAGGTGTACTCTCACTTTTCATTCAAATGTATTTAAACTTTGGTTGGCATAATTAAAAAAACATAAACACTATCATTGTCATTCCAGTGCAGCAATTGTTGCTTGGAGATGAATAATGCAAGTGGCTCAGATATTCACCAACTGTAATAACTGTTAATCCCTTCATTTTTTTTAATCTGGCGCCATCATCCATGTTTGTCCAATATTTAGGATTATGACCAAACGCCTGCAAACCCAATGACAATCCCATCAGCCTTAGCATGCTAAGATTTGTTGATTAGCACTAATCACAAGCGAACGCACTAAACTGAGATGATAATCATGGTTAATATGGTAAAGACCCGTGTCATGCGAGAGCATTAACCTTGAAGCAGTGCTGTGCCTAAATACAGCGTCAAAGAGCTGCTAGCATGGCCGTGTAGACCTCGTAATGTTCACTTGCAACAGTTGCTATAAATTGAGTGAAACATGCTTGCCAATGAAAATAAAGCTCCGGGAGAAGGCTGAGAAAATGGCCGTAGAGCGGACGCACTACCATAAGTACAACTCTGCAGGTAACGCGAGCAGCTGATGGTGAAAAGTGACACGGCTACATGTCAGACCATTCCACTGTTATTTATGTGGATGATTACATGCCAGCCCGTCGACACACTGTAGTGTAAAAATGTCAGTGTCACTTGTCATTGTCAGATGGCCGGTCCTCATGTCTTTCTGTCGCCCGGTCTCTCTCGGTCTATCAGTTGGAAAAGGTCACCTGCTCAGGAGGATCACATCCCTCTCTGGATGATCTCTTCATCATTGAGCTGCCACACAGATCACATCAGTATGTCCCCGCGCTGCTGACTCCTGACTTCCTCTTGTATATCACAGCTCACATCTGACAGACTTCATCTTTTGTCAAACGAGCTGCCCGCATATACAGCGCCAGCATACATAAAACATTTTATTAATTCACAGTTTAACAGTCTGAAATACAGATACTAGCACACTGGTGACATAAAAAAATAATAATGGCACGACAATTTCTTGCAGAATATTGTGACATCACTGTCAAAACTTCATCATTTCATCCTGTTAGAGACTTGTGTCCAAATTTTTCGCAACTATAACATGAAGCGTTGTGTAAGGGCCGAAAAAAGTGTTGTTTTTTTTCAAGTTACATTGACTTTGACCAACAAAATCTAACCAGTTCATTCCATGTGGACATTAGCGCAAAATTCAAACAATTTCCCTCAAGATGTTGAGATAGTGAAGAACAGGATGGACAGACAATCTGCACCTGTTGCCTGGAATAAGAAGGACAAAAAAAAGATGTTTCTCTCCTCGGGAATGAGGGATTATATCTCTTTTGTTATTTATGGCCATTAGTGAATCATCAAATTATCCAGATTCTCTCAGTGTTTCTTGTAACATCAAACATAACAGAGTATTTATAACATTAAAAGCCATAATTCGTGTTGTAATATTTCACCAATAAAACATTTAAGTGTATGTATCATCTTTTCTCCCTGAGCACAAATGGAACTGTTAACACTGACAGTCCATAACGAAGACAGACAGGCTGCAGTGTGTCCATTTAACAATACAGCAACAGTGCAGAATAACTCAATGAGTTTTGATTAAAAAAAAGAAAAGAAATGAGCTACAATTCACTTTTATTCATGTGGATATTACAGAAATGCTGGTGCACTGAGAGGCTGGGCGGGGTTTCCCTGGTCTTCACGCTACCTGCTGCCAGGTGATTTCGTCAGTTCGACGTAGTACGTGGCTCCTGCTAGTCGCTTCAAGAGCCTCTTCTCATTGTTCTTGTGTTAGAGATCTAACTTTGCTTTGTTTTGCCCTCAGTGATCACCTTCGTTTCCAGCTGCCAGCGGCTCTGCTTCCAGTGACCCAGCCCTCAGCACCTCTGCAGCCACCAGCCTTGTCCTGAGCTCTCCTGAGCCCCTCACGCCACGCTGTCCACCAGCGCCACCGTGCCACTCTCCCCTGCATAACCCCTGTGAAGTATCAATACATCTCCTTGAACTTGTCCTCTCGTCTCTGCATCTCAAAGAGGTCCTGATTTGGCCGTGATTACCTTTGACCCAAATTGACTCCTCTTTCCAACATATGAGCCTGAAAGCCCCTCACCTCTTGATCTGGCAGACCCTTCTCCTCTCCATCGAGCAGGAGGATGATGTTTTTCGGAGACTTTCTTTTTGTAATTCACAACAAATCACCACATCTGGTTCTTTTCCCCCCTCAAAAGAAGATGCACTCCTTTTCCACAGGTCAAACGAGGTCAAAAACGATAGAGTCTTCTCTTAACCCATCAGGGGAGAGATACATTCTCCAGTTGGGGGAAACCTAATCCAGCCCCCCCCCTCCTCACGTGTCAAACTGTATTCATGATGGTGTTGTTCCTGGGTCTGACATTCAAATCCCACTGCAGTCTCTATACTCGTTCAGATTTTCTAATAAGTTCTGAATAATTAATAAACTACAATCTCATCTTCTTAAATCGAATATATTAACGAACAGTTGGATAAATCCATAAAACTGAGGTTGTCCACATTTCTCTATGTCACTGTTAAGCCAAGATGAAGTTTTATTGCTTAATGAGTTTGAGGTCTGGGAGAAACCAGCCCTCCCTTTGGTGATTGGAACAGACTCTCAGAAAATCTGTGTGTTTAATACTTTATTTACCAGTAAAATGTCTCACATGTTTTGTTAAGATAGAACTAGAAGGAATATGTATAAGTCCTTGGGTCTACTGTATATTCAAGTGTTTGATGCCTCAATCATGTTTTACTTCTTTTTGAATGATAAGTGAACTAATCAGTCCCACCTGTTAAAGCCATGGTGAAGTTCTGGGAAAGGTGAAACACGATGTTGAAACATTACAAATAATAGTTTAGCTAAATTAAAGTTTTGTGAGTCTAAACTCATATCACAGAAGGAGTGACGCTGTTAGCCGCCCCCCCGGGTCCTGCAGCAGGGCCGTAAATCGAGAGCCATGCTCTCTGCTCTCTCTCTGCTCTGCTCTCTCTCTGCTGACCTCTCTACTTCTTCACTCTCTCTCTTCTCCTCTCACTCCTCTATCTCTCCTCTTCATCTCTTTCATTCTTATTTTATTTTCAAAGTATAATCTTTACTTTATTTTTATTTTTGCGTCAAGCTCTAAGACAAGTGAATTGAATCACTCCTTTAAGTGCTTCACTTTTTATTTTTAACAGAACAAAGTTCTTACTTTTAGATTTTTAATATATCGTTAAAGTATCAACGCCTAGTTCAGAAGAAGTTTAAGATTCAGAAAACGAAAAAGTCTTTATGAAGAATATCCTCATTTGATGGAGACCTTGCAGTGATTGGCTGCTTCAGAAGCAACACACGTGGTCTCCCACGAAAGAGAGACTTTGTGTTCTCCCAATCGAGGCCGACTCTGCCCCCAGCGCTCCCAAAGCAGACATCCCGCTGGGCCTTTGGACCGAGAGTTCTTCAACACAGAAGAATGAGAATGAGAATGAGTTGGCGTCTGAGTTCTGACTTCTGTCTAAAGTTCTTAAGAGAATTGAAATTAGGGTTTCCTTAGTATTAAACATTACTCCCGTAAAATTTAATTGAATAAATTAGTTTGAAATTGACTGAAACTGTTCAAGCCAAACTTGTACAGTTGGATTTGAGTAATTTCCTCCGGATTATTCAAATAGTTAAACAACGGAGGTGGTGGCCCATTTACGGTGTATAATTAATCACCGGTAATTAATAACCTTTATTATTAAGTAGTGTATCTCCTACACACTCAACTCCGTGCCTTGTTGTCCACTTATGGGTGCTACGAAAACTACGCATTGAAACACTGTTAACAGAAAATACTACTGAAAAATGAAGTAATTGTACATCACATTCTCTCTAGCTTGTTAGGAAAGCATCAAACACAACAAGACAGGAAATGAAAAAAAACACTCAACTTCCACTTAATTGTAACTCTTAAGTTTAGGTTGTGAACAGTTTCGTACACCGCTGCACTTTCCCATTAATTCCGGAGCAGAAGTACTGTAAACAAATGAGACAGTAAGTGGAGAGCCCACAACCTCCTCAGGGCCGCGGCGCTGCACTTTACAACGTGTCCCACTCCATTAGTTTTGGCGGATCATCTGCTGGGCTTTAGCACAGCGTTCTTATGAATGAGGTGTATTTATTCTGTACAGCAGTAAATCCAACAAAAAAAGGCCTTAAATTCAACTGCACATAAAGTAAAAGAAAGATCCGCCTTCTCCATTTCCCGTTTTATTATGCTGTCCATGTGTGGCAGCGAGTGTGAAAACTTGCTCCCTTGATATTTCTTTGGATGAATGTTCTATGATGTAAACCAGGCATGTAATGGCAAACGTGCAGATTCGGAATGTAAACTTTATATTCTAGTAATATAGAAAATAAATACATTGAGATGTGAACGTCAGTGGAAAACTATAGGAGAGCGGGAGGGGGAAACCAGAAGCCTGAAGGAGGAATCATTATTTATAAAATGGGTCCGTGTCTTATGTGCATTAGTGTCGAATACAAAGTGCGCTGCTCGCTCTCCTCAGGCGGGAGGGGATGAATATAAATGACGGTATGTTACTTTGTAAGAATCCAGGCATGAACAACACACACATTCAAATACACACACTGACATCTGTGTAAATGTACAGGTACACACATGTATGAACTCTCACACGCACACACACACACACAGGAATGACACGCTACACTACACACAGAAACATTTTTAAAAACACACTTTCAAGCAGCAGTGTGTGTGTGTCTGTGTGTATGAATCCAAATGAGGCTTTTTTTACTGAACGCTTTTTTTATTATAGTGTTTGTGCTTCCAGATGTGCGTGCTTTGTGTGTGTGTGTATAAACCATGTGCACGGCTGCTGATAAGGACTGTCCTGGGCTGCCGTTGGTCGTTGGTCATCGAGGAGATGACCCCCCCGAGCCAGAGCCGAGTTTACAACCACATCACGGTTGGCTGTTTTTCTGTTCCTCAGTCTTTTTTCTTTTGGACCCTCAGTCTCTTTAAACCAATCCACTCCCTGTTGATCTTTCATGTCTCTTAGAAACTGATAGCCCCATATTTCATAAACACACGAACCTGGACGTGGAAACAAAAATCCACCAAATTGTTGCTTTCCTCCTCATCCCTATTGTCCACCAACAATCAGTTTTTACGTAATTCTTCCTTAAAAATAATCTTGAATCATCTGCTCTGTTCTTCCCAACTCAGTCACATGACTCACAGATAGACTAATACTCAACTCTGAGCTCATGATGTTTAACCCACGACAGTCTAGGTCTTGAGGGAAACCTGACCTTTTTAAATTTTCGGGCCAGGTCAGGAGTTTTTGCTTGTTGGAACCAGTCCTCTTGTTCACGCTGAGCACAGAGAGGTCCCATCCCTTCCTAATGCAGATTCAGTTGTCGGTGATTGGGGACAAAATCCAAATCAATGTGTGCAAAGTCCATCAGAAGTTAATATCAGGTTCAAAATACAGAAAAGCTGCAAGGAGCTAATGAACCATCTTTATGTGGACGCTTGGACTGAACCACATGGAATACTTCAGAAAAAGGTCATATTCCAAGGCTGGACTTTAAATGAAGTTTGTTAAAGTAAGTTCGGGAACTAAGACCACGCCTCGTACGCATCCCATTTCCGCACCAGAAGTACTTAAGCACACCGCATCCGTTTCCTTCTCCTTGACTCAGTCTTCACACGACCGTGACAGACCGTCAGCGAAAGAAAAGCAAAAGCAAAAGAACGCTTACCTTAACAATGGACCAGCTCCTTCTCTACCCCTCGGACAGCGACACATTTGAAGGAGATCAACAACAGGCGAAGCTACTCCAGCCAGGATTCACCCCGCCAACAATCCGACGGCGCCTCAGCCGCAAACATCTCCGACTGGACAGTCGCTCTCCTCAAGCACAAACTCAGCCAACTCAATATCCCTTTCCATCGCTCCGACAAGAAAGCAAAACTTTTTCAACTCCTCACGGACTCTCAGCAAGACAACACTCTCCCTCGCCAAGCTTCCCGAGCGCTTCCGGGTTCGCAGCGCGTCCGCAGCAACGTTGATGACGTCACAGCGCGCCGCACAGCCCAAGACGCTCAGCCACCGTCATCAGCCCTCTTCGAGGGCCAGGTCGTATCATACTCTGCACAGGCTCTTCCTGTTCCAGAGTCATCTCAACCTTCTTTTCTTCCTCAGCCCTCACAAACAACCCGAGCACACGCATCCCTCCATCCCAGCATCCTTTCCTCTTCTCTTGTTCCTGCTTTTCCTATTCCATCTTCCCTGACCACCTCAGTGCCTCTCACCTCGATACAGGCCACCTTCGTCACCCAGACTGCACCCCAAACAGCGACTTACGCCGGCGCCGCTGGTCAAAATCCTTCATTTCCTCCTGTTTCTCATTTTCCCCCTCCCTTCCCCTACCCCGCGTCTTCGCAGCTCGCCCTTCTCTTAACTGCGACTCCTGCGGCGCACCATCCCACCCAGCCACAGCATGCACCCTCTCGGCTCCCCTGCCACGCACCACCCAAGCCCAAAACAAACGGAACCCCGCCGTTTTCTGCAGCCTGCCCACGGCAGCCCCCCCACCATCCATCACCCCGAAACCAGCTAACACCCAGCCAACCCCCCCCGGTCCCCTTCCCAAAGGCGTGGATAAGCGAGGAAGACCTATCCTTTACCAGGGGGGGAGGATGGTGTGCAATAACTACAACGACCTAGGGTGCAGCGCCTCTAGTTGCCGTTTCCTCCACACCTGCTCTTTCTGCGGCGGCGCCCACTCCAGACCCACCTGCCCTCACAACCCCACCAAGCACAGCCTGTGCAAGTATCTCAATACACCAGTCAAAATCAACGCTCTCACTACCGCCTTAAAGAACCATCCAGACCGCCAGTTTGTTAACTTCCTCATCCAGGGTTTTACACACATTTTCCACCCAGGTTTGCAGGTCATGCCAGATTCCTCCTACATATGCCACAACCTGCAGTCAGCCATCACCGAGCCTGATATAGTTGACCAACTCCTGGATAAGGAAGTTAAAGAATCCTTCATGATCGGCCCATTTTCCAGCCCACCATTCCCAACATACAGAATCAGTCCAATCGGCATAGCCACCAGAAAATACTCAGGAAAAAAGAGACTAATAATCGACCTCTCATCCCCCCACGGATCGTCTGTCCCAAGCATCAATAGCTTAATTCCCAGTCCAGATTTCTCAATGCAATATACCTCAATCGACCACGCCATCTCCCTCATCCGCCTAGCCGGCCAAGGAGCCTGGCTATCCAAGGCCGATATTACCAGCGCTTTTAAAGTCCTCCCCATCCACCCCGACTTCTGGGGTCTCTTCGGCGTCCTCTGGAAGGGCGCATACTATTTCGCAGTTCATCTGACCTTTGGGTGTAAAAGCAGCCCGAAAATATTCGACTCTCTATCTGAAGCGCTCTGCTGGATTCTGACAAATAACCACAAACTCCCCCATGTCCTCCACCTCCTCGACGACTTTCTTGTCGTCACGCCGCCATCTTCACCCCCATTACATGGCCTAAACACTCTGATCTCCACATTCCTCGAACTCGGAGTTCCCCTAGCCTCAGAGAAAACAGAAGGCCCCAGCACTTCCCTGGAGTTCCTGGGCATCACCCTAGACTCTGTTTCACTACAAGCATCCCTACCTCCCGAGAAAACCCACCGGATCGCCCTACTCATTTCTAACTTCCTCCTGGCCCACACATGCACCAAACGGCAACTCCTCTCGCTACTAGGCCACCTCAACTACGCCATCCGTATCATCCCCCAAGGCCGTTCTTTTTTGTCACACCTCCTCTCCATAGCTGCTTCTGTCCCATCTCTCCATGCCCACGTTCCGCTGGATGAAGCATGCAAGATGGAGCTAAAACTGTGGCATCAGTTCCTTTCGTCCTGGAACGGAATCTCATTCTTCTACGACGACCACGTCACCAAACCGGAAGACATACAGTTGTTCACAGACGCAGCCCCTTCTGTCAGCTTCGGCGGCTATTACGGCGGCAGATGGTTCTCAGCCACATGGCCGCCCGAATTCTCTTCTCTCACACCTTCCTCAACGATTTACGAAATGTACCCAGTCCTAATAGCAGCCATCCTTTGGGGCCACGAATGGTCAAAGAAGACAATCGCCATATACTCCGACAACAGCGCCGTCGTTGACATAATCAACAAAGGGCGGTCGCATTGCCTAGACATCATGCTGTTCATGCGCAGGCTCACCCTGGTCTCAGCCCAACATCAATTCATCCTCCGTGCCTCCCACATCCCGGGCCATCAAAACTCAGTCGCCGACTCACTTTCTCGTTTCTCTTTCCAGAGATTCAGACAATTGGCAACAGCCTCTGAACCTCTACCGACCCCAGTCCCACCGTTTTCAGCCACCATCTTCAACTTACCCCGCAATTGGAACATCTAGTCTCCGCCTCCCGAGACACCATCCTCAACAGCGTCGCTCCACGCACGCTCTCATCCTACCTGACCGGATGGAACTGTGACAAAACCTTTCACTCCACCTACAGCCTTCCTTTCCCTTCCTTCGACGTCCTCACACTCTCCAACTTCATTACGTTCGCTCATTCCGTCCTCAAGATAAGATCATCCACCATCCAGGTCTACATCAGTGGCATTAACTTTTTCTCTAAACTATCCTCTGGGGCCCCATGTCCAGCCTCATCCCACTCACACATAAGCATGCTACTGAAAGGCCTACGCAAGGCCGAACCTCGTCCCACAAATCGTCTGCCCCTCACTTCAGACCTCCTCGCCCGCTGCATTAGCACTCTCCGTTCTGGCTATCTGTCTCCACCCATCGACAAAGCCCTCGAATCCATGTTTTTATTGGCATTCTTCGGCTTCCTGCGCTGCGCAGAATTCACCGCTCCATCCCTCGTCTACCAACCAACTCGTCACGCCTCTCTATCCGACATTTCCATCCAGTCCGCCGACACCCTCATCTTCCACCTCAAACTCAGCAAGACCAACCAGTCTGGCCAACCACAACCCATCTACCTCTTCCGCCTAGACTCTTTCTTAAGTCCATACGAACCCATCCGCAACTACGTCACTTCGAGACTAGCCAACCAAGCTTCCCCTCAAGACCCTCTGTTCGTCTCTGAAACAGGCCGAGTCGCTACGCGATCCTGGTTTCACCACCATTTCCGCCAAATCCTCTCCAGATCCGGAATACCCCCCGAGCCTTATTCCGGTCATTCTTTCCGCATAGGAGCCGCCTCCACTGCTTCCAGACAGGGAATCCCCGACCACACCATAAAAATCCTCGGCCGTTGGTCTTCCCCCGCATATCTCACATACATTCGCCACAACCTGAATGACATTAGAAACGCCCACGCACACCTTTCCACCTGAAGTCCTCTTGGGGATCATTCCCATTAAAGGGAAGCGTGGAGACGGCTCCCCCATCCAGAGTCTCGGCTTCCCGAATCCACTCTCATCCCACCGCGACCGACCTACGCCGGTCCACCAACCTTCTCCTCCATCGCACCGCCTACAACCTGACTCCCCCCTTCATCCCTTCATCCCTCCATCCCTCATCCCTCACCCTCGACCCTCCTCATCCCTCTACCCTCGACCCTAACCTCATCCCTCCACCCTCGACCCTAACCTCATCCCCCTACCCTCGACCCTTACCTTCCAACCCTCCAACCCTCTATCCCTCCTCTCGAACCCTCAATTCATCCCTCTTACACATCGTCGATCCTACAAATTCATGCCGTTCAATAAACCTCTCTAAATTCATATCAGTATTTGGCGTGGTCTGTGTTAGTGAAATGAAGTTTGTTAAAGTAAGTTCGGGAACTAAGACCACGCCTCGTACGCATCCCATTTCCGCACCAGAAGTACTTAAGCACACCGCATCCGTTTCCTTCTCCTTGACTCAGTCTTCACCATCCCTCCCCCCCAAACCCCTTTTTCTTTTCCTTCTCTTCTCTCCTCCATCTCATTACAGGAACCACCGGGGATCATTCCCATTAAAGGGAAGCGTGGAGACGGCTCCCCCATCCAGAGTCTCGGCTTCCCGAATCCACTCTCATCCCACCGCGACCGACCTACGCCGGTCCACCAACCTTCTCCTCCATCGCACCGCCTACAACCTGACTCCCCCCTTCATCCCTTCATCCCTCCATCCCTTCATCCCTCTACCCTCGACCCTAACCTCATCCCTCTACCCACGACCCTAACCTCATCCCTCCACCCTCGACCCTAACCTCATCCCCCTACCCTCGACCCTTACCTTCCAACCCTCCAACCCTCTATCCCTCCTCTCGAACCCTCAATTCATCCCTCTTACACATCGTCGATCCTACAAATTCATGCCGTTCAATAAACCTCTCTAAATTCATATCAGTATTTGGCGTGGTCTGTGTTAGTGAAGTAGCTTTCATTATCTAAAATGTCTGTGGTCAGACCGCAGATGTTTGACCGCATGAAGTTGTTCAAATCAAAGAAACAATCCTTATTATCACACTCCAAGTAATGGCAGATAAAGCAGAAAGTCCTACCTCATCTCGCCCACTCTCTCCTTGGGTTCATTGTAAATTCTCCTGTAGTTTAAACCTTTCTTTAATTCCTTTTAATAAATAATACCTTGTCTTATCATTTCAACCTTTGTACCTACACATCTTCATTGCCATTCTTTGTTCATATTCTCCTTTCAGAGAAAATGGAAGACGACTGCTTTTCTCTCTCCTCTCTCTGGCCTTCTCTCTCCCTCTGACTCACTTTCTCTCACTTCGCCTCTTCCTCTCCCAGGACAGTCGCTCAGACAGAAGAGTCACAAACCACATTAACCTTTAAGAGCTAAAAATCAATGTCCTGTTGTTAATTTGGGCTAATTTGCTTCCACTTAGTTTTACAACAGCTTTCTATTTTTTCTCCACCCACTGTGAATTTTACACCGTCTGTTTGCAGCTCGTGGGGACATATGGCGGCTCTATCGCCTGCACGTCTCCAGACGTTAGGTGCTTCTCGTCCGTCCTCTGTTTTCAGTTCCCTTTGAGGTCGGCTGAGCTGCAAGAAATTTCATTTAAAATGATGTTTTTTGATTTTGCTGGTTATGAAGATACGGGCACAGAAATCTAAAGAAGTCTCAGAGATGAAAAACACGTCTTAGCAACTTACAGTACTCACACACTACAAGTCACAAATTATTCTCAAGAGACAAGTTTTTGTTTGTAGAAAAATAAGATTATTTTGGTGAATATCGGTGCATTTATTATGCAGGTATACACTTCCTGCTTCTGCTGATATCATATAATAGTATATTTTTTTCTGCAGGATATGATGAACAGTGCCTCCTGGATACCCAACACTTTTATTACTTCTTAAGTTATATGCTTGTTCGACCTACCAGCCTTTTTCACAACACATCCTTATAACTAAACAACTCAATATGTTGTCACCATCTCCCAAAACCTCATCACATCACTGTTCCCAAAACAACCTGGACATTGAAGAGTATCATACTAGACCTCCCTACAGTCGCACTCTAAATTAGGTTTGTTGTGAAAATATAATTGTACAACTTGATTGAACAGAAGAGAGTAATTCTGAAAGCAAAAGGCTGCAGGTAAAACTACCGACTGGGCTTCTAACTGTGGGGGATTTAACAGTTAAAGATGTAAAAGGCATGAGAATTAGATACACCATGAATATACTGCTTTTTCAAACCTACAGTCTGTGACTTGACAGACAGAATCCCACATATTCTGGCAGCGCACCCGTTTGTGAAAAACATCACAGAGCACAAAAGAGAGCAAAGACTTTGCGAAACAGCCCTCGGAAGTACTGAGACAAGACTTAACTGATCTATTGACCGCAATGAGCTCCTTGAATACTGAGGTGTCCATCATCTGCCCTCGAAAACTGGTCAGAAGAGACGTTGATAGATTCAGCACATTGTTGGCACTAAACACCTGCCCTGCACTTTATTGACAAGTTCGACTTCCCTCGGGCTGAAGACATTGTTTTAAGGCTTTTTAAAGAAAGTTGGATTTGGCCTCTGTTCCCGAAACTGTCCTCCTCCTGTTTCCTCTCCTCTCGTTCTTTCAGTGACTTTTCAGACAATCCCAGCAGCTGGAGGCCAGGCCGATCAAATGAGATCATACCTCAACACATTTTGAAACGTGGCAGCCTTTGAGGATCTAAAATAAAGCATGGCTCAGAACATATTCAGGTTTTTTTTTTTGGTTGATAGTTTGTGAAAAAAAGATGATAACACTTGCAGACTTCAACTTTAAAACATACGCCACATTACTAAAACGAGGAGGAGCCCAGAATCCAAAGTACATCACAGAGTCTCGTCTTGTTGGAATCAGCTACTTGAGATTTTGGAGCATCGTCCACATTTGTTTTTCCAGCAGGTGCGTTGCCCTCACCTGCTGACCTCGCTGATGTCGGCAAGAGCAGAACAAGAGAGGCCATCTCGCAGCGGACAACGCCACGGGAGAGCAAATGTTTGTGCATGTGTGGCTGCATGATTATCACCTCCAAAGCCAATTCGTCAGCTCTCGGAGTGTGTGTGAGCGCGCATGGGGTGTGTGTGTTCAGTGCCTACTTGATAATCAACAGCAGAGTTTGCACCCTTGTCATTGCAGGATCTCATGTAGATACATTGGAGCCACGCTGCCTGTGGACAGAGCCTGCTCCTGAAATCCATAATGGATCTGAATCACAGAGACTTCTGAGATGCTGCGTGTGTGTGATTATGTATGTGTGTAGGCAATGTTTGTGGACTCGTGTTTGTGTTTGTATGTGAATTCACAAAATTGCCCTGCCCTGCTCTGTCAGGCAGACCTCCTTACGGGGGAAATGCATTATGGATGACACCGTGTCACCATCAATCGGCCTCTGAACTTAGGAAGAGCCTTTAGGTCCACACCCTTGTTCACAGTGTATAAAGATGGATGGACTGATGGATGAAAAGACTGGAATTATGAATGGATGGATAAGTGAGTGGATGACTGTTGATGGCATCCTCTTCAGCTGAGGTGTGACATCAGCTAGTTTAATTAGCTTGTCTCCCGTTCATGAGTAATGTACGCTTCCATCTGCGTGGTGAGACACAACTCGTACCAAAATGATGGGAGAGGAAATATGTGGGAATATGTGTTAACAGTACCTTTAAGTTTACTGAGTGGAAAAAAAGGAACAGTGGAACAGAGTAGCTCATCAAAGAGTTTTTATCAGTTTTTCGAGTAAAATGTTGTAGTGACTGATTATCTACTAAATGTTCAGTTTGAAAAAGGTTGTAAAAAACAGAATGTTCATATTGGAACAGCAATAGTTCACATAAATACACAGATAAAACAGGTTTACTGCCTTACATTTGGCATCTACACGGAGGAAGAATATCTATATAATATATGATTATTCAAAAATGAATCAGCCTCTATCTGAAATCTGTATTTCCTGAATAAAGTTTGTGTAAGTAGAATGAAAGCAGTATATTGTCGAGTCTGTGTATTATTCTGGCTTTATATTTTTCTCTTCTCAGCCGCAAAAAATGCGCCCAGCACTGCGGAGGCTGCCACGTTTCGTCTCATCTCGTCTCAGACGACGTGGGAGTCACAAGTGTTTGAGTCAGTTTGTGTCAGTATTGGAAGGAACACTCACCTGTGTTGATTTTTTTTGAAGGAGGGCAAATTGCTCCTGATTGCAGTCTGTCACCTCTGAACCTGATGGATTATTCATGGCGGGTGTTGAAGAAGTGATAGTGACATGCCGTGTGTATGTGTGTGTTAGTGTAGTTTTACTTGCATGAACACCAGTGTGTATGTGTGCAAGTGAATTGTCCAAAAGTCGAATCTTAAACTCTTCAAAACACATTATGTCATTAAGTAATCGTGATGTCATCAGTAGTACCATCACCATTTATTTTGTGTTCAGATATAAACGCAGGAATGAAAACTTCAATTAATTTAGAAATAAAACTTCAATCATTGCTAATTCGTTGCCTTTGTTACGCCTCTTTGATGATTCACAGTCTGATGATTGTAGCAGTTTAAAGTTGGATCCCTTGAGATCCTTCTTCTTTAATGTCCAGCACTCACTGCTGTGTTGGCAAGCACATTTGATTTAATTTGAGATTCTGCAAGTTTTGCTCTTAATTTGCCAATTTGACCATCATGGCTATGACAGCGCTTGCTTAAGTAGTTATTCTTTTCCTAGTTATTCTATCATTTATCCTAAACAAACCAGACTGTCAGGGCTAATGTGGTCAATTACGGCTGGGCGTCAGCACAGTCAACTGAGTTTGGGGCACTGGAGGACCAAATGTAACCTGGCTCTGCCCCAAGTATCTGCCTCCATTTTGTCATTTGGTTTAAGGGGTTCAGATTATTATTTGGGCTCAGAATCAACTTTCAGTCAAAAGTACTCAGGCCAACTTCGGTCCAGAGTCAGCTCACAAGCTTGGACCTGTGTTCCTGGGCCAAAAAGTCCTGCTTGCACAACAACACAGAAGTGTTTTCCGATGCCCCCTTTGGCTGTCTGATCGCTTGTGTCAGTGCCTTCCAAAACCGTTACAGATAACCGTTAGAGGTTGGGCTATAATAAGGCACAAAAACAGGCTTGAAGGTTTGGGTTAAAATAACATTTTTAGCCAGATGAATGATTGGGGATCTGGCCTGATCAATGTTAAACCAGTGTTGACTCAAAGGGTTCGGGTTAGTCTGGCCTGACATCCCCAACATTTCCCCATTGCTCAACGACTGAATATGTCGATTGCCAATGACTTCTGAAACAACATATATAACCGTTCCCACATTGACAAGGAAAAGTCTGAGATGACCAGTGACAGTCAAACAGGACTGAAACTTTGTTGTCATGTAAAATGAAATAATCCCAGGTTGGTTAGGTTTAAGTACAATAGCCATACTAATAAAAGTAAGTATGCTACAAGTCACATAAAAGTCATGTTAAAGATATGTTACGTATTTGATGTAGTTTAAAATTTTGCAATAAAAGTCACCAAAAAAAGTCTTGGTTTGTCTTTCCACAATCACCTCTGGTTTTGTCACAGTAAATCATTGCCAAGTAAGATGTCAAATTACTCTGTAGGCTCTACATGCTGTTTTTACCTGCTGCTGATGCACAAATGTCTCTCGGTCCTCTGCCGCTTCACGCCTTCTCTCCCCCCACCTGCCATGTCTTCTAACGCCCAAAATCATTGTGCTGGTCAGACCCCCTGTAAATCGCCTCCATCCTCGATCCCCTGTCTCCAAACTGGCATCTGTCAGCTCCACAAGCCACATTCAGTGTCAGTCTGGTTTCCATTTGTTTTTCAGCGGGAGGTCGGTTGACTGGACGGTTGCCTTGTGACGCCCCTCCATCCCTGTCATCCAAAGTGGGGGCAGACTCCAGTCAGCTAATAGGGCCACGGCTACCTGAGCTACTGTACACGCATGCTTCTTGAGGGCAGGTAGACGCAACAACCAAAGATAGCTACAGTAAAGCAGCGTTAAATGTTCAGTACACTAAGCAGTAGTAAATGATTTCACTGCCCCCTAGTTTTAAAGCCACCCTTAAAGTTTGGTGTGAAGTTGAAAGGACTCATTGCTGACATCTTGGAGTAAAGTCCTGTGCTCGTTTCCCCCCGCCACCAACCCCATCCTCCTTCTCATGCAGACTTTGCTGCTTTTATGCTACAACACCCGAAATCCTTCTGAGCCAGCCCAGGTTGCTGCCCAACAGTAAATGTAAATATGAGTCGTACTAAGCTACAACCGACTTATACAGACGTTTTTCTGGTGAGGATGGGCTGTACTCTTATGACTCTAACACGAGAGGACTTTGTCACTTTAACATGCACATGAAATAGTGTTAGTTAGTTCAGTCATTACTATTCATTTCAACTGCTGATAGAAACATCAATTTAAATGAAATAGTCATGGGTTATCTGAATAATAATAACCTCAGACGTTATTTTGAGCTGCCGTATTCTGTCCTCATCTTTTCCCTCCTCTTTTGCATTTCCTCTTCCCTTTTCCCCCCTTTTCCTCAACGCCACCCATCTTCCCTCTCACCCTCCTACTCTGTGTTTCCCATTACGACTTCTGTCTCTTCTAATAGTCGAGTATCTGCCTGCGACGCTGATGAGGCCCATTAGCGCGAGTGAGCCGCAACAAAGGAGGATCACAGCTCTGCAATGTAATGTGATGAGCTTCCTCTCTCTTATCAATTCCAGGAAACATTAAAGGAGTACGGGAGGAAAAACTCTCATTTCATACACCCATAATTAAATGACACAGACGGGTTGATAGTCCCTGGACCATTGTGAATCTAAATTACACAAGGTAATGAAGAAAAGCACTTTTAAACCGGAGGTAAAAAGCCAGAGAGGCTTTGAAATCATCTTTATGCTTCTGCTGCATTTGCATGTTGTGTTTTACATTTATAAAGTTGTGGGAGCACATTTATCTGCAAAATAGAGAACTAACAACCTGCCCTGTTATCTTTATTTCAATTATAACTTTCTTTGATGTTCCATTTGGTTTTTAATAGAAAAAGGGTATACAGAGTACATGTCCGTGCAGCAATGGAAGTCTTCCTGACTGAATATTTTGAAATGCATACGCTCTCATGCATATAATGCAGTATATTGCCACAGACTTGTAGAGCCACTCTGACAGCTCTCTGCACACAGGCGCTTACTTATAGTTAAGGTACAGGGGGTCTGAGAGTTGGGCACCATGAATGTGGCAAGGTATGCTCAGGCTGAGTCAGTTATGGTTTGGACAAAATAAAACAATCTCACTCTCACTTTCACTTTGTGTTCAAACATACCAAAACATGACTTGGTTACACAAATAAAGCTCAGTAGCAAGATTTAGTGTATTCTTTTTAGCAGACTAGCTGGAGTGAGACCAGGTTTGGACTGGGTGGAGCTGAGGAGTGAGATACACTGATTTATTATCCATTTTACTTTAATTTGACCTAATTTACAAAATAAACATAATTCTGAATGAATGTTATAACATTTGCAGCTTTATCACAACACATATCTGTGTTGTTTGATTTTATATGCATATTTGTTTCTTGTCTGTTTAACTTATACATTGAAAAAGACGAGGACTGGAGCCTGAAGAGAAGAAAACAAATACAGCTTCAGTTCTCTGGGTGTAACAGATGAACAGACACTTTGAGAGAAGCTCAGCACTCCCTTGGTACAAAAGCACATCCGGCCTCCAAATTCATCCTCATTAGTTTCCCATGATGAGTTTAATGAGCACCTCGTTGGGAAAGGTTTGGCTTGGCCCGCTGTCCTCTGGGTCCTCTGGCATCACAAGCCCCAGAGCCCCTCAGATAGCAGAAGCTGATGAAGCGACATCCATCATCAAACAGAGGCGAGGGGAGTCGGTGAAGGAGAGACAGAGAGAGGAGACAATACCGAGACAGCGAGAGGAAGGAGAAAACGAGGGAGGACGACAGGGAACAAAGCAGATGGAGCTGAGAGAGGGTCTCCCAGCAGATGAGGGACAGGGGAGAGCTCATGATTAGCAGAGCCACATTCATCATCAAGCTGCGGAGAGAGAGAAGGTGAAGAAGAGAAGGAGAAACAGCAGGACAGACACACAAAGTGCTGAGAGAAAGCAAAAAAACCTTGAAACAAATTACTTTTGATGACAGGAAACAATGAACACATTGCAGAGACTAAAACATGTAACACAGCACCTGGCAGCCGCTGATGGATGAGAACACAACCAAACATAAAAGTGTCAAATGTCTGCTCACACAAGTGTGCACAAACTAACAATGCATTCTGTTCCACCTCAGTTAGACCACACGAGTATCAGCTTTCTGTAGATATTCTTCAAAACCCAGCTTCTGGAATAAATGTTGATTCTGATTCCACTTACAGAACCGAGATCTTGCCAATGTAAGCAAATAAATCACTTGCATTGAAAAATGTGTATCTGCTATGAGGTTTTATAGCCATCCATCTATTTTTTAACGGCTTATCAGAGTCCACTTTGCAGTGTTAGCAGACTAAGCAAGGTAGTACAGAGGCCAAATCTGACCAGCCACATCCTCCTGCTCCTCCCGGGTCAACCAAGGACACTTTAATCAGGAGAGACTCTTAATTTTTCTGAGTGAACATGAAGATATATTGCCATGAGTGCAAAAGAGAATGGCAAAGTCCTTGTCGGTTAGACTAAATCGTGATGAAGTAATATTTGGGGAGGTGACGAAGCTGACCCCCGGATGGAGTCTAGACACTGATGGTGGTGATGGAGGAAGAAAGATCCTGGAGATGTGACGACAGGGGAGCTGATTTGGGTGATAGATAAATACTTTATTTATCCTGAGGGTTAGGGTTAGGGAAATTCAGTTTCTCAGCTGCACGATAAACATCATCATTCAACAACAAGACAACAGATCATACAATTAGTGTATAGAGAATAAAAGGATAATTAAAGAAATTCAAGTTAATAAATAATAAAAAACAGTGACAATAAATAGCCCATGGTAATGAAAACGCAGGATTGCAGTGGAAAGTGCAAGTGCATACATGTGTGGGACATCATTCCCCTCGAATCTCAAATCTAGCCTCTGGATGAAGATCTGGAGGAGGATGGGGTGAAGGAGGGTCGCAAGACACAGATGCCTGAAATGGCGGCTGACAGATGAGAGGAGAGCGGCTTTAAGTTTGTTAGCAGAGACGTGATTGGCTGATAGTGCTGGAGGCAAATCTGGTTTGTTAAATGGAGAGAGTACATGAAGAAACACGAGAGGTTAACGAAAAGATAGTCTTCCTAATTTACTCTGAGCATCATTTCCAGGCTGTGGGATATGCACAGTTGGACATGCCAAGATAGCCCCAACAGATATCACTTTGTTAAGTGTTGTCCCTGAAATGTCATACTTAATGTTGCTCCAGGGCCATTCTTGAAGCTGACAAATCATGTGTCAGTAATATCATAGCGTGATGACTTGGGGGGAAAAAAGATGATAAAAATACTCACATAGAAGTCATGCTTTCATGTGTTGACGTTGTGAAAGGATATATTTTAATGCAAACCATGTTTTCCAATAATCCTAACCAAACAGCGACAGAAAACTTTAGAGACACAGAAAATAAAAAGTGAACAGTATAATAACATTTTACAAGCAGGAGTTGGTCTCCAATCTCCAGAGTGCCATTTGTATTATGCCCATACCTATGTATCATGTAAATTAGTATAAACTAGAGTACACAGTCCCATTCAATCACACACATGTTTTCAAAAACGGTGCCTGATAAACCTTTTCTTAGCATTCTGGAGGCATCTACATAAACATTTAAGGGCATTTAGCAGACGCTTTTGTCCAAAGCAACTTACAGTAATTCAAACATTCATACACTGATGGTGGTGGCTGCCATGCAAGGTGCCGACCAGCACATCAGAAGCAGTTTGGGGTTCAGTATCTTGCACAAGGACACTGTAGGACACTGTAGACCAGGGGAATCGAACCAGACACCTTCAAATAACTAGATGCTGGCTCTGCCCCTGAGCCACAGCCGGCCTTACATCTACAGATTCCTCCCCCTCTTCGGATTGGGGCATTTCTGTTTACCGTCGTCATTACAAATTAGTGCAAAGAGTGAGTTGACGGGTATATAGCTCTGCCAAATTCAGCCCGAGCAGACGTCTGCTCAACCAGAATAACTGAAGATGCCTCTGAGGGCCTTTAAGATAAAATTACTGATTTGTTTGACTCAGAAATCCTTAAATTGTCTCCAGAAGTCAACCCCTGGAGGGAAAGTTTTGTTGCAGAGGATTTCACTGATCTGAAGCCAAATGATATCATCACATCACCTGAAACAGATGGCCGGTCTCTGCTGGACTGACAGGCAAATCATGAAATTCTACTCTCATGTTCAATATTTGGAGATGGACAAAACCAGATGGTGCAGTTGAATAAACTGAGAAATGTTCAGCTGGAATTTGTCTGTAGGATTGTTTTCATGCAGCTTCAGCTTCTGCATGAGCTGATTTGGGGGAAAGTAATTGTGTCGCACGACAACAACATACGGTAGAGTTCTCCTCACACAGCACGCTCTCATTTCTCTGCAGCTGTTACAATGTGCTATTGCTCTTTCTCTTTTCACAGTACGTGAACCCCAGCCTCCAGGGGTTAGCTCCAGTGTATGACCTATCAAACCACCTCAACCGCCCCTTGACGTTGGGATTTTCACGATCTTTATTTACTGCACTAGTGGGAAACTTCAAGAAGTGATGCTAACAGGGTAACTACAGCCTCAAACCAGCCATTTTTGCCCCTTGTCCCTCGCCAATAACATCCGTCTCGAGCCACAAAAAACATATTCATGTCTTCTAATGAAGGTGGCGCAGCCTTGAGAGTCTAAATTAGCCTATCAAGATTATTAATAGGCCTGAATGAGCATTCATTTATATTTTCACATGATGTGGCAACTCTGCACTGGGCTACTTATGCTTATAGTATAAGGTACTTGAACTTCCCATTTCTTGTTCAATGACGCCATGTTTTGGTGCATTTATGAAACCAAAGAACATTAAATAGAAACAAAGTAGCAATATGTAGCTATATAGCAGACCTACTTAAGTCCTTCCTGTGCTTGTTAAAATGTATCGAATGAAAAGTAGCCTCATTTGATGCGGCTAACAGTAACAATACAATGTTAAAAATAGAAAAACACACCTTATCTTTATCTTCAGTCACATACGGGGACCGACCCTCGAGCTTGAGCGTAAAACACAATAAGGTTAACTCATGATCATTCAATTGATCGTTCTGTGTGTAGGATGCACATTTTTACTGTGAGAAAAGGCCTAAGAGAAAACATTGTTCATTTCCATGTAAAATGTCAAAGCCACAGGGAGCCACTGCAGAGGGGCGAAAGAGCGACATGCAGCTCCAGAGCAGCAGGTTGCAGACTCCTGATCTGAGTGCTATCATGGTGGTTGGTTCAGTCATGAGAGAAACCACTTTGATCCATAAATGTGCAAAGAAATCACAGAAAAACAATGCTCCTTGTAACTGCAGAACTTGCCTTAGGATTGACGGAGCTGGTGTAAACCCTTGTCACATAAGGAAACAGCACATTCATTGTTGTTAATGATGACTCAGTTCCATTGAGAGAGCATACACTGCCAAGACTTAGCTCACCTGAATCAAATGCAGTTGCTTTTAATGTTAAAAATAACACCTGTGCTTTTCCTGCTGTGAAAAACCAGCACCTGCAGCCAAAGACAGGCACTGTATCAGGAAGCAGGCCATCAGCATATATCTACACACAGTATGTTGGCCTTTATGTGAAATTGCTGCTGTTGCTACATTATTTCCTCACTCTTTTATCTTCAAAGATCAGAACATGTGTTTGCAAGCTACGATCTTGTGTTTCATCTGTGAAACAAACCAACCATCCTTACTGCAGCACATATAAGAAGACTATTAACTGTGATCACAGCCTGAGCTCACTACTCCACGTCCCCCACAGACTGAATTATCAGTGGCTAAAAGCTAAGAGATGGAGCTCGACCCAGGGGTAATGAAATATTTCTTCAAAGCTCTCGAAGTTGCAGGTTGGTTTCGGGGTTTCAAGGTTCTGAAACCAGGGGTGAAAATGTGGTGTCTCATCCTGGGATATGGGCTCATAAAAAACAATGTTGCTGCCCAGGCGTGGTCATTCAGAAGTCTGGGCTGAAAGTTAAAAGGTAGCGATTTCTCTCCGTTGCCTCTGGCTTTTACCTACTTGTTTAATGTTGAATTGGGAATTTTTTAGCTGTAGTTGTATTTAGAAAAACCTCCATTTTTTGATTTATAATCTCCTAAAGAATAAATAAAACACAGGCAGGAGCTTTGTTGTACCAGTTGTAAGGCAAACAGGAGGTCATACCAAATGAATATTAGAGAAAAGCCACAGGCGGAGGAAATATTTAGAGTCTTTACTTACATAAAAGTACAAATACCACACTGTAAAATACTTTTTTTTGCTTTAACATATCAATTTAATGTTGATTGACAACACTGTCTGTGTTTCTTTTTTTAAATTACAATTCTGTCTGCAACCATGCGCAAAAACTACTGGGAGAATAAATGTTGACGGGCCACCCAGCCAGGCTGCTGTCATGTCTCTGTTATACACTGTGGCTGAAAAGACTCATGTTGCCAGTTACGACTCTGTGGAACAAACTGAAAGCGATCCGGCTGTCTTTGCATCAGCAGTGCCAACTATTATGCCAATTTGGAAATGCAGGAATCAGAATTAGAATCAGAAATACAGCTGCTCATACAATATAATAAATAATGCTACAGTTGAAATATGGGTTTTGGGAAATGATTTGTCATCTGGGTGGTCTGTTTCCACTTTTACAGAGTACAAAATATTATCTTGAAAAATGACTTAATGTATCAACAGTAAAAGTGCTCTTCACAGAGAAATGGCCATTTGAGGTATTAATATACAAAGCAACATTTACTGCAATTTAAGAGCAAATTGGCACATTTGATAAAGTGATGTGTGGCAATTTGCATGAGATATCACTTTAACTAGTTTTGTCACAATGCAGCATATCTTAAAACTATGTCTACATATATTTCATGTTGCAGATCTTGACTTTTTAAATAACTACTTATTATCGTGGTCAAATAGTAGAGGTGGATTAAAAAGTACAGTATCAGACTATCTGGCTATAATCATTAGGTCAGAACGAAACCTTTAGTTCTCTTTAATTGCTTTGAATCATCACTCATATTTGCAGATTGCAGTGATGTGATCAGTAATAATCAATAATGAGTCTTGGCATAAGCTCCATCAGGTAAAATCTTTATGCTACTCATTCTTTCACACACCCCCCCTCCTGCTGACTACATTTACTCTTCCACCAACCACATTTTGCCACAATCTCAATCAGCCAATCGCATTGTTGCCATTAAATTTAGATCAGTTTCAGTCCAGACTCCAACTGGCAGATATTCTATAATACTCGCTGCCTAACTACCCCTTTTAAATATCATCAAGATGGGGTCTAATCACCAAAGACTCCTCGTGTGTCTTGTGTGTATTGTGCACGTGTCAATAAAAAATTTGTGCACTCTTAATGAAGTCTCTCCCGATTAAACTGCAGCTAATTGCATTGCCAACCTTCGAATGAAGTTATAAAACTGAGAACTGCAGACGCCTGATGGAGTGAATGCAGGATCTCTGGTGGTGAATTGGTTGGAATTAAAAGAGAAGCCAAGGATTTTCTTAGTTGAGACGAGTCATGTAACCCAGTTTACCAGTGTTACGATGCCTGTAGCAGATAGCACGAGGATGGAAAAATAAAAAGCAAGGAACAAATTAATGAATGAAGCAGATGGCAGACTGACGGAGAAGAAAAAAAGCAGGCAGAATGAAAAGATACCAGAGAGGAGACCTCTGAGCAGCTTGTGCCATCTGAGAAACGAACCTGCAGGGGTTATGCAAATGTCCAAGTTGCAGCCTGTCAAAAAATCCAAATTCAGCTCGAGCACATGTCTGCGCTCACCCTCTGTGGAGTCCTTACATGCTTTATTATTCATTTCCAGACATCACTTGTGGCTCCTGGCCATATTTTCAGAGAGCAGAGAGGGAAACATCCTTGAGAGGCGTCAGGCAGCGAGACGGGGAGCAGTGTTAGCACTTCAGCTCGCTCTAAAGGCGTTACCAATCCCCGCGGACGGGCAGAGCCCCACAGAGGAGTGGATGGGATGTAAAATAGCATATGGTAAGGCGCTATCATTCTAATTGCAGCTGTCTGTGAATGACGGGCTTCAGCGCAGGACACTAAATCCACCTTGTGCTGCTGAACGCACTTGCATCTGCTTATCTCTCCGTGAGAGCAGAAGAACACTTCTGCGCTTAGTAAACAGGCCTCCCTGAAGAAGATGCTACTCAGGGAAATGGCAGGAAGGAAAAAAATAATCGTATCTCCGCAACAGAACAGCTGCAAATCATCCTCCCTGAAATGTCAGTTGAGGGGTGGTTGCGGGGCAGATGCAGTCTGACGTTGTGTACGTGCTGTTTCTCTTTTTTGTTTGATTCCCATTTTTGCTGCCGTCACTGTGCTGTTGTTACTGCAGTGGTAATGTGGGAGGTGATTACACTGTTTTTCGAGAATATCAGCGGTTTTGCATTTCGGCCCATTTACAGCAAAACAACACTGAATGCATTTGAAAAGTTGGAAAAAGTTGATGGCGTAATCCAGGACAGTCCTGATTTTGCTTTTGCTCTCCCAGCATCTGCATTTTCTGTTTCCCACCCCATCAGTAATCACTTTCAATATGTTTCAGTCATTTTGTTGACGTTACTGATGTGAATGAATCCTTGCCATTTATTCCTCAGGTCAAGACTCTGGTGTCCACTTACATCTGAAGGAGAAAAATCATTCCTTTGAGGACAGCAACATAAACATCTTGGCCAGAGATGGTTTGAAAGAGGCGTAAAAGAATCCCTCTATGTCAAACTGGAACGGCTGTCTTTGAACAGCCACAGTGCAGTACTGATCTCCCTCCCCTGACAGCTTATACCACACCTGGGCTCACCTAGCACCAGCAACCCACATGAAGGCCAATTGGACCACTGACCAACAAGTGGCCCTAACGTCTTTGTAATGACACTCCCACACAGAGTTTAAAAGCCTGCAACTCCTCTCCAGATATCTAGAACTGAAGAAGCCTCTTGGATGAGAGGCGAAACTAAAACAAGTCGATATAGCACCTAGACTTACCAGGTAATTGTTGAGAATAAGCGTAATATAAGACCTATTAATCAATTTGAGAGTGATGGATGCCCAGACTCTGATCACCCAAATAACTAATAACAAATGTTATTTGTGTGTCAGCCGTTTACCTGACAAAGACCTCTTGTGGCAATTAGTAATTGTTTTTAGAAGTATTAAGGTAAATGTTTCTAACAGTTGGGGAATTCAGAAGTTCAGGTCACTTCACTACTCTGACTGCACTACAGACAACATCCTAAACAAAAGGCAGTAAATGTCAGCTGGCCAACATTCCACAAAAATGTTGAGAACAAGGCGTTGCTGTAAAGAACTGCTTTACTTCCTGTTTTTTATGGCAGTGAAGATATCACACGGGCTTTAAGATTTAGCAACTAAAGAGCTTCCAGACGCCAGCTCTAATTCAATTTCCTGCCCTGCTCATTAACTCACAGTCCAGTCATTAGTTAAAGGCAGTGCCGTTTGGATTGGCTCAGCATTTTGGGTAAATTAAGAGCAGGATGTTTTGTCAGGCTGAGATACCCTGAGATCAGTGGATGGAATTCTCCGAGGTAATTGGAGTTTGTCAAGAAGCTGCCAGACATGTTTTTGCGCCGTTTGCTACAATTTACAAAGACGTTAAAAAGAAATGTTGAATTTGTGTTCGTCCTTGAATAACAGAACCAGCTCTCATCTGTTTTGCCTAAAAGGAAGTGGGGCTATAATTTCAGCAGTTCTGGTTTATTAAGTATTGATTAGTTTCTCTTTAATTTGTTGCAGCTTAAACTTTTAGTGACAATCTACAAAGAAACTCTGGGACTCAGTGACATTAAAAATGTCCCTGCGTGCTCTCTGATTTTTTCCGAGGTACTCCACCTTTCGACAAGAGTGATGAAGGTCAACTTTTAAAGCACTTTTTGTGTTGCTTTCACAACATCTCCAAGTTTTGGAAAGACTTGCTCACTATTAATTTAGTCCACCTCCCCCTTACTTCAGCCTTATTGCCAAAATTATTTATAATTTCTGACAGTGAGAGTGGGGAGCTGCTCCTGGCAGGGAAGAGAACAGGAAGACCGCCAGGGAGTAAAGTTATATCTTTAATTAATTAACATGGACAATGTTATCTTTCTGACTTTAGCGGCAGGTTTTTTTTTTTTCCAGGCAGAAGGTCCCAGTTGTAGGACGAATATAATATTAGCTCAGGAGGAGGGGGGGGAATCACTGGAGGTCAGAGCCGACAGATTCATGTGCAAAACGAGTTTTTTTGATGTAAGATGCAGCTGAACAGAGAATTTGAATACTAAAACTAAAACTAGAACAATAACTAAAAAAGTAAACTTGACATTCCCACTGATGACAAGGATAGTGACATACTGTATGCTCTATATGTTGAGGGGATTTAATGGATCCCAGCTGGATCAGGAACTGTGCAAACGATGCAGCGTTAACACAGGATGTGGTATGATGTAAAAGAGGCAGGACTGTATGCGTGAAGGCAGAAAAGACAGAGCAATTACTGGCACAGCAGTGGAATGTGAAGTATGTGCACTGTGGACTTTTGCTGAAGGGCATGTTGTGGACCATGTTGCCCTGCTGTGTTCATGTATGTTGTCACTGTGGCATAATATTAAACCCACTTTATTCATGTTTAGTGTGCATGAATGTAAGTATGCATTTGGCCTCCAATCTGCATCCAAACACAAACTCATGACAGCATGTTTTTATTTTAGTGCAGGCCCTGGTTCTATTGTTGTAATCATCACTAAAAATTGATCCGATCGGACAAGATACACGAGCAGTAACAACAATCAGCGCAGCTCGTCGTCATCAGAAAAACAACCACATAGGCCGACTGTGAAAGCAGCTTATTACGACCCATATTTATGTACCAAGAGCGGTGGAGGTTGAGGTTGAGTGGTGGGTCACACACAGGACCTTCCTCCAGGAGACCAGGGTTGGTTGAGGGTTTTTGTGTCTTAACCACCAAAATCGTCGTCTGATGTCGACCTCCCGGCTCTCCTGCACCCCGGAGCTTCAGGGCACCATGTGCATCCAACATGTTCTCCGACCCGACATCGGCCAAGCTTCAAACTTTGACTGTTGATTACCCTATAGCATCAATTTGGCATGTTGGTCAAGTTAGCAACAATAAACATGCAACATTCAGACTTTCATAATAAAGCTTGCTGAGTGGGAGTTCACATATTATGACAGTTATGAATTTTTGGACTGTTGTCAAAAGGCAACAGTTGATTAAGTTTAGGAACACAACCTGCTTTGTGTTAAAGTTACTCTCAGTTGTGCAACTTACGGTATGTAAGAAATGTCACACATTTTACATAAGTTATCTTACTTCTACTACTACTACTTATTACTCTTAACCTTATCAAACTGTCACATTTTGGTTAGGTTAAGGCACCGAAACTACTTGAACTGGTTGCAGAAAGGATCAGGCTTTGGGTTAAAATATGAACTTAAGTTCAGTCGAGTAAGATAAAAGTAATTCTTTACTTTTAGTTACACACAGGACATGAACTCAGATGGGGTTCTTTTGTGGAAGTCCTTTGTTTCTACTGCTACGCTAGAAGGGCGCCTCCAGAGGTGATTGTAGAGCGTTGGGCCACTGACCAAGCTGCTGTTTTGAGGGCTGTTCTATTTCTCTATGAGGCGCCAAAGGTCCTGCAAAATGGCACAAGTATTTGAGGACCTGAGGACTTATCTCCTCCTCCTATACTAAACCTAAATCCAATTCAAAAATCTAAAGTGAATGA
This sequence comes from Diplodus puntazzo, assembly GCA_963678695.2. Taxonomy (NCBI): domain Eukaryota; kingdom Metazoa; phylum Chordata; class Actinopteri; order Spariformes; family Sparidae; genus Diplodus; species Diplodus puntazzo. Next base: position 29,350,096 of record OZ023167.1, on the reverse strand, counting down.
TTAGCCAGAGGGACCAAATATCTGTCCCTACATGCAACAGTAAGTCTACAAACAACTGTATCAGCGTGTAATGGAAATGTATTGGAATATGTATCTAATTTAATGGTTTATAGCTTTTGAAAACCGAAAAACAACAAACACACACACGCCTGCACACACACAGCATGTTGTATTATTATGAAGTGGGAGTGTGATTATACTCTCCATAAAGCGGCACACAATGGGACAAAGCAGCCTTTAAGCTGCCTCAAGGCCTGAATCTAAACTTACCCTCCTGCCCTCCCACATACAGCTGCTAATATCCTGTCTCTGGAGCGCAGAAGCAGACTAATTACATATTATTGTACTCTTAACTCACTGAACAGCAAATCTGTCGGCCTAACAAGGTGTCTGCACCAAAGCTATTACTTCTTTTTGAGTTTCATTAATTTGTTGTTTTGTGATCCTGATTCAAAGCTTTATTTGATCAAATCCGCTTCACTCACCAAACGAGGGATATCAATCCCCGAACAGATGGGTTTACAAATGATGCTAAGGGCTCACGCTCACAGAGATGTGAAGGACCGCTTCACCGAGGCTGCATTCAGACTGAACGCAGGGTGAAAATCAGGAGGCAAATTGAATGGCAATCAGTGATATCTCTTTTGACTGGGGAGGCTCTGACTTAAGTAAGGTTGTATGCGCACACACACACACACACACACACACATCCATACACAATAGCATTACCACACTAGCATTACCATATCTTTTAGGCCCTTACGATCATGGTCCTTTCATGTCTGTCTGTTTTGATTTGTGTTTTATGTTTTCTGGGTTTGGATGTCTCTCGCCCTGTTTCCCTCCTGTGTTCTCGTGTTCCTGCGCTCCTCCTCAGCCTACTTTTTTCCTCCACACCTGTCTCGCATCAGCTCATTAGCTCTGCCCTGTTCCCGGTGTTTTTCCCAGCTTATCAGCTCCTTCCTTTCTCTCGCGTCTCCCCCACCCGTTCCCCCTCACATGTGTTTCTCCGCCTCTCTCCATCCCCTCGATAGTTTAGTTTGTATTTCAGTCATGTCATTAGTTGAGTTTTGTTGAGTTGTCTGTTGTGTTTGCCTGTTCCTGCTGGTGTTTTGGATTAATGTTCATCCACTGAGCTGCATGCCCGCCGTCTCCTGCGTTTCAGCCCACCTTCTTCGTTCTCAGCAAGACACTTCAATCCTGTGTTTAAACTCTTAATTTTAAAGAAAATAGATTTAGCAAGAGTGTCACCTTAATATTATTGTTTTATTCTTGAAGTTTTTTAGAGAGATTGCCTCTCCGTACGAAGCAGCGTACAAACAAAAGCACATCAAAAAAACATTAACAAAATTGTGAAAAACTTCAAATCTACAGTGCAGCATGGATCAGGAGACGTTTTGATTTAATCGTCAATGCTGATGATAACGAAACGGTTGGTTATGAAAGTGTAAAAACTTGTGGGACTCTGTGTTACCCTGTCGTATGTCATCAAACTGCATCAGGCTTCAAACCTAACATCAAACCCGACTGCATCAGACTTGAGTCGGGTGTGGATGTAGAAAAGAAAAAAACAGAATGGCTGTCGGGTTACATTTGTTAATTGCAGCCGTCCTGGACATTTTAAGACTTGATTGCTGATTGTCAAACCAGGTTGTCATGCGTTGACCTGGGAATGACTAAATGACTTGACGGCCTGAAAATTAGACTTAGAAACAAATTTTTTCTCCAGAAGTGTTCGCCCGACCACCCAAGCAGTTTGTTCCCCCTGTACTCCTGTTGGCTTGCAGAACGCTTTGGCAAAGTTAAATATTTTCTGATGATTCAAAAACCTGTTTGTTCGGCCTTGATGTGCATAAATTCAGTAAAAAGCCACGCATAGGATTCTTTGTAGTGCGCTCTGAAATCTAAAAGAGAGTATGCACCAGAGACTCTTGTTAACTTCATCCTTTTAAAGTAAAACAAAGGCTGGGAAGAAGTGCTGTTTTTAAGGACAAACTTCCCCTCTTGATGTTTAATAACTGAGCTTCAGGGAGAAATGAGTGGAACAGTCAAGTTAAAGGGATATTGTATTGTATTGTAAGTTTAATTCATGGTCTAACACACTGTTTTAGCAACCTCAGAAAAGACCGCACGATAACAATACACTATGCTTCCACCAAGAAACCGCCACCAAAAAGCCACTCATAGCCACAAATAATGCTCAGAACAGCACCAAACTTCAGCAACAGTACAAATAGGGTCCCAGCACATAGTTCGAGGCATCAAACCTCCATTATCTTAGCCGGATTTCTATTGAAAAGACAACACAGCTCACCACTCTCCTGCAGCAGCCTGCTCGTTGTGGGGAAGCCCTGACGAGTCGATTACCGTGTGCAGTAGAGTTCCGCAGCTCAAGGATGAAAATGTATGATTCAATCAAAGTTCATATGTGTCTTGCCTACCAGTTTATAACAGTTGTTATCAAGAGCTGACAGGGAAAAGAACGGAATTGAGCATTTCTAACTGCACTCGGTAATCGACTCGGCACACATTTTTTTTTTAATTTTGGGCAAACTGGTAATTTAATGAGCACCTGTAGCAGAAATGCAGAAGGAAGTGCGGCTAATGTGCACATATCTTTAGAGGACTCAGGCAATGAAGTGGTGACAGATTTTATATGAAACCACAGATTATTATCCAAATCACCTCCTAAGTGCTCATCTGTGTGCCAGTGTGCAGTTACATGTTCATGAGAGTTGGTATTCATCATCGGTTGGTCAGTGTGTGTGTCGACCACCTCGACAGAAGTTTACAGCTCCATAAGCCTTTATCCTGAAGCATCTAGTTGTAATGACCATTGACATCAGCTGTCATATATGGTGCGCATCTACATCGCCGGCAATAACAACATAATTACACGCCTGAGGGTGAATGAAATTAGAGGCGTTAGTGGCGTGTCTTTGAAATAACCGCCGATGCCTGTAAAACCACAGAGTAAATATGAGTGACTCTAATAATGATGCATGGATCATTTGTTGGATGTTGACTTTCATAATGTCGTGGGATGAAGTGAAATCAGGCATTAAAATCAAAACACTTACGGTGTGGAAAATAGACATTAAGAAAGCACCAGGAGGGCTAAAAAAAAAGAAGAGAAAAAAACTCTTCTATGTTTCTTCATGTTAATATTAATTTAATGAAAGATTATGACTTAAGAAAATGTGACACTGAAATGTGCTCCTCAAGCTGCATTCATCCTCAGTCACCAGGAAGGAAATGACATCAAAATGACCTGTTCTTTCAAAATAAATGTATATATAGTCCAAAGTACAGTCTCATGATTCATATTCAATTTGTAATCAGTAAATATAATACGAAGCAACCAAAGAGAATACAGCTCTTATTTTTAGTTGAATTGACTGCATCAGATGGGGTGAGACGACCTTGTAATGAGATTCAACATTCATCTATCTTTCTCCAGAATCTCTCTCTCCACCTTTAATATCTGACACTGAAGCCAAAGCAATGCTGGCTTTAACGCAATTCTGTAACCCCTTTGTAGTTCTTTCCTCCAGATGGAGCTATCGCAAACCTACGACCACTGGAAGCAGCTCATCTTAAAAGATACAATGTGACGTCATGAAGCTGTACGACGTGCATCACCTGAACCTGAGTCCTTCAGTGTTTTCACCTGCAGGTGTGCATGTTCTAACAAGAAAACAAAAAATCCATACACCACTTCAGAAGGAGGCCATACAAGAAACTCTTAGAGGCTTTTATTGACATTTACTTTTTCATCTCACAACATGCAAAAGAGATTCAATCACAACCTTGACAATTATCGTTTTCTCTACTCAGGTTTCTGCTGTGTATCTGTCTTTTGGGTGTTTAGCAGTGTGTAAAGTCGATTTTTTCTTTTTTCATCCTACAGCATCACCTTCCATGTGGTGATGTTCACTAACTCTACATAACAAACAAGTTAGAGACAACTTATTTATACCGTATGTACTGTAAAGTTGGAGGTATGTATGAACGGATGAAAAGAAAAAAAGCCTTTATAAATAGGATAAAACAGAAAGTATGAACTAAATGTATGAATATAAATGTTTGAGTTAAGCTGGAGGTCAGTCCAGACCTCTATAAACATCTTCCTCCTTTAAGTGCTGTATCGTTGGCAACTGGACTTGTTACAGCACTTAGATTTGACAACAGTCAGTGGGTTTACACGCACAGTTTAGTCGGATTACAGCCATAGTTCGACTATGCTACTCAATCGGACAACTGCAATTGTCCGAGTATACATGCTGGTGAGAAAATCGAATTATTGGCCGAAGCATGTCCTACCCCGGTACGATAGGTGGCGCTGTACCCATTTCAACTAGTGATAACAGAGCCACCTCCGGCTGACCTCTTTACATCACCAGCAACAACAAACTGCCTCGGCATTCGAGAAAGATGGCGTACGAAGAGCAAGACGAAGCTACATCTTTGTACATTTCGTATATGGTGTACATGATAATTACACAAGCTAGATGCACAGTGGCGCTCTTGTTTGCAGTGATTTTGGAGGAAAGCCGCCGCCGCCGCCTTTCTACTTCCGGCTCACGGCCCCGGGAAAAAAATGTCGGGCCTGCGCAGACTTAAAATCCGATACGATCTGATAGAACATATACATGCAGGAGTAATGCAACTATCAATCGAATAATATAGGTGTTTTAATTCGACTAGAGAAATCCGATCCGGTCCCATTTCAGTCAGACTAAGGTGTATACATGCATCTTAAAAATCTGATCATAGTCAGACAAACCCAGTAATTCGGTTTTCTTGAGTGTCATGTAAACGCACTGACTGACTCTTGCAATCACAACGCAGGCTTTTGTTGAGAAGTGGAAGAAGGGAAGTTGCCACAAGTTTGGCTGTGGTACTGACATGTCGCTCCAGCCTGCTTGGAGGCAGGATGCTCGGACCCCTGCAGAGAGGGTCCATCTGAGGTGCGGAACATGTCAAATTGGCGCAGTTAAGCTGGAAATGGAAAAGCAAATCAGCGTGGCATGGTTTGACCCGGTGCGGCCAAAAGCCGGTGGAAAAGCCTTATACGCTGGTCAAAGCACAAACTTAGACACTTAAACTTTAAAAGGCTGCTTTTACTTCGAAACATGCACCAATTTCTAACTCCAACGCATGGTGATTGAAAAAAGAGGAGCAAAGAAGGAAAAACCTCCAAGTGAAACTTTTCTCTTTTTCTCTCTTTGATTATGACTGAGTCTCCTGCGATATCACCTGCCATGTGTTGAGCTTTGACTGTGAAGTCCTGTGTAATAAGGCCTGCAGGTGAGACCTTAGCCAGAAACTCCCATGACCAAAATAAATGAAGCTAAGCTTTTTTAGACGTCTCCTGCCCGGATGGTGATGGTGGCCTAAAGGCTCCTGCGCCAACCTGAAAAATCCCGACCGAGAAAATGAATCAGTTATGCTTCTCCTTCCCTCGACAGCGATCACGGAGGTTCCTCAAACTGGCCACTGAAGCTCGATCTTGTTACCCTGATTGTTCAGCTCCCAGGTGTGGCCCCCTTGTATTTCCACGACTGGAAAACACAGTTATGCTGGAAAACGAGGATCTGCAATAGTGAATGAAGTAAAACTGTTGTTTTGGGTTGCAAATTAGCTCTGAAACCACCCGAGCTGCTTCAACAGCTGACAGTCTCGAAAGAGCAGAGCAAGCAAGCTGTGTTTCTGTCTAATGTGCTGTGAACTCACTAGTGTGTGTTTGGATGTGTGTGTGTGTGTGTGTGTGTGCATCAGTTTTCTTTTAGCCGAATTTGTTGATCTTTTCTCACAGCCAACTCACACCCTGCCCCATAATTAATAGAGCACTGGCAGCTTCTTCTCGTATGCACCGACTGAGCGCTCGGCTTCCTCCGATGTCAAGAGCCAAGAATGGGAATCAAAAATAACAGGGGAGCGAAGTTTGAAAAAAACCTGAGGAATATGGTTGAGTAGGATTCTTACTGAACTTGAAAAATGAAAGACAAGATACTAACAAAGCAAACATTTCCAGTTTGCATAGATTCCTATGACTTATGTATTCGAAATACATCATGTCTCTCCGATTAGTTCAAACATTTAGTCTCATGGCTAGAAATAACAATGTGTTATTGCGCTAAACAATATTTGTTGAAACATCATTTCTTTAGGTCATATTTAACATTTTATCTCACAACATGACCGGGCTAGGTTTGGGCCCAAAAACCACTTGTTACTGTTCGGAAAAGATCATGTTTCGGCCACAGACGAGGCTGGAGATGTTCCAACTTCTCGTTAATGATATCTGCTTTTTGCTGCCACAAACATGGGTGGAAATTGTACCAAGGTCTCCTTTTAAAATATCCAGTAGTTTCACATTTACAGATGACTGCAGTCACAGGCAGGTTGGCAACCCATCCTGCAAAATATGTTTCATGCACACCCTAGTTTTATTGACAAGTGTGTGGAATGAAAATCAGCTGTCAGTGAAAAAAGAAAAGAAAAAACAAAACAAAACAAAGTATCCCAACCAAATTGCCAGAGTAAGTTTCTGCAAACTGGAACATGATAAAACTTCACTTTTCTTTTTTATTCTGCTGAGTATCCTGCACACTGTTGATCCACTTGTCAGGATTGGGGTTCAAGTGACAATTGAAACAGTAGATCTCTTTAAAGATTGCTTAAATGTGTATTCAGTGACCTTTACTGACGTTCCTCTGGCCTCCTATGTCGTTAGTTGTTTTCTGTCTCGAGTATGCTAAACTTTCGATTCCAACATCATTCATTTCCCGGTGTGTGTTACTGATGGTGATGATGCACAACTAATTCTTTGGAACACAAGGTGACATGGAAATTGTCACAATTAGTGAGTTTTTGGACTCCCGTAGAATAATTATTATTCATTGTCTGTGCTCTCTGCTGTAATTGGCCTTCTCTGTCCAGACCGCATCAGTTGGGAAACACATGAGAAATTATTCGGATATGCGCATCAGTCCAGTTTGCCTCAGTTCAGTTAGTTCATTAGGAGCTGCTGGCAGTCAGATGTCAGCATCTGTCTCCTTTTACCCATAAATCCTTGTGTTTTGGCATTGTTTCCTCATTACATTCTAACTCCTAACAAACCTCACCAGAGTTTGACTGTCAGAGGACTAAGATCTATTTTTTCTCCTCACTTGGGTTTACCCATACTGAGACATCACTGTGATATTGGGCTATACAGATACATTTGAGTTCATATGAGTCCCTGTGATTGGATTATATGGAAGAAACAGCTGGTCATTGGATTTTTTCCACTGAATAAGACCAACGTCAACTCATGAAAGCTTCTTTAGTATCAGAAATATCCATACAAACAGTTCAACAGCACAGATAACACATGCACAGCCGTTACGTGGAGACAATAAAATGTTGATTTTTAATCAGACAACAATCACTGAATAAAACCTGGTGTGTATGTAAAATCTCAGTATGAACAGGGCAGAACTCCCCTCAGTGGTGCTGAATGACGCTGAGAATGATTGATGAGAGGCTCCTACACACTCTCGACGGCGATCTTACAGATTCACTAAATTTCACAAGATGTATGATGGGTAAAATAAAGTCTTGCTCGCCGTGCCGTCCACTGATTGGATGTCTCTGGCACAGACTGCATGTCAAAGTGTCCTGGGGCAAGATACTGACGCTTAAATTACTGCCTCTGGCTCTTCCACTGGTGTACGAGGATGTGTATATATGTGTGTGTGTGTGTGTGTGTGGACACTTTGGTGAGGATGCACTGTATCGCTCCTGATGAGCAGGTTGACACCTAGAATGGCAGCCTCTGCCATCAGTCTATGAATGTGTGTTGTAAAGTGCTTTGTCGGTAGACTGGAAAAGTGCTATGACGGCAAGTCCAAATACTATTTGTTGTTGTTTGTCAGATCTGAACAATCTGAAATTTTGAGGTGTGAATTGGAGTGAAGATGTAAATGGAAATCAATGTGCACCACTTTCATGGTTTGAAAACGCCACAAAAGGCAATCTTTGCTACCTTGGAGCTGCATTTGCATGTTGCTTTTGTCTGAACCACATTGTTTCGGACTAATCACCGTCTAATGATGAACAACTGATGACTGCAGTGGTTTAGGTGTGACGACCAGCGAGAGAAGCAACTGTTCATTTAAAAAGAACAATCATGGCTTCCAAAGTAGTTAGTGTAGATGCTACAGCAGCATCGGCCATATCAGAACAGGAGAGAATATTTCATTATAGATGATACACTGAAAGCTTTTCTTGAAGTAGAAGATGTTTCCACTCATCTCTTGACTGGATTCCGTAAGAGTTTGTTATACCAGCTCAAACCTGCGATAGATGATCACCTGCCGGGAATATTTTGAAGGCACTTGACCTTCTCCAGTCAGCTTCCAAAGGTGACTTGCCAAATTGCTCTGTATTGGTGCGTCCATTTACAAGCTACACCCACCTTTTGAAATTACATTTGATTTTAAGTGATGCTGACAAACATACGTTTAAAGGTCAGTATATACCAGTGTAGTATCTATGTGTAGAGGATACATCTATGTGTTTTTACAAATTCAGCTTCTGCCTTTGAATTATGCATTATTATTTGCATGCAGTATTCTTAGAGATTGTTTTGCGGCAGCTGTATGTTGTTTTCACGGTGTGGGACAAAAAAATTGGGTCACATCGGGTCCTCATTTAGGGCTTCCTGTTCGCTCCACACAACATGTCAGCCAATCACAGTGCCACCTGCGTGTTTTCCACTCAGTTTCAGGGCAAATGAATCAACCACAGGTGGCCGGATCAATGTGAAACGTTTAATTATTGTTGTGACAAATGGCGGAGGCATTTAGCGGGGTTTGCTGAGCAAATTATCTCAATGATTGCAGTGGGCGAGTGTGCCATGATTCACAATGACAAGTCATGAATTATTAAGCCGCCAGAGCTGCCTGATGCCCCGAGGCCATGTTTCCCTTTTGTAGATGGAAGCCCAGCAGGGGCAAACAAAGAGGGCACAAAGGGGATTTGAATTGGAGCCACCCACAAAGCTAAGGCGGAGGGAAATTTAGGTTGGTGTTGGAGCTGTCAGCGGAATAAGAAACGGAGGATTTGCACATTCCATAATTCACATAATTTGGTAGAATAGAAATGACTCATGAACTCATGAATATAAAAGAATATGAAAAACATATTGCTGATTCAAAAGATGCAATTACAGCAGTGAGCATATGTCATTAAATGAATATTACATAATTTGATCAAAAACACATTTTGGCATGTAACGGCATGACCCAGATTCATTCCATTACATCAGAAAAGCGTGTGATACTACACAAAATACAGGTCAGGTATTTAATCTTTGGGTCCAAACACGTCACACCATCAGCTAATTCTATCTGTGTGTCACTAAAGATGTCAAAATAACCACAGGTCTTTAGTCCGTTGATCATAACACTCACTGAAAGAGACCTAATACAGAACCACTGTGAGTCTGAAATCAACTCTAAAAAACAGGAAACTTTTGACTGTGATTACTGAATGAGAGATATAAAGAGTTGAATAAACTCAGGTTCAATCCAAGATGAAATTACAAGGAAAGGCATACGCTGACGACAAACATCATTACATTTATGAATATTGTAACAATCATTAACTAAAGTGGTGCTGGCACGGCACCCCTTGCTTCAACACTCATTCAGTGGTCGTTGACATTGCAGTAAGAGGTTTATTTTTATCTATGCTGTTTTTGAGAGCGGATGGCAGTGAAACTCCCACTGTTGTGTCACTGGATGTTCTTTAGTTGACAACACCCCTGGATTGATGCGATTAAATTGGTGCCGCTGGACAAAATCCACATCAAGACATTGCAAGTCTTAAGGGGTGCACCGCACGCTAACAGCTACAAACCTCAGAGGGAGAACTGACCATTAGAAGAAGAGTAACTTACATAAACAGCAACTGAAAACTGAAAACTGAAGGGCTCAATTTGCTTTGATGCCAACGTCCAAACATGTTGTCGACCATGACTCAGACATCAGAGCAGGCAGACAGGGAGATCACCACACATTCTTAAAATGTCGTAGTTCCCCACATTTTCATCATGCATCTTTAAAACCAAGCAATTCAAGATATCTACGTTAAAGCATTATGTTCAGCTGAGTGTGTTCTCTGGTCTGTTAAGGTCACACTCTGGCTGCCTGAGGTGTGGGTGAACGTTGCGGTGAGGCATCGATTTTTGCCTTTAAAGGTGCTTGTACTTTCACACAAAGAGCAAAGTCTGGACAGTGATGTGTTTGTGCGCATTCCAAGGTCACAATCTTTTATTTTCATTTGAGCACAAATATTTGAGGAATACAACTTTCCTTCAGCAAATTCGTCATCTAGGACGAAGAAAATTTACATTTTAAATTCTCTTTCACATAGGACTGTGACTTCTCACTTTATCTTGGTGTTTTTTTTTTTTTTTTTTTTGCCATTATCTTCCTTTACATAATTAATCTTGACCTGAAACTTCTACAGAACTATTATCTATTAAGGCAGACTATTGGTCAGAGATATTTCTCCCACCAAAAGGATTTATTCATGAGGGTGGATGATTATATTTTTTCACATTTTGACACATGCCCAAACCTGGAGAAGGTTCGTTCTCCAAAGGAGCATGAATGTCCAAAGTAAAATAATGCCAACTTGCACATTTGAACATAACATTTTGATATTTATTTTAGCACAAGTAGATATATTGAACCCATGGTGATTAAAAAAAAGAAAGAATATATATATATATATATATATATATATATATATATATATATATATATATATATATATGTATATATATACACACATATTTTATTCAATTATTATCAAGTACATTGTTTATTGTTTATTTCTGTTTTCCTCCATTTTTTTTTATGTTTTCTGCTATTTAGCGTTAAGTCCACTGCATGATTTATGTAATATTATATTTATCTATTATGATTAATAGGCAAGTTTCAATGGAGGGGATGATGAGATGAAGCACAGACAAATACAGATTGTTGTAAGCTAAAGAAACTTTAAAAGAAAATGTCCAACATTTAAGTCCTCATTTACATAAAACTTCTAAAATTGTTAAATATTGCTGTGATGCTGACACCTCAACAGCACCTTACGGAGCAAAACCTGATAATTATAGGAGGCGGATGTGTAACCTGGTGCTAACAGGCACTACAGAGATGACTGCTGAGAGAAGAGTCATAATTAATCACTCATATGTTATTATTACATATCAGCTAATAACCGGTAAATAGGATTTTCTTAATTGAAAGTCTTACCCGGCAGTCTACTGGGGTTTTGTCTGAATACGGAGGCAGCCAGGAGGAGTGATAGATTTACCAGCCACAGCCAACTTTTATTTGGTTTAAACAGCGTTTACAAGACCAAGTCCTGACACATGACGAGCTCCGTCTTCTCTCCTTGACACCTTTTTTTTTTGCGGCGCTGCCAATAATGAGTCATGAGGTGAAGTTTTTCCCCAGCAGGGTCGCTGAGGGCTGTGATTCCCCCTCAGCACGCCGCAGCCTCCTCCTGACCTAATTACCACAAATAATTGCTCATGATACTACAGCGCCAGGATGCCAAGAAGAAACACAGAAAAATAACACCCTCAGCAGTTATTACCAGCTGTTACACCAGGATAATTTTATGCTCAAACAACATATTCACTGCTTAAAACCGTCTCAATCATCTGTCATTAAAACAAGCTTGTGGAAGGTGTTTTGGTATGCTCAGAAAAAAATGCTGTTTTTGTGCAGTTATCTTTAAAAAATAATCTGGGTCAGTGCAGCCCAACATTTTTGGATCTTTATGCATCAGACAGGCAGTATGTGTACAGCTGTTCTCTCTAAATTATACTATTATTAGACTATCGCCCTCCACGGTAGCTGTGTTGAACTCTACCGGTGCGCTGCGTCCAGGGAAGTTGGCAGGTTTGTGCACATGGCGCTAGAAATCTACAAGTTTCAAAAACATAAAGTGAATTCTTCCTGTAGAAAATGATCAAAGAAGTCAAGTCCTTTCAAGTGATCCATCGAAAGTCATGAACACAAAGTCAAAGTCAAGTATGGAGTCTACCACCTCTGCATCATGTACACAAGGAGAATAATCACAGAAAAACGTTGAAAAGGTATGAAACTACACCACAGCAGTAGAGAATGTTAGAAGGTAGCTTAAGTCTTGAATCAACATTTTTTTTTTTAATCGTTGATAAAGTAAACTTCTCACACCTCCACCACAGTGTCTGTATTGACTGAAAAATGATTGAATGAGAATATACCAGCTGAATGTGAAGGGCGCATCCAAACACAATAACCCAATCCAACAGCAGTCAGCTAACAGACGACGCTGCTGCGCTCAATGAACCGGGAGAAATAAAATAACAATTCATTTTGATAAGGTGAATGTAAAAGTGGGTCTGACTTGTATTATTTAATGCTGAGAGTGCTGTGATTGGGAGGAACATTCTTTCAGCTTGACTTTTCTTTGCCCAGAAAAAAGTCTGGCAATCGCAGGTTTGTGGTTGTTCAGTGTGCAAATTCATTTCAGGTTCTTTACACTTTCTCTCCAGCTAACTGCTGTAATAGTTGTTTTTATGTGTTTTATTGTATCCAGGCAAACACGGGTAATGTGCAATCTTCCTCCTGTTTATCCTCCGTGTGTGGAGAGCAGCGGCCTCACGGTGAACCTTCCCCTCCTGATTGTCTGCTTATTAGGGAGGTAAATTATCCGTCAGCGTGTCCACTTTAAACAGATTGCTCCAGTATTTTTGAGAGCTTGGCCCGTTGGTCACCTCACCCAATGTGTGACAGGCAGATTGGCTCTGATACCAATCTCTGTGTCTGTGGTTCTGTCTGTCTGCAGTCCACGCATCTGGCGCTCTAAGTAGGTCAATACAGATTCAAATCCTTAAATGCAAATGCACACTTGGCTCCTGCGGGTCTGGTTCTTCTGATCAGAGTCTCACGGATTCGGCACTGGATGAAAAGTTCGGGGTAAAATGACTTTTAGGACGACTTTAACTCTCTGTCTCCGTCTCTGACACAAACACACACACACACAGGCAGAGGCACGCACACACACACACACACGCACACTCTGGTGAGGTTTAATTGATTTTTCTGTTGCTGTAGATAAATCCATGTTCCGCATCTCATGTCACTTGGCTGCAGCCCTTGTCTTCTGGCCTGGTAAACCCCATTCATCACATACAGCCTCTGCATGCACCGACCCGCGTGCCAACGCCTCCGTTACTGAGCTCGCTCAACCTCGAGCTGCCCTTTCAACACACACACACACACACACACACACACACACACATTGGAAAAAAGTGATTTAATTTATCTTCAGGGTACATGTAGCTGTACTCATATAGATTCACACTGGTGTGAACTCCCCCGTTATTTAGTGATAATAAGTGGAATCTGATTACATGGATAGACACATGATCAAACACACACACACACACACACACACACACACACACAGGACATTATGTATTCCCGGTTCATGTAAAAGCCTGGAGCTGATTTTAGATTCTGCATTTGTCAGGCTCCAGGGTCTGTATCCGGACTGACCCTGAGCTTGTTAGCTGACAGATACAGCAGTGCATGGAGCTGTCCTCATTTCTGCATTACTACTGCATACACAGTGTGCTTTAATATACTGCATCATTTTTAATGGAACTCAATGAAACAGTTCCCAGACCACTGGAGGGACCAGTTGATTTTTTTTTTACAAGACGTGACCAAGTCTTGTGACTTCATGATGCCGTCCTCCTTGCTGCTTGAACGGTGGCCCTGAGGGGCATGTTCATAAATTATGTAGCTGTCATATATATATGGAAACAAACAAACTTACATTCAGCCTGACTTCGGAATTTTTTATTCTGATTTTCCTCCAGCATGTTTTTTAGTGCGCATGTGTGTGCATACGGGCCAACACATACGGTTCAAGAGTTGATGACCAAAGACAAGTCACTGTCCAGCAAGAATCTATCTTCACTTTCCTGCTAGACGGCATCCCATAACACATCACACCTCATACACAGAAGGAATTACAAGGATTTTAACAATGATTACTACTTGTCATAAGAAGTCTTGGCATCTTTTACAGCCTGAGATTTTTCAGCTGCTCTTAATAAAGATTGTGACTTTATGACTTGTATTTGTGTTTAGACACCTCATGTTGAGCACGTCTGTTCAGCTAGTTGACAGCAAACCTTGCTAGGTTTGAGTTTGTGGGGGCGAGTGTCGAGGTGTGGGGAAGTGAAGTTTATCTTGTGGAGGCAGAAGTGAAAGCTGTTGCAAGGTGTCAGCGTTTCTGGTTTTGGTTGCTCCGTGTTTTGACAGTTCCTGTTCACTTCAGGTTGGGGTGCTGTGTTTTTCGTAGACAAATTATTTAGGATTTGATAAACGAGATCTTCCATGACTTTACGACTAAAATAGAAACACTGGCACTGAATCAGAGGGAAAAGTGTCTGGTGGCGGTAAATGAATGGTGCAGGTTACAGTTCAACCATGAATAAACTCTGCAGAACTTCAATAACCAAGACGAACTTTTGTTTGGTTGACAGCTATATACATGCTTTTGCTATCCTATCCAACATTAACTTGCTAGAACGGCTGTCTTGCACAAAGTAAAGGTTGTACTTCTTCCATCATCACTTTGATTACAGGGATGCTCTGTGTCTCTGTGGCTATGAAACCTTCCCTGCGACAACCCGGGGGAGAACAACAGGGGGTAGAGAACATCAGTTGCAGCAGACTTGTGGACAGGGAAGGACTCAAACAGATCAAATCTAATACTGTCGGCTCATCAAGTTAACATTGAAACTTGGGAAGAATGACTGAAAAGCTTAAAAAAGTCAGATAGAAATCAAACTCAGAATACTTTTTAAATTTAAGTTAATTGAAAGTATGTTGTAATATTTTAGCATGAGTCACTTTCTTATCTTTCTTCGTTAAGCCTAATATAACGGAGGAGAAATAGTTCACCACTGGCTAATTAATTAATAAACTCCATTTGTACTGTAAGACACCTCCTCTCTTCAGGGCTCAGTCTCAGTTGTTTCACTTGTGTCTACAAAGAGTTTCCTCTGTATGCTGAATTAACTGATGTCCTTTCTATACTAACAAAGCAAAGATAAAAGGTTAGTTATCTCTATACAGTTTATTCATCTTCCCATGGAGAGCTCAGCACTTCCTGCTGAGGCTCCTGTGATAAATGACAGAGCTGTCGTTTCAACTCAGGCAGGGTGAGCAACACGTGCCACGATTCATTTTCCCTCCAGCTCTCAAAGTGCTGACTGCTGCACGGAGAAATTAGATGTGCCATCAAAGCTAACCTTAGCCTTTATTCCTGCGTGAACCCCGCTATGTTTAACCAGATGAGGTCCCTCAGGGCTCTCGGCAGGAGAGACGAATCAAGAAGAGCTTCGATCCGCACACAGAGCGAAGGTCGCCGTTCCACCGCAGCGGATAATTCAATATGAAAATCCAAACGTGGAGTCCACCACGGCCCGCAGCTTGATTCCTGACACTTGAAGGTGTAGTTGTGAAATCATTGTGAGTACAGCGTCGGTCCTGTCGGGGGGGCAGCGATGAGGAATCCGATCGGTCAACAAAGGCAACTGAAAGACAGTGTTGTGGGTAACGCGTTACAAAGTAACACGTTAGAGTACTCTAATTACTTTTTTCGTGTAACGTGTAACGTGTAACGTAACGCGTTAGTTTCGTGCGTCAAGCAATCAGTAACCTCGTTATTTTTTGAAAAAAGTAATCCGTTATTTTAAGAATTTCTCCGGATAAGGAAAGGAAAATCCCGACTGCAGCCTGCTTTTTGTCAGACAGTACTGCGCCACCTGCGGATGTGTCAGCGGAGGCGCAGCGCTGGGATGCATCTGTGCCCTGCTGCTGACCTACGTTACCTGTGTGTGTGTGTGTGTGTGTGTGTGTTTTTGAACCAAGATGGCAGCTTTTGCATCATGGAAGTACGCACATTATTTTCAATTCACCAGCGAAAAGGACAAGAACAACCAACGGTAAAAACAACGGTTTTAATTTTAATTTTAATTTTTGGTAACGCATGAGTACTCTGACGCGTTACTTTTATTCATAGGTAACGCTGTAACGTAACTGATTCCTTTTAATTGATGGTAACGTTGTAACCTAATTAACTACTTTCCAAAGTAACTATACCCAACACTAAAATCAAAGAATATTCTTCATTTTCAACTGTCAAGTCAACTGATTACAGATATTCTAACAATAAATGCAAAGAACAGTCTAACACGTATCTCTGTTCGTTTTACTGGACAGTAAATAAACACACTTTTGGTCTGTCTGCGTAAACGTACGTATTTTAGTAACTTAGTAACTTATTTTAGTCTGACACTAAAACACACATTTCATAAATAACTCCTGCTCTGAGCTGAGCAACAGCAAAAAATGGAAAGACGGAGAAGAGTGCTGTCATATTAATCATCCTGCAGCCACTCATCTCATCTCATCTCTTCCTTTAAACGCTCTTCATGTTCGGAGTCACTCTCCGGCCTTGTGTTACTCCATCCTGACATGTCATTTTGTCAGATGAGGAGACTTCCTGAATATGACGCACGCCAAGTTAAAAACCTTCACTGACAGGAACCAGAGACACATGGTTTAAGTTTCAGCAGACATTTCTTGCAAGTAGAGCTGCTTTCTAAGAGAAATACTTATACCTGTTGGATACAACTTGGCATGGGAATAATCTTTTTTTCTTATTCAGTCAGGATATTGTGATATTCAGAAAAGACTGGATAGAATGGCTAATAACTTGAAAACCTTTTTTGTGTATCAAAAGAATTGATAAAAAATAGAGACACTTAGAGACAGCACCACAGGATTCACCCTCCAAACTGAATCACTGGTGTTCTTGGTGTTTGGGTGGGTGGTGTGCATCCACATGAATACCAGGACCCAAGGTTTTCCCAGCAGAACATTGCATTGTAAGGAGTTAATCTGTGCTTAGTCTTGCAGTCGTCGTACCTAAATAACTGGCAGTTGAGTTAATAGTTGAGTGTGCAGTATACCAGTTTTGAAAAGGGAGCAGAAAAGATTTTACAGCATCCATTTTTGTATTGATTCTCGTGATAAATTCCCCCAAAAGACTCACTTTTATCTATTTGAAAGCAGCATTCATGAATGCATCAATCAGTGGGCAACAACTCCATAGAGCAGACTGCATATTCTAAAGCCAACTCCTCTCATCATGAAGATCCAGCACAAGAACAGTAGGAGTAGTTTAACAGGCTTAACCTGAGTTTTGCCATGTTTAGTTTTGTTAGCACCAACACAGGTATTTCAAATTAATCTGGCTGATTCATGACCTCACCGAATAACAAACTGTATCAGTTGAAACCAAAAAGTGACAGTAAGGGAACCATCAATCAAACCCACTTCGAACAAAGTCTTGAGAAGAGGTCTAATCAGGTGTCATTGGTGAAAACACCTGTGACATTGTGTATGTAGCGGCTTAAACAGCAAGTGCACTGATCTGCCAAGTAAATAACGTTGATCGTCTCATTGCAATGTAATGTTCTGCGTGGAAACTTCAGCTGCACTCACTCATACGTGGCAGCCACATGAATGCCAGGACACATGGTCTCCAGAAGAGCATTTTAACGAGCTAATCAGTGTAATTCACTTCACCTGTCAGTGGCCGATCTGTGTAAGTGCTGATGGTTTCTTTCTCTTGCTGAGCTGCCAGACTCATTCTCACCCTGCAGACATGGGTGACAAAAAAAAACCCATTTCTTTTGGGTCGGGGGTTAAAATACAGTATATCAACCTCATGATTCAAGCTGTGGATGTGAAGTCTTGAAGTCTTTTGCCCTTTCTTTTGAATATCTGTGCGAGTGGAACATCCTCTGGCACTCTTTGCAGTTTAAGTTTGCAGGTTAAATTGGCCCATGAGTTCATTTCTCGCTGCAGAGCAGCTGCTCCTTCCTGAGAAACGATGCCATGCAGAGTTTCAAATAAGGCTGCTTTGTAGGTGGTTTCAATAAATTCAGTTCTAGGGAGAGTCTATGTGCAGCTCTCAGCAAACCTACAATTTGTTGCTATAAAGCATTCGACTACCCTGAGAAGAAATAAATTTTATAAGAAATCTAAATAAAATGTATTAAGAAATCTAAATAAAATGTATTATTATTATTATTATTATTATTTTATTATTATTATTATTTTATTATTATTATTATTATTATTAAATAACATTGTGTACAGTCAGTGATTTGTGTTAGTGAGTATGCGTGCATGACTGTGTTTTGACTGCCATCGAGATTATGCATCGCCCATTTCATTACAGCAAGGTCACTTAATAATTCAACAAACCTGCAACAATCACAGGTTTTTAACGCGGTGATTCAGCACCGCCACTGTCAAAGAACTTTGTTCCAAATTGAGACGTTTCATCAATAATTAAAAAATACTGTGACAGTTTCACATTGGCTCAGGTGCTAAACTGAAGCAAGTGATGCACTCTTAAAAGCCCTCAGTTTTGACTAATTGATGCTGCTTTGACTTGGTGAAACACTAAGTGAAGTCTAACTAATGCATTTTTTTTCCTCCCAAAAATGGATACAGTAAGCAATGACAATGAACTCTTGCTGAGCTGAATGTTTCAAAATAAAAGTTATAAATAAAGTTGCCCTTAAGTTATAATCTAAGATGTATCATCACTGGATATAAAGATAAACATTTCACAGCTTAAAACTCCTGTACGAGGGGCTGAGTGATGAGGTTTGGGTACGACCGTGGCTCAGTTTGTAGAGCGGGTCGGCCTATGTTCGGAGGGTCGGCGGTTCGATCCCCGCCTCTGCTAATTGGGTCATGGTCGTTGTGTCCTTGGGCAAGATACTTGACTGCATGTGTATGACTGCTGTATGTTTGTGGTGGTTGTCGGGGCTGTTGGTGCTGAATGTGCAGCCACGCTCCGGTCAGTCTGCCCCAGGGCAGCTGTGGCTACTATCGTAGTTCGCCAGTGTGAATGAATGGAAACTGGAACCCTGTGAGGTGCTTTGAGTACTCACAAAAGTACAAATCCAATCCATTATTATTAATGAGTTTGGTCCAAAATCGATGCACAGCGCGGTGCATAGTATAAGTATAAATCTTCATGCTCTCCATGGCACCTCTCTCTCTCTGCTGTAGCTGTAATATATAACACGATTCAGATTTCCATTTTGGGTTGTGGGATTACATTTCCACATAATGGTGACTGACATGAAAGGAATTTTGGCCGCAGTAATCACTTGGTTTTCTAATCTGCAGATAGGCTGCGATTGATCTGAGGCAGCTGCTCACAATGGAACGACTTGCACACATAAATACATGCCAGACGTATGAACCCTAAAAACGCTAGATGTGCCCACAGCCAAGGAAATTGCACATCATGTCTGCTAATGACGCATGGGTGAAGAGCCGGACGAGGCTCACATACTAATGGGACCGTGAGGTGATGAAAGCAGGGGAGCGAGTGGGCTATCTTGTAATGAAAAGTGGGACTGTGAACTTGTTAAGTGGATTTTTTAATACAGAGGCAGACATGATAAGGAAGAGCTCCGTAAGAGGAAATTTAAATTAATGTTAAACGCGGAGAAAGTGACATCAAATCTTATCTGGAGATGATCATCAGCTGCCGTGATGAAGACCTCTGCGCGGAGGGAAATAACTTAAATAAGTGGTACATGACTCACTCTGACATTGAATATATTATTATGCAGAATCGCCCCTTCACTGGGTGTTAAGATGGATTCGGTCATTTTAGTCCCTGAAATTCAGCTGTTTTGCTGTAGTAAATGAACTGGTAAAATTAGTAAGGTTTCAGTTTTCAAATCCCTGTTGAAATGACACGAGGCTGATGGAGAGTAGGTCACTTCGGAGAAGAAGCGAGGGCAGTGGATGTGTGAAGCATCTGTACTACACTGGGTGGCTGTAAATGATTTCTATCACAAGGGCCCAACGGCAGCTAAAGTAGAAATTGGCTTTGGCCACATTTCCATCAGTTAGGGTAACACTGTACACAACAACAACCAGTCAAACGGTACATTAGGTACAACCTTAAGATGATCTGACAGGCTGTTAATATAATAATATAATAATCTTCAAACTAACCAAGTTTTTAGGAGGGAAAAAATTGAAGCAAACAGTGAAAAATGATCACCAAAAATGTCACTGGTTAACATGAATCACAGCTTGAAGTCTAACAAGATGGATTCCCATGATCCCATGATCACGTGATCTTGCAAATCAGTTCTCAATGTGAAGTGTTTTTTTTTTTTTTGATAAACTTGTGGTTTGTTTACCACCGTTGTTCAAATGCACCTTTAACTTCCTGAACAGCATGTGAGCTACGTTCATACTCTGCTAATGAGAAACCTGCTTCATATTCTGCTAGATAAAACATGCTGTTGCATCTTCGCTGCCTGTGCACACTCGAGATTCCCAGGGCATTAAAGGTGGATTAAGACGTCGAATGCAAAAAAAGACCAAAATGTGTATTTGTGCAGAACTTGTTAAAGACCAAGATCTAATTTTCTTGTACTGGTACTCTGAGTACCATCGCGCTCAGCAGGAGGGAGGGAGGGGTGGGAGCCGACGTCTTCTTCTTCTGTTTCATCCCATTTTCTGGCACACCGCTCGACCTGTGAACATGAAAATATCTGTTAATTGGTTTATTCATGGAAACAGAGAGAGCTAGTCGCAGGGTATCAAAGGTTCATGGGAAGAGCCTAACTTCCACTTCAGTGGAGGACAGCCAACACCCGATTCACTTTAAACACAACCGGAACAGATTACCTGGAGTGTGTGAGGTGTTAAAACAGCCAAGAGCACATGGAGAGAGTTCAAATTACGTGATAAATAAAAGAAAGATTCTGCTTTCAGTGTGGAATCTGCATGGTTGAAAGATGCGCTGCACCAATCGGCCAATAATCAGAAGGTGATGGATATAACTGCAGAGAGGGAAGGCGAGCCGCTGTTTCTTTCTGGCTGCTGCAGTGTGTATTTGAGTGTTTCATACATTATTGCACCTGCTGTTTCACACTTAGCCGCAGCTACAAGTGTGAAAAAATAATTTCTTCACGAGCACCAGTGCTTTTGTGTTCCTGTCACATGATTGATCAGACAGACATATTGATTGGCTGAAGAGTGCAAACATATGGCTGCTTTTAATGTGTGTGTGTGTGTGTGTGTGTGTGTGCGTGTGTGTGTGTGCGTGTGTGTGTTTGCAAACATGTGCAACCGCTATGAATTATGCGCCATTGATTGATTGTTTGTCCTGCTCCATTGGAAATCCATCGCAGGAGAAGCATTTTCCGGTTTAATCAGTCTCTGTGATGTCTGATAGCTTTTGCTTTCACATATCTCATAATAGTCACTTTCCCCGTGACACTGTGCAAATCTGGAAATTGTTCACTCCTCACTTCGGAGGTGATGGGACTCAGTGCGGCTGCGAAAGCATACTGATATAACAATCTTAATTAATTAAATGACTCAGGGAGACTTGCCATTTTCAAGTTTCTGTAGATCTGATTTTTAATCTGTGCTGAAAAAGGCCACCACTTTCTGCCTGAAAGAAGATATTCAGCGCATCGAGCGTGACTTGTTGTAAAAAAGGTGAAAGCATTCAAAAACACTGGCACGCTCCTTTAAAAAGTAATGAAAGAAGCCAGTCTTGTCTTTACTGTCCGGCAGCATCTAGCAGCCTCATAATCATTTATACAAGCGTCTGTGAATACCGATCAGGGCCGGCTGATGTGTGCCTGCTGTCTGTTTGGCAGCCAAATAAAGGGCAGCGCGGGAGCTGAATGTTCATCATTTGATATTAACACCAGACAAAGCACGCCTCTTTGATCAAGGCCCGAAGGTCAACCGCAGCAGCTGTTGCGGAGCGCCGACAGGAGGCGAACCTTTTCTTCTTCTTCCCAGGGGGACGGCAGCCTCCCGCCAGGCAGGAGCTGCTCGACGCGTGTGTTCAGAAATCTCATAACAGAGTGGATTTGGGGGGTATTTTCTAAATTCCTCCTGGGAGGAAAGAAGCAAGCATGGTCCTTTTTTAGGAGCACTTTGGCACACACACACACACACACACACACACACACACACACACACACACACACACACACACACACACACTGTACCCTTGTAAATCCATAACAGACTTTATTACATCTATTGTTAACATAATAGCACTGATGTGAAAAGAAAAAAAACATATTTTAATTCTTTATTTTTTTTCTTGCAGGCGATCTGTTCATTCTTTTTCCGGGACATGCCGTCCACCAGCAGCAGCTTAAATCCACTGAAGCAACCTGACTGGTCAAAATTGCTGCCTCGGGGTAGGGGAGTCACTTCTCATTCACTTTTTCTGAGATCAAAAGGTTCTTCGGACCCTCTTCTTCTTTTTCATCTTTTTTTATTTTTTTATTTTACCAGTTCTCCTCTTTGCAGCCACTTTGATGAATCCGATAGCCCATAGGGACATGCAGCAGTTCTGAGGTTGGTATATTGTTGGGTGGAAGGTGCAGCTTTTAAGAGAAAATCTACCATGAAACAATGCGTTAATGGTCAAAGAAATCTGTACAGTTTGGGCTTTTGGAAGAAGGCACTGACTGAATGTTAGCCGCAGGGAAATCCTTTCAATGCTTCTACGGAGGCTTAATATTGTGGACATGACACACACTCCCTCAGGTGGGGTGTCTGTACACAGTATGAAACTTTGACAGTAGAGACAGTGGTTCCCATCGTAACCTCTACAAACAGTTTACATTACAATTTCTTCAGAAGGCAAGTTGGGTCCTCTGTATTCAAAAACAAATTCATTTGAACCATCTCGTGAGTTTGACATGCTATGCTAGTTGTAGCGCTAGTTGGTTGATTTGATTATATAAATAATTGTTAAAATGCATTGAATGGTAGAATGTTTGATCAGTTAAACAGTCAGTTGAAAAAGGTATTGGTTTTCAAGCGATGGATTTGGAAGCAACGTAAAGTATAAGAACATGCAGAACATATAGCACAGTCATTTTGCATATCTAAACAGGGATAAGAGACTGTGTGAAGACTGTGACACTAGATAAGAAAAAAGTCAGGGTAACATCAAGTTATTTAATTTCCTAATATGTGTACCAAACCGATCCAATAGTTGCTGAGACATTTAATAGTAAAGTGAAACTGTCGGAAAAGTCACTTGATCACCAAAGTCATCTGAATACTACAAATGTAAAAATCTGGTGGCATCCATCATCTAGATGAGAATTATGACCTGCAGGATAAGTCACGTTTTATAGATATCCATTAAATACTAAAGAAATTAAGTCTGGATGACGGACCGGCCTACAGAAAAACTGATATTCCATTGTAAGAGCAACACCTAGTGTGGCTAAAAAGATGTCTGCGGCAGATCCTCTAAGGCTCAAATCTTAAGTTCATTTGTTGACTCAGCAAAGGTAAGTTAGCTAATAACTGCCTTTTTACACATCAAACAGCTGTGAGCGAACATGAGCATTCAGTTTGAGTCGTGTCTCTGGCCACCCGGCTAACAGCTGTCAAAGATTCACTCGCTTGTATTTAGCTCTGTTTTTGGTCTCTACCAACTCCTGAGGAAAGTATCTGGCTCTTCGCTGCTAAACGCTCCACTACGTTCCTCAGCTAGCCAGTAACTGTGTCTGTCTGCTGTATTATTTAAGTTTATTGGATGATAATTGTTGCCAAGTGCCAAATGAAACTAAAGACACCACAGTCCCAGAGCTGTGTGAGGGAACCGAAACAGTGAAGTTGTGTCCCAGAAATCTAAAATATGAGCTCAAGCAGGCGGATTCAGGAGACAATTCCTGTCCGAGTATATTTTGATGTATTATTGTAACAAATATAATGATTATAGCTGCTTCTAAGGATAGCTATCTCAACAGAGTCATTAACCACGTGAATAACAGCTGTGACAACAGCACCTGCTGCTTGATCACATTAGATCAACTTTGATTTGTTTGGCCTTTCATCTCTCCCTGCCGGCCCGATGGAAAAGTAAATCTTTTCATATAAAATGTTTTTTTCATTTTTTACTCAGGCAGCATTGACGTTCATCTTGGTGGTCAGATACATTGCGTGCGTGTTTGCACACTCTGTCCGTCACATCACTCCATCCATTTACTCGTATTTCCCTCCCTTTATATTTGATCTGTGGACAGAATGTCTGAGCGGCTCTGCTTTTTTAACGGCCGAGCTACAAGGTTGTTGCCTGCTGCCCTGGTACGTGTGACATCGATTTTTCCTTTACGTCCTGCCCTGTAACAGCGCTGCAACACAAGTTTACTTGTCACTGCAAATGTCAAGCGAATGGGAACTCTGAAAAAGGTCAGCGTTTTATGGGATGTTTAACATGTCGTCTGGATTACAACAGCATTTTCCCAGCAGGACGCAGGAAGGATTGCTGTGAATCTTAAATCATTACTAGAAACAGCTGTTTCACGACGCAACGACCTCGAGCTGTGTGACCTATGAAAGGTGAGAGAAACTCCACAACCCATGGCGCGATTATTTTCATGTGAATAACTGCTTTTAGGCGCCCCTGCAGAATGTGAAACAATGGTTCTCAATCACAGTAACGTCACTCATAGTGAGGATCATGGACAGGATCCTCTGCTGTGTCTTTAAACGTTTTAACTCCATTTCAATTTGTATTCAATGTTGAGTAGCAGCTTCATCTTCTTTTCTCTGATGTTCTCCTCCTCGACAGTTTCACGTCTGTGTAGGGTGTAAAAGGTGCCAAGGCAGGTGAATAAAATGAGGCTGAGCCAGTTTGGTTGTCTGTTGTGATAATCAGGGGCGGTTCTAGGGGGGGGCCAACAGGGGCCAGTGCCCCCGTAACTCTGAGTCTGGACCCCCCTGTGGCCCCCCTGACAGGGAGTCTGCATCAGTAACACAAGAACAGATTTCTTGCAGTTATTTTGTTCTGAAGGTAAAAAGCAGAGATAAATTGTCTCAACAGTTTACTTCCCAATCAAAATTGCTGAAATTGTAAACACTGCTTTGTCTGAATGAGGGATTTATCCTTTTTTCTGGGTTGTATGTGCCCCCTTACAAAAAAGCCAGCCCCAACCTGGCCCCCCTACTAAAACTGGTCTAGAACCGCCACTGGTGATAATACCTAGTCAGTGGTGGGAATATGCCTTTTGTAAAGCCAAAGCACCTTCTCAGTGAGTGCTCTCTGGAGCGTGGCGAAGGATCAACTCCATGGATATTGCTGGCACTATAGAAAGCATATACTGACCAGCTGCATCAGGGTCAGAGGATAGTGAGGACAGCGGAGAGAATCACCGGGAGCTCTCTTCCTCCCATCCAGGACATTGCTAAAAAATGCTGCCTGACCAGGGCCCACACCATCAGGAGTGACACCTCCCACCCCCACCATGGACTGTGTTTGCTGCTGGACTCTGGAAAGAGGCTCCGCAGCCTTCGCAGCAGAACAGCCAGGTTCCATAACAGCTTCTTCCCTCTTTCCATAAGACTGTTAAATGCTAAAGAACAATTCCCTTCACCCTCCCGCACACACCCACTTACACCCACTCAGGACTGCTTACTTGACTGTGAAATAAAAAAAAATACACGTGCAATATATTGTATATTTTTATATAGTATTTATGTCCACACTTTTTAAATTATATTTATTTTTCATGTATATACATGCTGCTGTTTTTTTTTATCCCGCACTATTCTGAGCCATTTGGAACACAATTTTGTTCCCACTGCACTATAAAGTGAAATTCGAATGACAGCAAAAGAAAGTCTAAGTTGTGAACAGAACTACGTGCTGAACATTTCAACCTGTGGAACCTTTTTACTGTCACTTGAGAAACCAGATTCTAACCAATAGAAATGTGCTGAAATGTTACTGAATGCATTGTACATATTCTGAATGTTGATTATTATTATCATGGTAAGGTTATATAACTTCTGTATATTTTCACTCTAGACTGAAACATGTCAGTAAATATCAAATACATTATAATGGCATTTGGCACAGACATTCATAGTCCCCAGAGGATGAAGTTCTTTCAGGCATTTAGTCAAGAACCGACAACATTCCCGCCAGCCTCAGCTGCACACTGTGCAAAATAACATGCAGACATGTTCAGCTATGATTTTAGCTTGATAACATGTTTAGCTATGATGACAAACATTGGAAAAGTGATATCTGCTTAGTACTATCATGTTAGCATTTGATATTCTTGCGGATGTTAGCATGCTAACATTAGTCATCAAATTAACATCAAATCGTCAGGTGAGAGGTCTCTCGCAGACATTTTGAGGTCGTTATGTCCACTTTCTATTAGTCCCCATTTCTGCAGACCTTGCCTGACTCTTATTGTTGCACTATTTCACAGAATAAAGTCAGCTAATTAGATTTTTTGCATTTACCCCCTCATGCAAATCAAGTATTTTTACTCAATTTCAGTGAAATTTCAACGTATTTCCACTTATATACTATTTCATATCTCTACTGCTGGTTATTTTGGTAAAATCTATTCTTTTTACTCATTTAATTAGCAGATCAAGATTTCACACACAAAACATTACATTTCTAAACTTTTATTCAGTTATTGATGATTAAAGCAGGAGCCCAGTATCATATTTTCACAACTAGTACTTTCATTTTCACCGCGTACATTTCGCTGCTAATATAATGTTCTTTTATTGAAGTGAATCTTTGATTGGACTTGTTCCACTAACGGCAGGGGAGGTACTGTGGTCAGCAGCGACAGGAGGACCTCTGTGGTTCTGTCCACACAGGACAGAACGGCCCTTTATCTTCTCACCTGTTTGCTTATTTGATTTTCCGAGACACCTACAAGTTGTTCACACCCGAAAGCTCAACAGAGGAGACACTGGTACAAATTGACATACGGTGAGCTTTTTAAATATTTACACACATTATGTTCCTGCTTGCAGTTGGCAGGCTGTCTTAACTGTGCTAGTAAACGTAGCTCTGATTAATAGATGAGGTGTACGACTTGGCCTTACTGCTGCCACAGATGGTGACCTCTTTCTTTACTGTGATGAGAAGCAGAGGGAGGTGAGGAGGAGCACAAAGGCAAAGAAACCGAGATAACAAGGAGCCAGGAGGAAAAAAAAGGGGGGAATTTAGGACAGACTGATCCTCCTCCAAAAAAGAAAGTTAACAACGCCTGGCTGAGTTTTAAGTGTAATTCCCTCCAGCGCTGTAAGGTGAAGCTACACCCACACAGAGACATTGTTTTTTAAAGGGAAGCAAAAAAAAAGATCCATCTTCCTATGCTCGCCTCTGTTGGCTTGAAATGTGGGTCTAAAAAGTTTGAAGCTCGCTCCTTCTAGAGAGAACAGTGGCTGTAGTCGGTGGATTCATAGAGGCTAACAATGAAATCCAATCGAGACACAGTGTTAAAGCAAATGTCAAGCAATTACTTCTCGCGGCAAAATGCTCCACCGCTGAACTGTGTGCTCATTATGTTCCAATCTTCATTTTGCTAATGAATCACTAAAAGAGGCAATAAGTAAGTCTCCTTTTAGTTCTACTGAGCTTATTCATTTCAGAGGAAACGGAACAAAATCATCTGTGGCATGTTTAGCTTAGCTTAGCCTTAAGAAAGCAGGGGAAACTGGACTAGACTCAACAAAGGTGCATTTCAACAAATATAGTATTTAGTCTCGTCCCCACCATGCAATTACTGAGTTGGCAAACTTGCTAAAACTTTAAAAAAAACGGCAGGTAGATCTTGGACACATGGGGCTTGCTATCAAACAGAACTGCGTGCAATCAGGAAAACAGACTGTAACATTCTTTTTGCTGCACTCGGGTCTCTGAGTGGGAGCAACATTTATGTAAATATACAGTTTGAGCATATTAGATTATATTAAAGTGGAGTAGAGCCTCTGTGAGGTAGCTTTAAAGTTTTGTACTGAACACACATCCTCTTTTAGCTTTCAGAATGTGTCATGTGTCATTCTGTGTCCTGCTACACACTCTGTTCATATCCGGCGTTTTGACTCATCAGAGCAGCGGAAGGCTCAGGTGACATTTCTAACATTACTGACAGCTGTATTCCATTCAGGCGGGCTCGTTCCAGGGCTCTGGTGTTGTGCCTGCTCGCTCATTGACGAGGCTTACTGGGACACCATGTCAACAGTGAATGTTGACATGGTTACCAATATCTGTCACACCTTTGCTTTTCAAAATGGTCTGCTGTGAAAAGGGTCTAATGTTTTGCATGTGTGTGCTTGTTCTATGTCTTTTTGGCCAACGTGTAGCTCACTGATGGCTGACTGAGGACACCTGTGTGAAGGTGTGTGCTGGGTCCTTTTTACACACTCTATCTTAACTCCATGACACAAGAGCCAGCTTTTGTTTGTTCTCTTTTTTGTTATTTTTTTTGTTGTTGTAATTTTAATGTTGTATTGTTTTGCATCTTCTGCATCATCTAGTAACAGTGTGCAAACTGTGCAATAGATTGTGTGCAGATGAGACAATTTTGGAGTTGCACGAAGGCAGATTTCTCATCATTCTTTACTTCCTGTCTTGAACATGTTCATCATCAAACACTCAGCACAACAGCAAATAAGTGAATGCCCACAAATATCAAAGATTGCAGTTATATTTTATGGAATGTCAATCACAATTGAGACAATCACTTTTAAGCTGCAATTGACTGTGACAAACAAAAAAGTCTACCCTCACAGGTGGTTCAATAATTATTCAATAATTGTGTTTATAGCTCCCCTCAGGTGGAAGGCGGGGCAGAGCTGTGATAAAGGTGCATCTTGGCCTACCCAATCAGAAGCGACGCAGCTAAGAGGAGGGTGGTGGAGATGACCACGCCCACACAGGACTGAGAAGACGTCCAATCAGCCGAAATAATGCGACTCAGCTGTGTGGGCTTGCCATCGCTGCACATGGCTTTTCAATGCAAATAATGTGGGTAAAGAATACACGCTTGTTCTCTACTTAATTTACTAACACTTGACACATATCACATATAGCGGTATAATGTTGCTACCGCTGCTCCCCTCACTCCTCTCCAAACTCAGTATGATGCTCTGAATAAATGAACAGCAGCTCTAGTAACCCTCTGAATTCATGAAGAGTGCCAGAGTGCTGACACCCTGAGTGCCAATTTATGAGCTCGCACACACACACACACACACGTGGGTACCAACGGTGTTTGTTCAAGTGGCAGTCAGACACACACAATGCATGTCATCTGTTTCACTGCGGCTGCACCGCCGAGTGAGGAAAATACAAAAAGCTGTGAGACAGGAGGAGATAGAAGGAAAGCAAATGGAGAGACAGGGACATGTGTTTTTGTGTATGTTCATCCTTGATGTATGGAATTAAGTGGATATGCAATGAAAGAAAAATATCTGATGCACTTCCTGCTGTTTGGATTGGAGTGTCCATCACTTCAGCTTATTGTGTTTTGTCTGCTTTGACCATACAGCAGCCCGGCAGCTCGTTGAACAGCTTATTCTGGTGTTCTTTAATTTTTGATAACAAATTTGACGCAGTCAGATGGAAAACATGAGGTGTGGCACAATTCAGATCTCATACGGAAAATATGTACTGTACACAGTCACCGCCCTGTTCAATCCCTGCTCAGAAGTCAGAAACGGTTTGACCTCTTGGGTGTTAAATAACCCAGATCTTTTTTTCCATTCTCTCACACTTTCACATCAACGTCCACGACAGATTTGACACTCAGGTTGCTCAGAAGTTAACAAACAAATAAAGAACCAATCAACATGTGAGGGCCATTTGTCCCACTGTACCTGCACTGTGTGTTTTTAACAATAAGAGAGACTATTACAAAGCACTGAAGCAGGTAATTACTCCAAAACTAATTAGCTGACAAGTCAAGGACAGCTATAAATGCAAAGAAAAAAGAGGCGCGGGAGGGCTTTTCTATCTCCAGAAAGAAAGGGGGAGAAAAAAAAGCAATTAGATGTAAAATGTCTGGAAATGTAGCGTGTAAACAACGGAGGAGGGCAGTTAGGGAGGGGATCCAGACAGATGGAGATTAACTGGAATAATACGACTCACAACACCACCAACACACACGTATACAATGACAAACACTATCGCTCTTGTTAAATCTATTTTATTTGCGCCCTCCCGCTCGCGCCCAGTAATCCTCCTCTTCTCACCGTTACCTTCCTCCTTCAAATGTAGCCGTCCCTTTTCTTCTTTCATTCATCCTCTCTTCCTGCTCGTCTTTCTTTATTCTCTAATATGCCTAAACACTTTCTTTCCCCCTAATCTTTTCCTCACTCTGATTGCATTTTCTTGAGTCACCAGGACCCAATTACTGCTCGGCCTTATTGCAGATGACGACCATATTACACTATTGTACACATTCTGCACACACACACACACACACACACACACACACACACACACACACACACACACACACATACATCCACACACACGCCTTCAATAAATATGATGCATTTAATTAACTTCCCTCTCGCCTTCACCTGTGCTCTTAAAACTTACGGGGATGATTTAAAACAGGCTTCCTCAGCCTCTAGCAGTCTATTATGTCTTTTTCATTTTATTATGATCAAGTGTCCTTCTCAAGATACATTTGTTTTGCTTAATGACACTTTAAAACAATCAGCCAATATATAATTCCACTTAACCGGCCTCGCATTGCCAGAAGCATTCGGTCAAATCACATTTCGGCAATAACACGTGTGCTGTGATTGATAAAATGTCTTTATTTGTCTGCGGAATGGATTACAATAAATGTCAAAAAATATTAATAAAGAATAAACTACACCTTTTCTAAAGAAGCTACCGGTTCGAGAACTTAGAGCAAACTTTTTCCACATGTTCATTTGTTGAGATGGAAAATGTTACTACAATCCCAAGTTTCCTTAATTGACAGACTTTCTGCGCTTATTGCCGTCAGTCTGTTGCTAATGCTGAAACTTATTTGACTATTATTCCTACAACCAGTAGCCTGCTTACAGTACGGTTGGACTGATTTTTAAAAAATGTTCAAACCGGTTCGATATGAGACTTAATACCTGATCAGACCGGTTATACCAAACTTCACCATTAGGTGCTGGCCATTAATGACAGCAGGACTACAGTCCATCATGTTAACTGTGATACATTGTGTTTTATTTCTCACAACAGCAGTTCAACTTAACTTTTCTTATTAAAAAGTCTGATATCAAAATAATAGACACAACAGAGGCAACAGTTCAAGAAGCCCACACATGTGAATCTTGCAAGTTTTCCATAACACATTCCAGCAACTGTTTCCCAACAAAAGCCATGTTAAGTAATAAAAATGCTAAATGGCCTTTTCATTTGAAACAGTTACAGGAAGTGTTGAGTTTATATTAACGTGTAATGCAGAATGACCCTGACCCACCACCTGTTCTCTATTATGGATGTTGGTCTGGGTAGTTAAGTGATTCTGTTTGAACAGCTCTCAGCTCTACCACAAAACCACACAACAGGAGTTAATCAGCTCTCCTGGATCTCCTGCTAACTAGCCACATGCTCTGTCTCCAGCTTAACATTACACCTGACAAAGGCCAGGTCAGCCGGTTGGCACGAAATCAAACTAGTTGAAGTTCGCACATCGGACCGGACCAGCAAAACCAGTAACCTACCCAACCTTAACTTACAGCACAAACAGAACTATAACCACTGCTATCAGTGCTAAAACTACCACAGTCACTACCAGACTTATTTATGTATTGTTTAAATGGTAAAGAAAGACGGGGGGAGAGGGGGAACAGAGTATGGAAGCATGAAATAGGTAAGATTGTTTGTGTGGTAGCAGGAGACTGAAAGTGTGAAGGAGAGAAAACCGAAAGTCAGAGTGGTGCCACTCCTGCCTCTTTCTTCCCCTCGACAGTCCCTATTTTGTGTCACAGAGTTTCTAATATACGACGTTGTGTCACATTTACTTACGGCAGTCCTCCGGCATCCTCGCACCAAATCCCTGCGGTCATGTCAGTTTTCTGAACCTGCCACTTTTGTGTCAACATCTATTCTGTAACAGTTTAGCCGGAACATTAAGCTCCGGGCCCTCCGACTGAATGACAAATCTCCGCCGCGCCCACCACGATCCCGTTCACGGTCAGCCGCCCGGCGGACAGCCACACGGGAGGTGTCGGGGGGTGGAGGAATACAGATGAAGTCACGTCTGGCTGGTTTGTATTTGCCGATGATTCTGAACGTATATCACAGAGGGGAGGAGGATTCTTTTTTTCTGAAGCTGGTGTCTCACTCAGCGGGCGGGCAGATGAAGTCCAGTGGGAGCAGAGCTTGTAGAAGATGGATGAAGGGATGGAGAGGGGACATGGAGGAGTGGAGGGACGATCCAGTTATCCTTCTACACAGTCCATCCGTCCGTCTATCCGTTCATTCTTCTCCATCTCTCATTCATCTCTCCCAGGTCAGCTTTTCATTCCCTCCACCCTGTGCTCCTCTATCCGTCCATTTCTTATCAGTCTATTTTTCATCCTTCTCATTCTGTCCATTCATCCCTCCATTCCCTCAGTACTTCGACCCTGCATTCCTTTTATCCTTTTTTCTCTTTATCCTTACGACTCTACATTTCGTCACTCTTCTGTCTAGCCATAACTCCATCTCTCCATCCCTACAATACTTTACTCCGCTATCGTTTGCACTCATTTATCCCTCCAGCCTCACAGCTCTCCATTATTACGTCCCTCCATGCTCACTTCACCTCCTTCTTTCCTCCATCCCCGCAATCTTCTCCAACTTCCATGCCTCCGTTCCCTTTACCGCTGTCTTTGCAGCCTGTTACCATCCGTCCGTCTCTTCATTCTCTCTTGTTTTTCCTCCTCTTTGTATCCCCCATCCCTGATTTCCCCCTATCCCTTTATCTGTCACCACTCGTTCAGAAATTCTTCTCCAGTTATTTCTTATCCTTCTATAATTCGACCACTCTCCATCTGTCCATCTCTCCCTACATCCATCCACCGATTTCAGCCTTCCACCTCTGTCGATTCGTTTTCTTTCAACCTCTCCACCATCCTCCATCATTCCATCTTCACATCCTCCTTTCTCTCATCTCATTTTTCTATCGCACAGTCAAACATTGCAACACAGAATTGCTTTTCCGTGACCAGTTTTACCTCGCCGAGTTCAGCTGAGATGGATCTTTCTCCAGAGACGGCCCACTGCAGACCGCCGTGACGCCTCTTGACCGCATTCCCCAAGAATCGATGTCTCCACCCATGCATTCTTCCAACAATCTTTCCATGCATCGCTCCATCCCTCTCTGTTTGTCCATCTCCAAGTTCCTTCATTCATCTGTCCAGTCAGCCTTCCATCTTTGCCCCGTCTCTGTCTGGTCATACCTGCATCCCTCCGTCTCACCTCCCCGCCATCGTTCTATTCCCATTCAATCCACCTCACCTTCATCTTCTTCATCATCCTTTCCCTCTCATCAAATTCTATTTTTAACTTCTCTTGTCTGACAATGAACTGCCAGCGCGACAGAGGACACGGTGTGTATCTGTCACCTCGCTCCTTCAAACCTCCCGTGTGACGGCAGCTCTTCAGCTCAGCCTGTCGATGTCACCCTGCGCTCACCTTTTACCTTGTCACTACGTGTGATGTGTTGATTTCACACTGCTGCAGCTGGTGTGTGTGTGTGTGTGCGTGTGTGTGTGTCTGTTCGTGTGAATGATTACGGTCATTCAGTGACACGCACACATTCATTATTTTGTTAGTAAGTGGCCATCTCTCTTCCCGCGGTCAACGACTCACCTTTTCTGTTCATATCCGACTCTCCGCTGCAGGGTGTGACCCACATGAAGCGCAAACACACACACACACACACACACACACAAACACACAGGCGACTCTGGCAGGCATCTGTGCTGCTGCTTCATGGCGTTGCTGGCTGTAAATGCAAAGTGAAGGCTTTATGACGCCCTGGCTGTGGCGGTTGTTATAAGGTGAGGAGCAGCAAAGCGTGGTGGAGGACAAAACATCACTCTGGCAAGGGTTGTGCAGGAAAAAATTGAAAGACTTTTATTTTAGTCTCAAAAACAGACAAAGAAACAAACATTTCTTGCTGAGCTTCAGACCGCTCAGGTCACTCTCTTCTCATGAAAACCAAAAAAAAAAAAAAACTCTCCCCCCTCTCCCATTCCCCTCACATATATAGCGGGAGAGCCCGCCTTTCCAATTCAACTGGCCTATCAGGGCAGATCTCTATAATGGAGAGTTGAAAAGGTTTACAATTCATAGACATTGTTTTCTTTCACTTGCTCAGACTAACAGGTTGTAAATGCATTCATCCTAGTCTAAAATACCTACTGCACCTTCACAACAAAGAATGATTTGTACTTTATTCATTATTTAACTTAATTACCCGTCATGACATCACACATCCAAGAGCCAATCGCCACTGAGAACACACCTTCTCAGACTCTACATAAAAAGGCTACTGCTGAGGCGCGCTTCCTCTTTCCACACCAGCACAAGATGGCCACCACAAAGGACTTCAACTCTGACAGGTGATTACTTGGATTACCACAAGTCTTATATATACATTTTGTGTAATCAACTTAAAGTACAATTCTTTGTGTTTAATAAATGTCAGTGAAAACATAATTTAAATAAAGAAAATGGAAAACTGTGTCTGAGTGTCTTTCCACCTTTCTAAAAAGCTGGTTAGCAACTAGTGAGAGAGATGGTGCTTCATCACATTTCACACATCCTCCCCCTCTGGCTTGCCCAGGTCAGGCAAACGGGAAAGATAGTCAGCAATTAGGTTTTCCTTACCAGGACAATGCTCTATGGTGAACTGGTATGGCTGGAGGGCTAGGCACCAACGCAGGATCCGTGCATTCTGATGCTGCTTTGAGTGCATCCATTTCAAAGGTCTGTGGTCCGTCTGCAACACAAACTCTCTTCCCAAAAGGTAATACTTCAATGAATCAACAGCCCACTTTATAGCCAGTCCCTCTTTTTCCACCGTAGAGTACTTCTTCTCACGGTCAAACAGTTTCTTACTCAAGAACAGGACAGGTTTCTCCTCGCCAGGCTCTCCCTGCGCTAGCACTGCTCCCAGTCCAACATCAGAGGCATCAACCTGCACAAGGAATCTTTTTGTGAAGTCCGGGCTCTGCAACACAGGATCTTGACAGATCTGCCTCTTTAATGTCAGAAAGGCTTGTTCACATTCATCATTCCAACTCAGTTTAATGGTTGATTTTTTTGTTAGGTCAGTGAGTGGTGCTGCCACTGTAGCAAAATGAGGGATGAACCTTCTGTACCACCCCACCAGCCCTAAAAATGACCTCACTTGCTTCTTGGTAACAGGTCTGGGAATCATCTGGATGGCCTTTACCTTCTCTATTTGTGGCTTTATCTGCCCACGGCCAACCAGGTACCCAAGGTACTTCACCTCCTCCTGAGCCCACGAACACTTGTTTGCATTCAGGGTCAGACCGGCTTCCTGTATCTTTCCCAGGACGGCTTCAAGATGCTGCAGATGTTCTTCCCAAGATTCACTGTAGATTACCACATCATCCAGGTAGGCGGCTGCGAACCTGGAGCAATCATTAAGAACAATGTCCATTAATCTTTGGAAGGTCGCAGGTGCTCCATGAAGTCCAAAGGTAACACAGTGTAATGGAACAAACCCATTCCTGGAATCTGGAAAGCTGTATATTCTTTGCAAGCTGGGTCGAGAGGCACCTGCCAGTAACCTTTACACAGGTCTAAGGCTGTGATATACTTGGCCTTCCCCAACCTCTCCAGCAGCTCATCAATACGTGGCATGGGATAAGAATCAAAACAGGAAATGCTGTTCAGTTTCCTCATATCTGAACAGAACCGAGGTTGAGTGCAGTTCTTCTTCGGAACAAGCACTATAGGGTTTGACCACTCACTTCTAGACTGTTCAATGACTCCCATGTCCAGCATCACCTGTACCTCCTTCTTCAGTGGTTCCAGCATTCGTTCTGGAATTCTGTAAGGCTTCAGGCGAACAGGTTTAGTGTCCTTCAGAACAATTTTATGTTTTATCACATCAGTCCGGCCAGGTCTTTCTGAGAACAATGACGGAAAACATTGTTTAAGCTCACCCAGTTGACACCACTGATCCATCGTCAGGTGCTCTGGACGGGTCTGGGGATTACATTTCTCTTTGAGGGGCACCATATCAGTCTCCACCGCATCATAGTCATTAGGCTGGACATCCCTGACCATCAGCACATGCTCCCCACCGATTTCCTGGTCATTTCTTTCACGGTATTCCTTTAACAGGTTAACATGGAGCAGTTGTTTTTGTTTACATTTATCGGGACAGAAAATTTCATACGTTACTGGGCCAATAGAAACGCTGAGCAATGCGGTTATAGGTCTTAGCCTGTCCTAGATGCCCAGCCCATGGAATAGTATGACCCAAATGCAGAATTACTGGCCGATACTCTTTTGGAATAACCAGCCTAGGTTTCTCAATATCTGCCAAATACAAAAGGTTGTCCTTTATGATGAAGGGATCCCCAATTACCCGTTTTAGCGCCCCTGTGTCTGCTTCCTGCACCCCCTCTCTTTCACACACCTTTGCAAACAGAGGTTTTAGAGAAGAGTCATTCTCCTGACTCTCTCTGAATTTTTTGGGAATTTGCCATTGGGGTTCGATGAGGGGGGTTACAGGGAGAACAGGTTCAGAACATTTAGCTTTATCATAATTTCTGTTTTTCTCCTGACGACGTTGCCTTTTTGTTTTCTTAACCTTACTCCCCCCTTCATACAAACTATCATCTGCATCAGGGAGGGGTTCTAAACCCTTGGTCACAGAGCGTGTAACTACAGCACAGGAGTAGGCTACAGAGTTTTGCTGGACCAAGTTGTCTAGGATTGGCAAATCTTCTCCAAGGATCACATCATAGGCTAGGTCATCTAGTACTCCAACAGTTAACATAAAGGCTTGCCCTTCAACCTCAATGATCACATTTGCAGTTGCGTAATCTTTCTTACATCCATGAACACACATGATATTTACACTTTGATCAAAGTTAACGAGCGCATTACAGAGTAAGTTAGACTTTATCAAGGTTTGTGAACTACCCGTGTCAGCCAGCGCTTTTGCCACATTTCCATTAACTGTAACATCCACCACATGTTTGTTGGGAATCATTTCACTGTCCTTAACACCGTCATCACTTTCTGAACGTGGTACAAAACACAGCTCAACAGACTTTGGTTTTCTTAAAGGACACATCGAAGCTTTGTGGCCAGGCTGCTGACAGTAGTAACATATGAGGTTAGACTTTAGGTTTGAAAGTACAGGTTTCTTACCAGCCCCAGGGTCCTTATTGTCCACAACAGGCAAACTGTGAGGTCTGCCCTCCCCAAATCTGGGCTTCCCAACAGTCATCCTTTTAGTGAAAGTGTCCCGGTGGGCTGCTGTATAGCGCTCTGCCAGGGCTGCAGCTTCCTCTCCTGTCTGAGGATTGTGCTCCTTTACCCAGGTGCGGATGTCTGGATGGAGCACACGAAGGTATTGCTCCAAGACAATGGTTTCCCCAATCTGCTCCTTCGTGCAGCTGTTGGGTCGCATCCACCGTTTGTAATGTCCCTTTATCCGGTTGTAGGTCTCTCGCACAGTTTCTCCCGCTGGCACAATAGTGCTCCGGAAACGCTGTCGGTAAGTCTCTTCTGTTACATTGAACTTCATTAACACTGCAGCTTTAACCGCTTCATAGGATACTGACTGTTCCTCGTCCATTCCTGCATAGGCCTCAAGTGCTTTCCCGGTCAATAAGGTGACCACTCGGGCTGCCCATTCATCTGGGTGCCATCCCCATGTTCTCGCTATACGCTCAAACCGTACAAAGAAGCTCTCTGGATCTTCTCCCTCTTTAAAGTCAGGTATTTTGGGGTCACGGGAACCTGTAGTTCTGGTTGGTGGAGCAGCCTGCTGTTGATGCTGAGCTGGCAGCTGTTGTGAAGATAAGACAGGCCCAGGAACTTGGAGTGGAGAAAATCTTTCAGGTTTTTCATCTGTCAGCAGAAGTGTGGGGGTTTTAGCTTGCAGACTTGGAACGCCAGCAGCCTCAGAAAAGGGATCACCTTGGACAGGCAGTTTAAAATGTTCTTTTGATGACCCGTCCTTTGGAACCATTTCACTTCTTAGCTGCTTAATCTGTTCAAAAAGTACCGCTTCAGTTTGTCTAGACCGGCGCATAAACTCTCTCATTTCTTCAAAAAACAATGGTGCAGAGAGTTCTTCACTTGCAGCACGGACTGTATTTACTTTTGGCCTTACCACCGGTTCTTCTTCACTTTCAGCGGCCATGGCTCCATCAGGTGGTGGCTCAAATTCCTTTGTCCTTTCAGAATTTCTTTCCTCCATATCCGCCATGGGGTTTTGTCTGGTCACACGCGCTCTTCCACGTCCTACACCTCTCATTTAGTCAGTAATATGACACCAACTCTTCACAGGCGTATTAACATCCCACCACTGCCACCAATTGTTATAAGGTGAGGAGCAGCAAAGCGTGGTGGAGGACAAAACATCACTCTGGCAAGGGTTGTGCAGGAAAAAATTGAAAGACTTTTATTTTAGTCTCAAAAACAGACAAAGAAACAAACATTTCTTGCTGAGCTTCAGACCGCTCAGGTCACTCTCTTCTCATGAAAACCAAAAAAAAAAAAAAACTCTCCCCCCTCTCCCATTCCCCTCACATATATAGCGGGAGAGCCCGCCTTTCCAATTCAACTGGCCTATCAGGGCAGATCTCTATAATGGAGAGTTGAAAAGGTTTACAATTCATAGACATTGTTTTCTTTCACTTGCTCAGACTAACAGGTTGTAAATGCATTCATCCTAGTCTAAAATACCTACTGCACCTTCACAACAAAGAATGATTTGTACTTTATTCATTATTTAACTTAATTACCCGTCATGACATCACACATCCAAGAGCCAATCGCCACTGAGAACACACCTTCTCAGACTCCACATAAAAAGGCTACTGCTGAGGCGCGCTTCCTCTTTCCACACCAGCACAAGATGGCCACCACAAAGGACTTCAACTCTGACAGGTGATTACTTGGATTACCACAAGTCTTATATATACATTTTGTGTAATCAACTTAAAGTACAATTCTTTGTGTTTAATAAATGTCAGTGAAAACATAATTTAAATAAAGAAAATGGAAAACTGTGTCTGAGTGTCTTTCCACCTTTCTGAAAAGCTGGTTAGCATCTAGTGAGAGAGATGGTGCTTCATCACAGCGGTACTGGAGGAGGCGAGAGTAAAGCCATTTTAAAAAGGGCCGCAGCTGCTACAGTGCAGTCTTGCACTGTTTATGACCTGCTTGTAGTGACTATAGGATGATCATACATTTATTATTAGTGGTTGCAGTCTCAAGAGTTGTTGAGATGATAGAACCTAAATGTTTGTTATTTGGGCTGCTCTTCCCAGATCCCAGAGCACGTCTGATAGGAACAACGTCCAAAGCCACAAAAATTAGACCCCATAATTTACTCTGTGCACACACTGGAGGCGAATTTCTATGTATTGCATTGATCTGAATCATTTGTTTTTGTACTTGTGTGTGTGTGTTCGTGTGTGTGTGTTTCTCTACATTGACCTGCATGTCCTAAAGAAGAATACAAGTCACATGACCAATTAAAATACAGAAGATGTCTGCGTATTCATGGACGACCGATAATGAGGCCGAGGAGGTGAAGGAGTGCACCTTGATGAGAGATCAGAGTCAGACATGGTTGGATAACTTCTCTTTCGATGAACTCATCCACATAATTGTCTGAGAGGATTTTTTTTTTTTCTACAAAGCCCTTTCATCATTTAACAAAACATGACAAACTTCCAGATGTGTTAGTGTCTCATGTGTTTTCCAAACTCGGCCTAGAAATAAGTGAAATTAAAGTTGCCAGCATTTAGATCAGAAAATGTCAGATAAAAGATGAGCGAGCAGGGTCGAGAATCTCACCAAGCATCTGCGACGCTTTTGACCTAATTTTACACCTGGTATGAGCATGTGGTGTGTCTGGATACATCATCTGCATCCGTCCATCCTTTGCATTTACCCCCAGAATTAATAAGCATTCATGTCAGCTCAATTCTGCGCGCATTGTTGCCAGATCGTAATGTGCACATTAGTTAGGCGCAGCTGGTGAACTTGTCTACAATTACTCAGCCCAGGGCAAGAGAAGCAACTTTTTACCAGACATACTGGTCTACTGACACCTTCTGGTGTGGAGAGTTATTACCTCTCACGAAGGCGTAGACTACATGAGCAAGTTGGATGTCGGCTGTTGTCTTTGTGATGTGTTCGAGTGCAGCTTGGCGACATGAGGCGCAGCCACTGTTGAGGTTGGTCACCACCTCTTTTTTGGTGTCGATTAGGCCCTTACACTCACTGAGACCACAATGTGAGCCAGAGCTCATGCAGATGTAGACCAATCCAGCTACATTCTGATCACAATGCCCTCTGTGTGCATTTACACCTAATAATGTGTTATTTCATATCCAGATACAAAATACAGATACAGATCGCACAGTCGGTAATCCAGGGCGAAAAATGTTGAGAATTGGTGCTGTTGCTATCAAACATCCACCAGAGTACCGACTACTACCTGGTTGAGTCTCTGAATTCTGACCAATAAAATGATTCAAATTTACTTGTAATACTTGATGTTACTACAATGACTACTGAGGACACTATCACAGTCTGGAGAGAAAGGTTCTTGTAGTTGGCGTAACCGCACTTGTTGCTGATTTTCCCAGATTTCCCATAATTTCAGAGAAGTATTCTCAGGTTGACTGCGCAGAGAGAAAAATCTGCCCTGCATACATAAAAAAAATAAAATAAATGAATCATAGAATAACTCCCCTGTGATGGGACCATATGCACCCGTCAGCTATTCCGTTGTGCTGCTGGGAGGTGCAGACTCCTGCTTTTGAGAGTTTTATATGTAAGATATACTGTATGCCACCATAATTAACCAAGCCACACAGGGTATCTTCGCTTGGCTTCCCATCCATCATTGTAGAAGGAAACATCGCTACAGCTTCTCACAAAGTTGTTGCTCTCCAAGTTTTTATTTGGCAGGGAGAGCGGAGTAAGAGGATTATATTTAGGAGTTTGGGGTGGGTGCACGGCGTGTTGATGATCCTGCAAGGTGTTGTTCAAGCACGCGTGGCATCCTGTGTGGAATATTGATCATAATATTTGCATGCCACTCCAGATGTTGGAGGGATGTTTATTTGATTTGCAGGCAGTAGGAGGCTGGCAGTATCACTTCTTCAGCAGTTTTGTCTGCGCAGGGTGCTCATGAACAGACATCACCACCAGAAAAGTGCTGCAATCAACCCCTGCTCACACATATGAACTCGAATATGGGAGGACACAACAGGATGCCATTACTTGTGAATGTAAACTAAACCTGGCAACACACTTATTTTGTTTTGCTCGAGAAGAAGAGG
This sequence comes from Diplodus puntazzo, assembly GCA_963678695.2. NCBI lineage: Eukaryota > Metazoa > Chordata > Actinopteri > Spariformes > Sparidae > Diplodus > Diplodus puntazzo. Next base: position 29,308,517 of record OZ023167.1, on the reverse strand, counting down.
GTTATTTTCAACTACAGCTCATCTTCAGTATGTGAAAGCCACTGGAGTAAAAGCTGGTTGTAGCTGGCAATGGAATCCAAATTTCAATATGAAAAGCAATACAGATACTTTGGGTATAAGGTTCAGTTGGCTTCAGGCCTGTGTGTGAATGTGAGGCTACCTTCTTTGATTTTGGATTAATATTAGCAGGAGGTCAATCTTAAAATATTTGCCGTGCTCCTCGGTCATCTAATCGGACTGTTTTTAACCCATTTTTCGAATGAATGGAGTGTCCAAGAGATTACCAAAGAAAATCCCATGTGAAAATCATGTAACCTCATCACCAGCAGGTTTAAATGACATGAAAGATATGAAATATTTAACAGCTACAAACTGTTTAATTGTTAAGCACACACAGCTCACTGTCAGTAAAGCCCATTCAGCTTTACGCTGGCAGACAAAAGATCTTGCGAGTTGACTGTCTTTCAGTGTGACTGGCATATCTAAGTAAAATAATTTCCTATTTCAAAAGTGTTTACATAGAACTCAGACTGCACATTAAACATTAAAATCAGCCTTCAGTAAACAAAAAGACAGCCTGATGCGAACTAATGTTACAAAAAGATAAACCAATGATTCCAAAAGGCAAATAATCGAAAATTCATTCTTTTCGAAAATCTTCATCAAAGTGTTCACATGGTCTCTCTTACATTAAAGCTGTATACCATGAAATATCACCCACAGAGTCACAAAGTGCCAGCAATCTTAGTTTCAACAGTACACTCCAGCTGTGCAAGCTACTCGCTAATACAGATGTGCCTCGACGGACTTTGCTGCTCACGTAAAACTTTGTCTCTGAAACATGTAAATAACAATTTTCCTTTTAACCGTCATTCATGCTTAATGTTTGGTTAATAATCATATGTAATCAATCACCATCGCAACCAGACTGCAGCTCGAGCAACCGAGCAGCATCACTGGCATGAGTTAGCAATAGCATAGCTGTCACTCAAACATGAGCTTTTCTTGGGTTCTGAGGAGCTGCAGAGTTGATCAAAGGCAAGTTGTATATTTTTACTGCTACTAAACTTCACCGCTAAACTTTCTCTGATCACTCACACTTGTCTGCTCTGAGAACAGCCACCATCAATCTTTCTCTCGCTAAACCACACACACACACACACACACACACACACACACACACACACACACACACACAAGCCTTCACGCTTGTTTGCAGTTCATTGATAGCATTTATAGAGCATAAATATACCTGGAGCAAACAAATCAAGAAAATGCATTTCTTCTCAGGGAAAAGTTCAGAAAGAAAAAGGTTAGCTGCAACACACACAGTTCTTAGAATTTAACTATCTTCGCACTACAAATTCTACACAAAACACATTTGTAGGACAAATAGATTGTTGAGTCTCATTCCCGACTCGCTTTGGATTGAAGGACAGGTGGGCCACCATCGTAAAGCGTCAGCGTTTTAAGGGTTTGGACTGTCAAACTTATTTTTTTTTTTACAAATAGCACTTTTAATCCCATCAAAAATAAATGAGCAGCACTCTAATAAATTTGGAAAAGTGGGATACATCACCCAAAGTGTAACATGATAGAAGTCTCCATATGGACAGATCTGTAACTCCTCTTGAGTTTACAATGCACTTCATAATTTAATGCAATGGTCAACTAACAAACATTCAGAAAATACCCTTTCAAATCGCAAAGTGTACTATACAATACTATAAATTATGGAGACACCAGCAAATAGAAAATCACAGTCATTCACACTCTGGACTGCAATTAAAATCACTTACCATAACATGAAATATTAAAAATCACTGAACCTCCTCTGTAGAAATAAAAGTTGTGTTGGGGCCACATCCTGTGAATTTGTATCATCACTTGTGTTCCTCACATCTGTGTAAGGTGGAGGACACTTCAGGTTTGGTAACAGAAATGTAAGCAGTGAATTTATTAAGTATTATATATTATAATATTAACATATTTCTGGGGAAACACAAGTGTAATTGTCTGACTATATTATTTTGGTAGCGGATGATGACCTGCTCCATGCTTCTTTAATACAGGCAGTTTATTGGGCTGTAAACAGACTGGGGAATTCAAATTAACTCAGTTTATGTCTCCAGCGTTTGTCTTTATCACTCTTTTTTTTTGTCATTTTAGTCTGCAAGATTATTAATAGGCGCTGCTTTGCCGAGGACTGCGTCTCTGAAGCGGTGCTGCTGTTCTGATTCATGATAATTAAGGTCATGTGAATGTGACTCCTGTTTATGAGTGATTGGGACTCATTAAGATTTGCACAGTGAAATGATTGAAGACAGATGCTTCTGAATGCCGGCTTATTATTTTAAGCAGCGTGTTTTTTTTGGTTTTTTTTATGTGCAAATAAATCTAGAAATTTATGCTCATCACATAGAATGAGAAACAGTGAATACAGCTTTGTTTTTTTACAGAATTCAAACCTTTTATAAGAGCTCAACAGTTCCATTATCATCATCATCACACTTTTAAATCATTATGAAGCCAAATAATTGACAAAGAGGAATGCTGTTTTTTGTGATAATGAATACACTAATATGCAATGGCAGTTCCCCCCACATAAGTCACTTTTAGTTGGATACACCTGCATGAAAACAACCTTCTGGAGAATGTTTATCGTTGTATTTGCCCGGGGCAAGAGGTGCTGGTCGTGTAGAGATACTCACAAGCCCCAGGCTGGCTGTCATTGTGTTGGAGTTCTCCCCAGAAAACGAGAAGGTCACATTAATGTCACTATTCGTTGCCAAGAGGAAGGTTCTGACTGTTCTTCGTATATAGTTAACAGCTGCTCGGAGTATCCACGCTTCTTAAAGTCTCTGTTTGGCGCCAAGGGACTCCATGGTTCTGCTACAATAGAGAAAGCTGGAATGGCTTGATTGGCCTGTGCCATCTGAAACTGTGTGATGCTTTGTAACTGGACTTGTAACTGCAAGTCATTAATTAGATATAATTGGGTGATACATAGGTGTACTTGGCATCGGAACACTTTAGGTCAAGGATGGATGATTGACATTGAGGTTTTTACCATCACATCTGTGGCTGTCTGTTTTGGGAGCACAGCTGTCAGTTGGTTACCACCTGATGTAGAGTCAGATCAGATGGCAGCGGTGAGGGTGACCTGGAAACATCTTGCTGCATCGCCTTTTAGCAAGGTTATTAACTCCCACCTCCAGGAAATTAGGGACATGAATCCAAATGGGCCCTGTTCAAAGCCTCCATTTTGGCAGCGGCTGCTCTGAGTTGAGGTTAGAAGATCATCACAGCTCAAAGGCTTCCTCTTCAAGATGGCCCAGAGATCTCTTGAAGCAGTGGACAGGTATCAGGAGGCTTGATGGGCTGTAGCTGTGGTTGCTGTTGAAGCATGTGGAAGGTGTTCAGATCGCTATGCAATGGATTTTTGACTGTCCATCAGGAAAATCTGGCAAACGACTCAGGGTAGGAGAGCAGTGCTTGCCTCCGGCTAATTTCTGCAGGGGAGAACTGCTGACCCTGACTGGTGGAATTGTCCACTTTGAAGAAGTCCTGAATCTGACCAACACATCCTCCATGGAGGAGGCAGAGTTCCTGTCTTGGATGATTCACCTATTTGATGCAGTCCTCACTGCTCAGCCGCCTTGGAAAATTGCCATTTACTCACGTTTTTAATTACAAAAAAGTGCTACTTATCTTGTTTATAGTTCTCTCACTTGTCACTGTATGGTTTTTAAAGATTTGAGTGAGATTCACTTTTGTCGTTTACCGACATGAGACCTACATTGTTGCTGGAATTAGGATTGACACTCAAGTAGGTTTTGCTAAATTATTCTCTGAGACATGGTTTCCAGCCAGTGACCAAAATAAATTCAAACTAACAAGACGAAGGAGAATTTTGTACTTTGCTGCTCGATCTTTATCAGGTTCGATATGTTACAAACTTGCATATATGTTCAGCCTCTCTACATGAAATAACATAAACTGCGTATAGTTTATCTCAACCTTTCTTGCTGAAAAGGCCGCTGCATTGCATCATTTGCACAAAACGTAAATCACCTTGCAACCCTGAACTTAAAGCGATGGACCCTGCAGGAGAAGAAGCGAAGGAGGAAAAAGAGGACTGTTGGTATACTTCTTCAGAGTGATGGCAAGAAAAAACAAAATTCGAAATAGAATGAAAAATAACCCCAAGCAGGGTGCCTATCTTGGCTCATCCACTGGCTCCTGTTCACTCTAATTTATACATTAGCTGCTGAGGCACTGTTTCTGAGGACACACTCTGCAGACTCCTGGCTGTGGGAATAAATAGTGCTGACATAATGTTATGCACATTGCACCCCTAAAAGTAAACTTTAAGCTGCCTGGTGACTTGCTTCCAAGGCACAGTCATGTATTGTGTCTGAAGTCTGAGATTAGTCCCTCTTTTTTTTTTCTTCGTGTGATTTATCCTCAGTGAAAGAGAGAAACTCCTGGAGGGGTTTGGTTTCCTCATAATTTTATTCCTCCCCATTGCATTTTCCAGGCAAATAAGGACTCAAAATAATTTAGACAGCACTGCTTGATGTAGGAAGTAATTATGTGGTAATAGCCATATGCAGAGCTGCTTGTCTGCATGTTTTTTAAATGTTTTCATTTAAAACTCGTCTCTTCTCCGATCGTTTCATATTCAAGTCAGGCAAAGAAAATGTTTATCACTTGCCAACAGTCATAAAATCCAGGTGAGTAAAAGACAGGTGAGTAAAAGCAGAGGACAGAACAGCAGAGCAGATTGAGTGGCGTCACTTTGTTTCATTTGTCCTTTTGAAAGTATAAAGCGGGGAGAGATCAATGAGCCTGGTGCCAACCTCAGTGTGGTTGCATGGTGGCTCCTCTGCAGGACAACAAAGTTACATTCCAATTTGTCCGTCTCAACAAAGACATCCTGACAAAATGATGAAGTTATAGAGAGCAGAAACCCCGCTCGCGCTCCTTGCTAGGTCGATTTCAATTTCAATTTCAAAGTACCATGAGTCCGAGATCAGATAACACAGTTTAATCCTTCCAGATCGTCCACAAATGATTATGGTCCTGCAATGCTGAGCTGAGAACCAATGCATGCAGCGTTTCACAACCTGCTTGATGTGCAAAGGCAATGTGGGAGGAAGGGCAGACTGAATGTAGTCGCCGTTGCCCAACTGAGCAGAAGACAACTGACATGCTAGCCTGTCATGGGCCTCATGAACTGTCCTACATACAGAACATCTTGTTTATCTTTATCACATATTTTGGATTTGAAAAGCACCATGTCTGTTGTATTGGGTTAGTTTCCTCATGATGTCTTGTTGTCTGATCCTGACATTAGCTGTTAGCACGTGGTCAGAATCACTATAAGAACTCTCTAACTCAGAGCTGTAGTTATCAAATATTCATTGTGTACAATGTATGACTTCATACAGTAGCTTTCAAAACATGTCAGCAAAGATCTGCTGTTGAAAATGAACCGGCTGACACTTGGACATTTATAGAAATGTTAATTATTGTGTGCTGTCCTGAATATAAATAAAATGGTAGAAGATGGTAAAGTAAACCTCAGAAACTTGCTTCAGCTTTTCAGAACGACGTGAAAATCTCAATGAGAGAAAAGTTACAGAAGCTCATTTAACAGAACTGGCAGGTTTCGGGAGTTTTGGATGTTTTGCCCAGTGAATCTTCAACAGCTGGGGATTAGCCCACCAACCCTGTGATCAATGGACAACCAACTGTACCCTCTGAACCAATGGCCAGGCCTTTTATGACAGCTGGCTGTGTGCGTGTGTGTGTGCGTGTGTGTGTGTATGTGTGTTATTGGGTAAATGAGAGAATAAATTGTCAAGCTACAGTTCAACCCTTGTCCACCGCACTGTTTTTTCCACGAACCAGGGTGTAAATTTAGCAAACCGATTGCCAGAATAAATACTTTGTGTGGTTTTTCTTTGACCTTCACATCGAAGGTTTCTTTATGTTTAGGCTGAATTTTCTATTTCTATCTTGTCACAATGCTGTGCTCTATTAGGTTTACACACAAAACAGCACTTGATTAGGGTGGTTTGGTTTAAAATACCTGTATTGATGGCAACAAAAACAACTGGAACTGGATGTGAAAGGTGGCTAACACGCAAAATATGTGAATATGATATGCCAGGTCAGGCACAAATGTCAGCCTTGGACATATCTGTGGTTTCCAGAAACCAGGTCAGTACACGACCCACTCGATCTACCACAACCACTCCTCCATCCATCCATTATCTACACCCATTTATTCACAAAGGGGCCGGAGCCTCTCCCACCTAATCTAACCTGCATGTGTAGCTGGAAACAAGAGCCTGCAGAGGAAATCAACATGGGAAGAACAATGCAAACGTGAGAAGAAAACTTAAATTGGTCGATGTTTCAATGCAGTTTTACACTGAAAGAAAGAGGAAAAATAACCCAAGCAAACTCTTTAGATTGTTGCTACTTTGGAGGCGTCCCCCAAAGAAGCGAGCGAAAGAAGCTGTTGTTTTCTGTCATTGTTTTAATTCCCCTGTTTTTCACAGAAGGACAACAAGTTACTTCTCTCTCAAGTTCATATCCCTGCTATTTATAGGACTCCTCGATTGCAAGAACAATATTTGGATATTTGGCCTAATCTGAGCAAAAAATGGCCAAGCAGATCCAGGATCAGCAATCCCTTACCTCAAACAATGTACCACTAATGTATGACGATGTTCCACAGCCTAATTCTTAAACTGTGTAACCAGTAGAAGTTCACTCATGTCCTCTCCATTATGCAGATGAAAATGAGCAAGTGCCACATTCAAATTAGAGAGGACAAAGCAGGGAGGACAGTGGTAAGAGGAGACATATGAAGGAAAGGAAGGAGAGTAAATGAGCGGTTGATGACAGGAGTCGGCGGGGAGCAACAAGGAGCGCAGAGGAAATGAAAAGAAAGCAAAGAGAAGGATGCTGAGATGAGGACAGGTGATGGGAGACGATGAGCGCAGAGGAAATTAGTGGAGAGGAGATAAGACGAGAGGAGAGAACATGAACTGTGGCGTGAGGAGGTGAGAGAACATGAAGCGTGCTGTGAGGACACGAGACCTGTTGAGAGGTGAATTAAATGTCAGTCATTCTGCTGATTTTATAATAGACATACCAGGCAATCTGCATGACTTTCTGGACGACCAACTTGTTGCTTTATTTAGCACATAATGTACATTTGAAGAGTTCATATTTCTCTCTTTGTCACAAAGTTCTTATTGGCAGGACAGGACCTCATCATCACTGGAAATTATAGAAGCTTTGCAAATACACAGTGAAGTTTTAAAAGTCATAACGGGGTTGATTAATTTCAAAATCTGTGGTAATCAACGTTTTTTTTACAGACATAGGTCACAGGTTAGGTTATGTTTGTGTAATGGGGAATGGATGCAAAATGGTTACAGTACAGGAATTTGGAGGCTGGGATTTTCAATTAAGAGGTGGCTATTGTGAAACACAATAAAGGATGTCAATTTGCAAAAGATTTGTTAGAAACTATAAAGACATTTTCAAATCAGCCATGTTTATGTCCATTAATATTTATGCACATTTTAAAGTATTGCATTTGAAGAGATTATGTTTTCACACTCTGTAAATTTTGCCCTTTTTGAGAAAGAGTTAGTCCTAGATGGAAACACCTTTTTTCAAGTAAGTTCTGCCGTAAGCAACATTTATCTCACATGACTGATCAGCTGTGTCCATTCCCGGATTCATTCCCACATTCTTTCGTAAACATGGAAGGTTTATTAGCAAGTGGCAAAGAACTAGTTTGTTTCCAGTTCGCGATCTCTACTTCTTCTACGCTGTTTTTTAACAGCCAGGCATAGCGTCACCTATATAGTACCGCTATCTTCTGACTAAACTTTGCTTTGGGTCACTGAGTTGATTCACTTCATAGTTGATAGAAAGGCGACTAAATCGCATTTCTTGTCTTTTCTCTTTGCCAACATTTCTTCAGACTCAGATTCAAACACAGCCATTGATCGTTTACGGCTTCTTTCTGCCTGTACAAATTGGCATCCTAGGTTACTGTAGCTAAATGTTCTCTCACTACACCTGTTACTGAAAACACCGCACTGTACTGTGTAAAGATATTAAGACAGATCATATTCTTAACATGCAGTACTGTAAGTGAGTGATGTCTTGCAGTTTGCTCTGTGTTCTTGTGCTCCCCCACCTGCATCAGCCCCGTTGGCCCTGCACTGTTTCCTGTAGTTTTCCCTGCCCATCAGCTCTTCTCTTGCTCTCTTGTTTCTTCACATCATCCTCCATATGTCCAGTCAGCGGGTCAGTCTTTGTCGAGTTGTCCATTTAATCTCAGTCGTTTTCAAGGGTTTGAATTGACCCTCGCATTTGGGTGCACCTTCTACGCTCTCTGTGAGACATGGAGTCAGTCATGTCTGTAATGATGTCCATGCAGGGTTCTTAGAAAAAAAAAAGCTTTCCTCTGGTTCAGAAATATGTTGCAGCTATCACAGCTTCTGAATTACTGCTGTTGAAAAGCTCATTTTCTCAATATCACGTCGACAGGCAGGTCATTTCATAAACATACGAAGCCTGACGTTGTATCAGGTGAACCATCTATTCTTTACAATTAACAAGGCTCCAGCTTGTTAAATCAAATTAAACATAGAGGTGCGTCCCTGAGCATGCGCAGTGACATGGAAAATCAAAAAATGCTGTCGCTGAGATGTTTCAGAAAACACAACACTGGCCATGTTATTGTAACGAAGGAGCGTCGTAGGTCTCAATGCAACAGCATGAGTTTTTGATAGTTTTTTTTTACACGTTTGGGGTGTCGGTTGACTTCTATGGCGTGGAGGAATAAATCAATTTAGGCTCAAGATATAAAAAATGACTTGTTAAATTCAGTGTTGGTTGAAGTGTCTTAAAGGGAAATTGTTGATATTCATAAATACATGCATCTCGTCCTTCATAAAATATACCAGAGACTGTGTCACACCAGCAGAGGACAAATTTTCAGATGTATGAGGGGTAAAAAAAAAACAGTGATGGTAGAAGATGGTGGCATCAGGCAGTGGAGTGGTTAATAACGCTGACAGGAGACCTGTGAGACGGTGGAGGCCAGGGGAAATGAGATGGATGGAGAACGAGGCAATGAAGGAGTCAGACATATGCTGAGAGGTGAGAGGGGTGACTGAAGGAGAAGAAGAAAGGAGTGATGAAGGGATGACACCGTTAACAAGCTGACTCAAGCGGAGAGAGGGCAGAGAGCGAGAAAGAGACGGATGAGAGGGAATAGAGACGGAAGACAGGACAGAGGGAGGGAGAGCGAGAAAAGCAGCGGCGACGAGTGAAGAAGATGAAATGAGACAGACGGGAGGTGGAGGACTGAATGAGGAAAGTGCAAATAAAAAGAAAAGACAACCGATGACAGTGTGACAGTGCAGAAAAATGGGGAGAAGACAGAGGGGGAATAAGAGAGCGAGCCACTCGGTGTGTGGCCCTGGCCGAGCGAGGCCATCTGTAATCCAACCAGGATGTTAATGAGCAGGTCGGGTGGAGGGGTGGAGGGGTGAGGGGAGGCCGAGGTGGGAGGGAGCAATGGATCAGAGCAGACCTCCATTCCTGATCCTTTATCTCTGGTTTGACAAGGCACTGCAGAGGCCAGCACGCTGTCCTCAAGGCCCGCGATCCATTACAGCCACGCCTTCATTAGGACTGATCCAACAGAGGGACGTGGTGCTGCTGCTGCCACTGGTGCTGGTGGTGTTTCCCAAAGTTTCTGAAAGTTAAATTCTCGATGATCTTTGAAATACCAGGTCGTGTGACTTGTTGACATCCTCTCACCAGGGCTGGATCTCGGGGCCTTTGAATAAACTGTGTTTTTTTTTAATTATCTCTCTCAGTTGCAGCGATGTTTCCCTGTGAAGCTCCAGAGATGTTTTGTGGACTAAGATACTTGAGTTTTCGGGGTGAGAAGGTAATGACTGAGTTTTCATTTTGTGTGGAAATGATCCTTTAACACATCTTCCAACTTAAGTCCAGCATTTCCTTTATCGTCGCCACAGAGTATTTTTTTTAAAAATTTACTTAAGCTGGACAACCACGTCGGTCAGGATGTAATTAAATGTTATTCTGACTGCACTGTGCTTATTAATTACACAAACAGCACAGGTGGATGCAAATCTAACCTAACAATAATGAAATAAATCACCTCTGGCTGAAAATACTTTCTGAATCTCATCTTTCTTAGAAGTGTCCCGCTTACAGATGTTTGGCTAATAATTGCAATGACTCTCTCATCTTCGGTGGACAGATTTCGTCCTCCACGATACACTCCTACGCACATGTGTTTCCATTTCTAGATAAATAAGAGCATTCTGATTGCAAACAGTGGGCACTCAAAGCTTCGTCATACAATGCACGCTGCAAAAAGTTCCATACATGCCAAGATTTAAAATCTCAGAATTGGAAATATAAGATTCATTAAGGTGCATTAAAGTTATTTAATTTAAAGTCAAATCAATCTTGCTGCATGGACGGAGAATTTCACCAGCATTATGTCGTTATCTCGTCCTGTATTTTAGCTTTTTTCTTTTTTTGTTTTTTTTTGCAGTGTAAGTGGAATGTACTTGCCAATGGATTTTTTCTGGTTTAGACTTAATTGGAAGCTCCCAAGATGCACTGCCAGAATGATGCATCGTATCCAGCAGCCCGACAGTGTGTGGTAGAAGAGGAGCTGGGGGAATGAACATCTGTCTCCACTGCAGTGCCACTGACAGATGTTTCTCCTGCTTTTACTTGGGTTGATGCTCTTTGGTTGTCACTTTGTTGTTTTGATCTCTTCTATTTTCACTTCATCTGTTTTTCCAACCCCACGTTCCTGTGCCCTCCCCCTAATAAATCACTAATTCTCTTTCCACAGCTCCTCCCTCTCTGCCTCCTCTTGTTTCAGGTCTGACTGCCATATAATCATTGAAGACGTTAGAGGTTGCTCAGGGAGGTTTATGGAGTATTTAGTATCGGCGAGGGGCTCTCGCTTTTAATTTGCTTTTGTTTATCTGTTGTCTGCTAGCTTTAGCTCTGCCTGGACTTAATGCCTGAGCTTAAACGAGAGCGTTTATGTCCTAGAGTCGGGAGTTTTGTGGGGCTAAATCCCCCATGGCGGTTTTCATTCTGTCAAGACGATGTATGTCTAAGTATTTTACAGTCCGTGTGTGTGAGTGTGTGAGTGTGTGATTGTGTGTGTGATTGTGTGTGTGAAAGCCTCGGCCGATGCGCTTCTTGTGTAATTTAAATAGCTTTGCTGCACAGTCGGGGGCCACAGTGGGGTCACACATTCTGCTGACAGAATGTGTTTACGCCATAGAAAACAAATCTGCAAATGGTTATTCATTCTCATATACATCCAATTTCAGCGCTGCTGGTGCAGGCACAATCTGTATAAATGGCGAAGTTAGAAAAACTGTATATGAAGAGCTCTTAAACTCAAAGGATTTGTCTCACCTCCTCTGACCTATTTAAGGGAGGCAGGCAGGAGATGCAGGCTCAGGCGGTGGAAAAACAGTTTCAAGGAAGGAAAATTGTGTGCCTTGGGTAAATGTTATGGAGGCAATGTTTTGAGGCTGTTGCTGTTCTCGTTTAGCGATTCTGTACATTGCAATTTAAGCCACTTTACACAGCTCCTCGTGTGCCCGGTCATTTCTTCTGAGATAATAATGGAAGAAAAGCAACCATATTTCACCACAACTGGTCAAATTGTTAGTGAATAAAATGTGTTTCTTGAGAGTGTGTAAGTGTTAATCAGATCCATGCTTCTCTGTAGGAATACATTTTCAGTTTACCACCACTAGATGCATTTTTCACGCACGTGGCATGTTGAGCATTACATACACACTTCAATTAATGATTATTACACTGTTCACTGTTATTAGAAGCAATCAATGCAACTGGAGTTCACGCCACAGGATATTTTTGCGGACACCTGCAGACATTTCCAGCACTTCTAGTGGCAACCAAAAGCCGGGTATTTTCATGGTGAGTCGGACCATCTCCACCGTGTGATCGCGCAACAAAAAGGAGGCATTTTAAGCCACAGAACACAGAGCAGAGCACAACGCTGTGACAAGAGAGAAATAGAAAATTCAACCTAAACAAAATGGAAAGTTGTAATATAAAGAAATGATACATTTTAGCTTATCTGTGGTTTTGCAGAAACATTCTTTGCTAACATTTATTCTGGCGATTGGGTCCAACCAAGCTCAGAAGTTTTTTCAAACTAGGCGAGAGAAGAGACAAAGAGAATTGCTAGACTTGCTCTTCTTTCTTTTGGATCCTACAGCTTCCACTTCCACTTTAACATAAAACGAGTTGTTGCATACAATTTTTTTGTTCCCAATCTCACCATGTCTATTGTGTTGGATATGTGCATTAATAAATAAAATGCACTCAGCTCAAGCCAGACTAATCACAGTTCTCGTCAACTCAGTGGTTAAAGATTTTAGGCTCCTCAGGATCCACCGGTGCTGACAAACACCCACAGTTTAGGTGATCCAATTGTTATATTCTTCCTCCACAGTGGCCACATCGACTCTCAGTGGGACTCCATGAAAAGTCAGCAAAACAGATTTTATGCCTGCTTTCATTTCTGTGGTTAAACGGACCAAACAGAAGAGTAAGCAAACTCCCACAGCCCTTTCCTCTGCCAGCCGAACCGGGATGATGTCCTCAAAAGAAGCTACCAAATTAATCAAATCTCCTCCCTCCTTTCAGGAGCAGCTCAGTGCTGGGGGAGAGACCTGATGTAATCACTTATACACAGTGTGTGAGTCCACTTTGCACCATGAGAAGCCGCCGGACGCCTGAGGTTTGTCGAGGTGAGAGGAGGGGGTGGGGGTGGGCTGCTGGAGAAAGGCCGGAGGCAGCAGCAGCGAATGTTTATCATATCACACACACGTGCACATGCACAATGTTACCGACACATTTCCCCCGACAGCTATGATGAGCCAAGGCAATTCATGCAGAAAATTGTTAGCTTCCCCCAACCCCACTTCAGCTCAAATGGATTTTTATCTCAGTTCCATCCTCCTAGTACCCCTGATATCTGCCTGCCTCGCATTCCTCCATCGTCCATGTCTACATTCCTTTGGTGTTCCCTCTCTTGCTCCCCTCCTTCCTCCATCCCTCCCTCCGCTGCTCTCTCAATGAAAGGAGGGGAAACAAGATGCAAGAAGAGGAGCCCGTCTGGAGCCATGTGTGTCTTTTCCCTGGTGATATTGAAAAAAAAAAGAAAAATAGAATATTACACTTAACTGTATTTTCCCTCAGTGTGGTGGAGGCAGAAGGAGGCTGCAGGGACAGTTCTGACAGAGTGGATTTCACATAACCAGAAGAGCTGAGCTGAATATCTCGTCCCCTCGTGCGAAAATTGCTTCTCACAGCGCTGTGTGAGAGCGGGCCCCAAAATGTGAGAAAAATGGACGAAACAAAAAGTTAACACAAGTCATCAAATGAGTCATCAAAAAAAAAATGTATTGGGACATCTATTTAAAGATAATTACAGGAGCCTCTGGCAGTGACATAACCCGTCCTGCAGTCACCGGGGAAAAGTGCACTGCTGGCGTCAGTTTGCAGACCGGATAGCTAATTAGCAGCACATTTAACAGCATGTAAGCATATCTGCAAATGTCATTCTGGTCTGGTGAGACGCCGACTCTTCTAAATACCGCTAACAGCATGCTGTCTGTCCATGACATAAAGGCTATAGTGCTGATTTGTGCACAAATCATCTCTTTTACTGTTATTACGCACACGGCTCCCCTTACAAAGTATGCACTGAGGGTCAGTATGCATACAACTGGGACATTCTACATCACCTTTTAATTTTAACCCCTTGTGGCAATCCACTGCACTTGAAACTAGGGACAAAATGGTCTCTGATGTGGAAAAGTGCACCGAAACAGTCGTCCAATGGATCCACCGATATACACAGATGACATCCCAGTGGTTTGGCAGCAAAGACAGTGAACAATGGCATTTAATGTTTTGATCAACTATTTTCATTTACATTCAATTGATTTACGCCTGATGAAGTCTTTACAAGCTTTGCATACTGTACAAACCTCTTCTCTCCTCTCTGCGAGCAGTGATGCCAGTAACACGTTACATAGCAACGCGTTACTCTAATCTGACCACTTTTTTCAGTAATGAACCCTTCCAAACCATTAATCAGATTAAAGTTACTTAAGTCACTGTGCGTTACTCTTATTTTTATTTAGTAAGAATATACATTTTTGCTTTCTTCTTGCATCTCGGGGAGTGATGTCACATACGTGACAAGTCACGTTTTCAGCACGAGGACAACTCACGTATAACACCACGCAGCTACACAAAAACAACAATGGAGAGAGGACAGAGATGCGTGTTTTCTAGCTGGAAATGCAGTCATTATTTTGAGATCCTGTCAGCTAAAGATGAGAATATTAAGGCTCCTTGTACTTTGTGCTGCCGACAAAATACTATCAAGCTTAAAAAACACGACAAATTTGAAGTCACAGCACAGGTAATGTTAAGCAGGGAACTGCCAGCAATGCCACGGCCTCGACTTCTGCAGGAGGAGCACCCAAACAACAAAAGCTAGACTTTGGTGCAAACAAGTGGGGGAGAGTTGAAGAAGTTGGTCGGGCGGTATGTTGTAGAGGAAATGCTGCATTTAAACACAGTTGACTCGCCCTCGTTTGGTGCCATAATAAACAGTAGCCCACTTCTGTCAGTGCCGTGCTGCCTCACAGAGCATCTTTTCCTTCCTACCTGGAGAAGGAGAATGCAGAGATGGAGAGAAATCTGAAGGCCATGCTGAATGTTCATGTTGAGGCGGGGGGGGGGTCCACTGAATGTAACTAATAAAGTAACTTGTAATCTAACTTAGTTACTTTTAAAAACAAGTAATCAGTAAAGTATCTAAGTTACCTTTTAAAGGAGTAATCAATAATCACTAATCGAATTACTTTTTCAAGGTAACTGTGGCAACACTGTCCGCGAGTTGCTTAGTGTTACACTAACAGCCGTTTGTTGTGGCGTCCATGTTGTCCTGAACAAATTCACTGGGACGTATTTAGATTGGAAGCCGTGAATACCGACTCAGAAATGTTGATGTCCGACTTCCGATGGATCGCAGCAGCACGTCCGCCGCATTCCAAAGTGGCAGCCAATGAGCTGTTGTTGGTCTGAGTTCTATCGGCGAGCCCGACTGTTGTGACGGATCGTCCGCTGTGCAAAGGACTGTGGGTCAGAACAGCCACAAAAGCACGCTGGCTTGCAATATAACTGAATGCAGAAGAACGTCCTGTTATTTTTTTGGAATACTGGATTTGTCATATTATGTAAATCTTTTCTGGCATATACAGACTTTGTCTCTGGTTCTATAACACTGACACTCGTGCAGCCCGTCAGATGCTGTCAGTCAAAGAAAGCTTCAAACGCGCTTCTCAAACTGCTGAGAAGTAAAGGAGCGTTTCTGATATTTCCCCCAAAGACATTTATTCTTTCTTTAAATAATATGAAACTGTTCACAAAACATGAAAAAAGAACACATTGCCATTATTAAGACTTCAGAACGGGGTGGGTTAGAATGAAAGTGATTTCAGTTCAACCACCTGAACACTTTCTCCAAGCATTGGGAAATTAATTGAAAGATGGAGTCGCTACATGACAAGTTTTATTGCTCATGGGAAGTTCCAGAAGTGTCTACATTTCACAGAGAGCTTTGCCAACCAGATTCCATCAAGGAATTGAAAAAAAGGACTGTCAAACTAAAAGGCGTCGGAAAAAACACTGGATGTCATTGAACGTGTGACCTTTTGATTACTGACTGAAAGCCGCATCGCCTCCCACTCACCTCTAAAACTGCAGCACACAAGGTCCTATTCCAGAGTTTCTTCAGATAGAGTTTTTTGCTTATTTAGTCATTTTGCTCTCTTGTGGGGATGTGTGTATATATAGAAGCATTTTTTTCTCTCACCAGGCTTTAATGTTGGGCCTTTATCTGTGTGTTTCTTCCAGATAAAGCAGCACTCATGAATACAGGAGGGGAGCTCTTCTTTTTTTTTTTTTTTTTCTCTGGGCTTTGTTTTGCTCCTCTAAGCATCCGCCATCAATAACACATGGTTTTCCAGGGCTTTGGATAATTGTTGTTATTCATCATCATTGCTGGAGAATCCCATAAAAAAAAAAAAAAAAAGGCAGCGAGTCCCATTGAAAGCAGACTGATGTCTGGTGACATAGATTTTCCCTCTGGATGACTGGAAGTACACAGAGATACAGTGTTACTCAGAATAGTTCCTGCTGTAAAGAATATATCGCTGACAAACTTTCAGAGATTATTTCACAGGAATGCGAAGGTCATGTGGCGGATCTCACTGGAGTCTGTCGTGTATTTTGCACGACGCTGGATGAAAACGCTTAGAGATTTCTTTTTGTGTTTTGGGGCTCTTCTGCTCTGTTATTGTTCGACTCATTTTGACTCTTCATGTGATCTGACATGTGTCTTCTAACTACACTGCAGGACTGCATGTCAAATGATGTGATGTAGTGGAAAAAGGAGGAATCACAACTGTGCTGCATCCATGACAAAAGAGGTTTCACAAACATAATGCGATTTATAGGAAACTATCACGGATTATTACTTTGAGCAGTGACAGCCTTAGTGAATTTAAGCTACTTTCCTCAAATTTATACGCTCGAATACATCAGAAAATGTCATTGTACTTACTTAATGCCTCTGGACTCTTCAGCTGTGAATTCTCTGTCCGCCACTTCAAAAGTTCATCAATTGGTTTTATAGATCGTTAAGTTACGACGCTGTAGAACCCACACGGACGCTCGCTGGCCTCGAGTTAAATCATGCTGAAGCCTTCGCTGTCTCACTAATTTTGTTGCAGAGACAGAGAGTAAGTGGAGTGAACTGACCAGGGACCTTTAAAATATATCACATCCCTACTATCTGATGACACACAAAAAAAGGGGACAGCCGGGAGCATAAATGTCAAGAGCAGAAGAAAAACTAGACAGAAGTGTAATATTTCATTTACATTCTCCCCCTCTTATCTTCTTTTCCTTCATGTGACTTTTTCTTCCAGGTCTGCTCCTCGTTCCTTTTTTTTTTTTTTTTTAATCATTTGAATAAAATGTCACACCTGCAGCTGCAGAGCATATTCCTGTGCAAATTATAATGTGGTTAAAAATATTTCTAATACACAATAATGCAAAACTAAAGTCAAAAGAAAATCTGTTTTTTTTTCCTTTTTATTCCTTGAATGCTGCTTTGAAGGCAGAATGGGAAACTGTGAAAATGTTCCTGTTTCAAAAGAGAAAAAAGAAAAGATCGATGGCATCACATCGCCTTCCCATCGTGCTCCACTGGCTCGGAGGTGCTCCGACTCACCTCTCACCTCCTCCTCCTGACACAGACCAGCTGTTGTTCTTTCTCAGTGCTTTAACTTGGAAATCTATTCCTCATTCCCCTTTTCCTTCTATCACCTTCTTTTAGAAAGTGATGGGGCAAGTAAGGGGAGGCATAAAGAGAAGGAAACAAAGAGAGGGAAAGTTAATGAGGACGGAGCCATGAGGAAGTAAAAGGAAAGGAAATCAAAGGGTGTGAAAAGGCAGAGGAATAAAAATAAAAACCAACAAACACCCAGTCGTGATTCCACTTACAGAAGGAAGCCGGAGACTAATAGTCGTTCTCCTGAACTCTCACCATCCTCTTCTAAATCTAAGGTACTTATGAATTCTCGAACTGTCGCCTAGCGTTAGTGTTTCTTTGTAAAAGTGAAGTTTGAATGGTTGTAAAGATGCCAGCAGCTTTATAACTGTGGAAGGTCACTGTTCTTGCCAGAAAAAAAAAGGATTCCTCTCCACTCACTGGCTCCTAACAAAAGTCAGTGCTGGCTTCTTTAAACAGCGATCTTCCTCCGACCTTCTCCAAGTCGTTTCAGGTGCCTTAACTAAACTAAACCTGAAGCATATGGCACAAGGTCAGAAAACGCTCATTGAAGATGCACGTTTTAGCAGCAGTAACTGACAACACTGCAATCAGTGCTCAGCAGCAAAACAAAAGGCGCTAAAAAGTGGGGATCAAATGTGCTCGAACTGTCTGGATGAGTAAAACATAAAATGGTGGCATCCTCTGATGGGATCTTGTGTATTTTAGATTACCATAAATAGACTTTAATGTCAGCTAAAAAAGTAGTAGTGGAGTTTCGTAATAGAATTTTTGAGTACCTTCAACTTTTGTATGTGTGTGTGTGTGCGTGTGTGTGTGCTTCCAATATCATAAAAAAGGGCAGTGTGACCCCATCAGCACTGAGGCTTCCCAATTTTGATGTACGGGCCAATGAATCAGCAGAGATGAACGGTTCCATTGGTTTTCTCATCAATACGTTTCCTCACAACACCGCTGTCTTTTCATCCAGAAAAAAGCTCCATTACTACAAACAGCCTTTTGACCTCTAAAGGAAAACAGATCGCCGAGAACACACCCACGCACATACAAACAGATGACATGTGACGCCTGATGTGCCTGTTTATTACTCAGCTTGTCATTAAATGTGGGATACATGGGATACACACGAACTGAGCGAGTAATTGGTCGACACTCAGCCGTTTGTCTGGTGAGTTTACTGTGGTGGAAAATTGAATCTGCTTCCAATTCCACATTATCATCCGACAGAGTTCAGCATTGCAACATATGGACTGAGAATCCATTGTGTATGTCTTGTAAGCTGGGTTATAAAAGTTATTGCTGTTTCTGATTGCCCCATCTCCTGCACATTATAGTAATATGCAGCTAATTTGCAGTCTTGACGTTGAAGGGTAATGTGTTCCTCCAAAGCGGGAAGAAATGTGACTTTGAGATTTAAGTCCAAAGTAAGGTGAAATATGTACTCAAAACAAAAAGAGGGCTGCATAATTCCACGGGAACTGCTTACTGTTGCTTATTGTGGCTGCCGTTAGCAGCTAGCAGTTACGACTGGGAGTTCAGGGACTAGAGGAATGTTTGTGTTTACACCGCAGGCACGGGAGCTTTGGACCAGGATATGGGCCATGGCTGGCTGGTTAGCATGCTAACTTCAGTGGATATCTCTGCAACACAATACACTGACATTGAAACATCTGTAACTTTACTCAACTTCGAACAGCCTGTTTGTTCTCCTGTATATTAGCCGTGAGCTAGCAAGCAACAGCACGAGCCGAGGGTGTTAGTGTCTGCGTGTTTGATTTCAGGTCAACCTCTGACATAGCTCAGTACTCACCAAAGACACAGACTGCCTCTCCCCTCTCCTCTCTGTAAGACTACATCTATAAATAAAGTACATTTCCCCTCCAGTTCCAGGAACACCAACACCCGACAATGAATGTCACGGATCACTGCAGCAGTCCAGTTGATCAACAGGAGTGAGGATGAATCTACTTATGAATCCCAGAATTTAAAAAGTAATCTCAGAGTTTTCTTTCCGTTAATAAGCAGGTCCGGATCAGAGCGTAATCAGACATAATTCTGGGTATTTATTCCTGACAGAGGTCTGGCTCTGCGCCTTGCTCTCCCTTCCAGAGCTGGCAGACTCTGCCCAGCACTACACAACACTCGGGAAACATCTTTTATTTTGTTTTCATAGGGAGCCCCCTAGTGGAAGAAATTACATGTTGTACAATTAACTGCATACCTCTTAATCATGAGCTAAGAGCAGGTACAGTGAACATTTTTACAAATATGTCCAAATATATTCGCACTCTTTGTTTTCACTGTCAACCAGGCTGTTGGTCTGTTTGTTTAAAACTGTGGTGCCCCATGGACAAAATAAATGAATATGAATACAAAACATCATTGTTGCGTTTGCCTGTCAGCGAGTTCCCAGAATGAAAGAAGAGGTTATAATATTAGAGGTGCAAGGCATTCTGAGTGAATATTAAATTCACCATAAATTAATAACTTTCTATCTCTGGCCTCAGCAGTGACACAGTCTGCCTACAGGGTTTAATGATGTTTCATCTTATTTTACACGCACATGAACCATCATACAGTATCAACACAAGCTGTTACACATATGGATCAATTTCCACAAACGTGCAATACCATGTACAGACGTACACATTCACGGCTCATCTTTAAAGATGTTGTTTTGGAATTGCGAGGCGCCTGATGACTCCGCTACCCTCTGGCTTGAAGACAGGCGGTTCGATGAAGCGTGGAGGATCAAGGCTGCACCAGAGAGCTTAGACACTGTGCTGAAAAATTAATGACCAACGCAGACATCTACATCATGTAAACACTACAAATAAGATGTCTCTATCAGCAGAGAGCGGAAACGTAGACGCTTAACGATCTTGTTTTTATGGGTGGTGCTGAACAAAGGCAGCGAGCCTGAATTATGCAGCAATCTCAGCAAAATGCACGAGCTAGTTATAGCTGGAGTTGAACTTAATGTGAGTTTCTTGTGAAAACAAATCCGATGAGTGCACACAACAACACATACCTTCACACTGGTGCTCATGCATGCTCTTTCTCATAGACACACAAGAATGCAGATACACAAATCTGCACTAAACAGTGCGGGAGAACCTGCGGCGAAGCTTTCCTCTGGGGAAATATGGCTGAGTAAAGTTTCTCTGCAAAAGTAATTTAAACTTTGTGTGTATAAAATGATCATATCTGCGAACGCAACGTCAAATAATGCAAAATACTACTGATTACTGAGGCTTACAAAGAAGGCTTAATTAAGACATGAAAGGGTTTAAGCAATAAAAGATAGCTGAAAAATAAATAGGATGAAAAAGTGCAATTACTTTTTTTTGCCAATAATTACATGCCATTAAAGGCCTGCTTCTTAAAGCTGTGCCGTTGTTTATATATTGACAGCTGCATTGACTGGTGTCTATTTGAATTCATGGCACATTCATATGAGGTGGTGTCAGTGAAGGAGTGGAATGATCAGCTGCTATTTATTAAAACAGAACAGTACAGGAGTGCCTTTTGGATCTTCACTGACCCTCAGTGACTTACTTAAAAACAATCAAGGAAACTGATTACCTCAAAATTACAGTGAAGTTGATAAAACTTTTAGCTCCAACTTTTCAAATTCACAGTGTACTCACACCTCTCCGTTTGATTTACCCACAGTGAACCCATTAACCTATCGGGCTCTGCTTCTCTTCGGCTCGACCCTGGTTGATATTGCAGCTTCTGGAATCCACATAAGGGTAACAGCAGATGGCTTTATGGTTAATTTAGGCTGATATCACAAAATTCGACTAAGACATAAACCACTTTGGCTCATGATGAATTACATTATTGAAATTAATGAAAGAATCAGATTGATTTGCTCAAATGCTGCTGCTGCTGCCGGAGTAAACTGATTGTAAAGATTGTATAAATGGCAGTGGTTGCTACACAGCAATGTACACATATTGACTATGTTTTGTTTGTGTTTCTGTACTTTATTCCCCCTCGCCTCTGCACTTTTATCAAGTTATTCCCAGCCCAGTTGCTTGGTTCTGTGTGCAAATAACAGGAATTTAGACTTTCAAATTGTTTTATGTGCAGGTGATATGCCGATCCTAGGGAACTGTTGGTATTTTTAAACCTGGTACCCATGTTCGCATGTTGTGTGTAAATTATTGCTGCTTACCAAAAGTTTTAGAATCGCTCCATCAGATTGCCGCATTGCTGCAGTGGTTGTAATGCAATCATTTGGGGCAACTCTGACCAAAACTGTGTTTGTCTTTGTCACTGACAGTTTCTGTAATGTTCTCAGACACCTCAGCCTTTTACTACAGAGATAGACCTTGTTGTTAAAGAGTAAGATCGTTCAAGTCTGACTATAAAATATCCTGAAAGGAGAGTTATTGCCTCATCTAGACTGTCAAAATATGTTCGACCTTCGGCAATGACTTTTGGAGATACATTTTTGCTGGTAGTTCCTCTAAATCAACTCAAAACTCTTCTCTCCAACTCTCTCTCACCGTCTTCTTCTTGTAAAAACTCACCTGACGCCTGAAGCAACCTTCTGGACCAATTTAAAAGTGTCAGTATGGCAAGTTTGCCACCAAAACATGTAAATCTAGGGCCTGGGTTTGTGTCCACATAAAAATCTCAAGTGATTAAATATATCTCAAATTCTCAGATGTGACGTCATCTTTTCCTAAACCTAACCAGACTGCCACTGTTCCTTTGTGTTGTTTGTGTTTTTTGTTACGGTGATGACAAAAGTCACTTAAAGTCTGAAACGGGTCCCTGGAGGTGATGTAGCACAGCGCTCCCACACACACATCACAGTATGTCTTCCTGCGCAGAGCACTACAGTACACCTGTGTGCCCCTCATCCCCATATCGCCGTCCTCGTCCCCGCCGGCGGCCTCAGGAGAGCAGCTAGCTCTGTCTGCTCTTGTTTTATACATAACCAGCAGGCTAATCTAATTACTCTGTGATGGAGAGCAGTCAATTTCACAGTCAGCCAGACACTTCTGCTGCCTAAAAATTGGGGCCACCCAAGTTTGATATATGAGGCAATAACCTGTAATGTAATGAAGTCACCTTCAGAGCAAGACCCCTGTCATTGAAATAATAATGAATTATAACAAGTATAATAGTATTTGGGTTTGACACGCTGAGACACTTTCCCACTGTCTCTCTCTCTCTCTCTCTGTACACTGTCTTACTCTGTCTCCCTCTCTCCTGGTTTAAATAGATTTCTTTTTTTTTTTTGTTGAGATGCAATATTGAGGTGACTTTAAAGTTCATGGGCGAGTCTGTCTAGTAGGCAGTTTGACTGTGGGCCCTAAACGAGAGGCATATGCAGAGGGTGAAGTGTCAAACACCTCTAAGACTCATAGTTCAAACTAATTTACTTAAGCAGGGTGGTGGGCCATAAAAATCAAATTTGGCTCTTGTCATCCTAACAGTAACGTTGTTTCTAAAGTGATGAGTTCAGTAGCCTTATGTGTTGGCAAAATGAGCATTTACACTGTGCAGCAGAACAGAATCGGATGAGCACATTTGGTCAAGGTAAAATACTGCCAAGCTGATGTGACATAACTCTTTGCAGAATACTTGACTGGAGGCACGTCATTAAGACCCTGACAGCTCAGTTCTCACACTGATTTGAGAAAATACATAGGCTACAGAAACCTACCGAGGCAAATCATGGAAAGATTTGTCAACCTCCAATAAAATCACTTGTTTTACATGGTTAAAGCTTAGTCATTGCCAACAATGGATCAAATGGTTACATGTATTGTGACAGCAGGTGTTTTTGATAAACTCGCAGAGGAATATCACCTGCAGTTCCCCTCAGCTCTACAAGCATTTTAGCCTATTTTGGCTCATTGTTTTGCTTGAGCCTACTGTATATGTTCTGCATGCGCAGCAATAACCGACCCACACAAAAACTTAAAGACCAGCTAGCTATTGTCTCAGGAGAGCTGATGTCATTCTTTATATATTCGTCAACTCCACAAACACAACTCCAAATGGATGCTAAACTTGCTCTGATTCTATTCGATACGTGGATAAGTTTAATTTAGACTTGGACGTTTGAGAGTCTTGACTTTACTTGACCCTAAACATGATGACTACAATTACTTTTCTGTGTTCATTTTATGTCTTCAGTGTTAAGAAGGAAGGGGGAGTATTGCTTGGGACTCGACACAACACGCGGCTTGAGTTGAATTGCCCAAGAAAAAATGACTTAGGTCTTGTTTGGAACTTGGATGAATGAATATGAAGGCACCATTTTGGTCCATGTGAAGATTTAATTTCCAAGAGTCCTTGGTGTGGAGTGTAAATGTATCTTAACGAATGTTGTTTATTGTAATATTTTCCAGTAACTGTTGTTAATTCTGTTCTGTCTGTCACAAGTTTTTCATTTCAAACATTAGATTTAATGAGCTAATCTCTGTGTTTTGTGAAATGCTTGAACAAGCACATATATTACACTGCTCTGGACCTCATGGGGGTTTTATAGAGTTTCTCTAATAATTGTTAAGATGTAAACAGTAAAGACTTATTGACTTTGTTTTTTAGAAGAACAAAATAAAAACTTCATAACTGGTAAAAAAGGAAAGTTGACTTTTGTATTGGACTTTTGATTGGATGCCCATGCAAAATGACATTAGACATTCTGCCTTCACATCAGAAGCCATTAAACTGTCCCCCATGTCTTCTTAGTTTTATATCAACTTTTGAAAACACAAATACTGAATTTAATTTTAAGGCATGCTGGAAAACGATCTACAGCCTGGAGCCCAATGCTGGTAAATTTTAACTTTTACTGATAAGTTAGTTTGTGATTACCTGAGGTCATCTGGTCTCATTGGAATAATCCCGTGAAGAAACTGAATCACAGCTTCGTTATGCAACATGCAGTCAAAGAATCTGTGTTTACCTGATGAGGGAAAACCTTGAAACTACCCCACTGATGTCTTCCTGGTGCTTGAAATTGTGAGGGTGGAGGGAGATGAAAGTTGGAGGGGAGGTGCTTACCCGAACATTAAACACATCACCTCAGGCGAAATTCCATGAACCACTGCTGAAATTGCAACAACAACATTATCATCTACTGTGGTGAGCATGGTGAACATTATACGTGCTAAACATCACCTGTTCCAAATGCAAAATACCACTGGATGTTGCTACTATTACGCCTGTAGACTTTTAATCTAGTTTACTTTTTTTTCCCTCCTACACTTTTTCAGTGCCCATCTTAGTTGTTAACATTAGTTTAGAAATGAAGTCAGCTAACACAAACTAACGACTGGCTTTCAGCACAACACAGAAGTCCCTTTAAGAAATGAACAATTTTCATGCTGTCCTTTGCGGCAAGGGCGGATATATTTCGCTTCACTGTTGGAGGAGGGCCAATAAACAGAACAGTCATGGTCATACGGGGAGGGAATGTGATGGCGAGACAGCGCTGAGGAACATTCTCCTTTCAAGTGTGTTTTTAAAGATCACAACTTTTGCGCAGGAAGTGCTGTACGCTTCTTTCAGGACCCAGTCTGTGTTTATGTACGCAAGCTTTGTAAATGAGACCCCAGGTCTTCTCTTCTCTGGCTGCAAGATTGTTTTTCACTCCACATTGCCGTGGTGATGGCTTGTGCCTCCACCCGGGCCTCGTCCTAACTGCACTAGGATCCCCAGCTAGTCTTCAGCCAAGCCTTTTCTACTCCTAACAACCCGAGCATCAGCAAATAAATTACTTTAAACCTTTCCCCTGCCTTTGGTCTTCTAGCCCTGTTTGTCCTGAGGTAGTGGACCCAACCACCTGAGGCATATGGAGTGGGGGAACCAATCTATGGAAACTTAAAAACGCATTGTGTTTTCAGTGGATATTATTAAATAATTTCAAATTATGTTTTCACTGAGAAAGGTTATTGAGGGGGAGAAATTTCTTTTTTCCTTGAAATGGGGGTCCCAACTGTGACTTCTGCCTTTGCTTTACAGTTAACCTTATAACATACAACATGCACGGGTCCTTAAGACCTGTATAGCTTGATAAAAGGAAATCTCAAATCGAGGTCCACTGTCCTGCTTACTTTTTCGAAGAAGAAGTATGGAACTCTGGCAATGTGAACAAACTTTATCCACTATTGAATGCCTTGAAACCTGATTAAAAATGGACCTTGAGTAAAGATTATTTTTATTTTTAAGGTCAAGACTGAACTCAGTTACTATCTGTTTTCCGGGCATGGCTTAAGTTTGTCCTTTTAAGAACTTTCATTATGTCTGAGCCGCAGGAGAGAACAAAGTCTGACCTGTATGACTCATAACATAGCAGTAGAGAAAATCTAACTTGACTACAGACTATGACATAGACGGTGCAAAAAGCCTGCTGAATCAATGAGTGTTGTTTTGAATTGTGCAAATGCAGTGATGAGATGCATTATTCATCGCGCTCTGATGATGCAAACAACGGAGCACAAGTGAATCCAGAGGACTCATCCATTCTTCATTCCGCACAAGAACTGGATTAACATAATTTAAATGATTATCCTAAACAGCACATCTTCATCACCGCTGATTTGCTCTCTTTTCAAACTTTGCATCTACCAGAGAACTTTCTTAAGACTCATAAATGACAATGGAAACAATTTTCTGTCTGCATAATAATCAATTTGCCTGAGTGACAGGATGACCTCGTGGTTAAAGGACCACCATCAAACCAACAAAGGTTTGATCAAAGTCACCAGGTGTTCTCGACTGGCAGCTTTGTGTTTGTGACATTGTGTGCTATGTGACCATGGCTTATTCTTTAATTTTGAGGTATTCTTCTGGCACTTATACTATCCTCGTTTCCAACTATGGCTCAGCACAAGGTCACCGCTTTATTCAATTTAGACACAGCGACCAGCAGCACTGTGGGTTTCCTGAGCCCTTCCAGCTCACGGAGACAGATGAAACCAAGGCAGAGAGGCCAACTGACAGGTCTGTGTGTGTGTGTGTGTGTGTGTGTTTGACCACATTTATGTTGAGATAAAACTCGGCAGCTGAGCGCATTCACTTTCAAACGTTTTTCCACATCAGCTAGGCATGCTGCATATTAAACAGTTGACCCATTTTTATTGTTTTATTCATGGCAGGGACTATAAATGGTAAATGGAGAGTATTTATATAGTGCTTTTCTCGTTTTAGCGACCACTCAACACGGACGACATTCACCCATTCATACATACATTGATACACTCTGGGACGAGGGAAGTCAGTCACAGTTCGACAGTGCTGAGGGGTCAACGGTGCGTGACGTTCATGTTTTTTTTTTCTTTTATTTATTTGAATGGCAAGGATGCACTACAGCAGATGGCAAACTTGAGCACCAACATACAGTATTACAGTTCCAAGCAGCCACATCATCTTCAACAGATTTATGATGTAAGTATAGTGAGCTCAATTCTGAGCCATCTAATTTACGGTAAGTGTGACCATATTCATCCTCCACCCGTAAGGTTCAGTCCCGAAAGGCAACTGAAACTGAAAGGCAAAGGTTCCACCAACATTAGTGCTGAACCACTGAAGGCAACCAATCAGAGGTCAGAAAAGGCCTGGTCTTAGCATTGAAAAGCAGTGGGACTATATAACAATGCAAGACCAATGGGAATGCCATTTATTTTGTAAAAAAAAAAAAAAAAAAAAAGAACTGGACAAATGAAACTTTGGCCTAAACAATATGATATTAAGCTTTGCTATGTCTGCCTTTCTTATTTGGAATGTCAGTATTCATTTGACTACAACAGTGTTACACGAAGAAAAATGAAGTCAGACATTTAAACAAATCAGCAATTGCTGCCATTTTCTAGTGGCAGCAGTCTAAGCGCTACCCAACTCCTCTGCAGTTGGTTGAGTGGAATAATTGAGTATTTTCAGAGATGGTACTTTTGGAGACCATACAATGTGTGTGTTTCATTAGCAGTCTCCATATTTGCAGAATGTGTGTACCTTTAATTAATAAATTAAAACGAACCCTGTTTCGGGCTGATTTTAAAAAGGTTTTGCTTACATCACACCCTTCTCACTAAAACACACTACGTATCCACAAACCTTAACAAATGAACAGTGTTGGGTATAGTTACTTTGGAAAGTAGTTAATTAGGTTACAACGTTACCATCAATTAAAAGTAGTCAGTTACGTTACAGCGTTACCTATGAATAAAACGCGTTAGAGTACTCATGCGTTACCAAAAATTAAAAGCCGTTTGCAGCGCCTCGCACATGCTGCAACTTAACTGACACACACACACACACCACACACACACACACACACACACACACACACACACACACACACAGCCTCCTTTAAATGCACCGAGAAGTCGTGACAATGATGAATAACGTCAGTCATCCAACCAAATTAACTCTGCAGGATAACAATAACAGGAAAGACAGTCAGCAATAGCAGGCTTTGCTACCAGGATGATAGAGTGGTGCTTGGATACAATTTGTTTTTTTAAATTTGAAGTGGAATTTTTTGCGGTCGACAGAAGCTTTTCACCAACGCAGTGTGCATTTTACCGTTATGTTGTTCTTGTCCTTTTCGCTGGCGAATTGAAAATAATGTGCGTACTTCCATGATGCAAAAGCTGTCCTCTCTGCCATCTTGCCGGGGGTTCGAAAACACTCACACACACACACAAACACACACACACAGGTAACGTAGGTCAGCAGCAGGGCATAGACGCATCACAGCGCTGCGCCTCCGCCGACACATCCGCAGGTGGCACAGTACTGTCTGACAAAAAGCAGGCTGCAGTCGGGATTTTCCTTTCCTTATCCGGAGAAATTCTTAAAAAAACGGATTACTTTTAAAAAAAATAACAAAGTTACTGATTGCTTGACGCACGAAATTAACGCGTTACGTTTCACATTACACGAAAAAAGTAATTAGAGTACTCTAACACTACAACACCCACAACACTGCAAATGAATTGAATACACTTCCTTCCTAGAAAAGACAAAAGATGTTGCAGGTCACGGAGTAAGATTCTTGTGATACTGAAAATAGATTGTGAGTATAGTAGTAATGAAGTAAATTGTTTTTTAAAATCCCAACTATTTCCGATGTGGATGATAGATGAGGAAAATGTCCAATGAGGGCTCTGCATTGGTCGTGTTTGCGTCCAGTTCCGGGAACTCTGGGGAGTTCCTGAGCTTTTCTATACTCCACTGCTGTTAAAAGGGCAAGGAATTTAACTGCCAACTCTTCAGGTTAAGCATCTCTGCAGTTACCAGCTGGGCTTTCTACCGGTCTGAATGGATGTGAGGTAGTTGTTGTTAAAAAAAAAAGTATTGATGTTCCCTGAATAAATAAAAAGTAGGGAAAAATGTGTGCGTACCCTTGACATTGCATGATGTGTGTTGATGTGTGTGCAGGGCTCCTGATGGGTGTAATATATGAGGCGTGTGAACAGGCTATGTGCACCGCCTCTTAGACTGCCAGGCTTGTCAAGACGAATGAGGGATCTGTCTGTGAGAAGCCCCGGTGTTGGCCTCCGCTCTGCTCTCTGCTGCCCCGATCCACCTTCATCTGCTCTGCACTTCAGACAGCGGGAAGAGAGCAGTCAGGAAGACTGGGAACAGGAGCCGGTAGTGTGTAGTGGAGCGAGGAAGGAACCAACAGAGGCGTCATGCTTAATCCATTGTATGTGTGTGTGCATTTGTATTTGCTACATAGTGAGGACTAGAAGTTTTAACCTGCAAAGTGAGGACATCACTGGGAAGTGAAGACATGTTGGCCAGTCCTCAGTTTGAAGGTGCATTTTGGGCTTTGGTCATCTCTCATTTGTTCTTTTATTGTTGTTTATTTTGATTTCACTGGACAATATGTCACTTCCATTGTAACTTCACTGGCAGCCCTGTGCAGCTGCAACAAACCAGAAACCCACATTTTTGGACATGAAAAATTGGATTCTTAGACCTTTAAGTTAGATTTAAAGGCTCAGGTTGGTCCTGAGGGTGGCACCAGGCGATGATACGCAACATATAAAGGGGTTAATCTTTTAGATGGTGGCCATTTTGAGCAATCTCAGTCTTTTTTAGCTACATCACAGAATAAATAAATAGAATAGATAAACTGTTTTATGCTGTGGGGTGTGGAGGATTAACTGAGGATACTTCCGCAGCCTGAGGGTTTAAGCTGCTCCGTACTGTGGTTGTATGGCAGCAGATACCGATGTATCTTTTGCCATATGGCGACAGGTTGAATAGACTGTGGCTGGGCTGCTTACAGTCATTTGCAAGAATACATATTTCCGAACGTTTCTGCATTTCTGAAAACCATAGATTTACGTATTGTACTGAAACTGTCAGGTCCGGGGACCAGGGACTCAGATGCAGACAAGGATGAAGTGAATACAAGAGAATTCAT
The DNA here is from genome assembly GCA_963678695.2 of Diplodus puntazzo. NCBI lineage: Eukaryota > Metazoa > Chordata > Actinopteri > Spariformes > Sparidae > Diplodus > Diplodus puntazzo. The sequence goes on along the minus strand of OZ023167.1, from coordinate 29,278,587 downwards.
TGAAGATATTGCACAGATCTGGTTGGGGTAATGTAGCTGGGGTTCTTGTGGCATCAAAGAGAGCGGGTAGTGTTCAGGCTCCAGGCTCGGGGACGCTGGCAGGCGGGCTGGGCTCAGGCTCAGGGCAGGTAGTCTGAGGCGGGACAGGAAAAAACAGAATTAGCAATTTGCTAAAAGCTCACGAGAAGTTCAAGGTGGCTGGCGTTTCTCACGGGAGTAGATACAACGATCCGGCGGGGTCTTGAAGGCTGGTCCGAGTATAAGTAGTCGGGTTGATTGCAGGTGATGAGCTGCAGGTGCGTCGGCCGTCTCCTCCGTGACCACGCCCACCAGCGGCTTCCAGAGGAGAGGGAGGAGGAGAGCAAAACACAGAGACAGACACAAAAACAAGACCCACCAAGCACACCAAAAGGAATAAAAGAACACAAAAACTACATTCACACACATACTGAGACCGAGGTCTGAGTCAAGACCTGCGGGTCGTGACAGAAACATTAACGGCCAGTGTTCTGGTGACTGGACTGTTACAATTCACATTTTAAATGAGTGTTGAACTGACAGGTTTACACCACCGACCCTTGTGCTGCTAGCGGTTGAAAATGGCTTAAAGTGAAACGAAGATTTTTTGATTGACGGAGCTTCAACGGAGAGAAAACTTTTGTACTAATTCTCCTGGTGCTGTTTTAAACTTGCAATGCGAATGTGTTGAAGGAAGTCGTTTTTTAGAATTTGTATTGAACATTCACAGCTATATTCCACTCCTCATACAAACCTATATTGCAATATCACCAAGAGGCATCATGAGATATGAAGTTATAATCCTCACCGTTAGATAAAGAAACAAATATACACAAAGCCAAAAGTATAAACAAGACTGTTTATTGATATTTTTATACTCGTAACTGTATGTGTATTTTAGATTTGTGCTCTTTATACTGAAATATGCAAGCGTTACGCAACAATCTCCCTCCAGGATAAACAAAGCTCAATATTATTTTATCTATAATTCATAATGTTTAAAGGCTTCAGAGTGCAGGCAGAGCTGAGGTTTGAGCTGCTGCAGGTGTCGATGTGTTCAATGTTTGGGGTCATTTGAGAGAACCGAGGAGCAGCAGGGGGCCATCGGAGCAACACAGTCAGAAGCTGTGTGAGTCCTGCATTCTGTCTGGATGAACACACCACATCTAAAGAAAAGGTGAGGCTCGCCACGATGAACCTAAACACAAAGACACATGTTAGCTGGCTTACTCTGAGAGGAACCAGGATCATTCCCTGGTGGGGGAGGGTTAGGGCTCCATTTCTTCAAGGCAAGCATTGATAACTCATCCAGAAAGTCAAAGCTGCTCCACAAAGCTGTTCTCTATGAAAACACATTGATAAATATGCTGATTGTTCAACAGAGATATATTAAACTCTGCTAAATGCTTCGTGGTTTGTTTCCAATTAATGATGCAGCATACTGATACGTTTAGAGGGTAATTAGTCGACACATTCACCAGTCCATGGATGCAGAGCGGATCGAGCCAGCTGTGTTCCCAAACAGATTATTCATTGCTGTAGACACATTTTTGAATGCGTCTATGTTTAACTCAACATGCTTTTACTGATGTTGTCATTTTCAAGCTGCTGACAAAATCTAAAATCCTTGAATTTGAGAACTGCTTCATTAAAAGTCGGTCAATCGCTCTCAGAGGAATTTAATTAGTCCACGTTTCAACAGAAATACTTCAAAGTATCACATATATATATATATATATATATATATATATATATATATATATATATATATATATATATATATATATATTTGTTTTATATCTTGACACATAACTGGAATACATGAAAAAAATTTGTTGAACACTAAAATTAAATGCGGTGGTGTTAATTAAAAAGTATACATTTTGACCGTCAAGTGATAAAAAAAAGTCAAGATAAAAAATAAGAGTATTCTGCATTAATTGGCAAAGTTTCTTCCTTTTGGTGAAATATGTAAAGCCTGTTTCCAGACACTTTTCCTTGTCATTACTGAGACGAACATGCGTGTGATCATGCATGTCCGTGTGTGTGTGTCCGCGACGAATTTCCAGCCCAGCCATCAGCATAAAATGTTGGCAGTTAATGTTTCTGCAAACCAGTGATATGTTTCTAAAATACGAGTCATATCAAATGTCAGCTGGTGGAGGGGATGGAGGTGGTGTTAATAACGGCTGCCAAGCAAGCGACCACTGCTCGAGACCTCATTAACATTTGATGTGAAACCACTGGATATTTTTGATGAGACATTGGGACCTTTGCCAGCTGTGTCTATGGCAACAAAACCAGGGGGTTTTTTTAAGAGAAAACAAGATCTTTTCCTCACTCTATCGAAATGTTTTGTTTTGTGCCACAACTTAACCAGGCTATAAAGAAAGTGTTTTCACACATTAGAATTGACATAAACTTGAAGTTGCAACATAAATAAATTCAAAGTTTTAACATATCCATGAAGAAATGCAAAGTATACTGGAGCAACATTGCCAACTACCATCCTTAAAAAAGTTTTGCCTCATTTTCAATTACAACTTATGCCGACTGCTAAAATTAGATACCTAATGTGTTGTGATCCAGCCGAGTTAGGCACAGTAGGAGATACATAACATGTTGTTGTCTTTGCTGCCATTTTGACTATAAGCCTAACAGTGATCTGCACTCTGAGTTTACTCTTCTGACTTATTTAGTGTCTATCAATCTCACTGAAAGAGTAAATTATTCATAATTCTGTTTCCCTAGTTCTGAAAATGATCATCAGAAAATCACAGTTATTTTTGTCTGAACTCTTTCTCTCAGTCGACTGTGTTAATCTCATCTCATTACAGATCGCATTTATGATTTCATTGCTTCCCCGCACTGGTAAGACATGAGTTAGTCTTCCTGCATTTGTGAGGTTTTCCTGGTGAGCTCAAGGCCCCTCCATGTCTGTGTTTAACAGGGGGGTTTGAAATGAAGATTTACCTGAAGTGGCATGAGCGGTCCGATGAGGGTCCAAGGAGAACAAAGAGGCTGAAAATGGGGGCGAGTCAAAGATGAAGAAGAAAAAGGGATGTCGGGAGTAAAAGCCTTGGAGGGATTTGAGGTGTGCAACAAACACTTTTGGGTTCGCCTGCTGCACCATTCCAAGTCACAAGATCAATGTCCCAGTTGAAACTTTAGAAACCTTGCAGCTCCGACTTTCAACGGTTTATTTAATTAAAACCATGAAACCTTAACAAACCGTATTATTGATTCTATACTGTGATACATGATGTTACAGAAATATCCAACTGGAAACCACGAGCAGATACAGATACAATCAATTTTAGTAGCTTTAATTGCAACCACAACGCTAAAAGGGAGGGTGCTCGGCTGCAAAAGGACAACAATAAAAACTAGAAGTGCAACTCATAATGATGGATTTCCACCAAAAGCTTATTTAATCGGTTGATGTTTCAGCAACACTGATATTTGTTAAAACTGTAAATGAAAATGTCGTGTAGATGCTTTCAAATCTGCTAGTGCAAAATGGCAAAGCAGGCAATAAGATAAACTCCTGCAAGAGAAGATTGACATGTTTAAAACACAAAATAGATTGAGGCAGAAAAATGAAAGAGACAAAGTGAGGGAGCGAGGGGATGTCGAAACCACCCAGAAGACACGGAGCTCTAATGAGACCTTCCTCAGCGAGTCAGAGGACGTCACCGGCGGCAGATGGTCGGCTCTTCAACAGAAGACCAGAGAGCGTTTGAACGTCGCAGAAACCACCCAGAGCTCAGACGAGGTGGATGACATTCCTCTCTTTCTTTTTTTTTTTTCCATTTTCTTTCTTTGTTGTTCCTTGAGCTTCAAGGAGGTTTCATCAGCCCAGAGGACATTATATTCTTTCAGTGCACAGAGGAGTGTGTGCCCACGAAATTCAGTATGAAGCATGGAAATCATCAAACACCTCTATAGCTCAGTCAGAATGGCTTCAGGTACAGATTGTCAGCTACACACTGGGTTCTGTGTTTCCTGCTCAACGGACTGTGTGTTCATGGCCACTGATATGTGTTTCTGAATGGCTAAAACAAAACCCTCCAGCCAGTGTTGCTTCCTCTTTAATTGACAATACTCTTTTTTCAAACAGAGAATAGGGGAATGGTCAATTAATCTTGCTAGACTGCCATTGTAGCAAGATTAATATCATTAGCATTGACAGTGACAGCATGGATTTTAGCATGGATAGAAGTAGCAGTGATATTAGCAGAGTGATAGCTTTCATTTAATAATGAGGTCTTCTTGGGTATTGAGGAGCTGCAGAGTCGTATTTGTGAGACCTCTTATGACCCATTTAAGTCAAGCTCACAGGATGACCAATGACTATACTTAAAAGGGCTATAAGAGCAACTTAGCTTCTAATATTTCCATTCTTGCAATGTTCTAATTTGGTGCTTAAACAAAAAATAAGTTAAGTTATTTTAAGTTATTGTCATTAAATGTTTGGTGTACAGTGTGGCTAATCAACATTGTCAGGAAATTACTCTTAAAGATGTTAAATATCAGAAAAATACCAAAATACATTGGAGCGGGGCTTTAAAAACAAAGCTAACTCTGTGGCACAAGGTATATTAAACTGCAGGTAATCATAGTAACAGTACTGATGCAGTACCTTTCTCAGATTACCCCATCCTCTCTCTACCCACTTCCACTCTGTTAGTGTTGCTCCTTGCGGAGAGTCCACCACATTAGGTGCCATCCCAAAAATACCAGCCAACAATCAGCTCTGAAAAATTGGGAGAATTTCTGGAGTAGCAGTAACTGCCTCTGATAGCATGTAGTTGAGAACATGCTGTGAGCGTTCATACTTTTCTTTCTCCACAATATAATCTACAAATGGCGCTGTGATTATACCAGGATTGCTGCAGCTGAAGGTGCCGTATTTCCAATAATGTCTGTTTGCATAAACGGCAATGACAACTACTGACAACACGAGGGCCCTGAAACCCTGTTCTGAGGGGTGAGCACTCAAAAAAAAAATGAATGGGTAGCAATTGGAAATGAGATTGAGCTAAAATACATCAAAGTGAAAAACTAGGAGATGTTTACAGAAATAGAAATGCTGCTTCTGAAAGAAGATGGTACAAAACCGTAGATTGTCCCAAACCTTTTGGCTACAATAAAACTTGATAAAGGGTGCTTCATTTAGCTGCTATTGCGATTACAGAGAAACACAACGTGACTAAAGTATACCCGCTGCTGCACTTTTAATATTGTGGGTCGTACTGAATGATGTAGTCTCTGAGAGGAAACTAGTAGGGCTTTCTAAAGTTTCAGTGTATTTCATTCAGTATTTCATGTACCAGCCTGCTGCACGTTGGCACGGACATATATACATTCATAAAGCAGCACAGAAAGTAATTTGAACAGCAATCTGATTCTTAGCAATCTGTTTTACAAGCTAATTGAAGATGAGCTATCTTTGTAGTGCTTTTCTTATCAGACTGTCTTCTTTCAATTTGATGTTTAATTAACTCTAGAAGTAGATGTGTCTTAGTAGATAAATGGACTTTCTCTTTATAGCAAGTTATTTTAAGGAGCAAACAGATCCAGTCGTGCCCCTCTCGAGGCTACATTGCCTTCTTTCTTTTGAGTCTGCAGCGTTGGTTGTCTCCATGTTTTCTACTGTGAATTTTTCCCTGCATGATATCAGCTTAAAATGAATGCTCCATAAAAGGCGCACTTTGCTGCCCTTCAATTCTAAGGGAATGACACCAAGCCCTGACGCTTACCGTTGATGTTTTAGAGTCGATGAAACGGTTTCCGTGAACCTGGCTGTGCTATTGTGGATGTTTATGCGCTTTTCGTGCTGAAGCCCAGCTGAGGAATGAGTCATGGGACATCAGAGGTGAGCAAGCAAATCATGGACCTTGACAATGCCTCTTTGTACAGGCTGTCTTTGATGTCTTTCACTGTCTGCTGCTTTGAGAGTCCTGTGCTGCGAGGAGCTGCCTGGAAAACCTAACTGTGCTTGTGCCATTATTTTGTTCTCTGGGTCAAAGACCAAATAATGGAGCCATGTAGCCACCTGCTGCTCGCCATCATTTATCCGCCATTGTCATAACTTAGGTTTGACGGGAACAGCAGGACAGTCAGAGGACAGACATGAGAGTGATGCAGGAGCCATTTATCTCAAATGCCTTTTTTGGGTTGGGAGGTAGATGTGTGGCGGACAGACACACATCAACATGACACAGAGCTACCAAACTATAGTTGTATTTTTATTGCACAGCACATTCCCCAAAAACTAATTCAGAGTTACTTTGATCAACGAATGGGTTATGTTACATATGATAATACACATTAAAAACCTTCTATTAAAGCATACATTAACCATTTTCTCCTGGTCATTGTATTTACACAGATTGGCAACTGTTGATTGTCTGGTGACAAGAGCAGTGTGATATGTCTACGAGTTGTGAACAGATCAATTGAATTACTTTAAGAAGACTGCCGGGGTAAACAGTGTTTCTCACCAATAAAAAGCAAATATTGGAGAACAAACCTTTCTCAGTGTTGTTAGGCATATAATCATGTAAATTCAGTCCCAAAACAACTGTGAGAGACACAAATGACCACAAAGAGATACAAAGAGGAACATGTTCTTTTTTAATGGAAAAATCTTATTTGAATTGCCAGTGGGCTGCCCCAGTCATACTGAAATGTGAATTAAAGCTAACAAACAAAAACATGCCATTCAAATTTTCTATTTTTTCAACAGCGCCTTGTCTGTCAGAGTAGCTAAGTGCCCCAAGGAAGGGGTTACATCTCTAGATTAATATTGTCATGGTCCTATCATTTCTCTCTCATTATATCGTGTTCTGTGTTTTCTGTCTTTTGTTCAGTTTACCTCCTGTGCTCTTGTGTTCCTGTGCTCCTTCCCTCCACACCTGCAGTGCTTCAGCTTCCATCCCGCCCTGTTCCTACTGTTGTTTCCCTCCTGTGTTCCTCCACATCAGCTTCATTAGCCTGTTTTCAGCGTTTCCTCCCAGCTTTGTTTCTGTTCTTTTGCTTCTTCCCATCATTCTGCTCACCTGTGCTTCCCTGCCTTTCTTCACCTGCGTTTCATCACCTCGTTAGTATAGTTTGTATTTAAGTCCAGTCAGTTCCGTCTTTGTCAAGTCGTCTGCCGTGTTTGTCTGTTCCTACTGTCTTAATAACCATTCCTGTCCACCGTCTTGCTCTCGACATGACACATGCGAGCCAAGGTACGTCAGTGTTTCATAGCATTTTTCACATGAAAACAAGGCACTTGTGTACCAGCAACTACGACTGCTGTTGGAAAAGGAAGGACACTTGTCTACTCACGTATTGAGAAAAATTCATTAATCTTTCATCGTTGTATTTACACCAATCAGCCACACCATTAAAACCCTGACAGGTGATGTGGCAACACTGATCTTCCAGTTAAAATGCAATGTTCTGCCCCCCCCCCCATTGTATTTCTGTTTTGTTGGAGAACCCTCACTGTATGTGACTTGCTGATTTCTTGGGCATTACACAGCTACAGAAGAACAAGTTAGGGAACAACGATTAACAAAGTACAGGTGCACTTGAATTTGTCAGAGGTTATTACTCTTTCTATGTGGACAGTATAACTTCTGCTCATTATTCAGTGCTTTCACTGTATTTTATAAGAGTCATTTTAAAAATCCAAATACCTGTATACGCCCTAAGTGGCTGTTTTTGTAGAAGGTTAATTTGTCTGTGACTGTTTATGTTGTTTGCATTGTATCTCTGTTGTAACATTGATTTAATGTTACCTCCCTGGCCAGGTCTCTCTTGAAAAAGAGATGTTTATCTCAATGAAACTTTTACCTGCTTAAATAAAGGCAAATAAAAAGAGCCAAGGCACCCACGAGAAGCACAGCCAGCAGTCAATACCGCTCTTATCCAGAGATTAATTATAAACAAAGGTGCTCTCTTTAGCTTCAGACAGAACTAATTTTTATAACCTAATTACAGAGTGTAATAAATTTGATCATAATAACGTTTATATCAGCAGCTTCATTGCCTGTGAGCTGAAATCCTGTTTGCAGCCGGGGTTCAAAAACAATAAACTGTAATCTGAGAACGCAGAGCTGATGTGTGCTTAGCAAGCGGACGTTCATGAAAGGAGATATCTTATTTTTTCATTGCTCAATTAAAAAATTAACCCAAAACAACACTATTAACTTTTTAATCACTCCATACTGCAACATGCTTCCTCAAAGAGGGAATCGAAATGACAGTGACTGAGCCTCGTTGTTCTTAATCCAATAGGGTGAAATATTAACGTGGTCCCTAAATAAATCAGCTTTACCGCACTTTACTTTCCGCCAGATATGAAGATGTACATCCACGAAAGCGCTATCTGCATTTTTAATTTGTTAAAAGCCAAGTAAATGTGCAGTCTGTCAAAAGCCTGACTCCGCAGGCGTTTTGTCTTCATGTTTATTAATACAGCTGTTGTGACAAGCCTTGCATGTAATTTCTGCCGCAGTATGTTCCCACTCCTCATCGTCAAATGCAATTAGCCGCGACCTACTTCATAAGAGGGAGAAATACTGTTCTTTAATTGCCTCGCATCCTGGAGAGCAGCAAATGGGGTATGTTTTATATGATACTGCCAGTCAAGCTGCAGGAAAATAATGGGGAAATTGTTAATGACGCACATTCAGGAACATTTATCAGGAGGTTAATGAATAATTACATATATGAGGAAAAGATTCCATTTCAGTCAAATTACGGGTAATCGGGAGAAAATGTATGGGATGAACGGCAAGTGTGCAGATTTATGGTAAACGGAAATGGAAACACAGTCAGTGCCATGGCAAGCCAGCAGTGTATGAATGTAAAGAACATCAGTTTGGGTTAATAGAGTGTAGCTTTTCAGTTATTCTGTTTTCATTTAACATCTGGATACTAATGATAAACCTGTCATGTATGTATTTCAATACGCTGTTTTAAGTAGTCGGAATTTGTAAGGTTAAAATGTCCCTGAACACACATAAAGAATAATAATTATACACATAACAATTGTCACATCATAAACCAAAACACTGCTTTCTGTTTTGCTGTTTGAGTGCTGAAGGTTGAGGTTAAACACTGGAGTGGCACTTGAAAACTGAGGGCGCATTATTGATTTTATCTTCATTCCTAAGAGACGTGACATTAAAAGAAGAGCCCTGCTGAAGGTTAAATAAATGTAGTTAGTATTCAACTAAAGGTTTTTTAAGGAAAAAAGGCACTCTTGCAAATCTGCTGCACATTACATGAAACAGAAGAAGAGTAAGAGGAAGAGTTTTCAGAATACGTTTCAACACATAAAAAAGAAATGAAAAGTTTCAACATATCTCCGGTTTGCAGAAATATACCTGTGATGTCCAGCAGTGCTTTGCGCTAAATGCTAACATGCCGATGATTAGTGAGTTTAATGTTGATGATCGCTGTCTTAGTTTAGGATGTAAGCATGCTAACAGCTAGTCTCAGTTAGCCAGGCCAGACCAGAACGAAATCCAAGATGTAACAACAATGAGCACCTGCTAACATGCAAGTTTTTTTATGCACATGGGGGTGGGTCCTGGAATTAAAATGGCTAAACTCACTGCAAAAAAAAATGGTAAAAGCTGCCCGTTTGTTTAGGATAAGGTTAGTGTCGGGGTAACTTGTCCTTTTCAGCGTGTAGGCTGCTAGCTCGGACCTTGTTGTTGTTGGACCAAGTAGTGATAGAGGTTTTGGACACAGTAACGCTCAGATACTTAAGTTGACCTATTGAAGGTACTAAAGACAGTTCAGGGAACAAATAGCCCTATTCATCTTTGGGGAATATGGAAACTTAATGAAAATCATCCAATCATAAAGAAATGTATAGTTTCAATATATCGACAACCTTGATTGCCAGTGACCCCCGAAATCGACATATCACGGTTCCCAAAAACAAAATGACCTCACAGGACCTTCATCATACACAAAACATTTTGGTTTGGGTTAAAATAACTGTTTCTCAGTTAAGAACATCCCACCTGTCCATTCCCACCTCCTCCTTATGTGGACTTTTTCTTTCTTTATACTACTGATTATACAGGCGCTGATATGGGTCAAAAGAAGCTGCTTTCACAATTGAGTCCTTGAAGGCGACTGAAGACGACTGAAGACGACGGATTGGCTGTTGTATGGCCCCTAAAATATCTGATGACACGACGCTGCATGTCAGATCGGCCAAAAGACTGCAACACACTCAGAATCGCCCTGATGCCTTTTGCCCAGCTATGACCTACAGTTCCTTCTGCACAATCTTGAAGTCTTCCCAGACCTGATTGGATATATAATCCTTTTCTCTCAGTTGCATAGAAAAGTGTCCAGGAGGCAAGCTGATCAGATGCAAAGTCTCTCAAAAAGTGACACCGAACACCTTGAGAAGGAAACTTGCTTCAGCCGTGTGCATGTCAAGTCTTCTATTTTTTTTCTTTTTTTTTTTAGAAACTCACTCCCCAATTCATTTTCCTGCGGTCAGGTCCATCTCAGGTAAGGTCCTGTGGGGTCATGTTCTGCGCTGTCTCTTTTCCACTTTCTCTCACCCTCTCTGTTGTGACTTCCTGTCAGTATTCTCAAACGGAAACCTTGTTTGAATCTAAAGAAGGCGTCGGTGTCACAACCCTTCTCTGGACCACACACACACACACACACACACACACACACACACACATATTCGGACACTGTAAGCACAATCATGTTCCACACCTGTCAGTCAAGCCACTCTTGCCGTGCTCTCTGTCAGACTCTCTGGTTCACTCTGTTCATTAGCATCACTCCCTTTCGCTCCCTCTACCTTCCCCTGGAGGGAAAAAGGGAGGACAGAGATGAAGTTGTCAGGGGGGAAACTCTTCATTAGCTCCTTTCCTACAACTTCAACCCTGTCACCTAGAAATGATGTGTGTACACTACTAAATTGGTGAGGGAAAGTTCTTTATTATGATTGAATGGTAAAGAAATATATATCTTTAAAGCCCAAACAGAACTGAAGTCACTGCGAGTGGACAGTGTATTGCAAGATTTCCCCTTTTAGTGGATGGTGCCGGTGAAAACTCCTGAATTTCACTGAACATACATCTGCGGTGACATAGCTGCCAAATCCCCTCCACCCAGGTTCATTCTCTTCATCTGGTTTCCTCCTGCTGACCTATGATGCACATTCAAATGCCATTTAGGTATAATTACCTGCACACACACACATATAAACACACACCTATGTGGGCTTTCAGGTGATACCACATGGCCACTGATGCAATGTTCAGCTCTGTGACCGTGAATTACAGTTTTGAACAACTTGATCCACTGAAGCGTGGCTGTCACAGAAATGGTGAAACAGTCAATTGGTTGTTGGCAGTGTTGGCGAGCATTACTTTTAAAAGTTACATTACATTGTTACTTATTGAGAAAAGCAACACATTAGAGTATTTTTGCGTTACCAATATGTAACAATGAAAACCCATTCGCGATTCTGAGCCCACGTTAATGCCTGCTGTATATTGTTGCTCATCGGAGGATGCCCGTCTCATGCTTTGACTCCCTCAACATTCAATAGAATATTCTACGACCCACAATGTGTAACTCTGCAGGCTAATAAAAACAGGAATGACAAAGCAGTATCGCCTTCACTATACTGTTTTCATCTAAATGGAATGAAACAGTAAGCTAAACTACTTTCTCCAAGAACAGGCCGGGTCTTGTACTTGGCAGGATTATTATTCAGAGAAAAAAGCTGCTGTAAAGTAAAATGGCAGCCACTCACCTACGCTGCAGAGAGAAGCATTTGGTATGGAAGATGCTTCCGTTGGACTTTCTGTAGCTCTCACGGAAGCTGAGCAGACTTTGAGTATTCACCTAAGCTAGAAAGTTCCCATGAGAATGTAAGCAAATACATGGCAGAACACACACATACATAATTTTTGGCAATTCAACTGCAATGTAATAGGTTTAAGGTGTTAAAGTAGGCTACGTGAAAGAAGACAGAAACAGGATAGGTAGCCGCTGTGCAGCCTTTCTGGTTATCATCCGGGCACAATTCACATTTATCTGCAATAAAACCTGTTTTTGTCACAGTGATGAACTTCTCAGGAAAAAGAAGAACACTTTTAAATGCCAAAAAAGCCTCTTGAATGTGACGATTTACAGCTTTTTTTTCTATCACAGCTAATTAAACTTTCTTTGTTTTCGACTGCGAGCACTTTGATGTCACCTTGAGCATGAAAATGATGTCCTCGTGGCATGATTTGCATTTGCACAAACATCTGAGCGATACCGCCTGCTTGACATAGCATTTTCTGAAATGTTGATTGGCCTTCGCTTGAGATTTGACTAAAGAAATTCCCAATAGTCTGAGAGACGGAGGATGAATGTATGGATTTTAGAAAATATCATGTTGGCTGCCTCCATAAATCCCTGCACACAACAACATATAGGACAAAAGACAAACTGGTGAAAGCATGTGCACAAATTATATCTAATGGCTGTTCGATAAACACACTCAAACAAACGCACTTCTGTATGCACATAAAAACACCAGATAATTAATCATAATTGCATTTCTCTTTTCTCTCCGCCTCTCGCTCTCTCTCTCTTCTGCGCACTAATTGCTCTCAGTAAGAGCAAGTGAAGATGAGAGAAGTACAACCTGCATTTTCCACCTCGTCAGTTTAACTCAGACTCCGGCTCGCTACATTGGTCGTCACTTTGGAAATCTGCAGAGAGGAAATGTTTGGAGGTTGTTTTTTTTGCGGTCCCCCCTTCATTCCCGGGCCAAATAGTGTGTTTCTGTGAAACCTTTTTTTTTTTTTTTTTTTTTTTTTAAATCAATATTTCACAAGTGAACTGGATATGTTCCTATTTTCAAATGATCACAATTTGAACATTCATTTATTCATTCATTTTCTGTAACCTTTGCAGGATATGACACCCCTGATATTGGGCGAGTGGCGGGGTTCACCCTGGACAAGTCACCAGCTAATCACAGGACTGACATATAGAGAGAACAATAACCAGTCGCACTCACAGTCACACCTACAGGCAATTTAGAGTGACTAGTTAACCTCACTTTTTATTGGATTTTAGTGCTTCTTCTATAGTTTTTTTGTGATAAAATCTGCATTTCACACAACAGCTTCCCGAAATGTCCAGGTCTTGGATTTTAGTTTTTTATTGTTATACTTTAAAAAAAATCATGGAACTTCACCATATTTAAATATTTTTAGTAAAAAAATATTCCTTCCTCTTTTTCAACAGCTTCAAGGTCATGTAACCCACTGACTCAAAATCAATGCCATAATGTCTTCCTGTACTGTCTACATGAAACACATCTTTTTTTGGATTTCCGTATTTTCATATTTATAATTGATATATTTAATTTGAAAATCCGAATTTTTTTCCAATAGGTCCACACACATAATATGATATTGGTGCATTTATTTGTTTTAATGTTTGTTGCAGTAAAGTGAATGCTTCAACTCGTCTTGTCATGGATTTCTGATGTTCACTTGTGCCCCCAGAGAAGACCTCCACTGTGCCATCCCTGTTGAGAAAAGCTTCACTAGCTTATTGGAAATTTAAGATTTACTTCACAGGGATTGTTGCATTAAGAATTATAATGCGTTATACATAGATATAATTTACCCTAGAAAACAATTATAAAATGCATATTATTAAAAATGTAGGCAGCTGTCAAACATGGCATGGCTAAGAGCATGTACAGGCATCCTCACCACATGGGGCACTGAATAATCTTTTAACATATATTTCAAAGATACCGAATTCTAAAACAAATATTTGTAAAAAAAAAAAAAAAAAAAAAATGATTACTTTAAAGCATGCACAGTGTCAGTGCCAATGTGCAGTAAAAAAGATTTCAGTGGTTTCATCTCATCAATAATCAAGAGGAAGCATCGGTACATGTACGTTTTCCACTGAAATATTTATATCTGAATGAGTAAATACGCATTAAAGATTAAATTAAACTGACAGGAAACCACCAGCCATTAAAGCGATACTCAAAGTTTTACTCAGACAAGATCAACATGGTTAGATTTAACCTTTGCAACTTAATGCTGTAGTAGTAAACTCCTTAAATATTAATTATTTACAAATGCATCATAACCAATACGCAACAGAGAAATCTTTAAAGTCTTCTCCCCAATAAAGTAGAATTGGACACAACTACACTGATGGTCAGACGTCAACAGAGGGAGGGGTAACAAGCAGGCACCATAACTGCTTATAAAGACCAGGGTTATTTATTTGTTGAATGACACCTTATTACTGATTGTAATGGAATGGAAATATAAAAACAAGGCATTATGGTTATAGGAACCTTAGCTACACAGCTAGTTATCTACTGACCAACATCTGCTGGTGCAATACTGCTTGGACTGCCCTCAAAACAAAAATGGTTCATCTCAAGAGATTGTGGAAATAAACTGACAGACTGCAGAAACCAGTTACTAAGAGCGCGAAAAGGATTGTAATGAATGACTCATACTGGGAAATAAATCAAGTCGAGAGGGACTAAAACGGCAGAACACAAAGTTTTGAGCACCTTCATGTCCAGAACTGAGCAGTGTGAGAATATCGAGTAAATAATGTTAGGAGAAGGAGCAGGTCGGCCTGCACCTTTCACTGGGAGGTGGATTAGAGCCAAATGAATCAATCAGAAGTTAATACCTTCCTGGCCAGTCTTAACCTGCCTCTTATACACTTACACACTCACACACACACACACACACACACACACACACAGTTGCCTACACTACTGCCAGATAACCCTAGAGTGGAGATTGATTCATGAGGCGAGTGTCAAGTTCAAGCCAAGGACACCTGAGCACCTGCTTACAGCCAGTACAGCTACAGCTTAACAGCACACACACACTCGCACACACCTGCACAGATATACCAAGTGGCACTTGCAGGTAGGGAAGCAAACAAAGACACACAGAGAAATAATTTGCAGATCCCGACAGAGCAGTTTTGTCCAAAGCAATATCTCCCACAGCTTAAATCGTTTTACTAACACTCATTGGCCTCATCAGCAAAGCATTTGTACACAATCTTTAAAAGCACCAGACAAAAGATAGACAAAGTTAGCAACTAGCTGGTGAACACAGTGAAGCTTTTAGCACTGCATCAACAGTTCTTAGAGACTCAAAAGAATGCTTAAAAGATGAATATTGGACTCAGTGACCTCTGGTGGTCATATTGACTATTACGACAGCAAAGGAGGAAGTCAGGTGAAGTAGTATGAAGAGTGATTAAGTCTGCATAAGCAGGTCAGGATGGACAAACAGAGCATTTTCATCCAGGAGAAAGTTGTTTGTTGCCAATGTGCAACAAGTCAACAGTGAGTTTTTTATGTAACGCGACATACATAAGATAATTTATGTAGGTAACGTAGGTACATTAGTAATGTAACTTGCAGGAGTAATGGAGTGATTGGTACCCCAACCATGTTTATTTCTAACCTTAACCAAGTCAGCGTTGTTTGGCCAAGTATTTGTGTAAATGGTAACATCCAACTACACAGTTGTTTTACAGTTTGTTTTTTTTTTTCATTTTTTAAGCACCGAGTCGCAGCTAGCATTTTGTCAAAAATAAGCATGTATTTAAGAGTTATATCAAAGTCTGGCAGGTACAGCAGACTTTGTCTAGATTGAAGTTCAGACAAAATGTGCTGAAGGTCTTTTTTGGTAGAAAATACGGAAGTTCAAAAAAGGAATTTCTTATTTCATTTATGATATTCATTCTAATAGAGACTTCCTAATCTTTTGCCAGAAGAGTGCCATGGAAACACAGACATACTACAGAGCAGAATACTCTCCCTCCTCTGTCTCCCTCTCGTTTTCCCTCATGTGTGACTCACCAGCAGGAGAGCAGAGGTCAAAACTCAGCACTAAATCAAATTCCAGACTCCTTGGTGGAAAACTGAAAATGTCCAGTGGCTTCACAGCAAGTGGATGATGCCCATATAGCAGCTTAGCACTGTCATCCGGATTAGTGTGTCATCAAGCAGCATTAAGGTCGTTGATCGTCGTGTGACAGTCAGGAAGGGCAAGCCAATTACGTGAGGCTGAAGCCTGAAGCAATGGGCTTCCATGTTAGGAACACATTCACCAGGCTCTGCACTGGAGGATATCACTTTAATGCCTTTAACTTGAGTATCTTCAGTGGCTTTGACTTTTACTGTCGTTAAGCATAACTTCAAGTTTTTACAACTTCCGTTTTACTTTACATGCTGTACAAAATCATTGCTGACTAATAAGGTCAGTTAAACTTACTGTGAAGGGAAAACACTTACCCCTAAACTCCATCAGATCTGTGTTCGGTCCGTCTCCGATCCCCAAAGGCAACAGGGTTGCAGTACCCTTCCGTAGCAGATATCCCACGCTTCAATTTGTGCCGGACGCCGGGGCATAACACATCAATTCTTAGCTATTACTTTCTAGTACTTGGCATCACCGGGCCAGAGCTTCAAAAAGGAAACCTTTAAAAGAAGTGACCATTTTGACGTGGTCTATTTTAAAAACAACATTTAGTTGAGATTCTTAGTCAATAAAATGCAGGCTGATTTAGACTTTATAGATTCTTCATCACACGTGTTTGATGGTATGGTACGAATAAAACTTGCACCAACTTTCGGACCGTTTAAATTGTTCTTCAAACAATAATCGAATTTGACTGAAGCCGTTTTGTTTCAAAAAATCCTACACATAAGGAAATAATTATAAGCAGTTGAATGAACACTGAAGGCAAAATAGTGTCCTTCTGTATTGAAGATAGGTAGAAGGTTGCTGCAATATTGACAGTGATTTGGAGCCTTAATATTCAAACTACTTGAACTAGGGTGCACTGAGTTTTACTTGTGAAAGAGTTGATGGATTTTGAGTGAACTTTAGCTGCATTTCAACAAAATTACCACAAAGTTTTAGTCCCAGGCACTCAGACAGTTTTCTTTGTGTCTGTCGCAGTCTGAAGACCGGTGAAGATGACACAAATTAGTCTGCTGAAGATGCCATGGCTATTTTTACATGTCAACTATACAACAAAACGAAAATCTGCCCATCTTTCATATGCTTCCATCTGCCACTCCTTGCTGGCAGCCCCACCCCAAAACGGCAAACCCCACCCCAAAAGTTTCTTTGGTAAGTTCTTTAAAACCTGCTCCCAGCCGTGGAGTTCATCGTAGGTTTCTAGAGCCTGGAGAAAGTTCCTGTGGTGGAAAAGAGCTTCAACATTTAGCTGTGATGGGCAACACTTGGAACTCCTGATCAGCAACCCAAAATAAATAAAGACTGTACATGTAAAAAACCTGTAACTAATATATTTTCTGTCCACTCTACCAGATAAAATCACCCACGTTGTCTTGTATGGGAGAGGTCACTCACTGTGTTTCCATTTCACTTTTCAGCCCAGATTTTCAATAACGAGAGGCTGCTCCATATGGACCAAACAAAGCAAAAAAAATGCAAGGCAACACAAGGAGATCGAAGAAGAGGAAGACAGTCTGAGATGGCAAAAACACACCCAGAGCGAGGCAGAGGGTAAGAAGAAAGAGAGAGAAACAGACTTAAAGAGAGAAGGAGAAAAGTTGGACACAGTGAGAGAATACCAAGAGGACAAAACTTTGGAACAGAAAGACAATCAAAAATCTTCATGGCTGCGAACTGACAAAACAACCGCAAAACACCACAGAAACAATATTTTCATGGACTGGATCCCATTTCACATGATGTGCTCACTGTTGCCTCAGGCAGCCCAGACTCGTTGCTCAGGTGGAAGTGAGCGGCTGCCTTGGGCCATAGCAACATATTTACCTGACTGTTAATGAAGAGAGTGGACTCTCAGAGGCCCGGAGGTCACGCTGCCTCTCGCTCACAGCAGCCCCCCTTCAGAGGAACGACTCATTGATTTTCAGATGAGATCCTCATGGTTATAGTTTGTGTATTCCCATTCCTAGCCTCTACGGAGAGGGCGATGTGAACAGGGAGATGAAGATGTTTTTTGTTTTATTTTAAGGGGAGACAATACTCTGTACATCTACAGACTAGTATATACCACCATGAAACTTAACAATGTTCAAAATTCTTGTTCAGTTTTGTTGAAATTTCTTTAAATCTGTTTTTTATCACCACATAAATCAGAAATGGCCAGAATAGCCATAAAAAACAATTCAAGGTTGACCGTGTTTTTAGTAGGGCTGTCAAAAAGTTAACGCGTTAATAACCCGTTAAAGCAAAATCCTCTTAACGCCGTTAATTTTTTTAACGCGCGATTAACGCTCGGTATTAAAAAAAAAGAAACGCGCATTGTATGATTTACGGCCGTCAGTGTCAGCTGTAGTCTTGATCGAGAGGGTGGCAGAAGAATAAGAAAGGGAATCAGAAGAAGAAGCAGGGTTGGCGGTTCGGGAAAAACACGGTGGACTGAAAAGCGAAAGCGAAAGGAAATGGAGAAAGGACTTATGAACGGCAAATTCACTTTCAAAACACTGCCAGATGGTTCGGTCGATAGGACAAAAGATATCTGCACGTACTCTCGACATGAAATGAGTTACCATTGAAGTACGTCCAGTACCCCCACCCCCCTCGCCAAAAGCAGACATCACCATGTTTTGATCCCATTTAGGGTAAGGGGATATTTGTTGAGCCTTTTATTTTCCTGCATGATTTGAAGTGTTGAATAAACATTTTCATAAAGCTAGCATATTTGCCTTACCCTAACATGTTTCTTATGTTGTTAAAAGTATTAAGAACATGAAAGAAATATAATAAGGTACATTTAGAACAGAAAAAAATGTGCCAAAAAAATTGCGATTAATTTGCGATTAATCGTGAGTTAGCTATGGACAAAATGCGATTAATCGTGATTAAAAAAAATAATCGTTTGACAGCCCTAGTTTTTAGTAATAAAATGTTTCAATATACAAACAATGGCAAATATGCATCAGGTGCATATAAAACAGAAACCTGAACTGAAATTATTTTTAACACATAAATCTGAATGTTGGACGTTTTGTTTCCACTAGTCCGAAAGAGGACATATTGGAAACAAAACGAAATTGCCCAGTGCCTGGAAATGTTCACATGTAGTGTTCATGTTTTTGCATTTTTAAAACAAACATTAGATGGCAATTATTTGTGGGTATATTAATACAATCTTTACACCGGTGTATCAACAACGTGTCACCACGAATGTAAGTGATGCATGCTGACCTCAGTATTCTTATGCTGGCTTCAACTGGAAATATGATTGGCATAGGTCCGGCCTGTTTTTATTTCCTGAGCGCCAGCATCTTTTTTCTGAGCGTTCCCCACGAGGAGAGCGTCTGCTGCAGCATGCAAGATAAAGCCCTGCGCCATCAGAGTGACCTGAGTTGAAAATCTCTTTGCTCTTCAGAAAGTTGCTGATGACGTCACCGTCGCTCTTTATCTTGGAAGAGGGGATGATATTCAACTTATTTTTGTCTCCTATGGATCTTGTCATGCACCCACATCCTCCTTGCTCTGCAGCTGACAGCTGGACCTGTGACAGCGGGAACATCGCCATTATTGAGCTCATCATCCATAAAAGGCAAGCATCTTCTGTAAGATGCTCCTGGTAAAAAAACAAAAAAAGCAAAGACAAAACATAATGTTGATCATACAGCACTAGTTATTAAGATGTTGTTGTCATAGTAAAAGAAGTGCAGCATCTTTTTCTCTCAGCACACATTTTTTTAAATTTAAATTGTTGTGTTTTGGACCATTAGAAGGGTGTAATGATGCTCAGCTTGTGAGACCGAAACATTAGACAACAAGCCCTGTCATCGTCTCAAGGTCAGTTTTTCATGATCGTGCTCACCAGAAGATATAAACATTTTATTAAGCCCCGAACAACACACTTATACACTGTTCGCTCCATCCAACACATTTGTACTGCAGTCTCAATAACAGTGTAGTCTGTAAAGGCCACCAGCAGGGATTGGACTCTCAGTCTTGTTATTTCAGCGGTCAGTCTGGCGCTGATGGGGAGCAGAAGAGGGGAGCTGCTGGATGAGTCGACGGTCTCCAGGGCATCATGAAGGTGATGATGAGACTCGGCTGAATATATATGAGCTCATCTGAAATTCAGGTTTGAGTTCAGGGGACGGCCAGGGAAAAGGTCAGTGTCATCAAACCTGGACCGGACACATTTTGTTCTCAGACCTTTTGTCAGTGACAGAAGAGGCAAGAGTTTGTGCTTCCAGCTCAGAAGCCCCACCCAGACGTCTAAGTTCCTCCCTCATCCTGCACCAGCCCTCCATCACGAGGTGATGAGGCGAGGGGATGTTTATCCACGTATCAGTGACGGTAAAAAAAATTACTCAGGATGGCAGGTTTGACTTATAGATCCGTGTGAAATAATGTTTCATAAAGGTTTGTAATATTCTGAGACAAGATTTCACTGAGACAATTGCATTTAACAGTAAAGATACTCACTCTGCGTTGGCCGCCCCACTGGGTTGACTGACTGGCCTCAGTCAAAGAAGCAAGCAGTAAAATTACATTTATTGTGTGTAGAAAGAAGCAGGTTTCAAACTTTCGAACAAAGGTAAATGTTGTGTAACGGCTGCATTCAAACCTAACAGGGTCGCTGTGGATGAGCTGCAACGCTCCCACGATATACAGCAACAATCATTTGTAAATGAGGCAATAATGAGTCCAAGGAAGATCTTTGAGCTCGCTGTCAAGAGTGTACAAGTGATTTTGCAATTGAAGTCTGAATTAATCAGCCGTCTTCACAGCTGACATTTTGATTTGTTGCAGTAAGAGAAGTACAGGTGTTAGTAGCAGCACTACCGATGGCTCTGATCTATTCAGGTGTCTTTGTGAGGCATGACATAGTGACAGTGAGCCACCGTGACAACACCGGCACGCTGAAACAGAATAAGTCATTTCATTATGTATATCTGTGCGCTTCCTCTGTCTACACCAAAAAAGGCACCATGAGGGACCGCACCGCCACTTCTAACAAGTGATCCACTCAAAAATATCTTCAACAATTTATGTAATATTAATATTGTCGCAGAATATTGTTTTATACGTTCCGACAGAAACCATTTTTTGAAGTAGAAGAGTTTTTATTCAAACATGAGACTGACATATGGAATTGCTATAACATCTATGTAATGAAGTGTCTCACAGGGTCGGATGACTGTCAAGATGCGTTATTTCCCACTGTAAGGAGCAGAAAGCACACAGTGGGGGCTAAATTTAATTTCCGTTCCCTGGAGATTGTGTTTGAATAGATGACGATAAAGATAATTGGGAGTGAGAGCTGGAAACTGGAAGCAAACTGGGAGCATGAGGGTGCAAATGTCACTCAGATAATACTGTATCCTGCAGGGAACACTGCCCTTTCATGATGGATCATGGTTAGCTTTGTTATGATCGGCCATGGCTAATCTCAGAGTAAGCGAGTCCCGTGGACTCAGGTTTCCTGCAGGAAGAAAACAGAGCAGCGTAGTTTGAAAGGAGGGAAATGAACAAACATGAAAGTTGGTTAAGGAAAATTGCAACTGACTTCCGCCATATTGTATAAAATGGAAGTAAATTTGGTAAGGGGTGGTATTGAATTAAAATTGTTATTCAGTCAAAGTGATATAAGAACCCTTGACAGTGTGTAATTGCAATCAGTTAAATTGCTTAATTCAACCGGAGAGCCATGGGGAAGCACAATTTGCAGAGAGAGAGAGAAGAGAGAGGGCAAACTAGAGAAAGAAGGAAAGAGAGAGCAAGTTTTATTTATTTTATACTAACTACCTCTAACCATGTTTACATCAAACTGTGCAATTAACCCTTGTATGGTGTTTGGGTCTGTGGGACCGTTTTCATTTTATTTCAAAGAAAAATGATACGATTAATTATTTTTTCAAACTCAGACTGATTGGCCTTGGCTCATTTTCTGTGAATAAAATGTATAATAACACGTGTTCAATGACCACACACTGTATACCCCCCCTACACATTTATATTACATACAGGATGCTCGGGGACATGGGGCTAATAAAAATGGGGAAATTGTAGGTCCTGTGTACCTTCCTCCTCCTGCCTGGGCCTGCTTGGCTTGCTGTTGCATTGTGTGTGTGTGTGTGTGTGTGTGTGTGTGTGTGTGTGTGTGTGTGTGTGTGTTAGAGAGAGAGTTTTGTGTTTCTGCTCTCACATTCCTGCACATTTTACCGTCTGCTTTGCAGTGTGATTACATATTACAGCTGATCAAGATGGCCAAAAGATACTCTGCTCAGAGTGCCTTGCAATTGACTTTGGAAGAGAGAGAACATTTTGATGATGATGTAGAGGAAGATGTTTCAGAATGTGAGGATCACATTTATGACAGTGACTGTCATAAATGTGAAGAGGATGAGATTGAGCATCAGCTAGTTCCAAAATGAAGACAAGCCACAGGACCAGCCTGTCAGCAGCCAGCCTCAGGACCAGCCCGTCAAAGAAAGGCAAGAATGTGGTACTCATGAGTACACTGCACAGGGATGTGAGAATCTGTGGCCAGGAGCATCAAAAACCAGAGATCATCATGGATTACAATGTCACCAAAGGAGGGGTGGACAACATGGACAGACTGGTGACTGCCCACAGCTGCAAAAGGAGGACCCTACACTGGTCACTTGTGATATTCTTTAGCATATTGGACATCTCAGCGTACAACAACTTTGTCATCTGGATGACTTTTGGATCTCCTGATGAGGCCACAAGGATTATGCTGGCAGACCTGCTTTTGCACGTAAAAGCATCTTTGTCTAAAGCTTTGCTGGCCCATCTTAAGAGTCGTGCACTTTGTACGGTTATGCGCTAGATGCGTGCAATGTTACCAACAGACTCACTCAGACTTTCGCTCAGGCTCTGGGCGTTTTGGGCCCAGTCCAGTCTGTCAGCTCAAACAGTTGTCAGACTTGGTTGACAAAGAGATCACAGAGAGCGTCAACTCTGCACTCTCCACTAGTTTGGACACCAAGGAGCCTGTGATGGTCAGCACATCCCTCTCCCCAGCAGACCTAACGCTACAGTTGAACATGCCAGCAAAATATTAATGGCATTCACAGCCAAGATTAAGTTTTCTTCCACTTCTAAGTTAGGTGGACGGAAGAAGGATGAGACAGTCAGTCATCAGTCAGAACAGTGGAATCAGACAGCCCAGAGAATATCTCATCAGAGGACAGCTTTGTGAAAGCAACATCTAAAGCTGCCTTGAGAATAATTTGGAAAGAGCTGGATGACATCACAGAACCTGTTTTGGATGACGTGTCTGCATATGAGACGCTGCAATCCGAAACCTCTCAGGAGATTATGGCTGTTGCAGATGGCATCACTGAGTTATTGTTGAGAAGACTGCAAGTTTGGAAGAGACAGGCGTTGCAAGTCCCAGTCCCAGACCCAAACAGGAGCACAAACTGAAAGTAGTGTGCAGCAAGATAAAAACCTGTCTTGGAAAGAGTCTTGCCAAAGCAGGCATTTGTCGCACTGCAGCAAACCTAAAGGCACAATTCCATCAGGACACCAGCGATGAAAGCAGTCAGTTGTTGCAGTCACTCATAGATAGTATTGACTGTTTGATTCAGACAGAATGTGGTGAAAGTGATGGGGAAAATGTACTGGCTTTGATTCCTTGGTTCAAAAAGATTTCCAGTGGTAAATCCCAGGAAGTCACAAAGAAACTGATATTTGTCCTCTACAGACACCTCACAAATGGAATCATCCCTGAGGTTTTCCAAGAAACACAAACCTGCTGTAACAGTGACGTTGACATTTCACATTCTGTCATGTTTGCTGACATAGAGATCCAAGTGTGGAATTTTCTAGATTTAATGAGCTGGTGGCTGTATACTCAGAGTGACAGCCACAGTCGAAGTGTGACACGGGCTTTAATGTACCAGGCGCCAAAGACTCCCAAGACAGCCTCCAAAGCTGAGGAGACACCACAGGTAGCACAAGACAAATTGTCTGTCCAACTGCTCGTTGAGATGCTGGTTTGGGACACATTCCTCAAAGTCCATGTGATTCCTGAAAACACAGAGGCCAATTTTCAGTGTTTATTTAAAACCACATGGGCTAAGGTCGAAGGTGCAGATTTAAACATCAAGTCTTTAAAAAAAAAAAAAAAAAACTCAGAAAGACCATTTTTAAAGACCTATGTACAATTTCAGGCAGTGCAGAGACACTATTGGTTGCACTGAATATGGACGACCCAAGACTTGATAGTTGCATTGCATTGCATAACCTGAGATCACCTGACGACCCCACCAAAACGACCTAGCGCCATCTGCAGATTCTTCGCCTCTGTGGGCAAATTCATCTCCAAACCCTTCAGAGGTAGATCAAAGATTGGTCCCCTGGTGGCTCTCTGTAAAACATGGGGTTGTGCAGAGAGAAATTGCCCCCACCTTCAAAGATCATCTGACGACACCACCAAAACAACATAACGTTATCTGCAGGTTCTGTGGCCTGTAACGGCCAGAGACCTGAGCCTCTCTTAATTTTGAGCATTCTTCTGTGGTGACATGGGGTTTACTCTGGGATGCTTAAACTAATTCTGTTCATTAAATCTGGATCTTATGTTTATTTTATTTTGGGTTTAATGCATGTGCCCAATATGTCAGAGTGAAAGTGCCGCAAATTATAAACTAATATCATCTTTGCTTCAGGTTTGAGCTGAGGTTTAGATATTTCTCTAAATATTCAGCCATTTGTGTTTCCCGTATCACGTTTCCAGATACTTCAAACTTATCTGTTTCATCTTGTTTAGGAGATGAGGTCATTACTGAGAGTTTGTTTTCACACACAAGCATTGGCTGATTGCTTGCTCAAACAAGAATGGCACTCAGTACAGCGCATACATCAGCCAAGGCCCAACAGTCCGTTTTAATTCAATCAAGACTAATCCAATGTCAGTCTCAATAGCGCTGTATCAGTCTAAATTTAAAACCACTCATAACTGCTTGACCATAATTTGAGTTCGCTGTACCAGCCACTTAAATACATCAACATTTTAATCAAGATCCATGCCTTATTTAACAAGAAATAAACAAAAAATTTGAAAAATGCCCCAATGAAAAAGTTCCTGGATCTGTCCCTTTATCTGGATATCCACCAAAAGTTAATGAGGTCTCTTTTGGCATGGGATCCATCCTCCATCCAAGTTTTGTGGAAATCCATTCTATTTTTGTGTAATCCTGCTCACAAACCAACCAACCAACCAACCACTAACTTCAACACGTGTGGACTCCAGTGGGTCTCACTAGACTCGCTTAAAGTGAACTCTCTGGTCGACCTGTGACTCATTCTTTGGTCTACACCTACTGAATTCAGAAAGAAACGAGGTTAAACAGGGGCGAACAGACAGGCGTTCATTTGAAGTAGAGTGCTGGTGGTGTGTCAAAGTCTGTTCCCCTGTTGGTAACATGTATCCAGCTGGTAGCTGTAACCATGTTGCTGATACTGTCTTTGAAACAGAGATTTAATCCAGGCTTATAAAAACTATGTTAACCAGGTGATATTCTCCAATTGCTGCGATGCAATGCTGATAAAATCCTAGCTTGATGATTTGTGACATTATCTGAGAAAGTCAACGCGAGTACTGCGTTTACACTGTATGAGTGACTAAGAAAATGAATGCTCTTGCAGCTTGATTTGCTCCTCCATGAACGCGTCTGTTTGTTCGCATTCAATTGCATCCTTACATTGACTTTGTATGCAACCATGCTGATGCTCATGCTCAAATATTCTTTGAGTACAGTATGTGGACACATTTTACTTCCCCAAGTGCACTGATTTCTCGCTGAAAAAAGCTTCAAGTGCAGGAAATCATTCCCAGTCTGCCCAAGTGTGCAAACTCACCAAGAAGAATTGTCACTTCCATGAGATGAAAGCTACAAAAAAAAGAGAAAAAGGAAAAAAAAAAAAACTGGCTCATCTTAAATTACAAATATTAACCCAATACATATCACCAACGTGTGGGAACCACCTTTCATAGACCTATTTTCCAAGGAGTCATGAGGGGAAATCGTAAGTGCTTCATTTCTCTTATTCATAGGTGCGATAGTGTATAATCAAACATTAAAATGAAGCACATTATGACGCTCTGTGAGCCACAGAGAGGCTGTTCAGAACGTTTGCTAAGTGCATGGGAGATTACTAGATCAAGTGGATAAAGAGAAAGAAGACTGAATGAGACAGAAGGAACGAGCAGACGTAAGATAGGAAAGAGAGAGTGTCATCAGAGACCCAGAAGAAAACAGGAGAGGCAAAGAATGATGAAGGGGAGGAGGAGGAGAAATAAACTCTGTCACAACCTTTCATTATTTCATGCGGCTTGGAGAGTGTTCTCTGATTGAAATAATACATTTGGAGTGTCTGTAATGCCACCTTAAGTGCTGCTGGAGGAGTTGAGAGAATTAATCACCTCCCTGACTAGATCTCAGCCAATCACATTATCTCTTGATTTATGAACGACCAGGCCAGAATGCCGCCATAACCTCAAGACCAAGAGGTGCGGACTAAAACTGGATGTCTGCGCGAAAAGGGAAAGAAATGATTTTAAAAAATATTGAAATAAATGATTGGTTGTAGTAGTATTAATGATTTTTTTTCCTGTTTCTGTTATTTCTTAACCTTTGGATATCATTTTTTAGATTTTTAAACTTGTTTTGGTTTCATTAGCTCATAAAAACAATATACAGCATACATAACATATAAAACCAAAATTAGAATGTAAAACTCTATTACCGACCCATTACTCACTGAAAACAGTTTCTCTGGAAAAATTCAAATCTAGCTTTGCAGCAGAGAAACTGCCCTCCTGAGAGTGAGCAACGACCGCCCTCTGGCTGCTGATTCATGGAATTGCTCAAGTCCTCCTGGACCTAAGCTCCGCCTGTGATGCCACTGAGCATACAGTCTCTTAAAACATCTGGAAGACAGCATAGGTACCTCCTGTCTTGCCCTGAAGTGGTTCACCTCCTAATCAACTGGAAGACATTTCCCAGTCAGTATAACACCCTGTCTCATCCCTGTCATCTCCTTTTCATTATGGCGTCCCCCAGGGCCCAATTCTAGGTCCCATCCTTTTCTCCCTATACAGGAGCCACCTTGGTTATAGCCAACAGAACACAACAGTCAGTTTAATTGCTTAGCTGATGACACACAACTCTATCAAACCCGATGAAATAAAACCTCCCTTCAACACCTCCACAATTGCATCAGTGACATTAAATGCTGACGACTTTCTCCAGCTCATTAACGCAAAATCTGTGGTCATCCCCTTTGCCCTAATGACCCCTTTCCTACTTCCTACCTCCGACACCCTTTCTCTTGTGACACCCATTTTCGAACGCCACCTTCATTTTTATCTCAACTATCCACCTGTGAAGCTTTGACTGTATCTTGCTCAGTTGTGAAGCTATTTTATTATTTCAATTATTTTTGGTGAAATTGATCAGAATACACTTTAGCGTACCTTTAATATGGCAACTACTTCACTAAAACAATAAAGTTACCCATTTCTTTATGATTATTCTCATGGAATTTTTGCCTATTCAATATTTGTAAGAAGAAAGACGGAAACATGACGACAGAGCAGGTGCGAAGTAACAAAGGTTCCCTGCTATGACTATTAGGACATGATTTTATTGGTGAGTCAGTTACCTGTATTACCAGATGATTATCATTCAGGCCAACAACAGACTGGTGTGAAAGAATGCTTGAGGCTGGAGTTTTCTCAGGTACTGGTGAGACAGTAACCTCTTGCAGGAAGTCTGGTTTGAGTAAAATATCTGCGTTAGTAGGCTCATCAGGAATCTGAGCCAGAGCTCTGCCACAAGTTCACTTCTGTCTCAGTCTAGAGAGGGAAGCTGTGACGCACTTTATAACTTTGCAGAGAAGAGAACCACATCTGCTACATCTGTATGTGCCTCATGTTCCTGAGAGACAAGAATCTGGTTTGTATCTCTCTTAATTAAAACTCTCTGACACACGAATTAATGTTTTTCTGATTTTTCTCCTCCAAAGATATTTCAAACAAAGATTGGGTAATTGCACAAAGGACTGGCTGCGTTGTTATTCCAGGGTACAGCAGCATTTCCCAAAGTGGACCAAAGTAGACCACATTTTGAAGTAACGCAACTTTAAAATGAGGTCAGTTCCTCCTTGACAAAAAGAAGCCTAATCAGAACTTTGAACACGAGTTGTTCAACATTAAACGGCAGCAGATGACAGCGCCTGTCTTTGATTTCTAATAATAGTGCGCAGTGAGGTCCACTTCACAGTCGGAGCTCATGAACGCTTCATGGCTTCTTGGCTCTACCAGGTGTTCACAATCTGGACTATACCAAGTGGGATTTGAAGAAGGAAGACGGAAACAGGCAGGTATTCTTTGTACTTTGTGAATTATTTTCCCTTCCTGCCCTAGTTGGAGTAACTGCAACCGTCATATGGAGTTTTTTGCGATGCTGTATGGTTAAAGCCTATTTTTGGAGCTTCATGTATCTTAATTATTTGAGAACTGTTACTGTTACACTGTTCTTACGTCTGCGAATGGTCTACTTGGTTTTGACAATTTTGTATTTACAGCTGCTGTTTTATTGAGTGAGGTTTCGTCTCCGTGTCTCTAAGTTCTCTGGTAATTCAGTCATCACTTTACTTTGTGAATATATTCATAAGGAAAAAATAACATAAAAAGCTGATCTTGGACCATGTTCCTAGACTGTTAATCCAATTTCTGGTGCCTGTGTCAAACAGGCCTTTAGATCCACAGCCAGTCAACGAATAGATGGATGGTGTACAGATAACTAGCTTGAAAGTAATGTCAGATTGATTGGCAGCGATTCAGCTAAAAAGAGTGTTAACCTTTTAAATATCAGCACTGAGACTTTAGAGATATATCTCTCCATCGTCTAAAGCCAGATACTACAGCAAAATGTATTGTGTTAGACATATTCCTTTGTAAGTCGGTGTTGAAGAGCCTTTTATCTTTTGGTTTGATTTTGGAATTTGGGAACTCATCTTTAGAACATCTGCTTTGGATGACGCACTGCTTTAAGACCAACACGGTCTCACTCTGGACTCGTCAAATAGCCTGAAGCCTCCTATTATTACACTCTACCTCACCCTGTAATTTCAGTTTTGCAAATAAAGGCTTGCTGATAATCATACATTATTTGCAATGTCCAGTAAGACTTAAAAAAGATAAAAGACGTGATCATTAACAGTTACCAGTTATGACATAATACAACTTTTGGACAGTCAAGTGACACATCACTCATGTAACAAAAGTGATGGCACAAATGAGATGCGTAGCACAGTCACAAGAGGGAAAGTCCAGTGAGTGAAACAAGGGGCACTTCAAGAGGTGATGCTGGAGAGGTAACCACAGCATCAAACTTAGACACATACAGCCACTGACCAGGCTGCTTTGAGGTGTTGGTTGGGGTTGAGCGGTTCACACTGCATGGTGGTGAATTATTTAGTAATTTCCTTTTGAATTGTAAAGTTAGACTTAACGTCAGAGATGGCTGAATAGAATAAAGATTTGTTTTGTTTTTAAGAAATAAAAAACGTCTGAATAAATAACATAAAGCACTGATACAATTAGAGCTGACTTATTCTGCTAAACAAAGAACATTGATTAGACTGGAAAAATGTTTTTAGATACGAGACAGACAGATATATAATCGGACAGGTAGATAGATACATCCCTGTAAAAAGCAATCAGATTCCTTTACTTTTAATTTCCACTGACTCTGTAAATGAAGCCGCGTCTTTATTCCCCGGAGCCTCTGAGAGAGAGAACAACCAGAAAAGTCAGCAGCGGCACCAGATCTTTTCTTTTGATGGGCATCGCGGGTGATTGGATTGTCTGTATCAGCATGTCGGCGGGCGAGAGCCGCACGATGGAGACCCTGAAGCTGATTAAAGCCTGGCGCCGTCCGCCACCTCCTAAACAGCTTGTGACAGGCCAGAGTCCAGCAGGCTCCACGGAGGCTCCTGCTGCAGCGAGGCGGAGACTTGAGGTGCCATCGCTGCTTAGACTGTGTGTGATTGCAGCAGCGTTACAGAACGACAGACAAAACCCACAGAAATCAATGGATGCTCAGCAGCGGCATCAGCATCGCAGTTCTGCTTGGCTGCTGCTGTTATGCTGGTTAGTTGCAGTCTGACGGCTGATCTGATTGTTGTTAACTGTTGGATTTGAAAGAGGGAGAGAACAAAACTGCTCCCTAGAACGTCCTTTTCAACCTGAGAGGACTATCTGTGTTTTTTTTTTTTTTTTGAATGGCAGAGACACAAACAGCCGCCTTAACAGCTACATGCAACAGTAAACACAGATCGAGGAGGACGCGTAATGACTTTCAGGACAACACAAAGTCCCTCAAAGCTGAAACCAGGTAATGGCTGATAAAGTTATCCACAGGAGAAAATACCAGATATGTTCACAGAATCAGGGAGAAAAATACCATTCAGAACTATTTACAACAGGAGATTACGAGGCCTTTAATTTCTGACATTGATTTCTGTTTTTTTAGCACCAAGCACACTAATTGTTGCTGTTGGTTTTCAAAAGAAACCTTGCAGAATTTTACCTTTTTACAGCTACATCTGAAGAAAGCAGAATACTTTGTACTGCAGCAATACCAACTGAGCCTGGTCTGTTTGCATCATCACACTTCCCTTTGGACCACTGGGACTGCAACTGGTTGGAGCTTTAATTTATACAAACATATGTTGAATACAGCAGAATTTTTTGCATGAATCTGCACACATGTATTAGCCCAAATTGCCCATTTGTGAAAGTGAATTGTTTACTGCACCTACAGTATGAGCATGGCTGGATTCATCTGTTGAAGCCCCAGGCCCTGTTTGTTGTTGTTGTTTTGATTTCATACCATTCCAATACAGTAGAATATCTTGATACTTATAATAACACTTCTGAATGACACTTAATGTACTACATTACAACTCAAACACTAGAATAAATGATGGTGTTCATGGAAAACAGCCATTTGCAGGATGCAAAGCTCCAATGTAATGTATAACTGTAACTATGTAAGAAACTGTCAAATGATGATGGTGAAACAAAGTAGACTAATCTTCTCACTGATTACCTTGTTTGCTTCTGTAGGTTATATAGAGGCATCACTGTTAAAGTGTGGCTTTATTAGATCTTGGTAAAAGTTTCTTAAAGTACGTTAAGTGTCACTTCTGCAAGAAACACTGTGACAGAAGTTATGGAAATATTACATATGTCATGCCATAATTACATTCAAATAAGATGTTTATGATCTGACCTGAATATTGCCTCCTCCTGAACGGGCCTTTAGAGCCTTTAGCCAATAAATGAACAGATGGATGGTGTACAGATAACTATCTTGAGAGTAATGTCAAATTGATTGGCAGCGACTCAGCTAAAAGAGTGTTGACCTTGTAAATGACTACTACTGAGACTTCAGAGATATCATTCTGCATCGACTGATTGTGCGTCGTGTAAAGCCAGATACTACAGCAAAAAATGTTTTGTGTTGGACCTATTTCTTTCTAAGTCAGTGTTCAAGAGCATTTTATCTTTTGGCTTGATTTGGGAATTTGGGAAATCATCTTTAGAACATCTCTTTTCGATGATGCACTGCTTCCATAACCAACATGTTCTCATTCTGGACTGTAGGGGGCAATGGGGGTTGGTGTCACAAGCGAGAAGGGTGAAGTGTAACCAGACCATATTTTGACTTTATCATCCTGCACAGGAACAGGGAGCAGGAACAAGACAATGTGCAGTTAGCTAAACTACCAGCGTGCATTCCCTCCAGTGGCTGAAACGGGAAACAAAGTTGTTGCGGTGCAGCAGCGGCGCAGTTAAATCAGTTAAATGTGGGACTTTAACGATGACTGCATCTGTACGGTAACTGTGTGCGAGAGAGCAAATTGCCTGCACTTGCCGCTCCAGAGAACGGGCGAGGTGACAGAGCAGGCCAGGCCAGACAAATGACCATTTTGCACATACACACACACTTACACTCAGGGTCAAGTGTTGGAGAACCCAAGATCCATTATCGAGATCAGCCTGTGGAGGATCCAGGTGTCTAGACACAGAGCGCATTACATGATTAAGAGGAGTTAAGATGCTGCGCAGGTGGAATGTGTATGCGCATACCTCTGTGTGCATGTGTGTGTGTGTGTGTGTGAGTGTGCAGAGTTCAGGTTTCTCCAGCGGCACAGAGCTCTGGTTGAGCTTTCAGATGAATCAATCCATGGCCATCCAATTTAGACTGTGGGGAAAGGGTGCATCGATCCAGGCTTGGGGTTTTCCACACATGGTGATAGCTTTCCAAAAAAAGAAGAAAAAAAAAAGAAAACCTCTCCCTGCACTCAAACAGCCCCAGCAGCAGATTTTACATGTTGTAACTTAGTTGAAATCTTTCAGATTCATCATTTTCACCACCTGATGAGTGCAGTCATGTCAGGTTAATCTCTAAAACATTTCTCTCTCCATTGAGGACTGTAACTGTGCAGCATCTGATCCTGTGTGTGTGTGTGTGTGTGTGTGTGTGTGTGTGTGTGTGTGTGTGTGTGTGTGTGTGTGTGTGTGTGTGTGTGTGTGTGTGTGTGCGTGCTCAGACTAACCGTGAAGGGAATTTTAGAGGTTGACTGATGTACTAAATCAGTGGAAAGACACAAGTGGACGCAAACAGACAGATTTGCTCTAGTTGGCACAGAGTGATGCGAGCATGCATCTGTGCTTGTTGAAAATCTGTCAAGTTCAGTGAAAAGCTCACACTTTTCTCGCAGCGCGTGTGACTGAACGTACAGTGACGAGAGGAAAGGGGAGAGAAACATGAGGGGAAATGACAGAAAGAAGTTTGAGTCTCTTGTAAGTTTTCAGATCAGAGCTCAGACACTCGCACACACCAGCTAACCAGATCTGTACAGTGACTGCATCGGCAGTAGTGCAGCGTCAGGTCCTGTGTGCAGCTGGTAGAATGCAGTGCTAGAAATCTTATGATATCAAGCTGTGCAGAGAGTTTTGGTCTCATTTGCTACAGCTCTGAGATATCCAGAACTGAGATCCTGGCTGCCATGGCATTGTCTATTTCAATGAATGTCAATGAAATGTTTTTTTGTGTTACCTATTGAGGTGTCTGTTCAGCTACACATCCTGAGCTATGATTTAACTCTGACAGGACAGGATGCTTGTGTTTAGGTGAGTGTGGGACTGTGGCAATGTCTGGGAATACATGTCCAGGGGCCCCCGGAGCCATTAATCAGCTCTGTGGGTGCGTTAAAAGTTAGCTAGGGGAAGAGGCCCATACAGAGAGACAATCTGGTCCACTTTAGGTTGTAAGCTTTAAGAAATGACATCAGTAGAGTTAGGTAACATACAGAAGATGAGTTATTCCATGGGGGGTGTGAGGCAGACCAACCCTTCTTTCCTCCCATTGGATAGATGGACCTTTAATCCACCAAAATGACCAATTAGAAGAAGAGGGCGAATGGACTTTAAAAAGGCCTGCACAGGCAGAGAAAGTTAGGTGGTAATTGGTAGATTTCCTAAAATCAAAGGTTCGAGTGGATTTCTGGTAGAGCAGAGGGTAAAGCATTGGTTCGCATGCAGGCTTGAGATTTGTTTCAATGAAGATTGCTCTATCACACCTCCCAGCTTTGCCTCCGCAGATTCTTTTATTAACAAACTACACAGCGACACCTTTGATGAAGACAGCCTAACAACACTATCAAACCTAAAATTGACTGACCTTGCTGCAAACTGCTCCTATTTGCTATCCAACCTAGTCTTCGGAATGAATTTTAGTAGAGTAAATTTCTGCAAAACCACAAATTCAAGCTGTATATTTGTTTATGTTATATATGTTTATGTTGCAACTTTACATTTATGTGGTTATGTTTAAGCACAGGAATCACTTAGTTAGGGTTAGGAAAACATAACGGTTTGACTTAAAATACCTGTTTTGGTCACATTTGTTTTTTTTGCTTGGTGTTCGATGGGATGAAGAGAAACTTGGAGTCTGGAGACAGATGGGAAGAAGGTGGACTGATCCGACTGAGAGGAATAGATTTAGGAAAAACTTCAGAAAGTGGAGAGAATCACAAGGACAGACCGAGGCAGTGAAGGGGAAGCAGATACCTGTAAAGAGATTTGGGTGAGCTAAACTTCCTTGTTGAGATGCTCCACATATCTCCTCCTTCGCAATCACACCACATATAAACCTTTATCACTCTCAAGCTTTGACATTAAAAAAACACCTCCTGAGGAAACAGGCCCCCATATAACCAAGATAACCAAAGCTCTGTGTTTATGACCCTGTCCGTGCCGTATATTGCACATGTTGATCACCATCAGTGTGTCAGAAAAATCAATCTCAATCTGAGCCTCCTGAGGTCATCCGACCTCACACTCATTGGTCCATTTTTATCATCAGCTAGAAGAGTCTGCAACATGGATCATGTCCATCACTGGGTTTAACTCTAGCGTACAACACATAATGGCTGAATGACCATCATCTGATGATTTCTGCTTCATTAGGCCAACAGGAGGAGATGATGCGACAAATGCTGTTATGTCAGATCATAGGGGTCACATGACCTCTGCTGTTGCAG
This sequence comes from Diplodus puntazzo, assembly GCA_963678695.2. Lineage (NCBI taxonomy): Eukaryota > Metazoa > Chordata > Actinopteri > Spariformes > Sparidae > Diplodus > Diplodus puntazzo. The sequence continues at coordinate 29,243,887 of OZ023167.1, read as the reverse complement.
AAATATTTCCCTGATGAGGACGTGTGCCTCAAATCAAGATCAGATTGAAATCACAAAACCATATATTTCATATATTTCACCATATATTCTTACAAAAATTGCCATTCATATCAAATAATGAAAAGGGAGCCTAATCAGGGGCTGGGGCCTACTGGTGGGGAAAGAGCTAGTGAAGGGGGGGGGGCTCAACAAAAATAAATGAAAGAAAAAGGGTTCACCCAGACACGCGTGGCAGTCACACACTGTGGTATCACCAAAATCCAAGGAAGCACAGCATGCAAGAAGGAGGGACACCACCACCCACTTCACCAGCACCACCACCAGCCTGCAGCCACTGAGTGATGACCCTGACAATAAACATAAAACTAGCATGGCTAAGCTACATTTACAGAGGCTTTTGAGGGTTAGATTTAAGGTAGAATACCTGTTTTCAGAGTCGAACCTGCACAGGGAGAGGGAGGGGGGAGAGAGACTCACACGGCAGCGGACATCTAAGTGTGACCACACTAGCATTAGCTACAGGATAGCATTCGGTGTAATGCAGTGAGAGAGGATACTTACCACCGCCCGAGAGAACCAGGCATCAAATGGGGCACGGAGTACGGAGCACTCGGTCGCTGCTCTGCAGTGAAAACACACAGGCTTTAAGCATGAGGACACCGAGTGATAAGTGAAATGAAGCAGTAGCAGCAGCAGCAGCAGCAGCAGCAGCGCGGAGCATTACCTGCATGGGAAAACACCTCTGACCTGGAAGTGACACGTCAGTGAGAGCACAAGAAGGAGGGCCGTACTTATGTACTGCCGCCCTAGTGGTCAGCTGGGTGCAATTAACTGCAGCAAGACAATCCTATTTCTATGCTGCTACACTTAGATGGCTGTGGAGGTTTGGTTTTGTGTCTGAAGAGCACTATATGTAACTCCTGCCACACAAAACAAGGATGTCTGCCAAGTGTTTAAGTGTGAAGGGCCGGCCGGTGCGTAGGGCAGGAGCTGCTGCTCAGATGCTTAGAGCCAGCTAGAGATTCTGGATTAGAGCCAGACCCCTGGAGAATAATCACCTGAAGTCACGTCAGATTCTGCTCTGATCTGAAACCGTTTACTGACGGGAGGAGAGCTCAGAGACTGGCTTTTTCTTTACTCTTGTTTTTCAATCTGACTACACTAATAATCTACAGAGCTTTATGTTCAGTAATGTTGATTAATGACTGGAGCTTGAGGGGAAAAGTACTTTACTTTACCAATGTAACGTTACCGAGAAGAGAGGGGTAAACCAGAGTCTCCTGCGAGTACTGATTTCACAGAGTTCTCCTGGATTCAACCACATAGACACACCCTCAGTGTGTAGCGTTGCTCACTTACATTAGCTTATGGATGGTAAGATAAGCTGTTTGGGGTATTAATGCAAATAAAATAAACACAAATGTTCCTGCCCTGAAACTGGCTTCACTGTATGACTCAGACACAAATCTTAGACATTTAAATGCAGAATTGCTAAATATTATTTCTTCAAGGTTTTTTAGAGGACCGCCTCCGCTCAAATACACTGCAGCTTAATGGACTTATGTTTGGGGTGTTAACAGCTGTGAAAAATGACTTCAGACAATCACAAGCAACAGAAACAGTGTCCCTGTTACTCTGGACAATCACCAGACCTCACTGTCAACACCTTCATTGGGACTAATTTCGGCAGACATTTGGTATAAATTGTCTCTGTGAAAGCTGAGAAAGGACAGAAAGAGAAATGAATCTGAATGAGGCTTTAAAATCTGCAATGTGCATGAAATACTAAGCTGGTATTAAAAAGGCCGTGTTTTTTTTTTTTGCCACAATGTCCCTGTCATTCTTCATTGTCCTCAAGTGGAGACTGTAGTGAAGAGTTTTTTTTATATGGTACATAAACAATTAATATTGTACAATAATTCACAAAATAGCAATTACATATTAATCAGCGATGAAAAAAACTAATCGTTAGTTGCGGACCTGTTGGATATTGTGTGTAATCATAAGTTGCAAATCACAATCAATCACAGTCAAATTCATGTCCAGTCAGCAGGTCAACTCTTGTGGTCTTTACACCGCAGCTTCCTGTCATTTTGGAGTCATAGATCAGTCTTAAGATGAAACATCAGGCACATCATGGCAGCAGGAGCATCCGTTAGTCTCCAGACTTCTTCATCTTCCATCCAGCAGTTCCAGCAGCTCGGTGTCCTTGAGTCTCGACGCCTCCTGCATCTTCGCCACAATCTGCTAAAAAAAGATGAGGTTCATTTATCTTTTTAAGTGGGAGAAACACGCTGAGATGTTTTGCCGCTTGCAACAAACCACAACCTTCCCCCAAAACAAACTTGCGTGCAACATTTCCAAACCAATTAAGGACGTAATTAATGAAACCCAGCACCTGTAGTGCCGGAGCAATCACCAGAGAGGGGACAGTGAAAAATGTAGCAATCAAATTAATCAAGAAAAAGGCACAGGCCAATTACTCACAAACCATCTAGAGTGTGGCGCCGCGCTCGGAGAACAGGTGATAGTTATCATTAAATTAGAGGGAGATCAGCGGCTCAGGCTGTTTCATCACGTGGGACCTTGATGAACTGCGGGCCGGGCATCGCATTTGTAGTGGGCGCAGTGGCAGACAAGGCAGCCCATATGCTCGATTGTTTAAGAGGAGAGGAGGAGCAATGTTGGGATAATGATTGATGAAAAAGTGAGTGACTCTGCGGCAGCAACACAACAACAACATCTGGTCCTGCATCGGGCCCTCGCGTACATCCAGCGGATTCTTGGTGGTCCTGTAGGTGAGCAAGCACAGCCTGCTGGGAAAGTTGTTGGTGTCAGAGCGTTTGGGGGAACATTTGCAGCTGTTTCACTTATTCCCTCACCTCCCACCATGGCAGCAGAAGTGGAAAAAGTACCCAAATTGTTCACTTTGCCTGCTGGATTTCAGAGAGAGGCGGCTGTTGGAGACGACTGTGTTCAGCAGCTAACAAACAGGAAGCCAACGGTCGGGTTGTGAATTTGGTTAGTTCTTGGATTACAAAGGTTTTTCTTTTTTAAAGATGTTGGAGGGTCCTTAAAATCCATATCAGTCTTTAAGGATAAAGTCACCCAAAAATTAAGATTCAGTCAATGACCGGAGAACTTGTCGTGATTTCTTTTGATGCTGTTTTTAAAAAGGTTTCCAGCACTGACGCAGACTGTCACAGACAACACTCTCCAATTCCAAATTGTGTTTCTGGGTTCTCTTTTGATCCAGTCTTTACTACGTGGTGTGTCACTGCAAAAAAACTGACGTGCTCTGTATGTAGTAAACTTCATTATAGCGTGCATTGCAATGGTAAATAAATGGTCGCAGGGGCCGCTCATGCACGGGGGGTGAAAACAAAGGCCGTGCTGAGTGTACTGGAGTGTGAAAAGCGTCGTGAATTTCAATCGGGTGAACTGGCGGTCGAGCCGAGCGAAGTGTGAGAGGTGCTGTCTGTGGAGCTGATTAGTCTGGACATGCGTTACAGGTTGGCCGAATGGAAAAGGCTCTGATGGACTGTGTGTAATAAACCATGATGACCTCCTGCTAATCCACACGCTGCAGCCCCGAGTTACCAAAGCACAGCCAATGAATGGAACGGTGCCCAGTCGCCACTCTGTACCTGCTCTGGTCATGTAAACTGCAAAAATCAGCGTCTGAAAGAAGCTTCATTAGACCATCTGTGCCTCCTGTACAGAGTGAAAAAGCTAATTTACCACTGAGTGAGATTGTGCCTGTTTCTACATTACTAATTTGTCATTGCGTGGATTGCTATGAGTGTCTTTTCTACATCAATCCCAAAATCTTGTTCGAGAGAAAACTGCTTCCCAAATGCGCCTTCAAGTCTTCACTACAGGCCGATGGACAGAGGAGAAACTGGAAAGTGATGAGCGATGCTGCCGAGCTGAATGAGACTCGCTGATCTGACACCAAATCCATGCAAAATAATCATATATGTCAAACAATATACGTCAGATCGGCCATTACTGACATGTAATGTCACTGACAGGACATTCAGATTTAATTAGATTTTCATGTATATTGTTGTGGCTTAACATACGTGTCTGTTGTCTCTCCCAATAAACCTGGTTTTTACCCGCAGCAGGTAACTGTTAGCAGTGGGAAAGCTCTGATAAACCCACTGTAAAGTAACAAATAGCAGAAATACAATGTTAGCAATTATCTGGTGAACATCTGGTGCTAAAGAAATTGATATTTTCCTCAGGATGTGGTTTAAAAATAGTGGACCTACATTTCAAGGATAGCCAGAAACAGTCTGACAAACGCCAAATCCCATTTTCTTCTTGAAACAGCAACATCAGCAACCTCTGAGCTGGCAACTTACTCACTGAAAACGCTGAGATACTCTTACCTGGTTGGTAAAAGTAAAGACTGAAACAAGCTAACAGCTTGTACCTGCATCCTCGGCTGTGCACCGCCCAAGATGATTGTGACAGAGCATTATAAGAAAATAAGCCAGAGCATTTGATATTATCACTACTTTTCTAGATTGTTGTCTGTAGCTGTCATAGAACAGCTACTTTGGTTGGAGGTGTACACATATTTGATGTAATTCGTGTCTTCATGATGTTATAAACTGACAGAAAGCTGAAGCTGAAAAAGACAATTTTCTGCTGTACAACTTTATTTGGTTACACGTAGACAGTTTAAAATGTTTAGTAAAACCTCTGCACAAACTTTTTTCATTCAGAGCGGCTGCAAGAAGCAGGTGTCATCACATCGTATATCAACAGGTGAAAGAGAGGGTCCATCCTTAGACTTCTGATCAACAGGGGCCTCGAGGCTGTTTTAATCCACTGTAGTGTCTGTGTGTCGCTTACTCATGCTGAGCTATGATCAGGATGCTTCCCTTTAGGCGAGTGTGGGAATGTGATGATGTCCCGGAGCCATTAATCAGCTCTGTGGGTGCTTCAGAGGTTAGCTAAAGGAAGAGGCCCATACAGAGGTCTGAACTGAGGTCAGCTCTAACTCCAGAGGTTCGGAGCTGTCTTAATGTATACATTTCTATAAGTACAGATAGACCATCTGGTCCAGGCTGTAAGCTCTAAGAAGTGACGTCAGCAGAGTTAGATAACATACATCAGATGAGTTATTCCATAGGGGAGTGAGACAGATCAAGTCCTCTTTCTCCCATTGGATAGATGGACCCTCAATCCACCAAAGTGACCGATTAGATGAAGTAGGTAGGTGCTGGTGAATGGACTTTAAAAAGGCCTGCACAGGCAGAGAAGGTGGTAATTGGTAGTTTTCCTACGATTGAAGGCTCGATAGGATTTCTGATAGAGCAGAGGGCAGAACTTTGCCATAGATTTGTGAATACCAGAGTGTGGCCGCTCTGGTTCGGACGCAGGCTTGAGATCTGTTTCAATAAAGATTGCTCTATCATTCCACCCACACTTGCCTCCGCAGAATTCTTTCATCTTCAAACTATACACCTTTGATGAAGACAGCCCAGAAACAATGGATTAAAACATAAACACTTAATCCTTGCTTGCAGGTGATCATCAAGGTGTGTGTTTGACTGTTTGTAACACAACATCATTTGCAGGTTGCAGGTTTACTCGTTGATTGAAATATTCTCTATAATTTTAGAGGACGTGAAGGAGCATTTAGTTCAATTTAAAGGGTCAGTTCATCCAAATTATAAAATGAGTACCTTTAGTTGATGGTTTGTATGTGATGAGGCCGTGAGATGTCCGTCTCTCTCACGCAGGTGAACAGAAAGGAGGTTTTACTGCAACACTGACACAGAATGTTTGTTTTTTGATTCCAGATTTTTTTTTTTTCTGTGCAGTTTTATTATCTCTGTTTGAGTTGTGATGTTCACCAAAGTCTGCTGTTCAACACTGATACCAAAATAACCAAATTCAGGCACCGAGTGGTTTCCATTTGGTTTGGATTAGTTCCTTATCTGTACTGTACAGATGGATACTACAGTGCAGACACATTCATTTTTTTTATTTATTTTTTTTTGTCATTTTTGATTCATGAGGTTTTTTTTGAAAATTGGCCTGGCTCTGGCACGAGAGACACACAATCCCTTTATACTGAGTCGCTGATTGTGAACTACATTTGGAAATGTGAATAACTCTCTCTTCCTTTTTTTTTCTTTCTCTTTTAGCAGCTCGACTGGAATAGGAACAAACACATCATTAAATCAGCAATGTTCCGCTGTCGTCGTCATTATGAAACTCAGTTTGATGCCAACATCTTTCATTAAAAAAACATGCAGCCATTTGGGGGCCCCGAGTTCCCTCGGTACGGAAATATGACGCTAATCACGGACACAGCACACGCCAAGCCGGGGGAAAACTGTTCTCTGCTTTAGGAGCGATTTCAAAGAATACCATTAAAAAATAATAATTGATGAAGTTGGCTCTGAGCAAAGGCACTAAGCACTTTAAAAGCCTTCCGTCGTCTTACAATACAATTTCCAAATCAATATTTCATTAACTGGATAGAGGTGCAATGTTCCTCGTTAATAAAGAAGGTTTGGCTCGGCGCAGAGTTAACGTTTAGCTTTAGTGAATTTCAGGCAGGGAGGTGGGCAATTATGTTCCACCTGGCCCTCACAGACACACACAAGCACAAACACACATGCACACACACACACACACATTCAGTCCATTCTTTCCCGCCTGGTCCTCCCTTGATTGTTTCTGTGTTTATGGGCCGTTTTATGACCGTGGAGCCTCTGACTGGATCTCCAGCGTCGCCCGGGCGTCAGGTGACTTTCCCCGCGGCAACAGAGAGAAACAAAAACGCGAGCTGCTCTGACTTTGGCCCTAATTCAAGCGGCAGAGAAGGTGCAGCCCGTCACGCTAACGGCGCTGTAAATACAGAGTGAAATTCAGAGCGAAGGTTAGACCTTACAGATCACATTCAAAAGAGCCCATTTGAATTCAGTTGGAGTCGGATGATTTATGACCACTTAGAATAGTCAGTTCTGATTGGCTGCAATAGGTGCATCATTTTAACACCACAGGCTGTATCAGCAGCAGCAGCAGCATTCAGATGTTACATTCAAAGCGCTTTTGTTCCAGCTGATTTAAGATTAAATACCTGCTGTTATCATGTTATTAAAGTTATTTTGAATGTGTGTTAATGCTTTATCTGTGCTTTCACTCATCACATGTCTACTGACAAGTGTTGCAGGAGTTCCACCCAGTTTTGATTGTTTGATTCTGCATTTCATTCAGATCATTCAGATATTATAATGACAGAATGGAAACATTTCTTATCATTTTCAATCTTATGTTGTGATTTTACTGCTGGGAGAAGATCATGGTTTGGCTTTGGATACCTAACTCTGTTGATTCAAAGATGGCTGGCAGATGTCCCGACGCCATGTTCAAAAAAAGAAGCCAAAGAAAGAGTCGTTTGATGCTTTTTGATTATCTGTGATGAATTTGCTCATTTTAAAGACGCCTTGTTAAAATTCGCCTAATCTAGCACACACCCACTATTTTGACTGCACTTGTGATAATTAGTTCTGCCCTGATTGCCTGGCAGATGACACCATCCTCGATGTATCTGTGAGCTGCTGCTTCGCTTTTATATCTCCAGTTGACAATTGACTTGAAACACATAGGCACTGAGCCCATTTATTAACTTTACTTTTTAATTTTTGCAACGCATTGTGTATTTTTTGGCGATGACTCAGTGATCACAAGGCAAAGAACAAATATGACCTCTCACTTTTTTTTAGTACATGTACGTCCTCAGATCCAAAGAACCCCTCAGACAATTTCAATCGGCTCTTGTCTTTATAGAACAGCTGGTCTAATACAGCGGCCGGGTCAGTGGACATACTCAGTTTGACGCTGTATTTAAACCCTTTGGTATCACGTCTTGAAGAACCAGTAATATAAAGAGCGAGTGGAAATCCAAGTCAGGGGGTGGCCGGGGACGTGGGGTGACCAAAGTGTGGCCTTTTCCTAAACCTCACCTAACCATGACATTTTCACAACGTCAATAGCGGTCAAAAACTCATAATATGTCAAGTGTTTTTCAGCAAGTGTTATTTTGAAAGTCTAACCAGACGGGTTGGGAGTGAGAATGAGTTGTTTTCATTTTTTAAAATCTAGATTATAACGCAAAATGTCAACTCTGATGACCCTTTGGTAAATGATGTGTGTTAGTCTAACACACATATCATGCAATCACAAGATCCCTGGTTTGATTCCTCGGTTTCATGTCCTCCTCTCTCTACTTCTGAGTCTAAGTGCTGTATCGTGGGCAACTGGACCTGTTTCAGTTTCTTGGAGAGGAGGCCGGTTGGGCCAACGAGCCACAAAAGGCCCTAACGACTCTGAAACGCAAAGCTCACACGTGTCCTTAACGACTCTGTAAGGACACTCCCACACAGAGTTTAAAAGCCTGCAACTCCCCTCCAATTAAATAGAATGGGATGAGAGGTGAAATATCTGCAAAAAATGAAACAAATCCAGTTGCCTACAATACAGCGCTTAGATTTCCACATCTACTTCTGAGAATCAATGAAATTAGACTCAAAAATGGAGAAAGTCTCCTGAAATAAAATACCAAGTTGGATGTGCAGTCTCAACTGGCCCCCTGCTGGTGACTGTGTGTGGATCAAGCTGTCGAGGTGTGAATGTCTACCCAGGAACAGCACAACTGGTCGGATGTATATATAGACTTTAGCTTTCTGTTTAATTTGATGCTCATTCATAAGAGATGACTCCAGCCTTGCCAGAGGCCGAGGATCAATGTGTGATCAATGATTGCCTGAAGTAATTTACTATTCATCACTCTACTGATTCCACGATAGAGTTGATTTGTTATTCTGTAGTGCCGTCTTAATGCTCAGTACACAATATCTGTTGAATCAAATGATCCCTGAATGTAATGTAAAGTCCAACTGATGCTCACAAACCAAGAGCCGACCACCATCATGCATGCACAGACACAAGAACAAGGTCAATCAACAGTAAAGATAAATAGTGTGAGAGCAATTTGCCATCCGTCACACTGTGTAGTCGTCTTCAGAGAATTCTCTATGTACAGCTCCTGTCTTTCAACTTGCTGTTGCTAAGGAATAAATGACATTTTATCACAAAGCATGTTTGTTGATGCTAAAAATTCCACTTCACGGTCCCTTGATTGTATTTTCAAAGCCTTTTCCAAGCCGATCAAAAGAAGATTTCAAAGGGACGCATTAAAGTTTGGGTACAAAATGGACACATTCATTGATAGTGTGTGTCCCAGAAAACACTGTGGGCTGCGTGAGTCCTGAAATATATTATCTTAGTTCCTAACATACAAAGAAGCAAGCAGGAAGTGGTGCATGTAGTAGGAGGAGCAACAATGATGTTATGAATAAAACAGGACAGTTCATACAGCAGCTGGATGACAGCGAGTGTCTTCTGAAGGATCAGAGGAAGTGCCTGCTTCACTTTGCTTGTAGGAGGAAGACAGAATCAAATTGAATATTTTTTTCTTTTTTTTATGTTGTAAGATTGCAGTCATCCTTCTTTAAGAACACTAACGTTTCTTATGTAAGTGAAACCAAAAACGGTCCCTTCGAGCAGACCGCTCTCCATTTTTACTTTAAGTTTTAGTTTGCCCCAACTAGGTGGCACCATAGAGCGAAGAAGAAAAATTGGACATAGCACGTCACGTCACCCAGAAAGCTCAACAGTGGGAGGGAATGTTGGTGGAGCGGAGACGACTGCTTCAAACTTGTACATTTGTATTAAATTTTAGCATTTTAGGCTTTGAAACTTTACAAAACGAACTTTACTTTGTTTGAGCTTTAGATGGATTTGTGTGGGGACGGACTCGCTGTGGGCTTTTGGCATCAGTGCAAATGCAGCGGTGCTTGTCATTCAGTGCCATGTGCCTGGACATTTGATTAACTTTTGTACAACTGTAATGAAATATTGAAATGCGCACACACAATACCAGAACTACAGAAAGTCAATTTTACTGTAACAGTCTTTAATAGAAGTCTGTCCCTCAGCCTGCTGCACATCGTCCCCGCGCCGTACGCCTCGGCGCTGACGGCTGCAGCATGCGTGACAAATTGAAATATTGAAATTCATCTTGATGAATTGAAAGACATGCAGCGCACATACCCAGCAGGACTGTGTCAGATTGCTTTCTGTGTCTCTGGGTCTCTGCTTTCAAATGGGATGTGATCCGCTTCTGCAGACATGTAAAGGGGAAGCAGTCCTCTGTGTCCTGTGAATCGTGACGCTCACGCTACGAGCTGCTGCTGCTGCTGAAGCTGAAGCCTGTGAAACGCCGTGTGGAGCAGGAGGATTCAGAGATGATGCAACAGTGACACCCAGTGCAGCTGAACCGCAGGGCAGCTCGTATCACTGCATTCACTCTGTGGTGGGATCATGCAAAAATTGATAGGAATTACAGATAACATGAAAATGATTTTTCAGCAGCAATATTAATGTTTTGATTTGAATATCACGCGCCATTAATATGTGAATCCTGAGAGCGGGGAACCAGAATGCCATAAATCTGCATAAATATCCTTATGATAAACATTTTCTCACAGAAAGCCACCGGCTTCAGTGCCTTACATCCTGTTTCCTTGGCCGCTGGATCACAAACAGTTCACAACAGGGATCAATAAAGCTTCATCATCTGAAGTCTCATGTTCCTGTTCTCTGTAGTCTCTTCTCTCTGAGCTTCATGTGAGTTTGTGCACCTGATGGTAACGGCATGCTTTTCTCTTTGCTTCCTCTCTGCGGAGATGCCACTTAGTGCTGCTCAGCACCTACGGCAGCTGCAGAATACTACCCACGCTTTGTGTTCTTAAACAAAGCATTAGCACAAAGCAGAACAGGAAGGATTGATGTTTTAAACCCAGTTCTGCTGTCCTGCTGGTCTATACTGGTCTAAACCTTCAAGGTCTCTCCTGTCGGACCAGTTTCCAGGATGAAACGTCGGCAGTAAACGTCTCTGCAAACCACAGATATGTTCACATTTGTACGTGGCAGATGCTACTTTATAACAAGTTCACATTACATGTTCATGACACGACTTTCATATCATAAGGTGGAGGGGATGGTGGTGGAGTTACCGGTGAGGAGGCTGCCAAGCCAGTGACAGTTCACAAGTGACAAGCGTGAAACCACTGGATGTTTTTTAAGGAGCCCTCGGGACAATTTCCAGCCATGCTTGTGGAGACAAAAAGAGTCGGGACATCTCCAGCCATGTATGGGGTGACAGAACAGGTATTGCGAGCCAAAACCTGATATTTGTCTAACACTAGGTTTCAACATATCCGTGGTTTGCAGAAACATACATAGCCAATGTTTAGTGTGGTTACTGAGTTGTCTTCCTTTAGTAGCTAATCATGTTTCCAGAGTTGAGTCTGGAAGTGGAGCGTGAACAATCACTGTATTTGCGGGATGGAGACGAGTTCAGATCTTGGCCTCTTGTACGTAAGTTCACCGAAAGTATGAGAATGCAGCCACAACACGTTTCACTTTGCTGATGTCTGAGCTCATTGCTGGGGAAAGCGTGAGGAGCTTTGACAACAGGAGACGGTCAGAGTAGAATCATTGTGCGACCCCTGAGGAGATGCTCTGGACAAATCTAACTGAGACGAGTGAGCCCAGGGAAGAACCCGAAACCCGCTGGAGAGGTTGTATAAGTGTGTCTGTGTCCCTGCAGCCATTTCTGTCTCTTATCTGACAGAAAGCCCGGGTGACATATTCCCAGGGGGAGAGGCTGGAGGTTGTGGCTGGGGAGAAAAATGCTTTGCTTAAAGCTGTGACACAGAGGTTTTCTTTTGCATCATCTAACAGCATCTGAAGCATCAGTTCTCAACGGCAGAATAGCTGTAAGAAAACAGAAGATGCTAAATGCAGCTCTGGGATGTGAATGTCTTTCTCAAACTCCCCTTTATCATGTGTACATAATGAAGGCCCTCAAGGAGAGACGGTCATTATCCAGAGGGAAGCTGCACATCTTTTACAGCCACCTGTCAGTATGAAACTCAAAAGATCTGAAAGGTCAGAAAGTTTAGGTGAGGTAGTGTCTTTTCCCGGAACAAAAATATTGAGCTACAACAAGAACAGACGAGTACTTTTGTTGTTTTGTTCCTTTCTTTTCTTTTAAGGAACAGACGCGTCCCTGTCTGACAGATAAACACAGTGAGCTTTTATTTTTTTTTTTCTGGGGGAAAAAAGCAGTGAACGTGGCCTTATTGGAGGCTGTCCAGAGAGCTAACAAAGTGTTTCGTGTCTGGATTTGTTTCTCAAGGGCAAAGCATCCAGCGCCGGCCAGCGGGCAGCCTGCTCTGTGGTGTTTGTGCTGTAGATTTCATTTGGGAGCTAACACCATTTTGCGGCTGTCGCTCTCTCTGCACACCGCTGCCACGGAGAGACAGGCCGAGAGAGAAGGGGGGGGGGGAATGGGAAAGTTAAAAGGAAATGAATAACACCCTGAGGCACTCCCCACACAACTGGCTTCTGATTTCTATTTGTTTCTCAATCTGAGCCTCCACTGGGCCGCCGCGGCACGTTGACCGACAACCGACATTAAAAACAAATGAAAGGAAGCACCCTGACATCCCATTCCTTCATCCAGGTGTGTGTGTGTGTGTGTGTGTGTGTGTGTGCCGGCATACGCTTGTGTACAGACTATTTTCAATGCACAATTTCATCCATCATGAATAATAAAGTGGAGACTATTTGAATCTCTCCTCCAGTTAATTCCCAGCGCTGGTAGCACGCTTGCTTGTCTTGCTGCCCAATGAACTCGTGCTCGGAATGAGACGATACATAATTCACTTCATGTAAGCACCATACTCCTTCATGGTGTCCGTGCGGATGGATGGTGGGGGGGGGAAACAGAGTCAGATAGCAGCTTAGTTTCTTATTTTTGATCATTTATTTATGTGACTTCTCATGAAAACCACAATGGGGGGAAAATAAATGTTTCACCACAGCAGTGAGTGTTAGCATGAGACCTTACAGCTCCAGAAACATGCGTGGATGTGTGTCTCTGTGTGTTAGTGTTTGTATATGGAAGCGCCCTCTTTGATGGGCAGACGTTGCTGAAGGATGCAAGTCCTGATGCAAGTTTAGAAAACATTTGAAGTAATATTATGGTAAAATACCTTAACAGAACCTTTTCTGTTCCTTTTTTGTTTCTTCAAAGTGACCAGAAGCAGATATGGGAGAAATCAAGTGTCCTGCAATACTGACGTGTGTGTGTGTGTGTGTGTGTGTGTGTGTGTGTGTGTGTATGGGTGGGTGGTTAGGTTACGGTTGTGCCACAATTGGGTTCCACATCTAGCCCGAAATATGTTTGAATGTCTTTTTTTCCGCGACGACAAGGTGACAAAAGAGATATTGGATTAGGCCTGATTGAATTAAAGAGGATTGTTGAGGAATGGTATGCGCTCTACTGAGCGCCATTCTTGTTACATTCTTGTTACATTCTTGTTACATCACAACGTTGTCATGTTAACAATAAAGTAGCAAGACTACTGTAGTTTCCTGAAAAGTTGTCAATTACAGATAGGGGAAAAAAAAACAAAAAAAAGCTTAATGATAAACTACAGATTCTCTGCAGGGGTTGCTCACCCTCCCTCATACACGAACACACACACACACACACACACACACACACACAATGGCACAATATTCACACTTCCATTAATCAGCAGTATTGCCGCTTCACCAGCACGACTCCCAGGAACTCTTATCCGACTGAAAGCCCAGATGGACCTCGATCCTCTCAGGTTTATTGGCTGAAGCTTTGCCAATCACTCTTCCCTTCAGTCTCAGTGTGTAGCTATGTGATCATAGCCGCCGGGCAGAGGTAGTCATCCGAACTACGCCAACTAATTAGTGAAGACATTACACAAGCGGCATCTCTCTGTGTGTGTGTGTGTGTGTGTGTGTGTGTGTGTGTGTGTGTGTGTGTGTGTGTGTGTGTAGCCTATCTTTCCATCATGATTACAGTTGGGGAGAAGGAAGGTGGTTTATGGAAAAACAAAAGTCAACACAGGATTTTGTTGTTTTCTGTGGCAGGAACACTTTTCTTCATGCCCTTGAATGCATCACTGCTCAGTTTACTGACTTCATAGATCCATTTGCTCGTCCAATTAGTCACAGTGTATCCATGTTTGGACTATAGTTTCTATTATTGTGATATGTATTGTTAGCAAACCAGAAAAAGGGAACTTCCCCATCACTTCAGGGTCATTTGTTCATCTTCAATTAGGCACTTTAACTCTACAGACTTTGTTTGTTAGTTCTGTAATTGTTTTGCCATTTTTTTGGTCCCAGTGCAGGAGCCAGTTCAACAGCCCTCTGCAGACAGCTGAACAATAATATGATTCCTCACTGGCTCCCTGCTGTCAAATGGCCACGATGTTTGCTTGTAACAGACACCCTGAGGTGCTGCTACTGGGAATGTATGTCTCAGTGGTGGTGCTGGTAGAGCCCGCCTGATGATGTCGGCACGGCCTGTATCAACAATCGATAATATTACTGTGAGTGTGTATCTGTATATCTTCCCCCACCTCTATGAGCACAGGTAGGCAGGGAACGTTTGGGGGAAAGAGAGGAAGAATGAAAACAGATGACGCCTTTTGCTCTTTTCAGAAGTCGGTGCTGCTTTGTGCTGTGGGACCGAGCCGGCCTCCAACCTGAGATTGAGGGCACTTGTCTGCTGAAATTGGGGCCAGCAGATGCCATTTTATTTGAAAAACTCTCAAAGCTGCTCAGAGCTGACAAGGGCTTTGGGGGGAGATGGTGACAGACAGATACATGAGCTGGATCACTCACATCAGGAACAGGAAACTAAAGGCCAATTAGGAACTGCAGAGAGCGGAGCTCTGGGCCCCGACAACACTGAGACACTGTGACCTTCAGAAAATACAAATTTCCAAAGAGGACATGCTTTCATGTCTCTTCATTGAAGGATGTTTCCCCTCCCTCTAAATTCAATTTATTAGCAGAATTACAGATAATAATGATCACTGGGATGCTGAGAAATTCAAAAGAATGCAAATAATAAATAGATGAGGACATGAAAGACAGCATGTTCAGTGAACATAATTACATCCTGCAGGAGTTCGATAAGAAAACAAGGACAACAAAAAGTACAAGTGAGTTACAGAAGTACATGAATAAGCAATTTACATGTATGTCTTAAAAAATATAGACAAATATTCAAAAGATAATGTGATGTGTAGTTGAACATCAAGGAAATGACTGTTGAATCTTATTTTAAATCCACAAAACAGTTTTTAGAAGAGGCTCCTGTGAAATCTCATTTTAAAAACATGAAGTTTGTGGTCCGAGGGACTGAAACCTCCTGGCGAAGCCAATAACTTCCAACTTATCTTTCCTGTGTTTCATAAAGGCTCTGAGGCAGGCAGCTTTGAGGATGTCTGCGGGGCCAGTTTCTCATAGAGCGGTGGTCCAAGTGAAAGGATGAAGAACAGTGAAGCTGACAGGTTTGTACTCAGGGGAGGAGTTGTGGTGACTGCTGTCGCACTAACATGATGAGCAGACCCATCACAGTGAAGCCGCCACGGTTTGACAGACTCATACTTAAGGCTCTATTTTCATGTGGCCGTGCAGCACAACAACACTGATATTTTTCCCCAAGCTGCGCTGGGATGTTATTTCCTTCGGTGACTTACTGTGTGCTGCAGTAGGGACAGCAGTGTGGTGGCGCAGTGGCAGACTCAGGCCGTCTGAGGGGAAAATAAAAAGGGGCACCGACCCCAAAACATGCAGGGGCACCAGCAGGCAGAAAGTCGTAAAATAGCTCAAAACCAGGTTAATGTGTTTAAGAATGCAACTAACTTAAAAATGTAACTACCTGTAGTAAAAGGCCAACTCATTTACGGCAGCTTGTACGATATAGTTGATATATCTCTGAATGATTTCACAATTCAACACAGATGCTTGTATTGATTGCTGTTGCAAATGAGCTCATGATGCAGCAGCAGGTAGCTCCTTCAAATATTGCTCCATTTTTGTGTTTTTGACTTGTTTTTTGGCTTTATTGCTGAAACAAGTATAACTGGGGACCGCATTTGAGAAGGAACCAGGTTTTGGATAACCAGACCGGCTACACAATGCGAGATCAGAGTGTGTTGTGCCCACATCTTTACAGAGACCTGTCTTCACCACCACACCCAGGATCAAGCCGTTGGACTCGACAGGCGGACCTTGTTCCAAGCTGACAGGGCACTGGACTTTAGTAAGATGTGGGGAGGTGGACAGTGTTTACCAGATGTCAAATTATTAATGTGAAGATGCCGACCATATCATCATCACCATCTTGTTACTGCGTTTTACATAAACCCCAACGTAAATTCAGAAAAATGCACTGTTACATATGTTCTGCTTGTGTAGCATGGACTCATTTTGTTATGCAGCCCTCTTTTATACAATGACAAATAAATCACCTTGATAAACAATATCTTATGTGAAGTAGCCTATATTTTCCAGACTTGGGTAGTTTTAGGGGTACCATTTGCAGGTTCTACTTTCTTGTAAACTGTTATCTCCAAATGCACATTGGCAGTGGTGCAAACAAAAAGAATTACGCTGTTATTGATTGTCTACACCTCCTCTCCCAGCAGACCTTCCTAACTTCTTAGACATGGTCTGTGTCTGAAGTAGGCATCACTTTTTAAAAAACATGCATCATTGCTCGGGTCAAAATGATGTCTAAATAAGACCAAAAATAAGCAACGTTATAAGTTCTTTGTACTAATAGACTCGTTGTTTTTATTTACAAATGTCAAATGAGACACACACAGACACCATAAAATGTACATGTGAAATATGATCCTATCATAGGGTCTACAGGCTGTGGATGATGGTTCTGTCCTTGAGGCGCTGGACGTACTCTTTGGCCTGGTCAAAGCTCGTCTTCTCCACCGTTTTGGGCGGCGAGCCCTCCACCAGCTTGACAAAGTAGTGACAGTAAACCTTATCCATGATGCCCAACATCCCGCGGCCGTGGTAACGGATCCGCTTCAGGTACTGGCCTTTGCTGGAGAAGGACTCAGCTGCAGGTGGAGAGATGGGGGGGACAGTGTGTGATTAAAGAGGGGATGAGTTAAAAAGAGAAAGTGATGAGGTAAACAGTGACACGGTGATTTAATTTGTAAAAAGGTGACTTTGAATAAAAACTACACCAAAAAACAAAGATTGTGCAGAATTTAGGCTTATCTGTAATAGCGCCTGAAACTCCACATACATTACTCACTCTGCACGGCATCTGGATTCAAAAGAAATCTACTGCTTTAAAAAAATACAAAAATAAAAAATCTCCTACTTCTCCTCCCACTGAAGGTCATGTTCCCCACTCTGAAATTTATTCTCCAGCTTTTGGCACGACGGCTGACAGCATACAATGACTAATGTGAGATTTTAGTAGTTTTGAAAGCTGAAGTTTGTCTGAGAAACATTCTAGTCTACATATTCAAATAAATACTGCATCCTTCAATAACACATCTTTGATATCAAAACACACAATCTGTTTTCACCTCCAGCAACAGTCTCATCTTTTCATTCTGTGATTTTTTTGTTAGTTAGCTGGATTTCACAAAGACCAGTCAATAAAAAAAAACTGCTTTATGCCGACATGTATTGCGGCAGCAAAAACACAACCAACTGTTAATACTTCGCCATCCAGCTGCTGGTTTTATTGTGTTAATAATGTGCAGCTGTTTACATTGAAACCCCTCAGTGCTGTAGACACTTACCTATATATAAGTTGGATTTGTACTCTACATTGTGATTTTTGACCGCCATCTCCTGGGCTTCCAGAAGAACCTGAACAAGCAGAAAAACACACAACAACTCAATGAATAAACCACGAGCAGTCAAATATGAGAATTATCATCATTCAGGAATCTGATAACACATTTATTTGTGACTGTGGTGAACGTGCAGCTTCGAACCTCTTTCATGATCTTTGCCCCTTTCTTGTCATTGAACTCCAGCTGTGCGATTGCCTCATCGATGCTCATCCCTCGGATCTGTGCAGGAGACCAAACAAGGTTAATGTTCCTCCAATGGTGTTGCATGTTTTCATCACTTAAATGCAGTAGATCCTGGCAAATATGTGCCCCCTCTCACAATGTTAAGAAATCATTTCATAACACTGTCGACTGTCCATCAACTGAGTTCTTGAACCTTTAAAAATATCTTGCTAAGTGACAGACAACAAATAAGCATGACAAACCAACAGGACATAAAACAACCTCTCTTCAGCTCAAGTGTAATAAAAAAAAAGAAAGAAAGAAAGAAAACGAATACAGTGTGGCACACTTGACTTTTTTCATGTCTAACAATTGTTCAAATATGAGGGGTCATATTCAAAATGTTTAGAAGTGCTCACATATGATCCATCATCAAGGTGGCACATTGAAACTGACAGATGCATTCTGCCTCACATAATTGTACCACATGAATGCAAGTGTAGTCAAGAATTGAGTAGAAAAGCAGAAAAAGGAAAAGCATAGATGCATCACAGTCCTGTCTGTGAACGCCTGTTGGAAACGAGTCACAGCCTCAAGCATACGACAGAAAAAACCTCACTTAACAGGAGAGATATGGTTCACTGACACTGAGAAGAAGGGTCTCACCATTTTGGCCAGGTACCACATCTTGTCTTTGCTGTACTTAATCTGCCTCCTGCAGTGATGGACCTCCTGGAGAAAAGAAACAATAAAGTGTGAAGAGGTTTATCAACAAAACACTTTGTTGAAGGGATACGGAAATGAACAGTCATTTTCCTCAAACATATACTGCATACATACATAACATCGTGTCTTGCAAAAAGGCACAAACTCTACAATATTACACTCCCTGAAAAAGGACTTTAATCAAGTTCATCAAGTCAGTTTCCTGCAGGTGTTGTCCGACCAGCATCCTGTCACTCTGCACTCCATAATCAAACAAACAGGAAGACTCACTGCTGGTCTGGGGGGCTCGTCTGGTAGCTGAGGTGGATACACCTGTTTGTTCCTCCTCTCCCAGTTCTTTGACTCCAGGGAAGCGCTGGTGTGGAGACATGACAGCTGCTGAGGACCACCGCCCACCACCTGTAGCCTGGATAGACGTTTAGGAAAGAGGAGGAAAGATATTTTATTAACATTTGCATCATGTGTGACCCGTCTCACTGTCTGTTCTAAGATTAGCAACTCATTTACACTAAAGTAAATTCAATCATAAGTCTAAATCTTAAGTCTTGTTGATGTGGACTCCTCTGGAAACGTGTACACATGATTGATAAATACATTTTTGGCCTTTTAACTAAAACACATTAGCATAACATTGGTAGATCACAGACACCGACAACATTTGCAGCACAGTAACACGGAAGTTTTGTATTTTAAAACATTTCTTCGATTAAGTTGTTTGCACTGAGATGAGATTGACTCAGACTGCTTGACGTTAGCAAACTGACCTGGATCGATTAACGTTAGCTAAGTTAACGTTAGATCAGTCCACATCTATGTGTCCTTCTGGAGAGGCAATGTTAGCGTTATATCGATGTATTTACCTCGAAAGTAAGCCCCCAGATATATTCCTAATAAAGGCGGCACCTGAAAACACATATTGAGTCGTTTAAACATCGTCAGATAGCATAATTAATGTCATTAAACGGCATTTTTGTGGTTATTTAGGCTGCATTTATCTTACCACGTCCTGTCATTGCAGCCGCCATGTTGCATCTTTACGACACAACTGCGCTCGGTTTACGGTAGTAATGTTCACAGCGGTCGTATAGAATCTTGTTTAGTTGTTTTGTCGTCTTTTTTTTACTTATTTAACATCTCCATTTTGGCCATATTATTTTATTTTTAGATTATGTTGACAGCTGAATGTAGATGAAGTTCAAATAATGTGTTCTGAGAAAGCGAACTAAACACGGTTTGACCAAACTAGGATTCCGTAGTCGGCACCGGCAGGATTTACGACAGCACGCTGGTCGTACGGCCGGTAGTGTAGTCGCTACGACAGTAAAGGTAACATGTGAGAAGTTTGGTTTGCTAAATGAGACTTTACTTTAGAGATTTAATACACTTTACACTGCCAGAGGCGCCATGCACGAAAGGTCTCTTCCCGCCTCTCCCAACTGGTACTGCTCCCGCTGCAGTGACGTCAGCAGGAGCGGTTTACTGGGCGTCGGAGCCAAAAACATCATCTTCTTGATTGATGTGTCCGCATCCTCCTGCAGGGTCGTAGGTGAGTCTGCTGGCCGTGTTGTACATTATACACACGCAGGGTACAGTGTGGGGCTCACACTTCAGCATCTGTAAGGTTAGAAATGATGTTACAAGTCCTGTTTTTGTCTAAATCACGATGGTCGGATCAGCTCAGGTGTGATGATTACACCTCCTGGACTCTCTAGTAAAGGAAAAACATGATGTATGATCATCTGTTCGGCTGGATGGGTACAATTAAAAGTCTAGTGCGTAAATGTTTAGATGATAAACAGCGAAGCAATAGATGAATCTTGGCTGTGTGGCTTAAAGATTTACTCAAGTTCAAGTGGCAGTCACAGCCATTTTTTTTTTAACTGTTTCAATGAACACTTAAACTGAATAATAAACAAGAGAGATGTGTCACAACGAGCACTGATTATTTATTTCATTTATTGCTTAAGTCATTTATGAACGAGAAATCATTCAGTCGTCCCAGATACTTATTGAAAGGCTGCCATTTTCATTTTTATATCAGGACTACATCGTCATAAACTGATGAATATCAAAGTAAAAAAGCATTCTGAAGGGATTTTATTGTGAAAGAGGGAGTTCCAGGCAATTAAAGGGGTGTTCCAGTAATTTATTATTGCACTTTAATAAAATATAGGGAACTTCAAGAGGACAAAGGTAAAAATCAACACAGTGGAGATCTTGACTTTTATTAAAAATGGATCCCCAAAACTCTGGGTGCTACAATTCCCATAATGCAACTTTACCGCATGATTCGATTACGATTCAGAGGGCTGCGATGTGACGATAAAACGATTATCGATGCATCTTGATGCATCTTATTTTTTCTACACTGGATTTTTTTTTCTCACTGTGCGTCTACTTGGTGCTTTCAAAGCAAAGTATTTGTAATGATCCATACTTTGGTTTTGGTCTCGTTGTAGAGTGTCGGGATCGCCGTGTCAGTGAAATCTCTTTGAGATGAGATGTTGTATCTCGGCTCCAAAGTGCGCAACAGAGCACGAAAGCCCTGGTTCTCGATGACCGAATACGGATGCAAGTCCTTGGCGATAAAAATTGCAATAGAGTTTGGTTGCAACACAGGCATTCGGTGACGAATTAACCATCCTAACCATGATGACATCACAAAAGGGCTGCAAGATATTATAAAACGTAAAGATATTTCTGTGATATGAAAAATGCAGGATTTTCCGTGAGATTGTGTGGAATATCACATCTGGTGGAAATCACCATGGTTCCAACCACTGAGTGGCAGAAAGACTGCTGAGTGAAGACATAGTTGATATTTATCTAGTGCTGCAATCATAACACACGCACACACACACACACACACACACACACACACACACACACACACATCTAAAATGTGACAGAGCTGATAAATTTGTCTGACTTGGCACAGCATGCTCAGCTGATTATTATTTTGATGAATCATTTGGCCTGTAAAATATCAGAAGACAGCAAGAAATGCAAGTTATATTTCCGACGGCACAAGTTTATGTATTCAGATCGCTTATTGTGTTTTCATTCAACCAACAATCCAGACCCTGAATATAATCAGTTACCTATCGTATGAAAAGTGTCAAATCTGTTTGGCTTATTGTTTGATCGAGAGACAGAAAATAATAAATCAGGTAGTAAAATTGTTGCAGATTAATTTTCATCAATCTTATCTATTAAATCCAGTTCTAGTTGTTTCCCCCCCTTTAAATGTCTTCAGTTTGGCAGTGTGAGGATTCAGATCTCACATCATCCTCCCAAAGCTGTTGAGATTCCATCCAGCAGAGACATCGGTGGCTTTTTCCTCACTGTTGCCATTTTGTGGCCTTTTTCTACCTTTGCTTTTACGAGGAAATCCAGCTCTCTCCGTGTGTTTCAGGTGAGCTCGCCGGCCATCGAGACCTGGTGTCAGGCTTCTCTTTCTGTCAGCATGCCGGGCAGAGTCACGTCTGCGTCAGCTCCTCCAACGACGGCTGTATTCGCTTCTGGGATTCAGACAACAAGGTTCTCATAAAGGAACATGCAGCTCATCAGGTGAGTGTCGGCTGTCTTGTTTCCTTGCGTCATTGCAACAGAAGTACTATGTTCTTATAACATGTTGGTGCCCCCTGCAGGCTGCAGTCAGTTCTGCACCAGCAGCAAAGGATGAGCAGGAGGCAGTTTTCTCACTTTTGGGAATGAAGCAGTCTTTCTCTTCCTGTCAGATTCTTTTTAAGAGATGCTGCAGATAGATGTTGCTTTCACTGTCACGTACACTTTAGAGAGACAGTTGACCATGCAGCTCGACACACAAACGATGCAGATTCGTGCAGCCGGCTTCAAACTGGAAGCCACTCCTCCGCAGCGATTCAGGGACTCCCTCGAGGGCGTTTTCGAAACAGTTGTCAAGGTCAGGGAGGGCTTTGCTTATTTACTTTCCATTATTTGCTTCAAATGATGCCTCCGGGGTATCATTTTTCTGTGGTTTGATCTGAAAAATAAAAGCCACAGACTCGCAGAATGTTTACACTTTCATCTCTGAGAACAGATTCAGGCCTCGAATACGTCTGAATATCTTTCCATAAATAAGCACAACCGCGTAGATGAGTTGTGAATGAGACATAAAACGGATATATCAGATATACCGTGAATCCATTTGGGCTACAGCTATCAACTTTTATTCCTCAAAGTCCTCAAATTTAAGAATCTGGAAATGTTTGAGAGTTTTGCTGGAACATGACTGAAACCAGGGCTGAATAATTTGAAACCAGCAGCACAGTGCTTTGATACACTGCTGTTTTTTCCCACATTTGTTTCTGTTATTATATGTGGATGCCATTAAATGATCATCAAAGTAGTTCAAGTAGATCTAGTAATCACTACAGTTGTGTTTTTTATGTACACACAGACCCCCGTGGCAGCGGTGCACTGGTCTCCGGTGGATAAGAACCTGGTGGTGTCTGGAGATGAGAAGGGCGTCGTGGTCTGTCACTGGTTCCACACAGGCGACACCGCCAGCTTCTTTCCCGAGCCCAGGACCATCTTCTGCCTCACCTGCTCCCCTCACACCTGGAGCACCGTGGCTGTGGGGTGAGAAGACCACACAGAGTCCAGTTCACTCTGCTGGATCACAACTCTAAACATGGTTTTCTTTCAACAAAGTGCAGAAAGGGAAAGTTTGGAACACTGGTTTCAGACTGTAATCATCTTCTTCTTCTTCTTCTACTCTTTGAAAATCTTACATGTTCTGTTTTATGAATACGAGGGATTCGAGTTGGACAACATGAAGTTTTGCCAAATATGCAAATATCAGATTGTGACCGCGCTGTTATTATTCCGTCTCAGGTACAAAGACGGGATGATCGTACTGATCGATTTGAGTAAGAAAGGCGAGGTGATCCACCGCCTCCGTGGACACGATGATGAGATTCACTCTTTGGCGTGGTCGTCGCTGGTTGGCGAGGATGCTCTCTACAGCAGACCTGAGGACAGTGAAGGTACCTGTATGCACTCACTTTATAAAAACATCAGTCCTGCATTTAATTGATATTTATTTACAGATTTTTTGTTTCATTTAGTAGCCAACAGTGGAGCTCCTGCTGGAGATGGGAAGGGCTGCTATCTTGCGTCTGGAAGCAAAGACCAGACGGTGAGGATCTGGAGCTCAGCGAAGGGAAAAAGTAAGTGTTTTCTCAAGGTAAAAACAGTGAAAAAGCAGCTCTGACCCAAGCACCAAACACAAACCTCACTGCTGATGGAACCTGATGATCTTGTGTAATCCTCTGCGTCTCCTCTTGTCTCCTGCACTCTGCAGGTGTGATGACTCTGAAGCTGCCGTATGTGAAGAAACGAGGCTCTGCAGTCGACCCAGGAGTCAAAGAGAGACTCTGGCTCCATGTCCACTGGCCCAGGGGACGACCGACACAACTCGTGTCCAGCTGCTTCAGGTTCACACGGAGTTTAGTTTGTTTCTGTACAGAATGAAAATCACATTCAGGATCATGCCAGAGACAAAAAAAACAACAATATATGTTGTCCTCTTATCTCAGATCAGTTACTGTGTAAGTATGCGTGGTTTATTTTAATAAATATTTCTGCGTGTGTGTGTCCAGTGGTGAGTTGGTGATGTGGGACTTGACCAGGACCGGGAAGCAGAGGTGGACTCTGTTCGGGACGTCTGCAGAGGGTCAGAACCACAACAGGATCGTATTCAACATGAGTTCAGTCCTCCTGCAGGACGACAGAGAGCTGCTCATCAGCACCTCCATGGACAGAGAGGTGGGTCAGCCGGGTCCGGTCCGCCTCATTGTGGGAAGTGTTTGGCTTTAATTTTGTGAACTTTTCACCCGCTGTTCTGCTGTCAACACCTGTGTGAAACAGGATGTATTTGACCTTTTATGAAGACAGAAATGTTAACAGTCATTAAAGAATACAATATGTTAGATAAAAACTAATATTTTGTTGGTTTTGATCTTTGTTCTATTGTTTGAAATTTCTAGCAGGGATTGTTTTCAGCAGGCTGACTCATTGGAGGAGTGGTGTCATTAAAAGTAACCCTGTGTTGACTCTTTACTCTCCAGATTAAATGCTGGGACCTGGCCTCTCTGGACTGCTGCTGGACCCTGCCCACCCTGGGTGGTTTTGTCTACGCCCTGACCTTCTCTCCGGTGGGCACAGGGTGTCTGGCTCTGGGTGTGGGCGACAACATGATCCGGGTGTGGAACACACTGACCACCCAGAACCAGTATGACATCAGGTCCTTCTGGCAGGGCATCAAGTCCAAGGTCACAGCGGTAAGTTGTCAGTGTGAAATGTGAACTTTCTCACCAGAGATACAGGATGCAACAAAGCTGATCTATGGTGTAGCACCAATAATACGTGCAGAATTTAAAGAATAGTTGTTTCATAAAGTCGGTATGGAATTTTTCTGAAATGTACGAGGAGATAGCAGAACAGTGAGACAAAGAAACAAAGAAGACAATTTTTCTGCTGTCTGAATGCTTCTTTAATAAAATCCTCCACTGAGCTGCTGATAACGCCACACACACACAAACACTTGTATCAGCCACTCACAGCTGCACAGTTCAAGAGCAACATTTGTAAACTTCATATGATTCAGCTGTGATTAATCAGTTGAGAATATCCTTTAATTTTTCACTGAAATCTTGAAACTTTCATCACGACTGAGGCTGGTGACAACGGCTGAGTGATATCAAGCATCTAATGAAGCTCGCAGCCCTATCTTGTGCAGACGATCGTCATTATTATGAAGCATCCTCCAATTTATCAGCGGCCTTAATCATTTCAGGAAGTGTTACGTGTCACAAGAGCAGCACTTTAGATGTGATTAAATGCATTAAGAGCCTTTTTCCTCCTCTGCAGCTGGCGTGGCACCCGAGAAAAGAAGGATCCTTGTCTTTCGGAACAGATGATGGTAAAGTCGGTATCTACGATGTCTTCTCAAACAAGTAAGACTCATGTTTTTAACCCATGACAGTTCCTTTATGTCCAACTGAAATAAATGTTTCTTTTTTGTTTCTGCAGCGTTAAACCTCTGCAACAGAAGTTATGCAAATAGCCACTCAAATCATTTCATTTTAAACTGTGTTACTGGCTGACAGTGACACTAACAGTCTGACCAGAGACTTACGACCACATGAGCTTATCGTTGGCTGAGATGTTAGCCGGACATTAGCTTTATATCTAGTGTCTTCTAATGGCTTTCATGCTAACAGATTTAAAGGTACCTTGTGGGGTAGTTGGCCAGTAGTTGTGCTGAAACGACAAAAACATTTCAGCTGCACTTTAGACACACAAAGTGCACAAAGACATTCAGCTGACGAGGGAAAACTCCCAACAGAGTGTGAGATGTTTGCTTTGTCAGTGATCCTTTATTGAGACAGATTTGAGAAACGGAGCTTTCTAACAAACTGAATTTCGATCTTTTGTTGATTATTGTTGAATCACTAGAGGATGGGTATTTTTGTTGCACTTTGGAATCTTTATTTTTGGTGAATATTATATGAACTTGCCTAACTCTAACCTGCAAAAAGACACAAGGACAAGTCAAGATAAAGAATACGAATACAGGGCGTGAAACCGATGATCTAACAATGGCGAAAGAGTTTAGAACCGAATTGTGACATTAGAATAAAAGAAAACAAACAATCAGGGATTTGGGGAATCAAAACACCCCTGTTACCTCGACACCGATGACAAAATGCCGTTTATTAGAAAACACTGAATGTGAATGTCAGTTAAATTAACAATCAAACCCCACAGGGAACTTTAAAATGACAGGGAACTTTAAGAAGGGACGACTGCTGTGATTTCATCAGACTTCGAGTTTGCAGGCTCTTCTGAAAGTCATGAAGTTAAATCATTACTTTTTTTTTTTTTTTTTTTTCGCCGGCCGCCCTGTGGACTCTTCTCATAGTCCCCTCAGGGCCCTTGAGTCCCATTTTCCTGCAGCTGTGTACGTCAGCTCTTCCTGACTGGGCATTTGTTCTGCTTCATCTCCTCCCAGGCCTCCTCAGATATCGAGCTCCTATCACCGAAAAACAGTGTACACGTTGGCCTGGGGACCCCCAGTCCCCCCGATGTCATTTGGTAAGTTCCTAATGAACTCTTAGCAACTGCTGCGGTTTGCTCCGAATTCCCTGACCCAGCAAAAACGCCGGCGGTCGGGTGCCCAAAACAAGCAAGTCAGCTGAAAAGCCCATTTGTAATGAACTCTGTAATTGAATGAGCTGAGAAAACGCTCACTGCTCACCTCCACCCGCTGCAGCCGCTCGTGGGGAAATCAAACCTAAGAAGTTATATTTACCAGCTGTCGGCAGATGACATTTGATTAATGGATCAGTCACTTGGCTTCGGAGCGGTAAACATAATTGTTTTCACGCTAACAATCTGGTGATGCCTCCTAAACGAACAAAAGGAGCCACTAGAGGATTTCTGTGATCTGATTGGTTCAGATGATCGGAGCGATCTACAGGAGGTGTGCAGAGGAAATCAAGACCAGCTGCTGGCTCCGTCTCTGGATACCTGAAGACTGTAAACTGCCACGCTCCTTTGACTTCTTTACATTTAAGTGTAAGGCCGGGGATTAAAAAAGATAGATTTTTTCCGATTCAAATCAAATCTAGATTTGATGATCTGATATTGATCTTCTAATATATGCCTGACAGGGTCTGAAACTAACACCCACTAAAGGCAGACAGCTTTCGCGTTTGGCCAGCAAGTCTGGAGACCCTGTGGATGTCTCAGATAAAAATGTGATGTGGGTAAAATGTTGATCAGGAGTTAAAGAAGCCAACAGTTGTAGTTACGTCTTGTGCTACAATACCAATGCAAGGGTTGATGTACACGCCTTTATTTGGGAAATATTAGGACGTTGTTGGTAATAAATTTAGAACTCTTGTTTTTTTGCGTGTAACGTTCAGGTGCAGCAGGAGGAAAGCCGTCCATCAGCCTGTACAGTTGCGCAGGCGAAGGCACCATCCTTCAGCACGATCCGAGCAGGCTGAGTGGTGAAGCTTCCGACATCGACAAGCTGATCAGAGACACCAACAGCATCAAGGTGGGCGGGATGATGTGATGATGATGATTCAGTTCTCTTATATAATCTGCAAACTGTGTCCAGTAGTTGAGTTTTAGGTATGTGCCACTCTTAAGCAGGTTAAACTGAGATTTTGAAAACTGGATGAAATGCGCACACAAAGGGACCCATTGTCATCTACTTTCAAATGAGTGCATACAGTTCTTTAATTTCTGGAAATCTTAATGTCATGAAATCACATTTTCATCAAGTCTTCAGGCTGAATAAGAAACCCACAACTGCTTTCAAGTTACAAGTCACTAATACTCAAATACTAAAACTTTTTCTGTCTACCTGGATCACCTGCCAGTCACAGTAAAACCTGACCGCAGGCCTCCAGTTGGACAACAAATTCACGCGTGTAGACTTGATGTTCTCTGCATCCGAGCTTTAACAGAGCCGATGTCACGGCCGGCGCTTCTGGCTGCGACAGTCTGTTCTATGTTTGCTGCTGAATGTAAATGTGGGTGATTTGAATATGTCATGAAGGTGCGCTCTGCTTCTCAACAGCACAAGCTGTCTCCACACACCGACCTCAGCTGGAAGCCAGATGGGAAAGTGGTTGCCATCGGCAACGAGGACGGGTGAGTGAACAGCCGGGCCTGACCCGCCTCATCGTAGACCATCAGCCTCTTGAGTCCGGTGACAGCATGTAGTCTTCAGGCTACAGGATAATGGATGTGGTTCTGTGTGAACTGTTGAACTCAGCCAACTAGGTCACATTCTGATTTTATGAGTGTGTTTCACACAGTTTCATCAGCATCATATTAATTGTCCTAAAAGACACGACTGTGATTTAGTAAATTTTGAAGTTCTGTTTGACTACACTTATATGACGCTATCTGCGTGTAGTGACGAACTCACAGAGAATGAAGTTTCCCTCAAAGCTTCTCTGAGGTCGTCACTTTGGTTTACAGCAGGCAGACTTGCTTTTTGGTTCACTGTCAGCGCTCTGTCTGCAGCGAATCGTTAACCAGTCACTGAAGTCCCTCCAACTGATGGTGGGTTCCTTTTTAAATACGTCTGACCGCACGCTGTCTGCTGCAGGTGTATTGAGGTGTATCAGGCTCCGAGTCTGAAGCTGCTGTGCAGCATCCAGCAGCATCACAAGATCATCAACACGCTGCGGTGGCATCATGACCACAGTTCTGCACCAGAGCTGCACTGCCTGCTGGCCTCGGGCTCCAGCAACGCCATCGTCTACGTGCACGACCTCCGCTCCATCATAGGTGGGAAACATATTGTATTATGTTGTATTGTATTTATTATTACTGTGATAGTGATTGACTGCAGTACATTACATAAATGACAGAATAAACTGAAGGAGTACAAAGCAGAATAAGGGAATGTGAGTTCACCGGCTCTTGTCAGTGTCTCTGGGAGGAACATCACATCTTGGATATTTATTGATATGAGTGTTTTCCCTTTGCACAGAGAATCCTCCGGAAAGCCCCGTGGTGTTGACGGAGCCTCACCGCAGGCTGTGTGGTCATACAGCTAAAATCACGGACATGGCCTGGAGTCCACACCATGACGCCCGGCTGGTAACCGCCTCGTATGATGGCACAGCCCAGGTCAGTACCAGAGGGGCAGCATGGGTATAAAACCCGGATAATGTTCCTGTCAGGTCCACCAGTCAGTCTGAATCAACACAGAAACTCCTCTCATGAGTGGAATCTTCCTTTATATATATATATGAATTCCTTGTTTTCCTGTCTGACTCGATGTAAATCAGATGTAATTTGAATTGATGTACCTGCATGTCTCTGTTGGGTTCAGGTGTGGGACGTGCTGCAGGAGGAGGCTCTCTCTAACTACCGGGGTCACATCGGTTATCTGCTGTGCGTGGACTGGTCGCCCGTCGACCCAGACGTGATCTGGACCGGAGGGAAGGACTTCACCTTGCAGGAGTGGAGAGTCTCCAAACAAGAGTTTACTAAGCCGCCTAAAGGTTAGCACCTGTCTTTGCAGCACTGTTAAAACACCCAGAACCACAGCCTCCAGCAGCGCTCTCACATGCTTCTCTTCTCAGGGAAAAAGATGCTGGAGCTTAAGGAGAAGACGAAGACCAATCCTAAGCAGAAGAAGAAGAACAAGAAGCCACCAGGAGCTGCACCGCTAGAGGTGAACGGAGGGCCAGTCACAGGACCGAAAGCAGCGAAAGAACAGGAGCCGTCTGAGGACGAGGAAGATGAAGTCAGCTCAACGAACAGTTCTGTACCAACAGGTAACCGCGCACAAAGCAAAAGCTGTTACAGATTTAACAAGTGGTCAGATTGTTGGGAGCTTTGAAGCCGACTTTATTCTCACATTTTGTTTTAGCCTCTTCGGATTCACAAAGGAAATCCTCTGCTGCCATAAAGAGCAAAGACAAAACAGGTACAGCCTTCAGTTTTATAGAACAACTTCAATTTAATGCATAGTTTAAATTGTGCGAATGCATTTTATTGTACGTAACTTTATGGTTCTGTCTGTGTGTGTCTCCAGACCTGCTGAAGAAGAAGAAGCCGCGCTCCATGCTGCCCATCAGCACCTCCATGGACCATCGGCCCAAAGAGGATCTGCTGCAAGACTGCATCACTCTGGCCTCGGTCAAACACAGCAAGGGTGAGAGAGAAGTTATACTGCTGCAGAGAAGTGTGTTTTCAGTGATCCATTTTGTAAGTCTGATCAGAATTTTTGTGGGAAGTTGAGTGAAAATAAATCACCAAAGAAAAACATGTGCTATCTTACTCCTGAGCTCCATATGAGTGAAACTGATTGGGGGAAAAAAAAATACAAAATTCTCCTGCCAAAACGTTTTCTCTCCCACTCGGTTTCACACATGAAAAAGGAAAAAGAAACTATCAAGAATTTTTTTTTGTATTTCCTCACGTGAAAACGAATAAAAGACAAAAACATTTCATGGGGGCAAAAAAAAAGTTTTTTGCAGGATAATTGTTTTTGCAGATAGAAGTTGAAACTCAAACATAAGCTTTTAGTCCTATTTAGAGAATGGGTTTGGTGCACTTGTGACCCTTGTGGTCAGAATCAGTATTGCAAAGCATTTTATTTTTTCCTGTGTGTGTTACAGCGCCCCCTGCAGGCTGTGTCCCAGGACAGGGAGAGCACATCCATCTGGGCCTGTTCTCTGACAGACAGGCTCTGTATCGCATGTTTGAGGCAGAAGGTTTGTTGGAATAATGACTTCCTGTTTGTTGCATGTTCACTCTGATTAACACAGAAGAGTTCATGAAATGTATTCACGTCTGTCAGGGATCATTTTCTGTTGTTAACTGGGCAGATTAACAAAGTAAAGTTACTCAAGTTTAATTAAACTGAGCACATAATTACACCCGACACATTTGAGATACACTGAACATGATGCACAGTTACTGCCAGATTGAAATACTTTAAATGTCGTGTCAGTCCGGTCAGTGTTTCTGCTGTGTGTCGGTCTTCAGAGGACGCTCACGTGGAGGCGGGTCACTTCGACTGTGTCGCGTACCTGCGGCTGTGGAGCGGAGACCTGGAGGGGGCGCTGCAGCTCGCCACAGAGAGAGGAGAGCTGAACGACCACCTGCTCTCAGTCGCTCCTATGGGTACGTCTGTAATGTTGACACAAGACAAACCCAGCCACATAAACCCAAGAAATAAAACATTGGATCGTTGGCTGTGGATGTGAAGATAATGTGGCACTGCGAGGTTCAGTTATTCGTCATTCTACCAACTCAGGGTTTTATTTTCTACATCATAATAATACCGCGTGTTTCCTCCTCCAGCCGGGTTCGAGGTGTGGAGCCGGACGGTGGAGGCCTTCGTCAAGCAGCTGTGCCTGCAGGAGCAGTACCTGAAGGCAGCGTCCCACCTGCTGTCAGTCAACAAGCTGTACGAGGCCGTCGACCTGCTGCGCTCGCACAAACTCTACAGGTTCACTTTTTAATCATCGTCTGCTTCCTTTGTTAATTTCCTCTTGTTCACGTCCCCACACTGTGTTTTACAAAGCTTGCATGCTTGTTATGCTGCGAAAAGGAGTGTAAAGTCAATGCAATCTATTTTTAAACGTCATGTTGATCTCGACACGCCTTTTGTTTTCACTGTTTCTTTTATGTTAACAGAATCCATTGTGTGTGTCTGTGTGTGTGTGTGTGATGCTCAGGGAGGCCATCGCTCTGGTCAAAGCCAGACTGCCAGCAGAAGATCCCGTCCTGAAGGAGCTGTACACCTGCTGGGCCGCCGTGCTGGAGAAGGACGGACATTTCTCCGCAGCTGCTAAATGGTGAGAGCTGGAAGGATGAATCAAACTCTTCAATCATTTTTACAAACGAGTCATTTAAACTCCCCCTTTCCTGTTTCTGTTACCCTCCTCTTCAGTCACCTGGCTGCTGGTGCCAGTTTCGACGCTGCTAAAGTCATCGCCAGGAAGAGTGATGCGTCCTCGCTGAGGACGGCGGCCAGCCTAGCGAGGATCTCGGGAGAGGTCGCTCTGGCTCAGTCCCTGGCGCTGAGGTGTGCTAAAGACCTGGCTGCTGCTCTGGACTGGGTCGGAGCCCAGGAGGTCCTGAGCTCACAGGAGAGTCTGTTGGTCAGTGGCAATGACATTGCAACCTAGACTGCCAAAAATGTTGGGAGTTAACGCACAATGTACTGTGTGGGACCAGTCTAAAGTCTGAAATCATCTGCTAAAGACTCGTTTCCACCCTCTTCAGGTCCACAGGCTGCACCTCTGCGTCGCCGAGCTGCTGGCTGAGATGCTGACGGACCCTCTGGTTGAAGCTCAGTCCTGCGTCTCCAGTCACCCGTGGGTGTCTCTGGGTGAGCGGCACGTCTGCCTCCAGGACCGTGTGAGAGATGTGTGGGAGCAGCAGTTCGGGGTTTCACAGAAGTCAGAAGGCCACCGCGGCGTCGGAGCTCTTCTGCAGGAGCTGAAGTCTGCAGAGAGTCCAACACCCACCTCTAATGTTCCTCTGAGACAGGCGAGTCCTCAGACTGCTCATTTGTTGGTTTGAAATGGCCGAGAGAAGTGGACTCCACTCAGGATTACTAACATTTTCTTCATCTAACGTCGGTCTTCAGGTCCAGCTGTATTCATCCCTCCATCTGACGCGTGCTGTGCTGAGCTGGTTGTTGGACGACGAGGGGCAGCTGATGAAGGAGCTGTGGAAGGCGGTGGCCTGGTTCAGAGATGCCGGACACCTCAGTGTCTCTGTGGAGCTCTGCAGGCTGCTGTTTCCTGACGGTACGTCTGTCTGTCAGTCACTCCTGAAGAGGTGCAACACGACTTTTTCATCGCTTAATTCTTAAAGAAGTTGTAGTCCACTACAAAACTCCACCTGACTTTCCATCACCATGGCAGGGAGTAGTAGACTTTATTTTTGGTGAACTGTTCCTTTCCTTCCTAATTTGGCGACACCATGTGGTGACCGGTGATACGACGCTTTAGATCCCAGAATTAATTTGTAACCACACACACAGGTGGTGTGCACACAAAAGAACGTACTGAACCGTTTCACCAAAGTTCTAATATTTATGTGTTTAAAAAAATACGATTTTTATCACATCTTAAGAAATTAAATAATAATAATAATAATAGACTTTGTTGTTCCAGTTTCTTAAAAATTAGGATTGTCTGCAACCTTTTTTTACTACAAAACAAATGGAACTCTTTTTCCACTCGTACACAATGAAAAAAGACAGTCGAATTGAGGATATTTTTTTTTTTTTCACATGTGATAAAACGTCAGATGGTTTCACACACGGAGAAAAAATGTATCCTCAGTTCTTTTTCACTTTTTTTTTTCACGTGTGAAAACATTTCAGGAGAATTTTGAGAAACTAAAAAATTTGTGAAACTGATTTTGGGGGGAAAAAGTTTATTGTGGGAACATTTCTTTTTCTCACAGATGAAAAAGAAATTCTTGAAATTTAGTAAAATCTGTTTCGCACATGAAAACATTTGTTTTGCTGCCTCCTGAAACGGGTCCAGTTGTCTATGATACAGCACTTACATTCACCATGAGCTGGATGACTGAGAAGCTTCATCAATATTTACCCAAATGTTTCTAACAATGTTCAAAACTGTAATTTTACTCAAGATAACTGAGTTTCAGTTGGTCAGCTGTCGCTGTAACTTCAGCCTGAGTCACGTCAGATTTTCATCTGTATGGTGATTGTTTATCAAAGAAGACAACAACTCCCATGATCCCACTCTGCTTTACAACATCTTCTAAGCATTTTGTTTTCATTGCTTGAGACCCTTAAGCAGCATAAATGACATACCGTGTTCATTTAATATATAATGGAAACAGACATTAGCTGCAGCTGTGATATACCACCTTCGACAGATGTCACTCAGCTGTTCTGAAGTTTTTCTCTTTCTGTTTTTTCAGCTGACGTGAGTGTTTTTTCAAGGAAACATCCCAAAACACTTGATCACACAGAAGAAGAAGCCAAAGCCGCTGCCACCAGTTTGCAGGCTTTTATCAACTACCAGCACCTGTATGAGCACTGGTGGAGGAGCTCCACCCGGATCACGAACGGCTCAGCAGCTGACTCCAGACCTGCTGGCGAGCTGAAGGACAAAGTGATGAACGGAGGAATATCGGAGTCAGAAGAGAGCGTCTGCCCAGCGACTAGGCGGTGTGATAAACTGGACTTTGATGCGTCTCTGCTTCTGTCTGAGCGTCACGCAGCCTGTCAGGCTGTCCAGAGGTCTGTGAGGGAGGTCCAGGAGCGGCTGGCAGCCATGATGGTGCAGCACAGCAGAGCCCAGGAAGGGAAGCCCGACTCTGCGGAGAAAGAGACGGACAGTCCCACGCAGATCTCCACGACCACAGAGTCACCTGACAGCCAGGCGCCTGCTGATGCTGGGCGACGGTGAGTTTTATTGATCCGTTCTTTTCTGGTTTGTGACGTTTGGGTTTGAAGCTACTGATAGCAGTCTTTAAGAGGAACACACACTCTTCCTGTTTCATCCTGAGCTGTCTGTTTTCTCTGCCTCAGGCCCGAGGATCAGGACACTCTGCTCACTTTGTCTTCCAAGATGTTAGAACACCAGAAACAGCTGGCCGACCTGCCTGACACAGTCAAGGTACAACTCCCTGCTGATGGATTATTTTAAAACATGAAGAGTTGAAAGATTCTTGTATCTTATCAGCCAGTATTAGTTTAAAAGATTCAAGAGTGGCATTTACAGAAAAGATTGGTTTGTCGTACTTGCAGCAGACTCCTGAAGGGTTCGAGTTTCATGGTCAGGCTTATAGCAGCCAACCTCGTGCTGCCGACACCAGATTTCACCTCATCATCAGTTCTACAGAACAATCACATTTTGGTCTGTTTCCTCTCAGATGTATCCTCACCCAGACGTTGTCGAATGCTGCCTGGTCCTCCTGCACGTCAGCAAGGCTTCACCTGCCGTCTCTGAGTCCCTCCAACATCAGGCCAAAGATCTCCTCCGCAGATACGCAACTGGCCCCGCCGTCCACAAAGCCTCCCAACAATTCCTCACCTGAATCTCTCGTTAGTAGTATGAACTGAAAGCACTTCTACTGTACAGCTTTTTGTTGAATTAAAAACTTTGGTTATAAAATAAGGACAAACATCCTGCGTCTGTTTGAGTCCACATACAAAAGAGCTTGAGGGAGGCTCAGACTGATTTCCGTTGAGATGCAGAACGTGGAGCAGGATAAAGTTTTTTCTTTAAGGGCCATTTAGGTTACATTTAAGTGAAGTGCCTTTTGTTGCTATGGAGTGATTCCTGTTTAAGAGCTCCTTGATAATAAATATCAGCCATAGTCCCTGAATGGGCCACCGTAAAGGGGGGAAAAATGAAAACAGGCAGTTTGCTTGATTAAAAAAAGTTAATTAGGTTCCAAAAAAGTTGGTTTATTTTTCCATCAATTACTCTTAGAGTTTCCAAAGGACCTGAAATGTATCCTTCAATGTAGATACTGAACAAGCTGTGTGTCGTGTACGGCTCGTAAAAAAGATCAAATCCTTAACGTTTACATTGAAAATACAAAACAATTTAATATACAACTGTTAAAACAATGTCAAATGTAAAAACAAGAGTAACCACAACATCTGTAAACCTGACGGCGGACAGTTTGGTTTGGTGGGTGAATGTACAGAATGACAGTAGTTTGCCCATTGAAACACATGCATAACCAAGCACAGTTATACACTGTTAAAAGTTTCTGAAAGTGGAAAAGAGCTAAAACATTTTTATTTTCATCAAAATTATACATTTTAATTTACAGGCCCTTCCAACATTAACTTAAAAAATGAAATCCCTGCAACAAGAGACACGTCCCGCTGATGAAGGAAAGCCTGAACTGAAGGATCGGACTGTTTTTTTTTTTTTGTCAAGGTTTGGTCTGAAATCACAGTATGATACAGGAGCTGGTCCCATGCTGTTAAAGAAGGGCGTCACTATAATGCTGGAGAAAAAAAATCCAACAGATTAAAAGAGCGTTCTGAATATATGGCCATGTACTCAGTAAAAGTGACTAAAAAGAAACGAGTGAGCCAGTGAAGGATCCGCTGTGAGTCCATTTACAGTCACTCAGGAGGAGAATGGAAAGAATGGTGTTTTCGTTTTGTCTCGTTGAGGGAGATCAGAGGGAATCTGCTGGTTGGGTTTTAAAACAAGTGCGTACTCCACTTGAAGATCCGAGCGCTCAGTCAGTGCTTGTTGTTCGTCTCCTCCTGACCCGAGCTGGAGATGCCGTTCTGGGGTTGGGTGGAGCCCGAGCCCAGGCCGTACAATCTCCCACAATACTTTGCGTCATCAATGTTGTCTTCAAAGAAAAGCTGAAGAGAAAAATAAGATTTCAGTTAGATATAAGCAGTTCACACCTGCTATTCTTACACATTTAACTCCCACAAAAAGGTTCAGTAACTTCCTTGATGTGATTTGGAAGTTTAAGCTGATTTTCAACCAGCTTTGCATCACAATGGTAAACAGCTCCCAATTTTGCCTACCACTCTTCTGATAGCAGAAATCCACAAATGTCCCCAAATACATTTTTGTGATCCAGAAGTGGCAGCCATGTTGTTTCTGTACAGTGATGACAGAGGCAGTGTTGATCAAATATGACCCACAAACTTGCTGGATGCCTTTTTCTCTCTTATGTGTTTTCAGAGACAATTTAGCGTACCGTTTAGATGTTATCGGTTTCAAAATGAACTCCGAGCACAAAAACAATTGACAATCCATAGTAAGGCTGCAACGAACTATTATTTTGGTTGTCGATTAGTCACGATTATTTTGGCAGAATCTGTTTCAACCTTCATATTCTCAGAGCAAATTAAAAACCCATGAAACATGCATTTGAAAACATAATAATTAACAACTGGATTTTTAATATATCAATTGAACTAATTAATACCAATTATTATAGTTTTTAATTGATTACATATCTTACAAATGAATAATTATATTATAAATCATTGCATTAAGTGGAGGTTTACTATTCAGTGCTTCATCCAATTTATATCATTACTGTTTTGTACTGATTTAACATCATACACATGAATTATAACTGATATCGTTGCTGTCAGACAGAAACCTCTTGTTTGCAAATTTGACTTATTTTTTCATAATAGATTTTACTGGCCACCCTTCACGTCTGTACACATTAGTAACCAATGAATGTATTCAAAGAGCTCGTCTCCAGCCGGCCTCTTGTCTGATGATACATGGGGCAGCATGGGTTCACAATGACCGCACTGGTTGTCATTCGAGATCTGTTGCATTTTTAACAACTATGAATTTTAATAAATCACTTTTGGTTGCACACTAATGGATGAATATGTCGAAAAAAAAACGCAAATCCATTTCAGTTTGATTTGCTTGTAGGTTTGTAGGCTACGACAGAGTAGAGTTTAGATTCTCTGCCCCAGCCCGTTTTTTTCTTTTTTGTATTTTTTTAACAACTGAAAATAATGACAGTCTTTCCAGCTACAACACGCGCATCTCTCTCCTCCCTCCATTGCTGTTTTTGTCGCTGCGTGGTGTTACACGTGACTTCTCCTCATGCCGACTTGTCGCACACGTGACATAACTCCCCAAGACGCAAGCAAAAATATATATTTTTACTAAGGAAAATGAAAAAAATAAAAGTAACTTTAATGTGATTACTAGTTTGGAAATATTAACGCAGTAGATTACTTGTTACTGAGAAAAGTGGTCAGCTCATAATTGCAGCTTATGTGTCTGGCCGGGCCAGGACTCAACATGCATGGGCTCAGGTCGGGTCGGGCTTGATTTTTTAGGCCCGATCTAAGCTCTACTACAGAGTCACACGTAAATTTAAGATCATATATTGAAGATAGGCGGTTACCGCCCAAAAATGTTCCAACACTTTGGACATGTTTGGTCTCGCTTTCTTGCTCTCCTAAACATGTTCCACCATCATTCATATTCTTCTTCTGCTGCTGCTGCGGAACCGTCTTCTTCTTCTATGCCACAATGTGGTGCACATTCTAGTAGCGGTGATAAAGCAATTTGCTCTGGCTCAAATCTTTTTTTTTTAAATAATAATAATAATAATAATAACAAACGCGTCAACGCAAACATTTCGCGTCAACAAAGTTTTATTTTCGACGTAATTGATTATGTCGACTAAGCGTTGCAGCCCTAATCCATAGAAGGCCACTGTGCTGCAGATCAGCTCCTGCCCCACAATAAACTAAATAAACAAACCCCTGGATATCTGTGTGACAGTACCTCTTTCATCCTAAAGAAAGCCATGCCGGTGAGCAGCGAGTCTGATCCAGCCTGATGCTGCCGCCCGATCCTCTTCAGCTCCAGCTGGTCTGCAACTTCCTGCAGCCCTCCCTGCACACAAACACACCAATATCAGACATCTCAAGACTTGTTTTGACAGATGTTGTCTCCTTAGTACATAATCAACACATCTGATACATACAGTAACACCCTACCCACCCCTGTATATGTGTCTACAGTACCTTCAGGTTCTTGCAGCTTTTCATTAAGTACTTGACATCGTAGATGGCGGGGAAGAACAGGTTGAGGATCTGGAAGAAGTCGTGTTCCTCCTCAGGGAGCCGTGCGTCTGTCAGGAGCTTCACCAGATAGCCGAAGTCGTAGCCGCTGAGAGATGCAGAACAGGAAGAAAGATTAAAGTCAAGATGGTTGGGATTACGCTGATGTTGCTGGGTTTAACTTAAAAGCAGTCACCATGGCTCAAATTGAAGATAATGTAAATGCTAATGCTTCTACAGTCTTGTCAGAAATCAGTGAAAAAACCCACAGGCACTTTATTTGTGTTTTCTACAGCCTAGGGTTTAAATTAGGATTCT
The DNA here is from genome assembly GCA_963678695.2 of Diplodus puntazzo. NCBI lineage: Eukaryota > Metazoa > Chordata > Actinopteri > Spariformes > Sparidae > Diplodus > Diplodus puntazzo. The sequence goes on along the minus strand of OZ023167.1, from coordinate 29,204,749 downwards.
TTCTCACATCAAATGTGAGTTTTCTTTAAAACAAAATTCTGGATTGGAAAAATCTTTGTTGTGGTCTTTGGAGTGATAAAAAAAAAAGGGTTGCAGCAGCTAATATTCACTCCGATTGGTTTAAAATGCAGACATGAATGATCTGTGTTTTATAATTTAAGAAAACGGGGGTTAACCGTCTTCTTGGATTAACAATGTAAAAGTTGAGCGAGAACAAACCTGTGGAAGGAGAGCCACTTGACGTTTTCACACAGCACCAGACCCGACGTCATGAGGAGCTCAGCGAAGTAGAGCGTGTCGATTCCTTCTTCTTCGTGTTTTTTGAACTGGAGGCCGGAGTTCTGTAGCAGATCTATGGAGTCCTGTGAGTACATGTCTTCTCTGTGAGGAGCAAAAGTAGTAGTGTCAGGTAGTGTCATCAACAATCATCAACATCAAAAGAAGAAAGTTGAAAGAAAACAGTCCGCCTACGTGAGGTTGAACTTGAAGTTGAATTGCCACGTCGTCGTGCCCGGAGGATAGTCTCCATCCTCGTTCATGAACGTGAGGCCGAGCTGGATGATCTTCAGGAGGTCGACGTTACACCTCAGCAGCTGGTACTGGTAGTCCACTGTGCTGCGAAACTCGCCGATTGGCCGGACCACGACTCCGGGGAACTCTGTGTCCTGGTAAAAAAAAAAAAAAAGACAAAACAAAAAAAAAAAATGTTAATACCAAACTCCACCCTTCTTTATTCCTGCACAGTGAGTTTTCTGTAGCATGTGATGGCCGTCACTCAACTGCACCAACATTTTGTCATTTACCATTTTTGTTGCCCTTTTTTTAACCCAATACCAACTTCTTTTTTTTTTTTTTTTATTAAAGAAGGTTGGGTTGCATCTTAAAAGTTGTTCTTTGCTACAGCAGGACTCTGTTCAGGGCTCCAGAGTGCGACCATTTTGGTCTGTGACTGAACTGACAACCATGGTAGATCATTATCTTGGTCTAAACCAATAAGAGACAGAGTTTGGGCGGAACTTTGCCTCAGATTGGCTGTGGTCACTGCTCTCCGTTGTGTGTATTTAAAATTTGCAAGCGGCAAAAAAAAAAAAAAAAATGCGAGCGGCGCGAGCGACCTGAGCGCCACAGCAGTGGAAGGGGAAAAGAAAAGAAACGCAACGAGACAAAACGAGGCAAAATGAAGAGGGGCAGAAGTATTGAAAGTTTTTTCACTAAACAATCTAAGCCGACAACCACCCCTGCTGCCATTCCCTCGGTTCCTGCTGAGATGCCAAGCCCCGGTCCTTCGGCGGCATCAGACTCGGAACCAGAGGAGACAACCGAGTCAGAGAAAGAGCCCGGCCCCGAGACTCAAAGTAAAAAGCTGAAAACGTATTCTTTCAGGCAGGACTGGTTGAAACAGTTTCCCTGGTTACAGTACGATAAAGGACGTAATATAATGCACTGTGTATACTGTCATGAGGGCGGTCAGAGTATGGCCGGTAATAGTGCATTTGTAAGCAGGTCAACAACGTTTCGTATCGAAACTTTAAAAAAGAAACACAGCATGTCACAAAAACACACTACATGCCGGGACCGGTGTGTGGAGAAAGTGGCCCCACTCCCAGCTGCATTTCAGCGGCAGGTAGCAGCAATCAGGTCCTCTGAGGAATCAGAAATGATTATCAAATTTAATGTTGCATACAACATTGCCAAAGAGGAGCTGCCTTTCACCAAATTTAAATCAGAAATTATTCTGATGATCTGAGTGGCAAGTGACAGCAAGGGGAGACCAGCTGTAAGACTTGACATAATGATAATTTGCGGAAAAGGGGCAGAATATGTCTCCTTTAACCATTAGCACTTTTTATTTTGAAATGTTTTATTTTACTTGAAATGTTTGATCAAAATAGTCAATTTCAGTTCAGTGAAGCACTTTAAGCACAAGCACTGTTTTATTTGGGAATGTTTTATTGTGCTTAATGTTTTATTTTGTAATTTCAGCTCAGTGAAGCACTTGAAACACCTTATTTTTCTTATGTCAATGTCCTTCAAATAAAGACAAGGATTTCTCAATATCTTATTCTTGTTTGGAAATCATTCACGTTATATTAAAGTTAAGGAGCCAGAAAGGTCTCCTCATGGCGTTTAAATTCAAGTGCACCTAAAAAAAAAAAAAAGTTAGGCGCACCAGTGCAACCAATGCAAAAAGTTAGTCTGGAGCCCTGCTGTTCACTGTAGTTTACAGAAAAAAGGTCCTCCATCAATCGTGTCAGGTAATAGAAAGTCAAAACACAAGAAAATGAGCTGTTCAAATTTACATGTTTACCCTTCAAAAATATATTTCTGAAATCCAATCCAAATAGACACCGATGCTTTTCTGGTTATAAAAAATACAAGAATCATGAGCTCTAACAACATGTTGTTTCCTAGAACGATGTTCACATGTGTCCGGGTTACCCTCCTCAGTTGTGTATTACTAACGCAATGTTTTAAAAAGGTTTTAGAATACAACATCTACAATACGGCACACTAGAAACACATTTCTCAAATTAGGCAAAGTAATGTATTACAGTGTCAGACTCCAACTCCTCTCAGAATGAACTGTAACTTACCATGGCAATGTAATTATAGCTTTGAATAATCTGCCGGATTTTCCTCATTTCATCCTCCACATTGCTCGCCCAGACTTCACAGATTATCTGACTGGAATCTGTAAGTGCGGCTGGCATGTTGGCAGGTCAGGGCGAGAGCTAAAACCCCAACAGTCCTGCAGTGCTCGTCAAGGGGGCGAAGGGGAGGCCGTGTGGTGAAGAAAGACAATTCTGCGAGGGAATAAAAAGGGAAGGGTGACCGTTAACATTATTACCACTAATGCTGAAACCACTGAGGATAATACACCTACACATTAATGCATACATCATACATTAACACATGAACATGTTGAATGCAAAGCTCATACACATATTTACGCAAGTTATGAGAAAGGAAAATCAACTGAGAAACACATTCGATACACATATTGATTGATTTCTTACCAATCTAGTGTGAAAAATTACAACAAGTATCTTCCAAGTTTTCCTTTGTTTGTAAATTTGAGAAAAAGCCTACAGTCTTCTAAGCGTTTCTGAAATATTTTCTTGTTCTTTCAAGCGAGAGCCTAAATTTTCTTCAAAGCGTCAAAGGTGAAGCTTTGTCAGTGCCTGCCTCATATTGCCACGTTTTCTACACTTTGAAGCAGTAAAAACACACTGTGGGGATAAAACCTTTTTCCCCCCGACTGCTTTACAAACTGTTGATTCAATTTTAAGTTATAGTAATTTTGGAGGCTTCACTAGTTTATAACTTGAAACATTTCTATGGCACTAACGTTACAATCAGAGGCTAGTAGCATTTTGCACCATCATCAACATCACGGATACTTCTTTTAATAAAATTTTCAATAAAAGTCTTGGAAATAGGTATGAAAGGTGATTTCCTTTTAAATACAGTGCCTGTGTTACCATGACATCAAGCTAGCTGTTGGTTGTTTATGATATCAGGCTAACTAACCCAACAGAAAACTAAAGTGAAGCACCACAAACAACAAATACTTCCGCTTAATTGAAAGCCGTTGGAAATAGTTCATTACTTTCAAAGTCGTTGGACATTCAAGCAGCTGCAAAGGTTAAAATACTGTTAAAAACTAAGCTAACTAACGTTGTACGTTGTAGCGAGGGACCAACGCACTAGCTGAGTGTTCAGCGCGAACGGCTAACGTTTACAAGCTAATCCTCGCGTTACTGAGAAAGCTAACATTACCGGAGAAAGATTAAATGAAACGACTCTCCTTTTGCACTTCGTGGGATGTCACAGCGGCTTCACACAATACAGACATGACAGCGTGTAAACTGTGAGAAGTATAAAAGAATGAAAAACTAGGTTTACCTCAGAATTTCCTCGACGTACCCTGACAAGCTAGTTGTTAGCGCCTCTTGTCTTCTTCTTCTTCGTTTCCTCCTGCTGCTACTTCTTCTTCTTCTTCTTCGCGTATATTGGCGAGTCGACGGTAAACGTGCACACCGCCATCTACTGCTTTGGGAATGTAACGGCGTGAAAAGAGCCTACAATCATTGCAGATCATTTCCATGTCTTTCTTTACCTTTTCTTCTCTTTTTTTCACCTTTTATCATTCTTTTTTTCCATTTACACATTTCAACATAATAATTACGCGGCCAAATGAAGTGAAACAAAGTCATTTTAACTGCTCAACACATTGAAAAATGACATTTGAAAATTAAAAAAAATAAACATTACTTCTTCACAGAAATTCTAAATTAACATTAACCCTAAATACGTATTGGAACTGTTCGGTGGTGGAAGTATAAGGCTATGGAAATCGAGGTACACAATATATTTAAATTTACTCCACTACATTTTAGAGGCAAATATTGTGCTTTGTATTATATTACACTAATATTGTAAGTACAATGTGTTGATAACTTACATAGCCTTACTTTGATAAAGGTGTGAATGCAGCATTTTTAATTGTAATGGAGTGTGTGTACATTGTTGTAACACAAGTTTTACTTCAATGATCTGATACACTTATGTCATTTAAACTGTTTTCTACAAGATAGAGTCAAGACGCAAACTGTCTACAATCAAGTCTGTGGATTGAGAGACAAAAACAAACAAAACATGAATACATCAATGTCATTTTGTTCAGGGAGTAACTTCATAATTACATGATCATTACACCCATTTGTGATCATTGAATGTTTCGTTCCATAACATCTGGCAGCAGTCTGCAGCTGGAACAGCCTCAGCTCTTTATGTATCAGGGTAAAACAAATAGTCAGTTAAATCTGTCATTTCCACTCCAACACACAAACCACAGATTGGGCCTTTTATGAAAGCACATTTATTTGAAAACCCATCTCAAATACCTGATATACAGTACAGTATATTGCTCGAAAGGATATCACTTCACATGCCCACAACACACAGCTGTTAGCAGTTCAATATCATAAAGAAGACATCACAATCTCCATGGCAGATAATAAACACCTGAAGTTATTCTGAAGTTTCACGAATAATGAATTGAGAGGGCAATAAGGACAAAATGACTGAAATGTACAATTTATGACATGTTTCTCCAACCAGAATTTACAAGAGAGGGAAATAAAGGGAAAACAGAGCTGAGGATGAAACAGAAGATTTCTCTTGAGGGACAAACACTTTTCAGGATAGAGGTCAATGAAGGAGCAGTGAGGGATAGAAGGGGAAGTTTCGAGAGTAAGAATGTGGTGTTAAGAGCTTTTACAAAAAAGTACTTTGTCGATTCATTCACTCATCTGAAAGTAAAGTTGAAGTAATGTCTGTACAGATCTGAGCTGCTGGGTTGCTCTGGATTTAACAGAACACCAGAGCTGTTTTTCTTTTTGGAGGTAATCTAAAAAAAGTTCCAAGTCTCTATGAACAATGTTGTCTCAAGCAGTGAAGTGCAGTTGCAAGTCTTCAAGAACAAATTGTGTGTGTGTGTGTGTGTGTCTGTGTGTGTGTTCCAAGTCTTTCAAGACTCTGAAAGGAAATCATCTGAACATTCATGGCTGCAATAGTGTTTTTTTCTGAAAAAGTTGAGCTGAGCCTCTCAATGCAGAGAGCCAAAAGCAAGAAAGCCCCTAAGTTGAATTGCATGTATGGTAATAAACCCTTTCCTTCTACAAACAGCTGTCTTTAGATCTACACTAGACTGTGTAGACTAATTACAGCCAGTCTGCCTGTGATTTGAGGATGATACCATGCTTGGCAAAAACCAAAAGAACATCTGTGCATTGAAGATGTGATTCAAGGCTTTATAAGTCAGCTGAAACCCTGTTTGTCAGACAAAAAGTCGCTGGCCTGGTATTACGTTTAGGTCCGAACATTGTGTGCTTGTTCAATACTTGTCAGTGCCCTTGAGCAAAGACACTGAGCCTCTAACTACTCCTGCAACATGTTGCACGGCAGTGTTTTAGAGAGACGTGCATAGAAAACTGATTCCCAAATATTCTCTGTAATTGTAGTAAAGAGAAAAATATATTTGATATTTATCAAGAGATACGCCTTTTTATTTATAAGAAATTCTGCCTCGAAGAAAAGTGTTCTTCGAGGCAGAATTGAGAATTTTTGGGTTAAAAGTGCTGCTGTCAGAAAACAAGTATGTGATGGAATAAAAGGAAGAACAACAAGTCGCTCCATGTTTTACACAGATGCGTCTGTTCCCTTCACACCTGGTTGATCCAAACCTTCTTAACACTGTACTTCGATGAGTCCATCTACTGGGCTTCACAATCAAACTAGCATATCCCGAAAAAGTTAACACTGTTTGACAACAACACACTTCTCCTCCCAGGTGTGAAATTGATTTTCTCCTGAGCCGAAAACCAGACAGAGGAAGAGCTGACGCAACCCATTTATAAAAAAAAAGTTTCAAAGACGTGTCAGTTCTCCGCTGTGACAGCGTCCCGGCGTCATGGCGGCGATGGAGGGCGGAGGTGACATCAGCTGGTTTACTGCTCTGTGGACTCAGATCTCCTCTGGATGTGGGAGATCTCCAGGATGGGCATCAGCAGCTGGAAAGCATCCTGGATGTAAGATGCACTGTTGGATGCCTGTGAGGAAGGAGGATTTATCACACGTCAGCTTGAGGCACACAGTAATTTAATCTCTGAAATGACCGTATTTATGCCTCTGAAGTCAAATCACGTGCACACACAAGCACCACATTTTAAAAAATATGATGAGTGCTGTAGTAGCATGACACAAACCTCTAAAAAGACTCCTGTTATCAGTGGGTTGAGGACGTCTCCCTTCTCGTTTGACTGTAAAGAAGAATATTTAGATTAACATAAACAGAAGAGCTGCCACTGATATGAAAGACACCACCCTCTGTTTAGGTACAAACAAGAGGATACGTTCATTAAAGCAAATGGAAAAACTGATCAACAGGAAAAGGCATTTACTGATACAAAAATGCTGTGACTTCAGGTGTGTGTCCTTAGAGGACGATCACAGATGATCGAAAAAGTTGCAGATGTAGTCACTGTTTGTCCCTCGGGTGGTATAAGCTCTAAAAACACATGATACTGCACTTCCCATAATGCAGCTGGAGCCATAAAAAAACACTTAAATGGTGATTAAAATTTAGATCTCATCACGATCTCTAAACAAATTCAGTAATTTGGTGAGCATCTGTCTTTAATGATGAATGTATTTCCCGTATTCACGTCTGTTTCGTCAGTAAAACTCTGCCGTCTGTTCAAATCACAGAACACAGAACACTTACCCCTGCTGTTGTTAAACAGGATGTGAACTTCTTGGAAAGCAGTGAGATTTCTTTACACAGGACAACAGTTAACCTGTGGAAAGTACACAAGTTCAGTATACGACAGATGAAACAGCTGCTGTGGCGTCTCCACACACATTCAAACAGGGAACAGATGGAGTCTTACTGTGACAGAACGCTGGCCTCCGTGCTGCCGTTGGAGAAGAGGATCATCTCAGCCAGCTTGTGGAAAAGCTCGATGGATCGAGCCGTCAGCTCTGCCAGACTCCTGATGGCTGCAGCATGAACCTCCTACAAAATTCAATACGCACACACGCAAAACTAGTTAAACAATTAACTGATGTACAGAATAATCAGTAGATTTGACGTTGATCTCTCAGTAAATTAAAGCTACATCTGAAAACTAACTTTATACCTCGATACCCTGAGCTGCCATTCTTCCACACTGTCTTAGAACACACCCGAGCCTCGTGATAACGCTACAAGTCTGACCTGTTTTTAAATAAGCAAGTACATTCGAATGCAGCCTCAAATGATCCCTCCTTTGTAATGTACATCATACATCATTGTTTATATGAGCGTACCTCTACAGAGAGTGCTTTCTTTGCGTCCTCCTCACCCTCTTCCTCCTCTGGCTTGGTTATATCAGTGATCTGGCTGCAGGTGCTCTTACAGGCCTGTTGGAGGTCAGAGAACATGCTGTTAAATTACTGAGGTTTGTAAACCGCTGTCACAATCTAACAGAATCCAACTCTTTGGTGCTTATTGTCTGTCAAACAGGTTTAGATTCAACTCTACAGTCCATTTTGTGTCTGCTATTTGAAAACTGCCACCTCAAACATAACTTTGTTGACTGAAACAGAACAGGAATCTGATCCAAAACACAGACATGTGGAGGTAATACCTTGCTGAGTTTTTCAGCTGTAGCAGTGACACTCAGACCCTCCAGGGCCTCCGTCAACTCTCTCTCAAACTCTGAGCCGTCTTCATCTGGAATTACAGATGTATAATCAATCATTTTCAGGTGTTACGTCAGTTTGTGCTGTATTCCTCTTTCAGTGCAGTATTTGTAGGATACCTTTCTTCTCGTCCACCTCCTCATCATCAAACTCCACCAGGGAGAAAGCGTCCTTGATGAGTTCCAGCTCTTCTCTGAGCTGAACCAGCTCCTCTCCTGATAGAGTGGTCAGCACCGACTTCACCTGCAGCAAAAACAGATTTCATCAGATTCCATTGAATACGTCTATATATCCACAGCAGCTGTCATGTTCTGGAATGAAACTCCGATCGCACCTTCGACTCGCTGTCTCGGGACAGAATCTCCAGCGCCTCGAGGTGCGAGAGACCCTGAAACTCATCAAACAGCATCCCATAGTGAGCGACCACCTTCTTCTCTGAATCAGACTCTGCTGTCTCTGCTGTCTGCAGCTCCTCGCGCTCCTTCGCCTCCCTCAACACCTAAAGGACAGAGTGAGGTGAAAAGTTAAAAGAGAAAGGGAGGGCAAAAACACCAGTCACCTGTCAGACAATGAAGAATAAAAATGGTTCAGGTCAGCTGAAGCTTGTTTCTGTTTGGTGTACTTGTACAAGTACTGATAAGGAGTCACTGAAGACAACACTCTTTACCTTCATCCTGTTGTGTCTTGTTTTGCTGATGAAGACTCTATTTGCATAATGATTTAACACGTGGGGTGAAAATAATGTAGGAACTCCCTTCCAAGTTTTTCTGAGCAAATTTAGATCAGTTTCAATCAAACTTGTTCTGGCAAGTTAAATATTTGGTTATCTTATTATCGGCAGAACCGTACGTAGTCTCATCTGACGTGTTTCCATCTTTTCTTTGAGCTCCTCACTTACATATCCGACCCTGGTTGAACTACCTGAGACAGAGTGGCGTTCCTGATCATCAGTCCTTTGGTCTTCTTAAAGCCGGGATCGCCTTCTGCTATCACATCCATCGTCTTCTTCCCGATGAACTCCAGAGCGTCCAGTCCACCTGTTATCACTGTTTTACCCTGTGAGGAGGAGAAAATATGGAGAGCTTAGTGTCAGTGTAACATCCACATTAACAACACCGGCTCTTAGCGAATGGCTTACTAGAAATATACAATACTTGGGTGAATTAATGAGTTATTGAGAAGCTTAAGTCCTTATGTTATAATACACTTAACGACTGTGTTTTGGGTAATACAGAAGCATTAGGCCACTTAAAGATTTAAAAAAACAAACTGCTGTTGTCTGGTGAGGTAGAAGTGGAACAGGGATGATGCAAATTGGCTGCACCTGATGAACTAAAGACATGTTTGAAAATTCTAAACAATCTCAAATCAGGACGTGCTTTGTCACTGAAACGTCAACAGCATTGTTGGCATTACAAAGGTTTGGAAAATGTTTTACAGACTGGACAGGAAAGAAAAAAAGCTCTGAATGTTTTCAATATCAGTGCTCCACAAAAGAATGTCTTCTACTCAATCATGACAAACTGTTTAAGATAAACTGAAATTTCTTGGGGGAGAAATTTGATTTCTACCAAAACAATGTAACTTCTCTCTCCTCCAATAAAAACAGGGAATATTTCTGCTTACAGTACTCTGTACAACGCTGGTGAGCGACGTCAGCATTCCCATCGCACTGCCCACCGCTGCCGACCCATCTGCTGCCACTTTGTCTGCCTCACTGTTGCCTTCACCTGCAGGAGAAACAAAGATTCTGAATATTATTATACATGTTTGATACCATATGAAGAAAATAAGAGCTGTGTGATGAACAGACTTATTTTCATGTTTGTCCAGGTTAACTCAGAGTGGTATTTTAATTATTCAACACACAACATACAGTAACACCTTACCCTGCTCTTTCTCCTCTTCCTCAACTTGTGCAGAGAGTTCAGTCGGACTGGGGATTCCCAGAGACGTCTCCGCCTTCTCTATCACATTTGTGAGACCCTGGCCTGGGTGGACAGGAAAGACAAGCAGCGTTCAGATGACAACTGGTTAAAAAAGCCAACCACCATAAATATAGTGTATAATACAGAATGATTAGGTGTTGACTTAAAGAAAATGAATTGTCAGCTAGTTTGATGATCTATTACGTGTTTTAGCAATTTTTGAACAAAAATGTGCAACATATTCTGGGTCCAGCCTCTTAAATGTGAGGATTTGCTGCTTTTCTTTTTCCTTTTAAGACAGCGAATAAAAAGTCTCTGGGTTTTGGACAAAAGAAGCAAATAGAGAAGTCACGTTGGGTTCTAGGAAATTGTGAAGAGCATTTCTCACAATTGTTTTAAACAACATTTTGTGAAAATAATATTCAGATTAATCGATGATGGAAATTATTTTTAGTTTCAGCCCCCCTTGATACTCACCCACGGTGGCCACAGTAGCTGTTGCTGTAGATAAGATGGATTTTCCCCAGCTGCCCCAGTATCCCCAACCACCCTGAGACACAGTGGACTCACTGGGTGTCTAAGAGAGAGAACGTGAGGGAAACAAAAGAAAAGAGTGCAAGGAACAGAGGTTGTGAATGATGAAGACAAGATAAATAACTCATGTAAATAAAAAGAAGTGACCTTTGGTGTGAGACTGGGAGAATGCAATTGATGCAAGACAAGCCTTATCACCAGTGTTAAAAAACGTGGGGAAAAAGACTGCAGCTTGTGTGAAATGAACGTTTGTCAGCTATCGTTTAGTGAGTTTAACTAGCCAAACAGCTGGCAAGCCATTCCCACACAAGTTGAGTTCTCTTTTTATCGATATTTATACTTTTGTTTAGCATGAAGATAATTATCTCATCAGTGCCTTGGTCGGCTGCTCCTCTACTTTCGGCTTCTCATCGACTTCGGCTGCAGGTTTGGGTTCTGGTCTCCTCCGGGCTTTCCTCGTCGGGGCCACGTCTGTCGAGGTGTCAGGCGTGATCTGCGAGGAGCTGTCGGGCGTTCCGGCAGGAGAGGCATCCTGACTCTCTGGTGTTGTGACCTCTGGAGCCTCTGCTGCTGTAGCTTCACTGTCTGACATCTTAATGTCTTAGCACATACCTTCAAAGTGAAAACACAACGCAGGATATAACTATTAGACAAACAAGTATTCAGTCAAACTGACAGCACCTAAGGCACGGTTAGAATCAAATGTTATTATAATATGTGATGCATTCATTACAGACGGGGCCTTTTAACAAAATACTGTAATACACGTTTTCGGTGAGTACAGTTTTCCTTCAACCAGCTGTATCCTACCACCTTTCCCAGAATGCATTTTACCAACACCCAGGGAACAGCAGTCAACTATTAAGCTGCTGGTTTTCTGAACAGCTGGAGATAATGGTAGTTTAAAGTCCAGCCTTAGTAGTCTGAAACCCGAACTTCAAGAAAAGGGCTCTAATTTACTCAAACAACAGAGTGCACTGCATTGTACACTGTCCACAGTATACTATACTGCACATCCACAGACTGAATCTATGTGCATTTAAGTACAAGTTCATTAAAGCAAACACCTGACTACACATCAAGAACAGGTATTTATAAAGAAAAATATTACATAAACTTTACCTTCAGATCTGTAAATCATATAATCCATTAGCAATTTGTGCTATTGTAGTAAAAGCATTACTAGCATTGGTACTCATGCTTTACTTATGCTAACGTTAGTACTTTTGCTAAGCTAATGACTCGTTCACATAGCTGACATTATAGCTAGGAGGAACGTTAGCTTTCTTTTCATCGTATCTGTTATGAATGTTATCTGTTTTAATAATTGTCGATACATTAATTGACGTAAATAAACAAGACACACTGTAATCCTGGTGCTACAAACTCACCTTCTCTCCTGTCAAAGTCTGGATGCTAACTAGCAGTGAACGTAACCAGAGTCTCCACCCGTTTCCTTTCACAAAATCGACAACAGGAAACTTTATCTTCTTTATTTCGGTTTGCACTTGCTTTTTACACGTTAAACACCTCCCAGTTTTCCACTAAACAGTTTATTGACAGAGGTTTGCTCGCTCTTTTTGTCCACCATGGATTAGCCACGTCACAGTTTGTTTTCACTGAGCCGCTCCAACAGTTAGCAACACTGAGGAACTTAAGTTCCGCTTGGAATCTTCAAAATAAAAGTATGCCAAGAACGTTGGCGTTTCAGCGGTGAAATTAAAGGATGTGTCGAAGTGGGAATCTTTATCGCCCCAAATATAAGAGCTAATAATTAATTTTCAAACAGACGCTTCCAAAAGATTTTTGTCGATATATTGTATGATACTTTTTTTCTCCAGTATGTGACAGATGTTATGATTTTACTTTGAAGTGACTTCTTTCATACTACCGGCCTTTTCTTATCGCTCGTTTAGTTGCTTGACGTAAAGTTTAAACATGTCAAATTACGTTGATAAAATAAAAGCATGACTTCCGAAACCGTCAAAATAAAATATTTTGGACTTCCGGCAACAACAAAAACACCTGTTAATAACTCTACTGCTAATAATAAAACTGTTTGAAATATCGAAAGTAATTTGTAATTTGCTCAAAAAATAAGTTATCAATTCATGTATTTATTTTAGGAATTATAAATACAAGTGACACTTACAATTATCAATAAATACACACAATTAAAGTTAACATTGTAGAAAAAAATAAGGTAATTTCACGGCCAAAATTACATTTTGATCTCACAGTTTGTAAAATAAAGATAAGATTCTATCTTGTGGTTTATATTGTTTCTTCTGCCTTCATCAATCCAAAATGCTTTGTGTAAAAGCAATAAAATGAAAGACACAAATTGTCTGAATATCTGGTAGAATATGTAATATCCCCAACACGTTTACCTGACTTCAGATAAATAAATGAATATGCTGAAAGTTAAATGGTTGTTATCATTAAATAAAAAACACAAGTTTTGTTAAAAACCACAGTTATTTCCCTTCTGGCCATACTCTGAAGGCACCTACCTGGATGACGGAGTTGAAAACAAGCCACGCCCATTCACTTACCTGAAGCAGGAAGTGAATGGACTGGACGGGTCGTGTGTGCTTTGCTTAACACTTGAGGATTAAAGCTGAGCAGCGGACTAAAATAGGTAAAAGGAATATATTTTAACATACAGCAAGTTACTGAATCTAACTGATGCTTATGCCGGTCGAGGATCTGATGTTCTGGTCGCTGTCAGAGCAGCAGGTGAGAAGCTCACATCTCATGTGACTCACAGTCTGAGGTTTTGGACTCAGGTGTTTGAGTTTCGTGTGTGTGCTCCTTTCCTACTCTGCTGGCCGGCTACAATCCGCCCATTATCACACATCTAAATAATTAATTCATAGTCATATATTGTGGGATTTTTGTAGTAATAGTATAAGAATAAGGTGATTTTATAGCAGCTTGTCTAATAGGAACATCACCTGCGCATTAGTGCAAACATAAATTAAAGGTAGTAATGCTATGACTGATATTTAAAAGTAATTATAGATATTTAATGCATGTTATGTCTAAAGATAAGACATGAAATAGGACAGAGGTTAGGCAAAGTTCACTGATACAAGATAATAAGTTGCTTGCCATAGATAAAAAGAAAAACCATCCTACAAGACTGTACGTGTTCCATGTATTCCTTACTAATAAGGTATTTTCACTCCTATAGCAGCCTTATATTGCCAGAGATTTACAGTCTGTGAATAAATGTAAGGAACACATAATTTTAGTGCACTGGAATTAGAGTTTTTAAAATGTGTCTGCAGGCTTCCTCTCCAACTGTGCTCTTTGGATATTGTGCCATAACTCATTAACAATTACCGTCATTACCTCACTGTTTATTTCAAAGTGCTATGGCATTGACCTCTGTTTTTTTATGAACAGCTGAAAAGTCCAAAAGAGTGAGTCAAAGTGACTATTTCAGCTAAAAACCAATGCAGCAAGGGAGTCAGATTAAGAGGATTAAAACCGTCGTTGGAGTCCATGTAACAAATACAATATAAATCATTGTTGTTAAAAATGTGATGCATGAAAAGAAAAGCAAAAAAGTGTGAAGAAAAAAGATTTAAATAAATAAAAATCCAGAAAATGTGTTTAAAAAGTAATTGATGTGAGAGGGAAGTCCTGAGGATTTGTGTGTGTATGTCAAAATACTGAAGACTGCAGTGATTCATCATATCTAGGCAGGACCATTAAATGAGGTGAGGTTTTAACAGTCCTGTGCTGCTGGGTGAGCCATAACCGTTGACTCTTCCTGTTCTGCAGGTTTGTCTCGTCCGAACGTGAGCTGCTGCTGGAACTCCTTTTCACAATGTCTTCAGCTCAGAGACACCACCTGTCACACCTGCTTCTCACTGTCCTTCTAGTTGGTGGTTGGATGGCTGACGGAGCTCAGAACGGATCAGAGCCGGAGGCGGCGTCTTTCAGCGTCTCCTCCAGCAAGCACATTGTGGTCAAGGAGGGATCCAGCGCTCTGATCGAGTGCAACGTGACCGGAGGCTATGATGACATCAAGTGGTACAACTCTAAAGGCCTTCTGCTCGGTGAGGAGAACATGCTGTGCTGAGAGCAGCTCGACTTCTTTTAGCACTACGTAGACATTTTAAATGTAACAGAAGAAAAAGGAACTTTGGGTAGTGTCCAGGTTAAAAAATCAAAATATAGAAGTCACATACCGAAAAGTTTTAAAACAAGGAAACATTCAGACCAGTTCTCCCACATGCCAGTAAACACTCAGTAAAATGTGGTCTAAAATCTATCTATCTATCATCATGAGATTGAAAAAGTCGAGGGGGTTAGGGAAGTAACAACAGGTGTCACCCAGGGAAAAAGACAGCAGTGAAACTGTGGTATGAGCTCAAATTAAGAATATATTACCACATTTAATGCAAGGTTTAATAGTTTGACAACAATGTGTGGTTTCAACTTGACCGAAATAATAATCAAGCTATGGCACTGAGTGGAACAACCGTCTTTGAGCAGAGGAGGTGGTATACGACCCACCTACAGTGCAGTACTGAGTTCCCTCCCCAGACAGCTTAACAAGCATTCACACCTGGGCTCACCTAGCACTAGCAACCCACATGAAGACCAGTCAACGGCCCACGAGTGCCCTGTAAGGACACTCCCACACAGAGTTTAAAAGCCTGGAACTCCCCTCCAGTTAGTTAAAACTGAAGAAGCCTCTTGGATGAGAGATGAACAGCCCCTCTTTTATACTCACTCATGGGTACCGTCCACCTAGGTGATGAAAAAACACACCTTTATTAGACAGCAACACACATTCAGCACACAAGCTCCCAAATGTGCCTGATGCCTCCGGCTGCAGCTCCCCACGGCTTCATCTCCAGGCACCTGGGTGAGAACGTCACCTGGTGAGAGACACACAGGAGAGAGCAGCAAAACAAACACATGGCACCACGGCAGTCAACGAAAGGTTACTTATAATTAAGCACAGTATTAATCTAGATGAATAATACATTTGATCCTTGTTTTGTCATACATTTTTATTAACTTTTGGTTCACAATGGCAGCAAGACTTTTGTAGATGTGTATAATTTACCGGAACCTTTCTCATTACGTCAAATAACCTAATGTAGCCTGAAAACTGTGCATACTGGCTGATTTAACAATAGAACATAAAACATAACCCTTGTGAAAAACGGAATAATTTCATAATAAAATACACAATGTTCTGGTGTTAAACAATACAACAAAATAACAGAACATTTTGTAGATGACAAGATTTTCTTCTGACTAAAAAGGTGTATACTTTTGCCGTCCAGAGTAACAAAAGTAAAATGATGGTAACATGAATAATAACCCTAACTCTAACGCTTTGACATCAAAATGAAATGTAAGCAAATGTTCACATTCAGCCCAGTTTTTAAGGTTATAAAAATGCTGGTATGGCACAAATAATGCTACGTCTTTATAATTTCTTGTTATCATTCCACCTCTTGTTGGCGTCGCCATCATGAACCTTCATCAGCTGAATGCTGTGTCAGTCTAAGTTGTGTCTTTGAGTAAACTCAAGCCATCATAGTAACACCAACGCTCCCTTGGCGCTCTAAACTCTCAGTCCGTACTTCTGCTGCACTGCTAACCGAGCTAACTACCTCAAGGTAGCTACAGTAGGCAGCAGTTAGCGGTTATTCTCGTGATACGCTGCCACGTATCTGTTTGGAGTTCGACTTTAACAAGATGCCAGTTCTTACATATTGCACCTTTGACTGAAATTGAAGTGAAATGAGAGCGAAGTGTTTGGCTGGTGTAAATGTTTTTTCATGCTGCATTCCAAACTGCTTGACGAAGGAGCTGATAAGTGTTCCAAATTCTCAACTCACATTCCTGAAATGAAACCTGTCTTTGTCTTGTTGCCTTGTGTTTCTTGACACTAGGCGGGAAGTGGCAGATTGAGGAGAACGGGGTCCTGAACATCACTGTTGTCTCCTTCGAGGACCGTGGACGCTACACCTGCGTCGCCTCCAGTGCCGTCGGTGGGAGCAAGAACTACACCATCACTGTGCGTGTAGCCCACAACAACAGCGGCCTCGGCCTGTACTTCGTCATTGTCTGCCTGGTGGCCTTCACCATCACCATGATCCTCAACGTGGCGCGGCTGTGCATGGTCAGCAGCCACCTCAAGAAGACGGAGAGAGCCATCAACGAGTTCTTTCGCACCGAGGGTGCAGAAAAGCTGCAGAAGGCGCTTGAGGTCGCCAAGCAGATTCCCATCATCACGTCAGCCAAGACGCTGGAGTTGGCCAAGGTCACGCAGTACAAGACGATGGAGTTCGCCCGTCATATGGAGGATCTGGCACGGAGCGTTCCTCTGCCGCCACTCATCATGAACTGCCGCACATTCGGGGAGGAGGCGACGGAAACGGGAGAGCACATCAGGACATCGATGCCTGGTACCAGACAAGCTATAGGCCCATCCTCACCTGACAGGAATGGAGAGGAGGATGAGGAGGATGAGGAGGAAGAGGTGTGTCAGGCACTGCTGTCAAGTGAAAGACAAGGGAACAATGGAAGTGGCATCAACACAAAGGCTTCAGTCCACACAGTTAATGAGAAGGTCATCCTCGAGGATCAGGCGCCAGGCTCACGAACAAGTGTGTCCTATGAGAGCAGCATATAACCTGCCTCAGTCTGAGTCCCATCAGAAGAAACACAGTTTCTGAAGTGTTAGGAGTCTAGATGCACACGACTGGAAGAGATCAAACATCTTTAAAAAATGTGAGGTTAGGTATCATTTAGATGTTGGTGATTCTGGATCAGTTTATTGATCCTGGCTCCAAATCTTGTACTTTGAAGATGGAAAAAAAAAAAAAAAAACATGTTGAAACCATAAAACAACTTTATTGTAAGGTGATAAAGAGTCCCAACTTCCAGAGTACTATGTCATTCTTTTTGATTGAAAAGGTAAAACAAAGAACATTATAGTTATTCTGTCTTGCCATGAACAAATTCTTGAGACATCCTGGACATCAAAATACTGCATTCACACAGAGTCATGTTGTTACTCCTTCCTGCATGGAAATATATCCACACTAGCCTTTCGTCAAAGTCTCACTGATATTATAAAACTAGTATTAAATCAAACCGGATTCTCAACAACGAAGCTCATCAGCAGCTCTACTAGGAATGGAGGGCGAGTGGAGTGAAGACGCAACGAAACTAAATTTGAATCTGTGATCACGTGTATACGATGTGATATTTGTCTCTGCGACGCCACATTGCTGACGTGTTATGTTCACTTTTCAATCATTTATCTGCGATCAATCACTCAATCGAATGATGATCAATTGATGGTGCTAGTAAGTTTGACCAGAGCCGAACTGCATCAACTGAGCTCAGAATTGTATTTCCTTTCGTCGTCACTACGTAACGTTTTGTCTGTGTTTTCCATGTTTGTGTGGTGGTTTAGCTTCAGTTTTCATTCTTTGGGGTTTGTCTGCACACAGTTTGGTGTAGCAGCAGGTGTAAGAGCTCGTTTTCCACCTTCAGAAGATGAAATATGCTGCCGGTCACTTCTGCTGCTTCAGCTTCTGTAGAGCAAAAAACGTTGCAGTGAAATATCCTTCTTGCGTCGTGTAGATTGGATTCATGTCACTGCTTCCTGTCAATGAAGACTCCTGAAATGATGCCTAAAAAAACCTGTCTCTTCACAGACTTGATTGCCATCTCCATGTCTCTTTACCTGACTGCTTGTTAGTCAGGACCGCAGTCGATTACATGTATTTTTTAGTTACAGTCAACACGAAGCTTCCAGCTATTTTTACCTTTCAGAGGCAGCAAAGGAACTGAAGTATGGATGTGATTATTTTAGTATTAGACCTCCAAAATATTTCTGCCGGGAAGGAAAACGTCTCGTAAAAATTGTGCTCATAAATATTCAGATATCATCTATCACATTGTGGTGTGTGACGGTCGTTTTTTTTTTTATTCTATAAAGTGAAGCAGCATTTGCCTCTGTATTTATTGCGACACTTGTGAGTTATATTTAACGACACGATGAATAATTAGATCGAAGAAGTGTGAAAGGTAAATATTGACTCGTTTGGAGCAAGTTTGCCTGTTTTGTGTCGAGGATTTTCGTACGCGTTAATGTAAATACGCTACTTTGCATATCTTGGGAATGAAGTTGAATAGTTTCTCTACAAGCCTTAAAGATAGAGACTTGTTCGTTATATTCCAATAATAATAAAGTGTGAAAAGTTTGTTTAAAGCTCTTTTAAGTAGTTGAAACCACATGTGGTTATGAGGAATTCTTATGAACTAAAAAAACAGAACATGTTGAGAGACCCTGTCAGACCGCCTCTTCACTGTCTCAGAGGGTCATGTCAGACAAATGATACAAATGATACAAATGTATCATATAAGGTGTATAAACTGTGAACTATAGGTGAGCAAAAAGGATTTCTGGGAGAAATTGTAATGCCATTATGCACTTGAATCTTTCTATTGTTTCTATCTCAACTGCTGTTGCTGAGTGAAATGGTTTTGCTTTTAAATATTCATAGGTGATCCTAAAAAGACAGTTCTCAGGGACCGAAGGCAAATCTCTTTAATTTTCTGCAACTGACAATAAACACAATCAAACATTGCACGTTTGTCCGGTGGTGATCTCTGCTTCATCGAGCCACCGAGTGGAGCTGTTGGGTTAAACATCACTTCTGTACTCAGATACAACACTGGTGAAGGGTCATTTTGCACATTAACAGCCGTCGATGAACACTTGATATCATTGTTAGAGGAACATGGAGGGGGATGAATGAGCACCTCTCAGGGGGGAAGTGCTGCTTCAAGTCCCAGATTTCTGTCTGTCGTGGTTGAAGTCGTGAACACAGTTTGAAAATCTGCAGTTGCACTTCTGTGTGTCACTTGTCAGTAACTTTAGTGGAACTTCACAACATGTGGGCACCGTGGTAGTCTTTACATACACAGTAATATTTCTACCAGGCAGGAAGATGAGGGACAGAGTGAAGGGTAACAAAGGGTGCCAGCTGTAACCAAACCGGCCAGCCTGTCCTCATCAGAAAAACGACCATATACGACCACTGTGCAAGCAGCTTATTACCCATATTTCCTTTTAATGTTAGGCGGAGACCTTTATCGGCCGCAGTAAATATTAGGGAGGAAGTCAGGTGGAATAAAGGGGCGACAAAGTAACCAATTAATGTAGTTAAATCATGTCAAATACTGTACATAGCATAGTGTAGTTTTTTTTTTTGTGTCTTTTTGAGAACGATGACATATGTCGTTTTGGAATCACTGGCAATTGACCTGTTCAGTGGTTTAGGTAAGAGGATGCGTTGAAACCGGCGCCGGTTGTAACCATTTAACTGTAACTAACCATCAGGCGACCGAGGTGCTTCATTTATATAGTACTTTGAACACAACACAGTCGATCCGAAGTCCTTCACTCAGTTCAGAGAGAACGAAACATAAAACAAATCATGAAAACGGAATGAAAAAAATGAAATTACAGTATACGTTTAAAGAAAAGAAACTGAAAATCCAGCTCGAACTTTGAATTTTTCAGTTACTACTTGTTCCAACACGGACTTCTGGTTGATATATTTAATGTATTTGGGAGCTCTGTGTGGAAACTAAGCAGAGTTGAAGACCTGGGGCACAATAGAGCACTACAAGTATTTTGCAGATATGGGGAGTTATCTGTAGGGAGGATGATATCTGTAGATGCGTGTGCACACTTAGAGACAAGGCTGATATTTAAAAAGTTTTTGGAGACCTGAAAAAAGAGAAAAACCAACAACATAAAAAACAACTTTCTAGTCAGCACCTGTCTCTCAACAGCCCCTCTCCTCTGAAATACAAACATCTGGCATCAGCAAGAAAACTCCAAGCGCCAAAGTTGAAAAATCAAACTGCTCGGAGCTGCTGTTTGTTCCAGCCTCCATCACGCTGCTGACCTCTGATGGTTAAACTTGCATTTGTGCAATAGAGCAATGTACAACACATCAGTTGTTCAGCACATTTTTCACTTTAATTCATAGTTTGTTTTCAAGCCCACCTGTTGTAAATGTCAAATGTCTCTTTCATGTTTAAGATGTTCTCCGGCGAGGCGGCTGCCTGGCATCCTGTCAAATGCTTCAAATGTTTTGTGATGTTTATTTTTTTTATGTGAAACAAAAGAATGTTGTTCTGTTGTTCGAGACAGATTTCCCCTCCAGACTATAAAGTTTATACTCTCCTCTACGGTTATTTTCACTGAGAGAGTGAACACTTTTAAGCTTTGGCTGTAATTTATCTGCAGTAACACACGACCAACACATTCTCACATTTTCCACCTCTGTGAGCAAATGATGCACTCAGGCTTCATTAGGCTCATCCTGCACACTGCTGCTTTGTACTCACAGTACTCTCCCAAAGGTTAATCTCCTGGAATACAGCTACCAGCCTGGCCTACCTGTGAAAGAAGCAGGTTGGAGAGCAGCCCAAATAACAATAACCTTGGGCCTCTGTGTTGAATAACTCAAAAAATCCATCCTTCTTCCCTCTCCTGTCCTCTCTGGAGGCAAGCTTATCTAAATAGAATTGATTGGTCGGAGCGATCATTCATCATGCCGAGCCAAAGCAGACGTTTAAGGAGAGAGGGAAGGAAGATTTTAAAGATAGGATATTTTCAGCAGGCCCTCGGTGTCGAGGTAAACTAAACGCATTGATCAGGTTAAAAAGGACAGAAACTGTGTGTGTGTGTGTGTGTGTGTGTGTGTGAGGGAAAGAAATACAGTATATGAGAGATTGATTAGCTTAAAGGACAAATTTATTCCAGCTTCTCTCTCTTGCGTGTGTGTGTGTGTGTATGCGAGACAGGGCATTCCACAGACTGCCTGATTATGCACACTTACATAAATGAATGAAGCCGCCGTGTGCAGTAAATTTGGGCCTCTTGAATTTAAATCGCTCATAAAATCGGGTCAGTAGAAAAGTGTCTCTAATTGCATTTTTATTCCCAATCAGCCTGAAGGTACAAGACAGGGAAAAAAGAAAAAAAAAAAAAAAAAAGCCAAGGAGAGTAGACGATGAATCAGATGACACAACGAGCGAAGCGCTCGTCATATCTGTTCATTAGACGAGAGGACGCGGTGCAGATGCTGCAGCCGTGATTGGCTCTGCTGCTCCGACTGCCTGTGTGTGTGTGTGTGTGTGTGTGTGCGTGTGTGTGTGTGTGTGTTGTATTTTGGTGATCCGCTGGCATGATGCCAAACACGGTGTTGTTCTCTTAGCTTTGAGATGAACTGTACACTGAAGGACACTCCAAACTTTGTTTTCTCACTCTACAAAGACAACTGTAATTGCCTGGCAGGCGGTCGGTGTTCAAGTTCATCACAAAAGTTGTTTGAATGGGGTCGAGGTCGGGACTTCGAGCACGGGGACATTCACGTTGAAATGGGGCCAAACACAAACTGTTGACACAAAGTTGGAAGAACACTTAACATCACTGTACTCCACAGCATTAAGATTTTGGCTTTGGTGAAACTAAAGGCCAAACTGTGAAACACAGCCTCAGACCAAAAGTACACAAAACTGTTCCGGCAGGAGCGTCCACATGTTGTTAGAATGTATCTTGCACTCGGTGGTGAGTGGAGCTGGTACGATTTTCAACCCAATCGTCCCACGTATAGGGAAATGTTGAGTGAGCATTCACTGGGATTTCACCGAACACAAATCTGTGTACTCATTTTAATCATTTATTCCGGTGTAGGTTGACAGAGAGACTACTGACTACTGTGGAGGTATTTCTCCAAAGTCATTTTGTGCTGGTCAGAAAAATGTTCCAGCATATCTGACACATGATAAAATGTCATTAATATGGGATTATATATGCTGTGAGCCGCCAACAAGACTGATTTAGAGCCAAAATACCAGAATTTCTAACCTATTTCTTTACCACTCTGGTGAAATATTACCTAAATGTGAACGTTTAATCAACTTCTTTTAAATAGTTGGTGAAAACTTTTGAAAAAGCTTTGAATGTCTTTTACCCAGAAAATGCTCACAGGGTTCAAGTCACTGTACAGAATAGAAAAACTAAACACTTTGGACCAGAAAGATATCTCAGCATCCATTTGGCTGGATACACTCAAGTTTCAGAGCAGACTAAACTTCATGATCTTGGTGATTCTGTAATTTTCTTTATCGACCACCAGCAGCTTATCACAAGTTATCCAGTGAAATATGTTTGATGAATGACAGTTCATGGTACCCAGATGATGAATAACATTCATCTTGTGACATCATCATCAGGTTAAACTCTATAAAAGATTATGATTAAATATACCTGCAAAACAATATGTCTGTGAGACTGTTAGCAAACTGGCATTAGCATTTAGCTCAAAGCACGACCAAGTTTTTCCTCTACTATGGAAAAACATGTAATGTGGTTTAAAAATGTGCCAGATACTTATTTGTTATTTGGTTTTGCATTGACATAGTTTCAGTTGCACTCTGTAGTGTTTGAATTTAGTCATAACAACCTATTTACAGCAAATGTAGGTTTACGTGTCCTTGTCTTCAGACAACCTCGGAGAAAAACTAGCACCCAGGAACGGTTCAGGTGAGGTCGACCAGAATGTGTGCTAACAAAGGGACGGGGGCACTGCGATGACCCGATTCTCCGCAGGGTCTCACGGCTACAAACAGCCCCGCTGTCAGGCACTAATGGGAAATAATGGCTGCAGAGGCATCACAGCGGCGGGCTGGGATCGCTGGGGACTGGGCCGAAGGTATTGGGGTCACTTCTTCTGACGGCTCCTTGAGACACACAGCGCAGAGAGACAACATCTGGAGGCGAGATGTGAAAGTAGAGATGATGCCGGCCAAATGAGGTCGAATGGAAAGGTTGCGATCAGGAAAAAGTCAGTAGGGCTGATGGTGTGTCTGTGAAGTTTTTTGGGGTAAGAATGTTGTTTTTCCCTCATCATCTTCTGTCCTTGATGTGGAGGAGATATCTGCAATGTTTTCTTTTTAGAGGTCAGTAATTTTCCTAAAACTTCTATGATGGTACTTATTTAATGTTGAAAACATTAGTCTCCATAGTTGCTGAATTGTGTGTCATTGGTAAATTACATTTTTTGTGTTGTGAATGATGCATGTAAGATGGGGAGAATGCGTAATCATGACTTTGTTTTCTATATTATTAGTGTTTTAATCATAATCATAATTTATCACTCCATTTTTAATCCTATATGCTTTTTCATCACTTTAATTTTATCATATTTTCTTTGTTACTTTCATCCCTTAAAGACTTGCTCTACACTGAATAAGACTTCAGTTACATTAGCAATAAATCTAAAATTATTGACTGGAAAAGTATGAATTGACCAGCCTCTTCATGCAGAGTTAGTAGACATTTTCCACATGCTGTGAACATTGTGTTTATAAGAAATACATCTTATTGTTCATGAATCTTTGCCCAACGTCTGACTTCAAAGTGTTGCATTTCTGATAAATATATTGAGTGTTTAGGAAAGAGACATAGAAGTGTTCAGGTCATCAAAATGTTGAATGACATCGACCACAACCATCGCTCAGCTGCATGGCAAAAAAAACAAAAAAAACATCCAAAAAGCAGATTTAATGAACAGAGTGGATCAGTTTAAATGTTTTTTTTTTCAACCAGATTGTGGGTTTCCATTTGAGGACTGAAGTTTTACACAAGTTCACATAATAGAGAGTGAAGAGAAAAATGTGGAGGAAATACAAAAATGCTACAGAGGGACTCTGATTAAAAACCTTGACAGTGTTTACTATGAGATGTTTTTTTTTCTCCCAGAGAATCCTGATTGAGTGTTTCGAGTGTCTTTTAATATCAACCCAAATTATTCATTTTCCCAAAGCACAGGCTGCATTATAACCCTGCTGGATGGAAACACTCAAGTTTTGGAATGATGGACATTTGGAGAAGGTATTATCCTCTTTTCCCTTTCATGAAGGATTTTCATGTTTTTCATTGGTTGTTGTTTGGAGTTAGAAGGGCAGACTCTCATGCATTCTCATTGTGGCTGCTCCCAGAGAAGCTTTCAGGTCAATTTTCAAGCCAATTTTGAACATTTTGGATCAAACAAGTACATTTTGATGTCTCTTATAGATGGTGATAAAAGCTGAAATAAGTACGACCCTTTCCTCAACTGCAGAAAAGCTGTGAAAATTGCCTTTACTCAGGAGTCAATGATTTTTCTTTGCACTGAGCATTTGTGCCTCAATGGAGCCCACCGAGTCTGCTGCAAGTTCATATTTGCTGCATTATGAGAGTCTTTCACGGACCATAGTTGAGTGCCTTAAATTAAAGCCCAAAATTTGTGAAATTGCCCCATCAGTCCCTTCTTTTCCGCCTTTCAGACCAACGAAAGCAACTGTAATGATTTCTCTGACGCATGTCCTCAGCTCCAGCCTGCAGTTTAAAAACTTCATGCTGAGTTACTCGACGTGCAATGTGGCTATTTCTCATTCATCCCTTATCAAACCAAGGACTGCTGAGAACAAGTGAATTACTCTGTTTTGTTCCTTTCTTTATATTCAGCTATACAGCTTTGAATATCAAGATGTCATCGTTTAATAAAACCAACCAGGTGTCACATCTTGTTCCACTTCTGCTTCTCTGTAGGCAGTTCAGTACTTTTATTAAAATTTGACTCCAGCAGTCTAATGAAGTCTCTATTTACGTATATTGCTTATTTTAAATGTGGCCACAGAAACAAGAAATATGCTCCACATTAGATCTACATAAGCATCATTTTCTCAGAGACAGGGTTGTTCCATCAATTCGTGTGACGTCGATGTTGTCACTGCAACTTCCTGCTCAGCCGCCAGAGCAACATGTTGACACTGTATGTTTCTGCAAACCATGGATATGTAAGGCTATGTTATTATACCAACTTGACATTTCTGCTATGAGTGTGGAGTCCTGACAGCTGTCAAGATTGTCCAAGGCAGCGTTTCAAATTTCTTTTTGCGTGAAAGCACTGGATATTTTCAACAAGACATCGGGACATTTTACAGCCGTGTTCGTGGTGACAGAACCAGTTAAGCCCAGCAATCCTAACCCTAACAAATTGTTATGTGTGCATCTAAGCTGACCATACGCACAGGGTTTTCACAATATGGATTTTAAAATAAAATGTAAAGGAATATGAAGCTGCAACACATCTGTGGTTTGCAAAAACATACATTAGCAGCACTTATTCTGCTCACTGGGTCGCTACTTCTCTCTCCTCATAGCGTGCCGATGCTCAAAAGTAAGTAGCTTGATAGATTGCAGACACTGTTAGAAAGAAACCTCCAACATTCTCCAACAATATATATGATTTTCTGCTTTGTTTATTTATCTTGAAGATGTAGTATGTAGTTTTGGGAGGACGTTTTTATCAGAAGAGAAATATCTTCAGTGACCGATTTAACAGCTTTTAAACAGCTTGTTTATTCACTTATGAAATAAAATGAATATTTCTGACTTTGTATTATTACTTCTTTAATATTGTAAATAGTAAAAATCTACATGGTGCCCTTTTAAAGGCAAGGCTCTGTCCCTTTAGGGATTACGACGATGTGTTGAACTCACAGCCCACAGCCACTGAACCTGTTCGACAGCTAGCTCAGTAGCACTATAAGCACACAGCCCCTAACCCAAAGAACAACAGCAGTGACAGACTGTTCGTCAGCTGCTAACCAAGAGGCCAAAAGCACACAGCCCTGTAGCCAAATATAAGAGCCGCTACAGCAGCAACACAGCAGCTAACATTAGCACAAAGCACAAAGCACACAGCGCCTGTGCCAAACTAACCCAGTTATCATGCCGGGCAGCCCTTTTCGGATTGAAATATGTTCTTCACAGCTTGTCAAATAGATGTTGGGGCTTTTATTAGACTAAAGAAAACTAAGACAGTTTTTTTTTTTAATGTAGCAAACTAGCTGCTAACACATCTCCCTGCCGGCCAGAGCTAAGGAGCAGTTAGTGTCGGTGTTGTCAGAGCCACTCCTCCAAAACACATCACCACGCTCTGCCTGACGGGACGGAGTGGGTTGTTTCCAGTTGGATACTTCCAAACTGTAGCTTTGCCGTTTGTGGTTTCTCCAACCTTTCCAGCCCCAGCTTCAATGCGTGTGCTGAATAAATCTTCTTTTCTTTTCTAAACCTCTAAACATATTTTTTCAGCCATTCAAAGCCCTTCCCTTTAACATTCAATTTACCCTTTTATATGCCCATATAATTTCTTGCTCGCTCCCCTGCCGAGCAATTAGACATGCGCTGCATTAGGCAGCCGCAGATAAAAACCCAGACTCATCGTGATTTACAAAGTACATCCCCCTCATTTGCTGTGGCTTTTCTTCTGTTGCATATATATAGCATCCTGATGCCCCCAAAGACAAACTTCACACTGCAGTAGATCAGCTAACAAGATTCTGCCCTTGTTGGCGTTTCCCTGGTGGTAAAGGCTTTGTGGGCTTCACTTGGCAGGACAGTTAAATTAGATGACTCTGCCTCGTCGACGCTGCACTGCTCGACTTTGTGGCTGTTGGGTTAAAGATTGTTCCATGGCACGGACAGATTTACTGAGTGGCAGACACACTATAAATATGCAATAATGAAACTCATGAAATATTTATTGACCAGCTTCTTCCTCCATCTTTTTGCAGACAGGTGGGATGTGCCACTCTCCTGTGAAATAAGACTGGAAGTTACTGGAGGACATTACTGTAATGACTGCAAGTTACCATTCAAGCCACTATTCAAATGGAGGGTTTTAGCTCTGGTTAAATTTACATAAATCAGTCTAAGATGAGCTGTCAGAGGAAGTCCCAGGCTACAGAGCTTTATTTTAGGGCTTGCCAACATCGAGCATGGGCTCCATACTAGCTGCATGGCAAAAACATTCTGTTATGTAGGTCACGGAAGCTGGTAAATCAATTATAAAGTCTGTGCTCAATCTTCAAACACGTCTAGCACCGTAAACATGTTTACTATGATGGAGTGTGTGTTGACATCACAGACTTCGTTGCCTGCATTCAGACTGTTGCTCCAGGATTCGAGGAGGCTTCAGGGATGCCAAAGTGCAGTCAAGTCGAGACAAATCTGTGAGAGATTTGTATTCTTTTGTCTCGAGCACATTAGATTTAAAATTGGACAATGGCTATGTGGTGAAAGAGCTGTCTGGAGCTTTAATTTGGGGTTATTCACATCCACATTCCTCGCAGGACAGCGATCCTAAACATACTGACAAGCCAACAGTGAGCCAGACAGTGAAATGTTCTTGAATGGGAAACATGACCTGCATACAAGTGATCATGTGTTTCACTTCTGAGGACCAGACAGAAGGTAAAAAAAAAAGACCCTGAAGCAAATGGGAAGGGAAGATGGCTGCAGGACAGGCCTGGTAGAGCTGCAGCAAAGACGTATCTGCCAATGTCAAACAAAACTTTCAAAGGTTTACTTTTTAACCTCTAATTGTGCAGGTTCAGGTTCAAGATACACAGCAACATGCTAGCAAAGGCAGTGAAGGAGAAGCCTGCTGGCTGCTAAACATGAGCCCCTTTCACACAGGAGAAGACGCATTAACGCTGCAGCGTTGGTTTGCCAATTCTCAGCCGACGGTGATTCACACAGAGCAAAGCATCTCCGCCTTAAAGATGAACTGCTGTGTTATTCACACAGAAAGCTGGCGCTGCAGCTTTTAAAGAGGCGTGACGGTACACATCATGATGATGACATCGGTGTGTTTTCAAGGTGTTTCCAGGTGTCCCCCTGTCAATCTAAACCCGTGGACAGTGTATAATAATATGGATGCTGTTATAATGTGTTGTGATTGAGATCCTGACCCACCAAACTGGAAAGTAACAAAGTTACGTTTTTTGTTCTAAATTACACAATTACATAATCGCATCAGTAAACTGGAAGCTGTCTGACTCGCGGGGACGGAGGCTGTTTTCTGGAGGAAAGTTCACTGAAGTCTCGGTCCGGAGTGCTGACCGTCGCTGTGATTTCTTTTCATCAGAAACACTTGGTGAGTTAAAGTTTTTTGCCAGTGACAGACGCTGTTTTTCGGGCAGAAATGTGATGAAGGGTCAGGAGGACAGACAGGAGGCTACAGATTCACGGATCCTCCTTCATGTACCTTTTGTCAACATTAAGGGTTCACTGCCGCATTTACATACAGAACTTTGCTACTGCACGTAAATTATGAGGACATAATTTCAATATGATTGAATCCAATATGATGACAAACTAAAGAAAATAACCTCACTGAGTGGATGGAGGAATAACATGAATGCAGACACTTCTATACAGGATTTGTAGACTCAGTCGTATGATATGACCTTCACAGTCAGCAGGTCTCAACCCTGCTGAACACACAGTCATAAATTATTGTTATTATCATTATATGCCAAAAAGCAAGTTGTTAGTGCCTGTTCGGGAACTTACAAAGACAAAATATCTATCTAATATCCTTCAAACGCCATAAAAACTGATGTGTTGCTTTGGAAAATGACGGCAGCGATGTATAATGCCTGTATAGATGATTTGTATTTAATGAACTATGCAAAATGGGAAAATAACATTAGCTCATTCCCTGTGAAATACAGAAGTCTGACTTGAAATGCTATTAAAGTTTGATCTGAAGAAAATTTGAAAACTTTCAAAAAAAAAAAAAAAAAAGAGCTGGCTGCCCTTTCCATCATGGCAGGACTATTTGGGTTGACTCATGCAGAGAAGATGGCTGCAGATGAGACGGCTGCGAAAGCTTGGGTTTTAAGATTAAAGGAGAGTGTCCTTGTCTTATTCAGAGAGCTGAAAGAAAGCTGTCTTTTTCTCTCCACACACAGGAGACGTCCTACCACTTTAATGCTTCATTTCTCCACCGTCTACAGCCTTGGGTTCATTTCTCTGATGTTCTCATTAAGCTCCCCTGAGTGGCTGCTCTTGTATGACATTGACAATTTATGTAACGTCTTATTTCATGTCAAACTGTTCCGAGAACCTGGGAGGCCTCTCTCTGTTAGTGTCAATTAATGTACATGGCAATTGGTTGTAATGAATCACATGAATACTGTTG
Source organism: Diplodus puntazzo (assembly GCA_963678695.2). NCBI lineage: Eukaryota > Metazoa > Chordata > Actinopteri > Spariformes > Sparidae > Diplodus > Diplodus puntazzo. The sequence continues at coordinate 29,174,931 of OZ023167.1, read as the reverse complement.
AAAAGACCAAAACCAGTCGCTTGTGCAGCAATACATCAGTCCATTTTTCTTTCGGAGTGGATGTTGGATTTCCACCCGATAGGACATTATATTTACTCAAGGTTTTCATCTGCCTCTGAGCTCCGCTGACTCACCGAATGAGAAAAATCACACCCTCAAAACTCAAATGGATCCTGGCGAGGATGCATCTCATCTGCCGTAACGGCTTTGTTTTATCGTTGCGCGTCCTGCAGCTGAATGGCGCCGCAGGCAAACGCTGCCAGTGTGTGTTTGCTCATTTGGCAGCACTTTTAACACATTGAGATTTTCAGAAAGCTTTTACGCAAGGAGAAATGCCACATGGGAGCAACAGCTTGTGTAAACGAAATCTTACGCAAAGCCGCCCACCCGTAAACAGCAGACAGCCTCGTGCTCATTCATACACACACATCCCCAACACAAACACATTCACTTTGCCCTCCACCACCTACCGCGCATCACAAAACAGTAGTTTTCCACATAATAACTCCATTGCCAGGAGCTCTCTGATGCCGTCACACCTCAGGTTGAGATGTCATTAGCAGACTACTGAGCTGCTGAGATAGTGAAACCAATTAGAGCCTAAATATGCTTATTCTAAGTGCTGCATCGTATTGCCTACGATACAGCACTTAGAATTACCGTGACCTGGATGACTGAGAGCCTTCATCAATTATGCTTATCTAATGGAGAGATGGGACAAGGGGGCTCAAGCTGTGCCAACGAGGGACAGAGGGGCTCAGAAATACCAGTTTTAATGAATTCTTCCAAGTGCACAGAGATACTGAGATTATATTGTAATGTTTTGGCAGATTTGGCAGACACTGTAGATGTTGTCAGAGAGCAGAGATGTTGTTCAAAGAGCTGCAGGACAAACACTTTCTGAAATCCATTAAGGGAAGATTTTATAGCCCTGAGAAACAACCTCAGCACGAAATCGCCCTTCAATTGGCCGGAACAGACGGATCATCGGTCAGACCGCGTCCCAACTCTCACAGGACAACAGAACTGATGTCTGTATATCATGATAACACACAGATTCCACACAGTTCCATGTATGATAAGCAGGTTTTTTTTTTCAATAGCATCCAGACCACAAGGTTTGAATGCAGAGCTCCATACAAAAACATAATATACCGTGCTGATGTCTGCATCACGGTCTGTCATTTCACCTGCACAGTCAAACTTGTTTGTATCAGCAGCTACCACACCGATCCTATGTGTTTATTGCACTCTGTGTGTTTAAGTGTTTCTGATATGGCCAACACGCTCCTCTCCCTCCTTCACAGACTCGTATACTGATTTGCTTTACATTGATTTTCCTGACCGGCTCGGCTTCACTCACTCTCAGTCAGTGCGCATCCTGAGGAGTCAGTTAATGGTGCGTTACTAACTCCAGCCCAGTCATCCTTTACATGCTGCTCTCACAAGAACCCCTTCACCCTTGATATCCATTACTGTCGGACTGTATAGTAACAGCAGGCCCCGCTCATAACATATTTATGAACGCGGCCTGAGGGGGGGCTCCTGTTCTGAATGCTGATGTGATGTTCAGACGTCACATTTTTTATCACTTTTTCCACCTCTGCTTTTTTTTTTTTTGCTACAGCAGTGACAGTGTCAGATTAAAATGTCAGGCGGACCAACCTGAAGCATGAAATCTTGTACCTACACAGGCTGCAAGCTAAACGAGTCCACATGTTTCCCTAAAAAGTTGACCCCAGGAGGAGAGCATAACGCAAAATATGATGAGAATGCTAGCAGGTAGAGAAACATCCCATCGGCAAGACACTTTCTGTTTGTTTGAACCCAATTAAAAACGTACAGAGTTTTGGCTAAAATGGATTTGGAGGTTACTTTTTGTTAGTTCCTCTGGTGCAGCTGCAGAAAATGTCACATTTGACCTTCTAGAAACTTTGATTCTCTCTGTACCAGAGAGTTGTTGGCAGTGTTTGGCGGTTTTGAGTTTTTGCCTTGACCCTGTTGATCCAGGACTATATTCAGTCTAATCTATTCATTTTATAGCAGCAACTGCTCAAACTATTTGATTGCAACAATATTCTGGTGTCAAAATGAAAAACAAAAACATTATTTTCCTAATCATTTTTTATAAAAAGTTTGAAGGGTCACTGGACACCTCAGGTGTATAAGAGAGTTATATTTTCTATTCTCAGTATGCTGGATAAAAATTAAAGCGTGTGATGTTGTCCTGTCCTGTTTGACCTCATGTTGGATCACTGTCACTATGAATGAATATGAAAAAATGCAAAAGTTTATTTATTTTACTTAACATGCTGTTGCAGCACATGGATGTCTTGTCAAATGTAGCGCAGCCCTTTTTCTTCATGCTGGAAGGTTTTGATGACAGTAACTACAGGAATGAACATGTACCTGAGGCTGCTGGTCCTGAACACATTGTTTTTGAAATTGAGGCAGAACTGAAGCATAAGAACGATAATGCTGGCTTAGATGACAAGAGCTCTAATGGGACACCAGAGATGTCATCCAAGGATCTGTCCCAGGAGATGTTAATACTGATTAGGGCACCTATAATAAAGAAGTTTTACTGGCTTCATTTCCCTGAAGTGAGAAGATTCCACAAGTCAAGTGAGGTCAAACCAATTTTAATTTATCATAGGGCCCAACAACACAAATCCCACTGCCTTGGAGGGGTTTAGAATCTGTCTTTAGATGCTTGGCTCAAGTAAGGAAGAAACTCCTCAAACTAAAAAAATGAAAATAAAAAAAAAACCTTGAGAAAGAGCCACAGTGGAGATATTCCCTCTCCCTAGACAGACATATATGCAGTAGATGTCACAATAAATTGCAGCATGTACAGAAAGAGCCTAGATCAAACCAACCTTGCGATTAGTGGCCAACCTGCGCTACCACCTGAGGGACGGTCACAACCGTACACTTTTTTTCTTGCAGTTTTTGTGGCCATGGCTCGAGAAAATGAAAGATAGGCCATGACTTCCAAAAGCTGATGTAAGATAGGTGGAGGAGCTCGGAGTAGAACCAAGAGGAGCCATCTGAGGTTGTTCAGGTATCTGATTAGGATGCCCCCCGGGCGCCTTTCTTTGGAGGAGACCCCAGGGCAGACTCAGAAGTCGCCTGAGGGATTACATATCTCATCTGGCCTGAAAATGCCTCAGGATGCCTCAGGAGGAGCAGGAAAGAGGGACATCTACTTACTAAGCCTGCTGCCCAAGCAACCCAACCCTGGATAAGCAGAAGGGGGATAGAAAGATGGATGGATGGAAACTGTATTTGCTGTTTACTTCCTGGTAGAACATTTCTATGAGGAAAACATGTTTTTGTTTTCAGAAAAGAGAACAAGGCAACATCTGTTTTTTTTTTTTTTTTTGCATTTGGGTCCCTATTTGTGTGCAACCATAAGAAAGGCAGACAGATGAAAACAGAAAGCAAGCTGTAGTGAAAAAAAGGTGTAAACCAAAGTCCAAATAATACAAAATCTAAAGTCCAAGCACAAAAATCTGACAACAAAAGGCATCACAAACAGAAGGAGCAGGCAGGGGCAAATCCCAGAATAAAGAAGTCTAAAAAAAAATACAAAAACTAAATAAAGAACAAACCAAAGAAGCACTCGAGAGCACAGGAGATACAGGCCTGACGTGGAGATTCGGAACAGACTGACAGAAAGTTAGAGAAAAATAGCGACTCAAGTAGACAGGGATTAATTAACAAATAAAACACAGGTGAACAGGAAGAAAAAGCAGGAAAAGAACAGAGGGGGAGGTGAAAAGCAAAACATGACGCATGAGGAGAGAAGACAACAATAAAACAGGAAAAAACTAAACCAAAACCTCAAAACATGACACAGTCACCGAAGCTACAGAGTTGTCATCACATAAAGAACCCCAAACACAAAACACATTGTGCTCCTGTCTTTCCCTGACAAAAACACAAACGCTATATGAGTCTCAAATATATTTGATGGCAGCATGTGTTCCATTACTCCCTCCTCCGCCCTTCTGCTTGTTTTGACATCCCCCTCAGTTTGGACAGGCCCTCAAATCACAGCCATCTCAGTCAGGGTGAAACGCCTCAGCTATGGAATATTCACTTACGCCTTATGCACATCATAAGGAGCTGAAAATGGAAGGGATTCCACTCCTCACAGCACTTTGATTGCATTGCAGTTCTTTCTTATTGTTTGATCAAAGGAGAATTCACACCCTTTGACTAAATTAGACATTTTTTTTTTTTATCTATAACCCAAGTCTTTTGATGTGAAAATGGTCATTTTCGAAAGTTATGGACACAAAATGCCCTTTGAGAAGTCTACCTCTTCTTTCAAAGGTAAGACAAGTGCTCTCAAGGAAACCAGGGATAGTGTATAATTTTGTAGTCGCACATCTGACTAGAAAACATGTTGAGCTTCTGCCAGATGAATAGAAAAATATCATTCCATGGTCAAAACTCTGCAGTGGGGCAGCAGTCAAGATGGGTTCACAAAGTCCACTGAATGTTGAATCCATTGTGGTATTGTGAATTTTTAAACCATAAAGGAAGAACTAAAAAGCTAGTTTTATAAGTAGGAGGCTAGTGGTACAATCTTGGAACATGGAATCCAGTTCACACAATGCGTCCAGGTAGGTAAATTGAATTGGACAGTGTTAGAAAAGTTCACTTTCTACATAAACTAGTTCAAAGTTCAGATCACACATTTTGAAATTAACTAGTTCAGTTCATAGTTCATAGTTATTTTTTTTTCAATATGTTGCTGCGAGCTATTATTTTTCAAAATTATTGCCACAGCCCAAAGACCTTGAAAGGCTCGCCGGTTGCCGTATCAGGTTTGCTGTTGTTGATGTACAGAGTTGCTTCTTGAAACCTGGCGGGCAAAGTTTACACAAAAAGGTCAGATTTTTCCCACCTGGATCATCACTGACCTTTTCATAAAATTCTTTTAAGTGATCATACAAAGATGCCGTATTAATGGTGTAGGCAGAGTAGGGCTGATTATTGTTAAGAACCTCACTATTCGATTCGATTTCCATTAGATTCAATATTGATATAAAAGCTTCAATATTGATTCAGTAATAAGTAGTAATAAACAAATGATTCATTAGAGTACCTGTTGATAATTCTGAAATTCAAAAAACTAATCTTAAATTATAAATCTTTCCTCTAGGAAGTTCTAGTTTTAAATGTAAACAAAGACACATGTTGTGTTTAACTATAAAATAGTACAATCATAGTTAAGCTGAGAAAGTGCCATTGTTTCTGGGACTGCATGGTACATTTTTGTCTGACATAAACGTAGACATAACCGCGGTCCCTCCGCCCTCCGGCTACACGCGAGGGGGTAAAGCGTTGACACTGAACTAGTGTTGTGTTGGTCGCGAACGTGTCGTTCAAAAGAACGAATCGTTTGAGTGAACGAAGTGAACGGAATCACTTGAGGAACTGATTTGTTCCTTTCTCAGTTCAGTTGAGCTCAGCAGCGAGCATGCCGGCCGGGAGTGGAACTGCCGAACGTGATTCTCAGCAGGACGTGAACGTGAATCACGTTTGCGAACGTGATTCACGTCCTCAGCAGGTCGTTCGCGAACGTGATTCACGTCCTCAGCAGGTCGTTCGCGAACGACTGATTCACTCATGATTCGCGTCGCTGAGGGCGTGAATCTCGTTCACCTACTGTGCTGAAAGAGGCGCTGTGTCACTCACTCACTCACTCAGGACAGAGGAGTAGGAGAGGAGAGAGATTCACCTTCAGTAATCATACTGCTAAAACTAGCGATGTGTTGCTAACATCAGTAGCATCATGTTAAGTGATTTTACACAGTAAAACAGTAAAAGTTACTCACGTTCACGTCAATCACGTTCGCGAACGTGATTCACGTCCTCAGCATGTCGTTCGCGAACGTGATTCACGTCCTCAGCATGTCGTTCGCGAACATGATTCACGTCCTCAGCAGGTCATTCGCGAATGTGATTCACGTCCTCAGCAGGTCATTCGCGAATGTGATTCACGTCCTCAGCATGTTGTTCGCGAACGTGATTCACGTCCTCCGCGTGTCGTTCGCGAACGACTGATTCACTCATGATTCGCGTCGCCGAGGACGTGAATCTCGTTCACGTACTGTGCTGAAAATGGCGCTGTGTCACTCACTCACTCACTCAGGTCAGAGGAGGTGATTCTCATTCAGTAACAGTACTGCTAAAACTAGCACTGTGTTGCTAACATCAGTGTAGCATCATGTTAAGTGATTTTACTGCACAGTAACAGTCACTGACGTTCGCGAACGTGATTCACGTCCTCAGCAGGTCGTTCGCGAACGTGATTCACGTCCTCAGCATGTCGTTCGCGAATGTGATTCACGTCCTCCGCATGTCGTTCGCGAACGACTGATTCACTCATGATTCGCGTCGCCGAGGACGTGAATCTCGTTCACGTACTGTGCTGAAAATGGCGCTGTGTCACTCACTCACTCACTCAGGGCAGAGGAGGTGATTCTCGTTCAGTAACTGTACTGCTAAATTAGCGCTGTGTTGTTAATATCCGTGTAGCATCATGTTAAGTGATTTTGCTGTGCACAGAGGACACTTTCACCGTGTAATAATGTTAGTGCATGTATACCACTCAAAGCAGCGCTGCGTCTCCCGCGAATGATTGTGTACTATAGTCAGTGAACGCACCGTCCCTCAGTAAGTGAACGTGAACCTCAGGGCTGAATCATGAACTGAATGACGGATCGTTTGGCTGTTTATCAGTTCAGGGAGTTGGAGAGCACTGAACGATTCGGTGAACGAAACTTTTGAACGAATCATTTTAATGAACTGATTCTAGAGATTCAGTACAGTAAAAAGAACTGCCGTTCCCATCACTACACTGAACCCCCCTCTCTCCCTGGAGGAGAGTGCTACCCGCGGGCGCAAGGTGCAGCGGCCAGGGTGAGACTGGCTGCACTGGGAGTTTACAGTCTTCAAAAGAGTGGTGCGTCAGACATTGGCTACCCGCCTCTGCAGCTCCGACGGTGTTTCTGCGGCGCATCACCCTCTGACCCTCAAGAGTGGGACAGTGTGTGGTCGGGGGTGCTGCTTGCCTGAATCAATTCAGAGGATCTTCTGAATCGATATTGAATTGGGAAAAAAATATATTGCAATGCATTGATGAATTGATAATTTTACCCACCTCTAAGGCAGAATCTGAGGTAGTGCTGCTGCCTTTATTTGTTTTTGCCTCCATGCTTCGCATTTTGATGATGCATGCAGGTGGCTGGTGTTGCCAGATTGGGTGATTTTCCGCTACATATTAAGACCTGCTTACAGTGTGTTTTAGCCGGTTTTCGTCTGAAAGGCTCTATAGGAATCTGGCACTCTCTTGAACAAAGTAAAACTTTGTGAGAGCGGCATTCACAAGTGCTAGAATAAACGTGTTCACAATAACGTTCATCAGGCAGAATACAGTGCGTTCAGTTCACGGTCAACCAAAATATGTACAAGTTCATGAACGATCGTTCACTGAACACGTTCAGGCACAACACTGGAACTGGACCAGTAGTAAACCACTGAACCTAACCTTCTTTGAGTACATTGATCCCAAGAGGAGCCAAAGAGTGACAGCTGACATCAAAAAAAGCTCCAATATGTGTCAGTTCTCTTGAACTCAGTTAACACCTTCTCTCTGTGATGATGATGTGATTTTTGAAGACACAGAGGGTCTTCTGCTGCATGAATCGACTTAGTGAGCACACGGGAGAACAGTTTGGATTGAGATTTCCGTCCTTGCTGTAATGGCAGGACTGATCGTTGTTCACCGGCTGATCATAACAAATGAGAAGGTCCTGAACCCCAATGAGGCAGGTGGTGAGTTGGACTGCACTCTAGGACATTTCTAGAAGTTTTATCCCTGTGGCAAGGTAGTTAGGTCATCTGATGGGAAGGACAGGTAGAGCTGGGTATCATCAGCATAGCAATGGAGGCACTGTATATTGAGAAGAGAAGGGTTCCAAGTACAGTTCTGAGAGGTTCCCCAGTGGAAATGCAGTGAGGCTTGGAAACCTCTTCTTGCTTTACCACTTTGAACAACTGTCCATTGAGTTAGGATTCAAAGCTAGCGGAGATGGCGAGTTAGGATTGGATGAATGTGTCTTTCATAAGTCTGTGTCACAGGCAGCTGAAAAGTCCAACAAGAGGAGAACCTTTCTTAAATCCAGATGGAAACCAGAGACTTGGGTAAAAGCAGTGAGAACTTTTTATAGGAGAGGCAGCAGCAGCACCAACCCATCGTTCTTAACTTGACAGGGGTTAATTAACATGTTTAATTAGTTGTGTGTGGCTTGTGGAACCCTACATTCACTGAGGAGCATTTGCACAAAGAATGCTCACAGATTTTAAGGTACAGTAGTGCGTTTTGGCTTTAAATTGAAGTACCCCATGCTGTCACTTTTTCCAAGTTAAGCTCAATATCAGTCAAATAGAGACATGAAGTTGAGAATAACTATCAGCAGAACTGAAATGACATCTGGAGGATTTCAGGCACTTCAGCACTGAGCAGCACCTGCAGGAAGACATATGGCCTGCTAGCTTTTGTTTACTTCAGCGCCATATGTTCAGAGAAGTGCACGCAGCTCTGAGTATTCATATCACACACGGATGCCCATGTGTGCATTCACACTGTCAACCTTCCTTGATGAGCAAACACACAAATACATCTGCTGCTAACACAATCACATGCATCGGCTCACGTGTTTTATGACATTTGAGAAAGCAAAAGGAGGACAGTTGTGTTTTCATCACCCAAATCAACAGGAGAGTAGAGCGAAGCAGGATGAACACACGGTGGTAAGAGCAGTGATGGATGGCAGAGAGTGCAGCGCGAGAAGGAGGCTCCAGAGATTGAGACGACAAGGCTGCAGGTTTTTCCATCACTGTTTTTTTTTTCCCTCCAGATGCTGCCTGACAGACAACCTCAGCCGTGTACAGAGACGCAATTTCGTCATTAATTAAACATTAACCATCTCAGCTCCTGATATGACACAAAGTCTTGGAAGTTTCTCATGACACATTCCAGTGTTTGTGATGTGCACCAGTGCCACAATGTCGCTTCAGGAAATGGAGTGCAGCTTTCAAGGCTTTCACAGATCAATTTGATTTCTGCGAACAGTTTCAGATGAAATTCGGGATATGGAAGCGCAGGAATTCATTCATCACTGACAGAGCTCAAGACCTGGAAAACGTCTAAAAATTATAGGGTCAACAGCTTTGTCAGGGGAGAAGAAAAACAGCGAGGGAAAACCTGCAGCCTTGTCATCTTCAGCTCTGGAGCCTCTTTGCCTCTATCTGCTCTCTGCAATCCATCACAGCTCTTTGTGCCATGTGTTCATCTGGCTTTGTTTTCCTCCCCTGTTGTTTTGGGTTTTGATGATGAAAACACAACTGTCCTCCTTATGCTTTTTCCAGTGTCGCGTTTGTATTTATTTGTGTGTTACTGATTCATCATCCAACAGCCATGAGATTTATCTGCATATTTCCAATGTTTATCACTTTCTTTCTTGCAAATGTCGACGAGATTGCAGCCCAGTCTCCAGCATAAAATGTTAGCTGTTGCCGTTTCTGCAAACCACTGATATGTTCACATGTGTAAGTGTCATCAGCTACTTACCATATTGACATTTATACAAAACGTGTCATATCACATTCGGCTTTCATGTTTATTACCTAAGAGATCTGCAGGGGATGGTGGGGGAGTTTCAGATGACAAGGCTTGCAAGCCAGTGACCATTGCTTTCAGTCTGCCTTTCAACATTTGTACAAGTGACACCAAATTTTGTTTTTTAAGGAGACCTCAGGACAATTTCCAGCTGTGTTTGCGGCAACCAGACAGGCATTTTAAGCTAAAACATTCCTTACCCTAACCAAGTGCCTAAATCTTAACAGAGTGTAAGTACAGGAGTGTGACAAGAGGGAAAAAAATGAAAATTGTACATAGAGAAACGAAGTTGCAAAATAAAGAAATGTGAGGTTTGAACTTTTTTGCAGAAATATAATTTCCCAACATTTATTCTGCAATTGGGTTGGTTAAAAATCAGCCATACGAGGTTTTAGTTACATTTAAAAACTCTTGCAATGCCAGTGATCAATCAGAACACTGGGACCCATCAACTGTGACCCTTGTGTGACCGGACTGTTTATAAATCATGTCGTATTGTCTGAACAGTGCTGGTATTATCCAACCCAGCTGCCAGAATAAATGTAGTATGCAATGCATGTATAGTTCTGCAAACCTGACAAAACTTTACATTCTTTCAAGGTTTCATTTTCGTTTTGGTCTGGTTAGGTTTAGGCACAAAAACTTGGCTAGGGTCAGAAAAAGATCACGTAATAGCTGAAAATACCTCTCAAAAATGTCCTTACTGCTCATTGAAAATATCTTGTAGTTTCACTTGTTGAAATGGCATCTCAAGCAGTGGTCTGTGGGTGGCAGAGGAGCTATAACACCACCATACATGTCATGTGAACATGAAATGACAGGAATGTGAAATGCAAACATTTTATTGCAGCAACTGGGCTCTTTCACAATGACCCCATATGACACTGGAGGAAAAAAAAGTGCTATATAATACACTCATTTCTGTTCTGTTGAGTCTCTGGGAAGTTTAGATAAAAACAAAACAGAGAAACTAAGCACAGAGAACAGGAGGGAGATGCCCAGAGCTGCTCTGGGACTATAAATGGAATGACTCCGTCCTGCTTTGCTAAACCTTGAAACCTTTTTAGTATAATTGCTGGGGATTGCTAATGAATTCCCTCCTGCACAGAACCACAAACAAAACCACAGTTTGTAAGATATACTCTCACCTCTGAGCAATGGTAGATGTTGATAATACCCACCAGCAACCTCACAGTACATTTAAAGAAATTCTATGTGCATTTAATCATATCCGTAACAGCCAGCGAATGTACACAAGGTGTATTGAGTTGGTGGGTGACCAACTCTCTCTGACTTTTGGACTCTTTGTCCTGTGATTACATTTGATTGATCCAGGCTGCATTATTTATTTAGCATATCCAGATTGTATCCAGATTCCTTTTCAGTCTGGGCCACAGAAAACACCCAGATGAAATGTGATTTTCACATATCTGAACCAAACCACATCTGAAGGTGGTTGGAAATTCAATTTAAATCAGATTTATATTTAGCAGATGCTTTCCAAAGCAAATTACAATAATTCACACATCCATTCATACACTGATGGAGGTGGCTGCCATGGAAGGTGCTGACCAGCACATCAGGAGCAGTTTAGGGTTCAGTATCTTGACCAAGGACACTTTGACATCTGAAACGTGGGTATTTTAAACGATTATTAAATATTTTGATTGTTTTGTTTGTAAAATATGAAGAAAAACAAAAACCTGCTGACAGCTTCAGTAAATATTTGGCATTTTTGTGTCATAAAGGATTGAATTGATGAATTTTCTGTCATTATTTCCTCAGAAATTAACAAAAAGCACCAAAAGTTAATGGGTTCCATTCTGGGCTGAGACCCATCCTCTATCCAATTTGAGTGGAAACTTTAATTTGGTTCCTTAGTATTGTGCGATCCTGATGACAAACCAACCAACCAACCAACCAACCAACCAACCAACCAACCAACCAAGCACCAACAAAAGGACAAAGGTGGAAACATAACTTCCTTTGCAGACATAATGAGTCTAGGTAAAATGTTTGGGCCACACGATCAACATGGGTTGACTATTCACATACTTGTTATTGTTGAAGCAAGACAAATATAATTCATGAAGTTTATTCTTAACACACTCCAGACTGTGAAGGACAGTACTTATCCCCTGTGGGCTTCATTGTCTTTTATCATCCAACTTGTCTGTTGTATTATTAACATCATTGGCATAATTATTATTTTTATTATTTTGTTAATTTAGCAGTTGCTATGAGTACTCAGGCCTCTCTCTGTCTACAGAGAAAACAATTATTATTCAAGGATACAAATGACTTGAGGAAACAATTATTAGATATTTAGTACACTAACTAGTACTTCAAGGGAATGATTGGTTATTTAATGACATATATTACCATTGCCAAAAAAGTTCTCCCAATCACTTAAATCCACTACAATTGGTCTAAGAAGTTTCAACAGAGTTGATCGAACACCTAATTGACCATTTTAAACAAAATAACATTGTTCAGGAGATTTTGTTGTCTTTTGTGCTTTCATCGGATGGTGACTGCTTGTGTGACCTTTTTTGCTTGCAAACTTAATTTCCTCCACTGGGGAAATTAGGATTCCTGGCTGGTGTCCAGGCTTTAGGCTGTTGGATGACTGTTAGCTAGACTGAGGTCAGGAGGCTGAAAGCCGAGAAACTGGAGGTGAAGGTCAAGCAGACCAACAACCTCATATCAGAAAACTGATGTGTCAGACCTGAGGGTCTAGTGCGGTGATTCAGGTCAGTTCAGGTCAGATCCAGATCTCATCAATGTGCGCAGAGAGGGAACGTTTGTCCCGTAGAGGTCAGGACTGAAAAGGTGGGTTTTTTCTAATTGGTGGTGAAGTGCAGAGCAGAGTGCTGCGACTTATAATAAAACATGTCAGATTCAATCATTGCAGCTCCACTGCAACAGGGGGACACTTTGTTTTACTTGACTGCTTGTGATTGATCTCCCTCTCCCTCGTTCCTCCAATCCTCTCTTTCACAGAAGAGAGGGGGAGGGGAGTGGGGGAGAAGGCAGTCAGCTGCAGCGAAGCGTGCTGTATCAAACTTGGATTCATGACAAGAGAACATCAAACTTTCAAGTTATGAACTGAAATCTAAATTCCCATTTAAAAGGTTTTCCTTTTGGACACTCAACGTTCTTGAACATAGAAACAAATGGAGTCTTCTGGAAAATCCGTAGCTGTTCATCTTAATATTAGCCCATCAATAGTGGCACATAAAACTACTGACTTATAGTACTAGTATTTAGGAATTAGTAGCATCTGGCAGCAAGGTCGCAGATTTCAAACACTTGAGTACATCTCACCTCATTTTCTTTCCAAGTATGTAGAATGTACTGTGGCCACAAAAAACTGAACCAGCCCCCTTTGACCACAAATTCCTGCTTACGTGATGGAGAGATTGTTACAACTCTTTTGTTTGGATGCTAAATGTGAAGCTAGAGCAAGCCAGATGGTTAGCTTAGTGTAGCATTAAACTGGAAACAGCTAGTCTGACTCTATTCAAACCCACTTGTTTCTAGCTGGGTTTTTTGTCTTGTGCTGTAGATTAAATTTTATGAACAGTTTGTGAGCTTGTCTGCATTTCCTAAAATTTACAATAGAGAATACTTCCTTTATTTTTCGCTGAACTAGGACTACAGGACTACAATGAAAACAGTAACACAAATGAATCCAGCCCACGGACCAGGATAAACGTTGGCAGTGTACATTTCTGCAAACTACAAAGATGTTGAAGCTGTGTTTCTTTAGGATGAATATGAATAGGATAATATTATATTGTGACTGCAGCTAATGGTCTGGTTAGGCCAGAAAAAGGGTTAGGAAAAGATCATTAAAAGGGAAACTATGTAGTTTTGGGGAAGAAATTCAAGGAAAATAAGGTCACCAGAACGCCGTTTGAAGCGAAAGGTGGCAGGGTCCGCCACATATAAACAAGGTAAAACAGTATGAAATTGTCTTGTCCTTTAAGGTCAGTTTGTTTCTTCATTTTAGTATCATAAAAAAAAGAGATTGTTGATTTAGCTCGTCAATAAAGATCTTTCTCTTTTGACAGAAATTTCAGATTCAAGGCAAAATATATTGAAATTTTCTCTGGACTCTTTTCTTCTCCATTCTATGGCTCCCACAAGGCTCCACTTTCGAGAGGGAGATGCATAAATTAACGGACACATTTGGAAATACTACCCATATGTTGTAATGTATTCAGAGATGGAAGGAATGAAACCACCTCCAGAATGAACAGAAAGCATGGTATTGGTGAGTCTGTGTGCTCTATAATCTTCCTCTCCAGTAAAATGAGATGGAGCTGTTTTGTGCCGTTGGAGAACACCATCATGTAGAACAGCTGCTTTGGGCTCCGGCTGATCAAATTATTACCTGCCTGATCCGACCCGCCTGCTGCTTCACAAGAAACCTGAAATAAACAAACCCCAGGAAAACAGCGTCTACGCCCACAGCTCCAACACGCGCTTCACATTCATGTCCTTCGAAAGAACAACTCACAGTCCTGGGATGAGATTACAACCAGCCAAATGACAATGAAAGTTGTGTTTGGTGGAACTTATAAGTTACTAACAAAGTGTCCTTTGCTCTGTTCAAATGCTTACAGAGTGACTGCTATTAGCAAGGTAATTACATTTTCAAAAACATGTAATATACTGTATAGTGTATATAAATATAATGACTCTAAATCAAAGTTCCTTGCAGCTGTTTTAAATATCATTATCTATTCTGAAAGTTTTTAAGTATGAAGTCACTGGATTTTTTTGACGCAGGAAATGGCGCCTTTTGCTGGCATTTGCGCAGAAACATAACCAAAGCATAGGCACAGTGTTCATCGCCAACATTTATTTTGGCAACCCCCAGAAAAAAAAAGAGGTTGAATATAAATACTGGAGTCAGAGTTGCAGCAAAAAGAAACCTGCCATTTATTAAACAAACCATGAACAACCAGTGACCAACCATAATTAATGCAAACAAGTAAACAAAAGACAGATGGACAACAAGGAAGTGACGCCACACAGAGCAGCATGCAGAGAGCGATTGGAATTGGACACAAACCCTCAACCCTGACAAATCATTAAAAGAAACAGAAATAAAGCCCTGAAATGAGGACCACCAGACCTATCGGGAAAAAAAAACAAAAACAACAACTACAGTTAAACAACAGTCAGACTCTAGACCAACTGCTGCTGCCAAGCTGAAAGGTGGAAAGAGGAGAAAGCCAAGCTTCCTGCCCTCTCTTTATTGGTTTACCCTCAATCAGACCAGACCAGTTACACCTGAGGAGACAACACAAGACATCCTGAGCCAACAACAGGCACAGCAGAACCAGAAGGTTTAACAGCTGATTGCAGTTCTGACAAAAGCAGTGGCGACTGTGTGCTCTCAAAGTCTAACTTCTGAGGTCTTATTTTGGTTTGGCTGCTGTCGTGATTATGAATGGAATAATCAGAATGTTAATGCAATTACAGGTTCAACACTTTGCCTGTTTAGGATATTATTCACTCCTACGTCCTAAAGAAAAGGAAGACAGATCGCTGCACCTTGTAGTTTGAAAACTAGTTTAAAGTTCAGCGATTCAGCCGATGCTGTATGTTAAAGGGTTTTTTCCCTTCCAGCAGTGACGCTGATTACACTGAGGTGAGCAGTGAGGCTAGCTGCCGATACAACTCATTTAATGGCATGCTCCATGCTTTCACGGTCCCATTTAGATGATTGATTCGGGGCATCTCAACCAGCTCAGCTATGCATTAGTGATGAACGGCGCTGTGATTTAATGTTCTCTTGTGGAGGCGCTTGGCAATCAGCTAATTTTGTAAACAACACAACACCTGTATTATAGTGGTGTTTCCATCAAGGGGAAAGAACAATGAACGTCACACTAAATATGATTTCAGCGAGGAAATATTACCGTGATGGGTAAAATATTGTCTGTAAATAAATAACTATATCAAGTTTGTTGTTGTTGTTGTTGGCATCAGTCTGGCCTTGTTGAGATATGCTCCTTTTTTTCAGTACCATTTAATTTATGGCATACGACATGTTGTTACTGCAGCACACAAAAAATGCTGTGACAGAAAATATCTTTAATAAAAGTACCTCTGGCTGCATGCTCAAAGAAGCAGAAGTGGAAGTCTCTCAGTAGAGTGCATACCTCCACCAAGGCCCAACAGCTTCCTCTAATTCAGTCAAGCCTAATCAAAGTTGATAGCACAGTATTACTCTACATTTTAAACCATCCATAACTGCTTAACCATAATTTAAGATCACCAGGTCTGCATCAAATTGTATTCACCAACGACCAACCGACTCACCAACAACCACCTTTCTTTCTTTCTTTCTTTCTTTCTTTCTTTCTTTCTTTCTTTCTTTCTGATCTGTTTCAAATGATATGAAGGGTTTGTTGCTGAGGACCCAGTGATGTGCAGTGCCAGTTGGTGCAATTTGTACAAACAACAGTTTCAGTAATCAGAAAAAAATACCCCTCTCTGTGCTGCAGCAGGGGAGGGGCTGAGGTCTTAACTGGGGATCTTCGTGCAGCTGAGGCGGTCCGGACTGCCAAAAGTATTGGGCCTTTTTTATACACATGTAGTGGCTCGGCCTGACTCGGTTTGACTCCAAACAACAGGGCTAAACGCTTGAAGGTCTTGCTTGAATGACACGCTAACATTCAGTAGTGGTTAAAGAAGCGGCTGTGAAAACTCTTGTCTGCACTTTTGTCCAAAATCATCAAAACAAAGCTCTGCTAATTTTGTGATAAACATATTTCGTATAAAACCTTCACAATAAAAGTCCTTCAGTATGTAGTCATTATAACAGCTTTTGGAAAGAAGCAGCAAAATTAGGAAACTTCTTTACACCAGCAGCGACTTCTGAAACAGCTGAGAGTGAACGTGAGTTAGCAGCTACGAGCCAGGCTGCGCTGGTTATCTGCAGCGAGGCGTCAGCTAATTTCAGTGTTTAACGTTTTGAAAAGCTTCTGCAATCAGTGTGGAGTGTGAAGTAGTTTGAATCAGCAGTTCTCAAGAAAGCTGCCATGACCGATACCAGAAGCCAAGCAGCTGAACAGGCACATTTGGAACGAGCTCTACACTAGTTCCTTCAAAAGGAGAGGTGGAAAAAAAAGTCCTTGTTTCTCTGTCTCAGCAGAGGCAGGTGGATAAAACCCTAGAACAGAAATTCAGATGAAACTTGAGATACTGGTACCAGAGGTGAAAACTTAACACAGTCTTCAACATTAGGTTCACTCATTCAACAAATACCCTGCTGTACAAAACGCCATGATGCTGCCTTATCACTGTGGTACACCTTTTGCTTTAGCACCTCCTCCCTCCTCACCCTTTTGACTTCAAATCAATCAGGTATTCCCGACCATATTCCTGAGGCGCTAATAAAATGATTAGCATTATGCTGATCCTGTAATACCTGAGCAGGTACAACATTATCGGCTGAGATCAGTGATCCTCGCAAGAAGAAGACAGGCAGCAAGGTCATTATCAAAGTTATGAACCAAATTTATTGCTGGTAATTAATGCGACTTTTCAAGCGATCTTTGGCAAGAACACACAAGGGCTCAATCTATTATCCCGGGCCATTTGGGGAATATATCAGCATATTAAGTGGTTGACATTATAATTTATTATCAACACTGATTAGCGCCTGCATCTCACAATACATTTGGAAGTCATGAGAGACGTCATTAAACTACAATTTGAATAAGTTAATAAGGAGGCGAGGAAAAAAAATGTACAAGGGAGGATGCAACATTAACGTCGACCTCTCCCAACAAATTAACTCTTATTTCCCCTGAAAGCCTCATTTGTCAAGTTCAAACTGTCTGTCTAATCTGTAGATTAAGGTATGACCCTTGAGCACTAATACACTTACTAGAAACCTCTTGTGAATAATTTGGTTTGATGCTCAGGCTAAAAATGACTCTGTGAGCTAAACTGCACGTTCGAACAACACCTCCTGAGGGTTGTGGTATTTCGGCCCACTTGGAGAGATGAAGCAAACTCAGAGACGCCGATGACTTAAGCCTGGTTTATGCTTCTGCGTCGCGGCGACGGCGTAGCTACGTCGTCGACCCTACGCCGTCATTGAGCATTCGAAGTTCTGCGTCGAGGGAACGCGTTGTTCTGCAATTCACTGCCAATTCACCGGTGTGGCTGTGTCTTTGTTTGGTTTCGGGGGGTTCATATCGGATTCCTTGGTTTTCTTCCGGTCAGACAGTAAACAATGGCAACTGAGATGGAGCGGTTGTTTTTGGAGATGGAGCTCGTGGATATTGAACAACAAATGCTGTTATTACAAATGTTGAAGCTCAGGCGACGCAGAAAACATTCGTGGAGGTGGTCTGTCCGACCAATCACAGTCCTTGCCGTTCGTGTCTCGACGCGTCGACGTGACGCGTAGTCAGGATTTTTTGGAGGCGCACGTCAGGCTACGGCATAGGGTCCGCATAGGGGTCTGCGTCGACGACGTAGCTAAGCCGTCACTGCGACGCAGAAGCATAAATCAGGCTTTACGTTGAAGTAGTTTATAAAACATGATCATGGAGGAAGCTATCTTACAATCCCATTTCTTATTTTATTTTTTGATGCAGAATTCGATACTTGAACTTGAGTATTGGTCAGTACAAATACTGATCCAGGATCCAGGTGTTAAGAAGTAAAAAGACCAACACCAGATGCAGTATTTCCTGATACTAGCGATGTATGTTTGAAAGGGACTGTTGTTATAAATACACAGAAATTGGCACCTGTATAATTTTTGTGTCCATTAATCTGTCTCCATTACCTTGACATATATTTATATTCTGGTGCTGGAACATGATGGCCGCATGCTTTATCCTTCTTGAAAAGCTCTCACTGGCTCGACTGTTTCTTCAACTGAGGAATCAATAATCACAACATCAGACCTATGTTGAGTGCTGTATGTAGCCTATAGATAGATAGTCTGTTTATTATAATCAATGAAAAACTCAGAGATGCCCGACTCAGAGGTCTGAAACCAGGCTGAACTAATACTTCAGCTGGCTGGTTAAATCATTTCATCCCTCAGATTTTCAGGAGCTAAGAATAACAGCAGATGTTTGGCCTGATAATATTGCTTTATGGTCCCCACTGTTTTCTATGTGTAGTGATCTCTGCTGGAAGATTTCAAAACCTTGCCAAAATAAAAGGAAAGTACTAGAGTCTACAACCCCCTTTTTTAATGCATCAATGAGCTGAAGTGCTGATTCAGTAAACAAGGATTTCATGCACTAACAGCTGTTTTTAGCGAGTTTTAGTAATCATCAGAGAGGTCCCCCCACTACACTCTTATTAATGTTCAATGACACACAGATAATCACGGACAAAATTAGCAATATCTTCTTTAAAAACTGAGTGCTTTTAAATGACAGCTGTGTTAGAGATCATGGCCTTTGGGTGCTCTGTGGTTAAATGAGATGGATAGGCTGAATTGTACATCAGAGCCTTGATGAGCACAGACGGAAGCAGCCGCAGTGAACAGTCATCCAGAACAAGAGCGAGCGGCAGAAGTAAACACATGGTGAGCAAGACAACCACAGAGGAGATAATAGACGGAAGAGATTTGCTTTAGAGCTGCATTGAGAAAACAAATGGACCGTCAGAGTCTGCATGGCTGAGGAGCCTGTTTACACAATTTGCTTATGCACGGCTAATGTAATAACTCACAGAAAATATTCAGCTTATATCAACACCGTCGTTCCTCACACGTGCAGAGTCCGCTGAGATTTTAAGCTCTTTGCGATGACAAATGGTCCCCGCTTTAAAACTGTACAGAATCAATAACTTGCGCGACAGCAGCTAATTTTGCTTCTTTTTCATCTAGATTATCAACCGGTTCGCCATCTGCGTTTCATTAGGCTCCGCGCAGCCACTTTGCAATATGTAAAAAAGATGAAAGAAAGTTAAATCAACACGTGGTCATGTGATGTGTGGAATAGAAAGCAGCTGTTTTTTTTTTTTTTTTTTTTTGTTACACAGCCCTTTGTTCACAGAGGCGTGGTAATTGATTAGATTTGCCTGGCAGCGTGGGGCTGAAACAAAGCTGCGAGTTGCCTGGGGACACGCTGCGCTTTCTATCATCAGTCAGTGATAAACATGCAGATATGCTTTAATCTGAACTACAGCAACGAGTCAAATCCACAGAACTTCGTGGAAAGTGTAACAAAAAGTTTCAGGTTCTGTATATGTTGTCTACGCTATAGTGACAAAGCAGTTCTCAGGCTCCCTCCAACGATGGTGGTGCAGAGCGAATTAAAAAGGAAAAATCTCAGCTTTGGAAAAAATGACTCCCCTACAGAAATCACATATGGAGTCCTGTTTTTAGCACCTCTTGCTCGTATGGTCCGAGCCACTATAATCACAGCTCACATCTCTGCCAAATTCCACTCCTGCTCTTTTCGCTCTCTTCCCCCGCACGAAGCGTCTGTCTGTCTCCCTGGAAGCAGCTTCATCACAAGCTCCAGCTTCCTCCGAATCCGTTGTGATGGAGCACTTTATCGTCCCACACACACTAATGGAGGAAGGAGAGAAAGAGATAGATGGGGACCAATTAGCATCCCTGTGCCGGGCTTAAACCCCAGAGAGTCTCAGGTCGTCGCGGGGTTTTTCATTATGCAGAAGATCTTTTCATGCAACTTGCTTCAAGAAAAGTTCCTCAAAGAAAAAATTCCCAAACTGTTATTTTTCTACATTTTCAGGAGGAGATAAACTTCACCTGTCAGTCGGTGCCATGAGCCTGCACAGGCTTAACATTTGGTGGGATATTTAAGGATTTAATCCCGTATTAACAAGTTTTATTATTATGTCAGTCATACACACTTAATTATTCTGTCTTACATGACACTGAAGAGCCACTTAAGCTGAGGAAGTTTCCATCAAGTACTTGCACAACCGCGTTTCAAAGAAAACAAGCGAACCACTGTGATTTGTAATTACTATGGTTAATTTGCGTTCGGCAGGTGCCAGCTATGGCATTTTGGAAGACAATGACACAGATAATATGTTGTCATTTAGTTTGGAAGCAGCTGTTGCCAGAGGAAAATATTTGACATTTTCACAGTTTTGCAAATGAAACAAAAAAAAGAAAAATTCCGGTTGGATGAAGATGGGTTGACTGTCACATCAGGAAGTGTGCGGAGTCGGCTGCCAAGTCAGACACCACTGTTCAAGACGGTGTTTCAACATTTGTAAGAGTGAAACCACTGGTAACTTTTAACGAGGACATCTTGCAGCCGTGTTTGAGGCCACAACACCGGTGACGACATGAAATTGAACCTTAAGACGTGTTAAGCTGCAACATATGGAAATGTAAAATAAAGTTGCCAACATTTATTAACCTGACTGGGTTAATGGCAGTAATGAACACATTCTCCATATGAAATATACAATGTCAGCATACAGTATCAACTTATCATCATCTTAAATCAGATCAGGGTGCATGTTTTTTGCATGAATAACCACGGTTTAAAACCAAACTGAAATCTAACACATGAGGTCAGATTTCAGCCTCCGTCAGTATTAAAGTTCAGTTAGAAACAGACTTCTCTCAGCAGACAGAAAAATAATCACAACTGTACATGAAATTGGTACTGAACCTGTTGAACTCTCTGCTGCCTAACTGCACACAAAAAAACTGACATATTGCATCTGCAACAAGATCTGACATCCATCAGAAAAAATAACAGCACACCGCTTGTAAACACAGCTCCTGAAAGCATTTCATTATCCTCTGATTTTCTTTTGAGCTGTGAAAAAGACAAGAGCTGAATTAATCAAAAACAGCATTGGTGCTAAAAATGGAACATGACTGACGCACATGTGCATATAGTGAGACAGGACGTAACCTTCACAACAAACTAAACAGAAATCTGAAGATGGGAATGAAAAGCTCCCTGCTGCAGTTCCAGCAGATGTTTCTCCCTTTTTACTTTTTAGGAGTCTTCACTTCCTCAGTTAATTTTCTACCCATCCCTCTTCAAATCCACTCGTTCGCTCCTTTCTCTCATCTTTGTCTCGTTCTCCTTCTGACTTCCTCCTCGTCTCTCTTTATCGCCAACTGTACAGAACTTGCAAGTCCTTTTCCCCTTTACACAATATTATAAAACTGATTTTACAAATTCTGACCAGAAAAAAAGCTGGAAATATATTTCTGCAAACCAAGGATCGCTTAAATTCACATTTCTTTATGCAGCACTTTTACATTTCTTCAGCTTCAATCATCAATTATTTGTTATGGCGGTGTCGTGCATATGCTCTGGTTAGGTTCAGTCACAAAACCAACGTGGTTAGTTTTAAGAACAGATCGTGTTTTTGCTTAAAATACCTGGTGAAGTCCCTACAAATACAGCTGGAAATGTGCCAGTGTCTCATTAAGAAATAACCTGTGCTTTCAGGCTTACAATGTTGAAACATTGTCTTGAACAGTGGTCTCTGGCTTGGCGGCACTTCTCATCACAACCTGAGGTCAAGCACACAACTTTAAATGTATCGTCGTCAACATTGTATTCGTGACTGCGCTGCTTGATATATCATTGGGTGAATTTGATACTATAAATACTGCATCAAACATGTGATTAAAACTTGATGAAAAACAAGCAAAAGCACTGAGAACACCAAATGTAAATATGCTGTAAATCCAAAACAATGAACTAAAACAGGCTCAAAGAATGAAGAGCTGCAGAATTGATGATTTTCTACTTGTCCGCCACTGTGAGCTACAATTCTTTGTTGCATGTGTATTTAGTCGAGTCCACCTTAACATAAACACAATCTTTTATGTTTACCGACTTCAATTTGTAGAAAATCAGCGTAGTGGTGATTATAAATGTTGGCATCATGTTTCAAGGAACCCCAGATAGATCACAGATGCCATGTATACTGACATTTGTACTATTATCACATACAGATGAGGTGATGCAAAGGATGGTCAGACAGCCAGAGACCACTGTTCAAGACAGTGTTTCAACATTTGTAAGTGTTTAAATCACTGGATATGTTTAAGGGGACATTGTACAGTCTTGTTTGTGGTGGCAAAACCAGGTATTTTAAACCAAAACATCATCTGACCAAGTGGTTTTTGTTCTGAAACCTAATCAGACTATAAGCACAAGATAAAATAGAAAAAAATTCAACCTGAAGAAACAGAAAGTTGCAACATAAAGATAAAGTCTGGACATGTTATTCTGTCAACATTTATTCTGGCGACTGGGTTGAGAACAAAGACAACAAATAAACTAAAGAGCACTAGCGGATATCTAAAATTCATCACTGCGTCCTGACTTTTCCTAATGTTTATCTTTGAAAACAGGTTTCTCTGAAACAGTCACAACTCTGCTGGAAGTCGCTTCCACGCATGATGATGAGGACTTCAAAGAAAAGCTTTTCTCGTTGGGACTCTCCGTCACGTTGAAGCCTTTTCCCGACTTGACAACAACTCAATTATTTCTATATGTATGCAGACCGGAAGGTGACTGTGAAGGTCAGACTGTATTTCCACGCTGCAGATGACTTCTTCTCTCGCCTCTCAGCCTCATTCTGCTGTTAAAAGAGTCGTGTATACACATTTTGGAGGTGGACGGAACATTGAGGATGTTCTATAAGCCGACTCTTTCGCCTGTCGACTCTGCTGATTGTATTTTTTCCTGCCAGTGAACGTACATCCACGCTGCGCTGAGCATCGGTGAACCCGAGGCCTCCTTCCTCCCACTCTCTAACCAACCCTTTGCTGTTGAGCATGATGCATGGTGGATGAGCTCGAGCGCCCTCGATTTCTCTTCTTTTCCACCCCCAGTCCTCCTCTTTTTTTTCTCCTCCCTCTCTGCCCCCAACGTCCCCCCTCTCCATCTGTTAGTCAGATGAAAAATTGGAGAAACATTGTTCTCACCATTTCCCATAACCCAAAATAGACCTGGCCTACTAAAATGGCCCCGTCTTCACCTTCCCATTGGGACTGAGCCAA
Source organism: Diplodus puntazzo (assembly GCA_963678695.2). NCBI lineage: Eukaryota > Metazoa > Chordata > Actinopteri > Spariformes > Sparidae > Diplodus > Diplodus puntazzo. Next base: position 29,151,214 of record OZ023167.1, on the reverse strand, counting down.
GAATATCTCCTTGGAAAAAAATGTAAATCTCCTTTTCTCAAGTTTTATTTCAAAATCAAATGACTTTTACCAACTTGAGTGTGTTGAACATGTCGCAGTCACTTCATGCTGTATCAGTAGGCATACTGTAAAAACACCATTTACATTTTATTAAAGCCAACATCAGCAAACCATACAAACAAAACTCATCAAGAATCCCCCTGACACAAATAATGAACTAAACAAAAAATATGTTTGTATCAACATTTGCACACAACATTTATTACTGATCATAAACTACAGCACATAATCATTTTAAAGTTGCATTTGACTGTGACAAATGATCTGACTTTCACAGTCTTCAAATTCAATTTCCACGAGAAGAACAACAACAACAACTGAACAAGATAGATCAGCATTATGCCTCACTTAAGATTTTTTTTTAAAATTGCGCAGCCATTCTGAGCGCAGATAACCAAGCACTGAACCTGAGCAGAAGGAAAATGAATGAATAAACCATTCCATTATGTATTAGAGTATTAACAACATTAAATTGCACATGTTCTGCTTGGTTTCATACTGCTGAGGATCAGGTGTCTCTCAGTAGAGGCACTAGTTCAGGACTTTTCATCCGTTGTCCTTCTATACTATAGGAAACTCGTACCTTTATTATTTCATCCTCTGACTTTGATTCCTTCTTGCTAGTTTTGATGGTTGCACGTGTAAACACAGGCATCGAAGCATTTCCCCCCTTCAAATCTCTTCAAGTATCAAACAAGTTTTTAAAAAGCGTGCAGTTCGCTCCATAATCACAGCTGTCATTTTTTTTTAAACACACAAGCGAAACTTCTTCTGAAACATATATGTACTCAAGTTTAACTCATCGGATCATGTCCGTCATATTTCATCCCACTGAGGAGATTCACCTCACGATTTTGTCCAGTGAAGATATTCAGTGCCATTTCAGGAAGTAGTGAGCTGCATTTGAAAAATTAACTTCCATCAGCATCAACTTTTATGCTGCTGTACGTCAGGTAAAGATTGTGCTCTGGCCTAAAATACCTGGTTCTTCTATCGGGTTTTGTGTGAAGTGTGTCTAAATTTGGCACTATTCAAACAGCTTGTTATTTATTCTCAAACAGTAGAAATCAGTGGCACCCAGCATCCGTATAAAACATCAACTTCAAACCAACATGTTAAATCTAACACGCTTAATTTCAAATTTCTTTCGGAAAAAACTTCCAGAAATGGTTTCATAGATACTCTTGAAAGTCAGAACGAGGAGGCGAAAATTGCCTCTTAGAAGTTAATTCTTCACTCTGGCAGACGCACACAGGCATGCTCACTCTGGCATACACTCATACATATTCACCACCTGCAGTCCTTGCATAGAAGCGGTGGACCTAATCTGTGCCACATACTGTTGGGTGTAACACGGCATGAAAGATGCATGCACGACATTTTGGAGAGAGGTTACACCCCACGAGGGAATGACTTTCATTCTGTCTCGTTCGGATTGGCCCGTTGTTCTTTTTCAAAAGTAGTGGATTTTTCCCGGTGGTCCTGCAGAGTCTGAATGTGAATTCAAAGTCGCTGAGTCTGTCCAGAGCCGAGCCTTGTACATGTTTTAAAAGACTTGCGTTCTGTCGGCTGAGCTCGGATGGGTTATTACTGTAGCGGGAAGGTTATTTTGTGGTTTCTAACTAGGTTTTGCTGAGTAATGAAGGTCAGTCCTTATCTTCTCTGAGTCCAGGCGTGCAGTTTTGTCTCTGAACTGTAAATGGGAAAGGCTGTGAAATTAGGATCACCCTGTGGGTCCGTAATGACGTGCTGTAATGTTAAAATGAATTGAGTGCTTCTCCCGGGGACCTAAATCTGTTTGCCGGCTGAATTTAATCCATTGTTTATTTCAAATAGAATATTTATAAGGGAGTCAAAGTATATTTCTGTGCTAATGTCAACAGCTTAGAGAGAGGAAGCTCACATTCAAACTGTCTTTAGCTCTTTTTTTGCACCACTCTTCAATTAAAATGGACTCTTGTCTGTAAAAATGAATCATGGGATCTCTCACAGCACCCGGGCCTGTTTTACAAATGCAAATTACAATCGATGCCGATGTCAGGTTTCACAAATTGAAGATACATTTTCATATCCTGCATGGGTTTTGCATTTTCATGCATCGGTTGCAAGGACTTGATGTCATTGGTTTTTGATTTGTGAAATGTTTTAAAATGAACAAGCGCAGAATGATTTCACGTTCCAAATCACAGCTTGCGTGTCGTACATTTGGTGCGATGAGCTCCTGGTTTCCAACCGATTTGGCTCTTGCCCCTGAAATAAGAAGCAATGTTGACTCGCGGCACCTTTCTCACAGATAACAGATCGATGAGGTGCGAGCAGTTCAACCAAAGAGTGATGTTGCTATCTCAGGTTGTTCCATCTGGAAAGTTTCGAGAGGCCTGAAAAGGTCACACCATCTGATTTGTTACGATGAAAAAGGGAAGATAGGAGAAGAAACAGAAAAGTCATCATTTATCATTGACTCTTTGGGTGTTTCGTGACTCACAGGTTAATTTTTTTTTTCTCCTGTACACTTTGGATTATCTTTGGAAGACATAAGACTATTAGAAATACTAATGAGCACAGGAGAGGCTGGAACATCTGGAAACCTACTACGACCCAGACACTAATGGCCTACAACTGTACAGTCCCAAAGTGTAGAGTTTAGGGTTGAGAATCAGAAATCTACTATCTTACAAATAGGAGCTTATAATGAGAAGGTCTTGTGAATAGCTCTGGTTAGCGAGAAGAATAAATAGAAAACTTACGTCCAATAAGTTCAGCTCAACACAACGTTGGAGGACAGTGAGGACATCCTGATGAATATACATAATTTTATTTCCAATGTTAAAACGTGCATTAAAGCTGTGGAGATTTTTTTTTTTCTTTTTGCAAAATTATGACAGCCGAAATCATTGGAAAAATTCTCTTAGAAACATCAAAATTTTACATAAATCTGCATTAAAGAAACAAAAACAAAACAAAACCAACAACAGAAACAGAAGGTTATTCTCCAGCTTCCAAACCAGATGAACAATCTTCTGATGCACGGTGACTTTCTGCTGAGATGACTTTTATAATATCTGTTGTGAATGTTGCTGTAAAAACACCAAACCTCCACGATTCGATACCAGGGGAACTTTGATGCATGTCCTACTCTTCTCTCTCCACACATTTTCTGCCCGTGTCTCTGCTGCTGCTGTTGAATGGAAGCACAACTGCCCAAAACAAATTTACAGTGCACTATAAAGTCATTTGGGATTCAGACACACACTCCACTGATGCTTACATTCTGGTGGCCAGCTGGAAGCATCCACTGAAGTGTGATTCACAGCATGTGCTGCCTTTTTCATGTGTGAGTCATACAAAATGTATAAAACATGTAAAATACATTCAAAACCTCATGCCTCAGATCTGCCCCGGGACTGGCTTTATAATGATAGCAGAAATTCGAAGTGCAAACTCTCAGAGAAACACACGCTGAAACAGGCGTATACTAGTAGGTTATTTTGGATCCACCAATCGGAGATGAGGCACAGGAGGAAATGAGTAAACAAACGCTCAGCGTCGGTTAAATGAACCTTTTTACGTATCAGCAGGAGAATAGCAGCCACTTAAATCCTGCAATCTGGTGAGTCTGGAAAGATGTGTCCATTCCATTACGACAAAGACCAACAGAGAAGCCCGCCCACTCATACATCTCTTTATGATGGGCCAATTAAAGTAATGCTTTCCGGCGTAATGTGCAGCCCTTGCTATATTGCAAAAATGAAACAATAAAACAAGAATAATGTTTTGTCGTCACAGACAAACAAATCTTTTACTTGGCTCTAACACGTTGATGCTCAGCCAAGTGCTCGTTGATTGCCAGCCAATCTGTAGCTTGAAGGCCAACATAATAACATTTAACAAAAACAGAATCTCCTAACAATTAAAGACTAGTACCGACAAAATGTTTTAATGAATAATACATCCTTGGACGGATGTCGCCATCTGTTCTGCAACAGTCCCCAATTTTTCCTGAAAGAACTTCAGCTGAGCTTTCACTTGATCCTCAGACCGGATTTGGAAAGCCAAGACTGACCGTCTTTCAGATGCAGTTAAGTTTCGCCAATTTATGTCTTTCATTGTGCTGTATAAGGAGCTCATGTATAACCATTTGGAAGTAGATATGTAGGACTCAAACAATGTAACCATAAATGCCCGTACACTTTCATACAAAGTGTTAAAAGTAAACATACCACGGTACGTAGGATTGAAGTGGGGATGGAATTTGGATTCAGCCTACCTTTAAAGAAAGAGAGAGAGAGAGAGAGAGAGTTTCTGTTTTGTCAAATACCGACAAAATTAAGGGAAAGTGGATGTGAATTAGTGTTTACTGGAAGAAAGTGGGAGACGAGCTGACAGCCAAACTTTAAACTCAAGGGTCCTTCGAGATCAGGACAAGTATTACCAAAATAATGATGCAGGCTTTTCTGTAGAGCACAATGTTTGAATAAGTGACAAACCAGAAATATGTTTAAGAACTCGACTCCAAATGGGAATTGAGTCTCCTGGAGCTTCAGACCACTTTGTATAATTGCAGCCTGTAACAAAAAAAAATAAAAAATAAGCCTGGAACCATTTGAGATGTTGTAGGTCATAAAAAAACGGCTTTAACTTTCAATAAAAAATATGCCTTGAAAGACTAATGCGACATAAATCTATGAAATAAAAATGGGTGGAACAGAAATTGCGGTTCACAGCAACTCTCTCCTTTTAATATCATCCAAACATGCTGTGACCTTTCTGTTCGTCATCCACGTCGATCACCTCCCGGCTCTCTGTAGGAGACAAAGAAGTGGTCAACGAGATATAAAGCCATTATATACACTTACATCCCATTGTCCTCACAAGACAGAGAATGTAAAGAAACACCGCAGAGAGCTCCATGGGGATCAGAGTATGGGCGCTATACAGTGAGCAGTATCCATAGCAACAACCATATTCATCATGTACCCATCAGTAGGCGACTAATGACCAGTATGTAGCTTGTGAAGGAAAAATACAACCAAGCGAAAAGAATACAGTTTAGAAAGCCTGTACAGCGATCCATATATCCATGTGTATAAACATTTTCCCTAGAGGCGATCCTTAATCGATGTTGTCTTAGTAACATATCAGTGAGAGCGAAAGTAGATGCTTTCAGTAATTTCATACTTGACTATTACGCCAGGGTAAAAGCAAAAGTTTTGCCCTAAGTTTTAAAGATGAGTCTCTGTTTAAGTTTGTGTCGCCCGGAGCGTTTCCCATCCGTGCACAAATTCAGATGTTTACTGTCGGAAAAAAAAAATCACAGTAAGAAGATTTCCTGCCATCACTGAGTTTTGAGCTTTACCATTGTTACAATCATATGAACCTGAGTGACTGACATGGAGTTCCACCCCACACTGTGATGTGCAGTGCTGCCTGGTTCAAGTTATCAGGACCTCCCTGCTGGGTTTTGTTTGACCTGTGTTATGCAGGACATCCTCCACCTGGAGACACGCTGTTAAATGTTATGCACAAACCGGGAATATAAGATGGATAAATTGCCTAGTTAGCAAACATTACTCCCACTCTAACAACTGGCTAAGAGCTGCAGAAGATGGATGCAGCATGCTTCAAGTTTACTGTATGTCTTCACACCTGTCCACTTGTTTGCTGGTTGGTTGGTTTGTCAGCAGGATTACATCAAATCTACAAGACGGATTTCCACAGAACTTGGATGGAGGATGGATCCCGACCCAGATTAGATCCAATTAACTTGATCCGGATCAAGGTGAGAATCAAGGACTTTCATTTCACCTCCTTTAAGAATGTATTATCCAACATTTTCGTTAACTTCTCAGGGAATGATGCATGGATGGCCTTGGCGGAGGTACGTGCTCTACTGACTGCTCTACAAGTTTGAATGCATTCTCAACCCTGTGTAAAATGTGTTCTTATTTTACCTTGCTGGTGTCTATTGCCTGGACATCTTGATGTTCCACCGGCTTGTTTGTTGCTGCCAGCAGCAGCGTGTAGCTGTGCAGTTTAAAGGGCCACTTTTGCAAGCTGGGCCCCCCCAAAGCTGGTTTATTGCAGTTGCGCCCCCCCTCCTCGTCCTCCTCCTTCTCTTCCTCCACCTTCTCTTCCCCCCCCAGGAAGAGGGAGAAAAAAAGTCCAGAATTGCCACAGGCCCTGTTTTTGTGAATGAAATATCTGGTGGCGGGCGGTAAGGTAACGCTGAGTGGCCTTGATGCCCGTCAGTCATGATGAGTCGCGTCTCGTCACCTCTCCGCTGTGTCTGCAGACAGAGAAACGTCTAGCGGCTGATTCTCCCGAGTTTTCCTCTGCATACGACAGAAAGTTTGAATTTCAAGTCATACTTTTTATTTTTTTGCTGCACCGGAGCCATGGCGATCATCAATGTGATACTGACTGATGTGCAGTGTCAGTGGTCACGTCTTCTTCCTTGATTAAAAAAATAAATATATAAATTAGACTCGGCATTTATTTGGAACCAGTGGTTATTTATCAAAATATACACCTGCACCCAGCGTTCAACGGGGACCCTGCGGTTAATTAAAATCCGGCTGTAATTTGGTAAAATACGTTACATTTACGCCCTGCTCTGTAAGCAGGGTGGGAACGGCGGCAGCCATGCGCATCCGCGACTCATTTGCAGCCTGGACGCGGAGTGCTGTGTGTCTCCTCTCTGCTCTGACTGCAGGCTGGACTGCTGCGCGAGGCTACTGAGAGACTGACTGCCTGTGAGTGCTTGTGGACGGGGGAAGTATTCACGGCAGCATCCGCTGCTCGTTGAGCACAGTGACTGCAGAGTGTCAGAGTCTCCAAACAATACAAAAGTCTCCAATAACACCAGTAAAAGTCGCTAGATTTGTCGCTAGTCGCTTTTGACAAAAAAGTCACCAGAGGGATGATTTGTTTGTGTGTTATAATATTCCAACCAGGGTTCTAATTAACTTTTCTGATTACCAGCCAATTTGGCTGGTAACTTTCTAAAGTTACCAGCCAATCAGAATTTCCACTAGCCAAATTTTTTCCAGTGAAAAACATGACAACATTTTTCGTGGTCAAACATTTTTTTTTTTCCCAAATTCCATTTTTTCTGTTTTAATTTTTGGGAATTCCGTTTTTTCTGTTATAATTTTTGTGAATCCCGATTTTTTTTTTTTTACCTTTTATCCTTATTATACTACCAAAAACTGTGTTTTTAATGTAAATGACTAAAATGTACACAAAATAAATAGAAATTACCTTCAATTAATTGAGGTGACAAACAAATTTCCTCAATACTGTACCGTACAATAAAGTGCATCAAAAACATTTTGACTTCATCATGTCTTCATACAGTAGTATATTTTGTGTTTTTATGGGTTTCATTTGGGTTTCATTGAATAAAAACATGGTCAGCTCTCAGGCAGATGCAGGACATGTTTGCATACCAAAATTGTTCTGAAAATTTAAGTTGTAAATATTAAAAAAATTAGCAAAGATGACCAACAAAATTAGAAATTATCCTCGTAACGTTATGTCAACTTAGCACACTAACCAGCCAGCAGTGAAAACACCAGCCCTCCCACTGTCCTCTGGGCTCTCAGCCCAGGCAGAGTCAGCTAAGAGGGCTGTGGCTAACGGGGCTAACTAGCTAACAGCAGCTACTGTTAGCAGTCACTCTGGTATTATATGCCGATAATATGAATCGGACAGGTGGCTAACTCTCACGCATTACACTTTTAATTATGATTTCTCAGGTCTGCTTCTTCGCAAAACAACAGTTCACCTGACACATAAAAGTCATTCAGGAACTGCTCGGCTCTGTACTGAGGGGTAAATGTCGAGTTTCTCTGTTTTTTCGCCGATGAGGACGGAGCCGTGCGTAGCCGCTTCGCCATGCTTACAATGTTTTGACGGGGGAGCTCGCGCTGGTTGGTTGCACTGCCTGCGCGCAGCCAATGGGCGTCTTATACGTCATTACGTAGCATCACGACAGTGTTCATAGGAAATGTAGTCAGTACTGCCCAGGGCGCGAGAACAGTAGAGCAGCTAGTTATTAACACCCGCCAAAATGATTTTTAACCCGCATTTGGCGGGTTGGCGGGTGTTAATCTAGAACCCTGATTCCAACCACTTGCATTTCGACATGAGGGGAATTTTCGTGTTTTTTTTTTTTTTTCAGATTTATTTTTCCTCCCATCCTGTAGCCTACTCGCGCCCCACCGGTTGAGAACCACTGATTTGGGGGATCTACTGGTGGAATAAAATCTGTGGAATTATGTTTTCATTAGTGTATAATCATCTGAAGCTAAGAATCTGAATAGGAATGAGCCTTTTTATATCTACAGAGGGAATGCATCCTCTTCTATGTTTCTACGGCAGCCCAGAACAGACAAAGCTAGCACTGGTCCTGTGCATTTGTCACCACATGAACATGTTAGCTTAGCCAGTGAACGTAAGCTATTGCATAATATACTCTTTCAAAGATTTATTTAAATACTTCAATGTAGATGGTTACAGTTACTGGTTGCATTTTAAACAGCGTCCAACTCTTACTCAGAGTGAGCACATCTTGGACAGAGAACAGCCAATAAACACACTCAAAGTATTTTCTTGGAGATGTTTTTTTTTTTTTTTTTTCACAGCTTATTCACATATATTATGCTATCAAAATCAATTTGACGTTGTTGCTTTGAGTGTTCTACATGATACAGTTTTTAATGTATCAAATACACATTTGCATAAGTCCGGGACTCTGGAGGGAAGCTTGTTATTTGCAGCCTCCATGTCAATGCATAATTATATACTCACAATGCAGTTTTGCTGATGCAACACCGACCCAATCGCTGTCTGTCTATTACCTCTCCACTTTCACTTATTTCTGCCTTCAGTGGTTGAAGGTTTGCGATTCGTCTCTCTGCTCTCAGAGCCCCTCTGGCTCCCAGTTATCAGTCATTTATTCTCTAATCTCTCCGTCCAGGAGCAGCCTTGGTCTGGCTCCATATGGCAGAGAGCTGAGGTGGGCAGCTGGCCTTTTATCACAGCGCACAAACCGACCAGGTCACACACACATCAGAAAACACACACACACACTCACACACACACACACATGCAGCAGCACCTGCACTCCTGCATGCCCTAGCCAGATTACACACTGCGTGACTAACACACACGTGCAGTATAAAATGGATGCTAACATGCACTGGAACAAAGACACAGGTTGTACAGTACAAACACAAGCAGAGGTTTACACACAAAGAGTCAGAAAACTGGCACAAAGCGTGGGGGAAGGGAGACACATGTACACACAGGAAAACAGGTATAAACACACACTGCAGTACAAGTCAGATAGTGACAGATTCTGTTGTACAGTATCGACAGAAATGAAAAGGGAGCACAAAAAAATCTGACTGTAATCAAGATTTAAATCAATATGGGAAACCAAAGTGCGAAAGAGTGTGTATTTTCATAAGTCACTTCACATTTCTGTGCAGCTCTGTCTCTCTCTCCCTCCATCAAAGGTTCAATTTTTTTGCGTTTTACTGAAGGGGGTACAGCTGTTGGAAGTCGAGTGCTGTCTGTGATTTGCCCCCTCTGTCATTCTGAGCAGCTACATGTTGTTCATTCAAAGTGATGAAGTGCTCTTCATGTCTCAGGTAGAAATCACTCCCTTCGTCAGTCCTGCAGTTTGTTGTCAATCCATTGTGAGACACATATTGGCCATTGTATCATGTTGAGACCGTCTTCCCCGACAGGATGAAGCTCATGTTGTTTATGAGCCTTAAAATGAGCTGTTTTTATAATACATGTGTCATGGCCAAGAAAGCTGGCTGTGTTTAGTTGTCTTGTCAATGTTGTCTTATGGTTTCCTGTTTTATTTTGAAATTAAACTCTCCTCTCCTTTCAAGTAACTTGCCCTTCCCCTCGTGTTTTCCCGCCAGTCAGATTGTCTTCCCCGCCCTGATTGTTTCCACCTGTTCCCCATTACCATGTGTATATATGGTCTGCGTCTCCCTTTGTCTGTGCCAGTTCATCTTGTCTTGTATGCCAGAGAACCAGCTCTGTGCCGTCATCTCATCTCGTCTAGAATTGCCAGCGTTTGTTCCACGTCCTTGTCTTGTCAGGTTTTGTGCTTTTCTTTGACGCTTTGTCAAGCTCTTGTTTTTGTTAGAAGGTTTTCCCTCATTTGAGTGTTTTTTTGTTTATTAGCTGAAGTAGCATTTATTCCTCCTTGTGAGTGATTTTCAGTTGCACTTTTATGATAAAAGGTTGTTTATTTTTCACTTTGTCTCCTGAGTCGTGCATTTCAAGTCCTAGTTCAGTTGTCACAACATGTCAAATCAGTTAAATTTACATGAATATGAGCAAACTTTCCCATGAGGAGGAGGGAAGGGTCGGTGTGGTGTGGCAGGAGAGACGGCTGCTAAGCAGAAGACCGCTGTTTAACATTTGTCAGCGTGAAACCATTGGATACAGGACTGGGACGTTGTCCAGCTATGTTAGTGGCAATGAAAGCAGATATTTTTAGGTTATCTGGGAAATTGGCACCAAATAAACTGATATTTCTAAAGGACAATATTTCTTACAATTGTAAAAAGACAATTTCACTTTAATCCCTTGCAAACCTTTCCACTGCTCCACTTTTGGTTTATTTTACATTTCCAAACTTCAATTCCACTTAATAGTTTTTATGAAAAATTGCACTCACAATAAGCTGAAAGCAATCATGAACTGATCATCTGTTGAGCACAACAACTCATTATCTTGCTTATTTTATAATTGTGACATTCACTGACTTATATCTTGAATATCTGAAGTGCTGTCTTTACATCCGTTCCGTTTTCTTTTTCCACTTATTCGTGAGGGTTGCGGGATGTTGCTGCTTTTTTTTTTTTTTTTTTTCCCCCCCCAAGGGGTTGCGGGGCTTACTGGGGCCAAATCCGGTTTACTTGATGGGCGTAGGCCAGGGTACACCCTGAATGAGTTGCCAGCTCATTGCAGGACCCTTACTGATGGCAGTGGCTGCCTCACAAGGTGCCAACTGCACATCAGGAGCAACTTTGGGGTTCAGTATCTTGCTCAAGGATACTTCGACAAAATTCACATTGGGGAGACGTTCCTATGTTTCCAATGTGCCCCCAGTATTCGGGTTACAGGTTTAGACCTGAACACAATAGGAGGGTTAATGTGTGTTAACAGAATATTGAACAGGGGAACAAAGGACTCACACACTCCCGCTGCAGGCTGACAAGAATATTTCCTCTCAGGCATCAACTTGTATTTAGAATCAATCTGCAGGTGAATCCGGTCCGGTCGTGTCACTCTGACTGCTTCGTGTAATGAATGGGACAGAAGCTGAATCATCCAGCAGTCTAATGTATTATCAATTACTTGATTTCTGCCCGCTCTCGGTCAGATGCATTGATACAGTGTGGGCCGACAGTGAATGCTCCGTTGTCCGGGCTGCCAATGGAGCTCAGCTAGAGGCCAAACTGGCGTCACTAATCTATGTAATGTATGTGGCGAGTGAGGACACGAGACACACTGTGTAAGGGCAGCTCATTAATCAGCTGCAATAATCTACTGTATCATCAATACGTTGACTGCTGACTGGCCAGAGCCAAATCTATTGATACAGCAGCGCATTTCTCCTCTAATGTGTAATGAATGGCATCGCGTGTGTGTGTGTGTGTGTGTGTGTTTGTGTGTGTGTGTGTGTGGGAAGTAGCATAGTGCATTAGAGCCTCATTTGTAACACTGTTCGGGATTTATGCATAAGCTGATCATGAGACCTTTCCCTGCTGCAGGCCTTAAAGTGGGTTAAGCTTGTTTAAATCTACAATAATTGATGTTTTGGGCCAATCTGGGTCTCAGGGCCTGAATAAAAATCCCAAAGAGACGTGTACACTGACAACTGCAGACACCACGGACATGTAGTATTTCTGTTTACAGTCTACTTGGAAGATGGGGTCCAACAAACTGGAGCCTGTATGTTCACCACCCAATGACGAGATTTCGATTTTCCTGCTTTTTAAACATCCCAGGCACCGGGATAAAATGTAAGCAGTTAATGTCTGTGTTCACCATCGATATGTCCGCACCACCACATATATTTAAAGTGAAACTCTCGCCAAAAAGCAACCGAGGCTTTATTTGTGAATGTATATGAGTCAAACCTTTGTGTAAATGCGTAATTACGTCGGAAGAGGCACTTGTAAGATATACCATCGTTTTGTTTTTGGGAAAGCTAATTTTCAATGGGGTGCAGGGGCACTCTTACGCTAGCATCAAAATTGCTATTTTTAAAACAAAAAGATAGCCGTCGTAATTATGCTTTTACACGAAGCTTTGACTCATATACATTCACAAATAAAGCCTTAGTTGCTTTTTGGCGAGAGTTTCACTTTAAGGTCATTTCTGGAGAATTTTAAGCCGTGTTTTTCAGATGTTATTAACAAGATCACTGGAAATTTCTAGATATGTTTGTGGAAACCAAAACAGGAATTTTAAGGCAAATCATATTTTTTTTCTTAACCCTTACCAAGTAGGTTTGTTAACTAAACCAAACCAGAGCGTAAACAGAAACAGAAATTCAGATTCAGAATACTTTGTTATTATTATTAGTAAGTTGGACTTTTGTGAACCAGGGTTTTGGTGATTTAGCTGTTATAAAGTTGTTCAGGTAATTCTCAAATTATTGGACATTCAACAAGCATAAAACAGCTTTCATTTGGAGTTCTGTTTCTGCCACAGATCTAAGATTTAATCTTCTTACACATAACTTTGGTCTTCAGCGACTTTTGGCAAAGTCTGAGGTGGAAAGACAGCGAAGTATTTTATTTCTAAAGGACGTGCCCTTTTCCGAACAGTTTCTAGAGTCACACATTGGAAATCAGAAAATATTAATATGTGTAGCTTTAAAGAAGTGAGACAAGTTAATCTGAGGTAGTTTGTCTGATGTAAGAAAAGAGATCGCTCCATTTTCCGTCATTAATAATCTTTTTTTTTTACTTTGTCTCTGAAATCAGCTCTTTTAGAAAGATACCAAATACAAAAACAGCAAACACTGAGATGTTTTTTTCTCTTTTTCAAACACAGCAACACAAACTTTAACGAAGAGATTATCATTTTTCAAAGCACCGTTTTCCCTCAAATGTCACTGCGCAGTTGGCAGCACTGAAGCGAGTAACTGCCTTTTGAATTATTTGTGCAAGGAGACTCATTGTATGTCCATCTTTCACCAACATACTCGATTACCATTCACATCAGAGGTAAATACAGAAGATCACAAATACCGTGAATGTGTTTTCCCCCGATAACATCTCTTGAAGCTCTCAGGATTCCTGCGCCTGCAGCATCACATGCATAAACTATCATTTCAGCCTGTTCTCCGCTCGCAGCATGAAAGCTGCTGGAATAAGCAGTTAAGGCAGCGATCTGTATATCTTTCTCGGTCTATCAATATGGAAACGAACGCTTTGCATGGCTTTCATGACAGAAAAGTCAGCAGGGAAATAAAGGCAAAAAGATGGAATGGGGGAAGTTAAAAAAAAAAAAAAAATCCCACATTCATGAATTAATTTTGGCCATATCTGTCTGCGCCTGAGTCGTTCACATCTCTGTCTCTGCTTAATGTATATGAGGAGGATCTGAGGAAACACAAAAGAAGACACATAAGAGCAGAAACCTTGAGTCACTCACAGCCTCAGTCAGAAAGAGAAGCAGGACTCACAGGGAGATCTGTTCAAATTTCACACCAGTTCTTCTTGTTTCTTTTTCAGAGTGAAACAACACAGAATCGCATGGCTGAAGAAATAAAACTAAATTGCTTTAGTGCTGCCCTTAGTATGAATGTATAATAACTGAAATGATTCAGAAAATCCGTTTGTAAAGTGGATAAAGACGCCAAGAAAGTGATGAAAAGCAATCTGCGAATAACAGATTTACAGATGAGACACAGCAGCATTGACTCAAAACCTTGACTGAAGCCGCAGGAATCACAGATGAATCTCCAATTTATTTTACTTTCCAAAAAAACGTCATCTTATCTGTTTTTCTCCCTTCAGCCGACTCGAGCTGTGAGCTTCCAGTTTCATCCGCCCAGCGAGGGTTCACGTCATGCACGCAACCGGCTGTCATTTAAAAATGCTCCGTCGCCCGATCTCCCAGTCGCTGTCGGACACGTTTGACAGCCGGAGAACAAACACAGTCACACGCCACACAACAGCCATGTAAATCAAATTCACTTTGGGTTTTAAAAAAATCAATCTGGAAAGTTGCAAAAGTGTGACAATGTATAAAAAACTTCCTGAGTGGGAGAAGACAGGGACTCATTTCAATTCTAAAAATATAATAGACTCACTGTGGGAGACTGAGCCTGTTTGACCTTTTTTTAATTAACAGGATGTTCCAGCTCGACAACATCATCATCTGCTACTGAAGCGAATGTGCATCCTGTCAGAAGGTGTTTTTCATAAGTGACAACTGGAATTTGAATGTGTAATTACTGATAACTCATTAATTAATTAAGATTAAAGTACAATTTCCAAAACTCACATTTTCAGAGAAGTAGACCCACTGAGTATAAAAAGCTGATGCTTAACTTTTTGAGGAGATACATCTACGCTTGAAAGCTGCCAAGCTGGTGACCGCAGTTCGAGACGGTGTTTCAACATTTGTAAGCGTTACACCAGGAAACCTTGGGACAAATTCCAGCTGTGTTTATGGCAACAAAACCAGGTATTTTAAAGCAAAACACCTCTGTTTGCCCTCACCCTAATCAGGTGTATTTTTGTGCCTAAAATAGCCAGCTCATGAGCGGCCTGTTGCTACAACCTTAACTGAAAAATTTGATCTAGAGAAACGTAAAGGTGCAACATAAAGAAATTTAAAGGTTTAACGGATCTGTGGTTCGCAGAAATGTCCATCACAAACATTTATTGTGAAGATTGAGACTAGCATATAAAGAAAATCACACAATCTCTACAGATGGTTCACGACAAAGCAGACTCAAATATCATAGACTTACTGTTTCATATTTGTTTCTCAGAGACATCAAATTGTTGATTCTGACTGAAAATGCATTGTTGGTATCAGAAGGAAAGATAAACACCCCAACGAATGACTTAATCTTAGTCTGATCAGCCTGACAAATGGTTCATGGCATTGTGAAAGGTTTTTCTGTGAAAAACATCAAACCACGACTCTGCATTGAATCCGACAGCCTGTGATTTTACCCCAGAAATGCAATAGATGTAATTCAGATGAGCTCAGAGAAAAAACGCATTTAATTAACATTCATTCATTTTGTTGCACAACTTTTCCTGCAACTTGTTTCACTTTGGTCATTCAGATGGAAACGTAGCTGCTGTCCCAGCATTTGGCCCCGCAGGCATCCTGAGTGTTGGATGAGGTCCTGCATTATTTGACTTAAATGAATAATAGATGGAAGCTCAAGCTGAACACACTCTATTCTCTTTGACTTGAAAATATCAAGTATGTCCATTCGATTACAAAGACAAGGCGCTGCTAGTGCTGGAGCACAGAGGTGTGGCTGTGCAGTATGATCTGATCTGATTTCTCATCTTTTTATTCCCTCAGTCTGCTCGCTGAATGTCGGAATGTGAGAGACACTCTTGTTTCCTCTCTTTGCTTCTTGGTGAAGGCATGCAGAGCCTCCAGACTGGTTTACATTTACATTTTTATAGAGGGAATACATAGATACAATAGTTCTAAGCTTAAAAAGGCATATTTTATGGTTTTGCATTATTTTTGACATGCTAATCCATCTCAATTTATAAATGCATGATGAATAATTTAAATAGCAAGAAGCTGGCTGTTTGCTAAACCACTCACCAAAACAGTGATCGTCCAATAATATCTTAGTAATCTCAGTTGGATATGGCGGGCCTGTCATGGTGTAAGGAGCGGATCAGACAGGTTATTCTATTTGCTCTGATGTTGAATACGTTAGCATGTCAGGCTAACTAGCTTGTTTCTTACATCAGTAACCTAACCCAGCATGACATGGAAGAATAAGAAGCATTCAGTTGGCTAACTTTGTTTTGAGGATTTACTGTGAACATTGAATACATAAATTGAATGAAGCTGACAACTAGACTTCCACTTTATAGTATTTTCCCGCTGCGTGGAAGATGTCCATAGGGAGCGTTACTGCTACCACATAAACATTTAGGGCTCTATCTTGCACTCGGCGCAAGTGACTTTGTACACTGGCGCTTGTGTAATTCTTATTTTGCACTCGGCGCACATTGGAGTTTTGCCTCCACAGATGCACGTCCTTAAATTAGGGAATGACTTCGCGCTCCGGGGGCGGTTCAGCGAAAAGAGGAGGCGTGTTCCGGCGCAAACGTTCACTGGTGCTATTTTGCCGTTTCAGAAAACACTTGCGCCACAGACCAGGAAAAACCTGGTCTAAAGTCAGTGGCGCTTATTCAGATGCTATTTTAAGGGCGCATGCTTGGCCATAATGTAGCGTGTGCTCAACATGCATACACTTTGCTTCTCTCATCTACAAGGAAGCAGTTCCCGTTTTTGCAAACCATACAAAAAAAGTTGAAAAGATTTAAACAGAAGAACTAATTATTTTCCCTCTGACATGTGACGCGCCCGCCGTAGCTCTGAGGGTCCTGGAGTGGTAATGAGTGGAGCAGGTGAATGGAGATGGAGTTGGGGGAGGACTGGGGCAGTGCGTCCGGTCTGACAATGCTGCCACGGCGTGTAGTGGGTCTGGATCCTCTGCACCTTGGTGTTTGCGCTGCTCCGTCATCAGCTGGCCGTTGCGCACTGCTCGGCCCGTGCGCACTGCTCCCGAGGTGCGATGTCATGGGGATGCCAGGCTTAGAAAAAAATGATTGCAATTTCCTCCCACGCCCGTTTAACCAAAGCTACTTTGGATGGATTTCTCCAATCCCCATACAAGGCCACTTTTCGGTCTTTTACAGCCCCGACGAGAACGTCGGTCTCTTCGGCTGTGAACCGCTCCTGGCGTGCGCCTGGCAAATGCGCCGTTATAATAGCAATCCGCCATGGAACAAGCACGCCTGCTCTTAAAGGGAATGTGAGATGACGCTCTGATTGGTTTATTGCACGTTACGCCCAAACCACACCTATGACTAATGTAGCTGCTTCAGACCAACCCATTTTAGATTTGCGCCGGGCGCAAGAGTCATTTATCCTGCCGGCATAATAGCAACAGCTCCTGAGATCCGCCCACAAAGCTACGCTTTGCGCTTGATACTTGCGTTTCAGATCGTCAAAATAGGGCCCTTAGTGTAACAGTTCTGTGCTGCTCTCAAATGGATTTGGAGAAGTTGACGCTCAAGCAATCCACACTAAACTCGCCACGTCTGCCAAGCACATCTATGGAAGGAAATGCCACGTGAAAGGTGTATTTCATTTTTGAGTTTGAAGTCAGACTTCTGAATTTCTCCTTACAATTCTTCAAAACACAATAATAAAGCATAAATGTCTTGACGTCTTGACTTGATGTCAAACATCTGTCTTGCTGCCCAAATGTGTAAGATTAGCAGTCAACCAGGTTATGTTAGAAATTACAGACTAAAGGACTACCTACACTGTAACCCCTGGTTTCTATCGGGTGCGTGTCTATGACGTTACGCGTGTAATACGATTTTGCTCCACCCGACTGCTTAACCCACCAGGAGCATTACCGAAGAAGAGCGTGTTGCCAGCTGATACAGTAGACCTCCTGAGATTTTGTTTATTTTGTCACGTTCTCCTCGATTTTTGTGCTTCCAGCATGGATGAGTAGGCCGCTTCTGGGGCGCTGCTGAGACGTGCCGTGGCCGTGAGACGTGTATGGGACGAACAGCTTCAGCCTCAGTCTTTTGACAGACCAAAAAAATGGGCAGGAGATTATAATGACACATATTTACATTCTGCGTTCAACAGCGACTTCTAGTGGCTATATGAATTATTACTCCACCAAAAGAGGGAGACAGGTGAAGTAATGAAACCAAACTGGTGTCTAAACCAAACTGTGGCTGCAGCTGGTACAGTCATGTTGTTTTGGGAGTAGCTGGCAATTGATCTATTCAGTTGTTTGAAGGATGAGGAAGAAGAATGTTGTTATAGTAAAAAATATCAAGTATGTAGCCATCGAGTGCATGTTTTGTCCGTTAACAGCGCTCTCATAAAACCCGAAAAGAGCAAAAGTCAAGCAATGTTTTCAACAAGAACATGAGCTTGATTAACTATCACTAGCTTAATTAGCTGGCTACCTATAGCTGATTAAATCTGGTAGGGACAGTCGTTATTTCAGCTACTTAAATCTGAGTGGCGAATCCGTCACTGTTATTAACGTAAACCGTGCATGCAAGACCGCAAGCTCGACAGGTGTAGTGATGGGAACCAGAGGGTGATGACACGTGGATAATTAATCCTCAAATACGTGCTTTGGAAAATGTTGCAAGTTAATAAGATAAAATGCAAAATCACCTGTATGGCCATTTTACACACAGCGTTCCTCATCTTTCATCTGTGAAGGTCAACCTGCTCAGAACTACTTTCCATACTTTCATCTTTCCCTGGTACGCAAAGTCATTTAGAGGCTGATGAAGTTATAAAGGGAGCAGTTGGGAGAAAATAAGTCAGAAAATGAGAAGAAAAGTGGCCAGGCTGGCTGTGTTTACAGAGGATGGGGAGGCTTTATGAAGGTATTTGGATTGCAGGGGTATGAGTATATTTGGCTGGCTGGGTGTGATCATCGCTCAGAGTGGTTGACGAAACAGCAGGACGAGAACAAAAGGGAAATGGAGATGGACAAGAGTTAGAGACGGAAAAAGATCAACGTATAGGAGTTGCAGGGGAGGAAATACTGTATTTTATTCATGGTTATAATTTAGAAAATGGAGACTGATGCATTTGGAGAATTTAAAGTAGAGAAAAGCAGAGCTGCAAAGTGGCGGTACAGCGACGCTGTTGGATGCAGATACTTTCACTTTTGTTCTTACTGGATTCAGATGAAGCTGCTTATGAGTGACTTAAAGCAGGAAAAAGGCTCAGTGTTGAGCCGAGAACATGCAAATGGCTGCTGCTTTAGTGAAGAGCTCAGAGATGTAAGAATAGCACCTGTTCGATAACTGGCGCATCAATACTTGTATTCAAGATTTAAGATGTTCATTGCCACTCCGGGTGTACAAGTACACAGTTAATTCTTCGGTTGAGGCTCCACTTTAGAAGATGAGTGAATACATTGCAGCGGCGGTTACTGATATTTTTTGCACTACAATGATGATTCAAAGAATCCCTTTTAGCCGAGAAACAGACACCCATTTGCTTTTCTTCTGGAGTTCAAGGTATGTTCGGTCGGTTTTGAAAGGACACTGATACGGTTAGCTTAGAGCATACAGGTGCTAATGGTCCCAGCAATTATGTATGGAGCAGAAGAGATGAATTATAATAGGTTTGATACAGACTTGTGTGTGCAACCAGCCAATGACTGTGTGGTGTCAGTTAAATTGGGTCCTTGAGACACATAACAGGAGTGCTCATGTAATCAATACTGAGTAGTCATAAGTCAGTATGATTGAAGATGTTGAATGTTGTGGCTGGTGTGATTCCATGGCAAGCTGTTCTCATTCAGTTTCTTTTGTCTATTTATGAATGTTTCGATGTTTCATCCCGTCTGACAGGCGGGGAGAGTAAATGAGTGAAAGCTCTCTTGCCTCTTAAAACAACAAGGTGCACGTTTTTGGTAAAGGCAGAGGAGGAAGAAAAGACAAAGACAACTTCCAAGACAGAAAAAACTTTCAGGAGAGAATTTCATGCTGAGAGGGAGAGAGCTCCTCTGGAAGTCGGCCTGTTCCACCTGTTTTGCACCCGGGGCACAGAAGAGAGTCATTTACAACTTCTGCAATTCTTGGCAAAAGAAACAGACTCTCTTGCAAAAGGTAGTCAGTGTAAACACTGAGAGTATCAAAAACACCAAACCACACTGAAATATGAGCTCATGCTTGTATATCCCGAGGACAAAACTCAACTGGTATAATTTATGAGATTTTTGGGAATCTTGTACAAAAGAAAGAAAAATCAGAGAGAGGGGCTGAGCCTTTGGTGCACAGAAAAAGTCAGAAATGTGACTTCTGAATCACACATTCATGTAAGCAAACAACAAGTCTGCCAACAAACCTGAGGTCAGCAATTTCTACAGCACATCATGAACTGCTCGGGGGTCAGAACTGACACACAGGGGGGCAACCAAAAAACCAACAACTGGCAACAGAAGTTGGAGAATGGACTCAGCAGACTATAAATTCAGGATAACGGGGCCTGTATCGTCACACTGCTGGGACTAGACAGTCTTCTAGGCAGCAGAAGTTACCTGGGGAGGGATCTATATATGACAAGCTGTCAGGGTGAATAAACAAACACAGGGTGAGTTAAAATGAGGGATACTGTGGAACCAGAGGAGACAGATTTACAGTCCAGGAGCAACCCTGGGAATGTAACAGCCTAATCTTTCTTTCTCTGCCAGTTTGCACCACGAGTCTGAGGGAATACTGATGGCACATAATTAATTTATACACAAAGAGAGCACACTCCATTATTGTCAACATAGAAGGAGCCTTTGCGTGGAAAATGTTTGATTTGGCGGGCACACACCACAAAACGGAGTGCTGGTGTTTTCATAATAATGTCGGCCTGGAAGACCTTTAGTTCCTAAAAATGAATAAATGAATGAATTTAAATGTGACAAATGTGATTTTAATCTGTGACGTTCATGTGTTGCTTACAGGAGTTATGACATGATACTGTGTTGTAAACTGGCATGGCTCTGTTTCCCTGCAGCCTGCCTCATCTTGTGGTTTTCCTTAATTGCCAACAAAGCCTAGTGTCAACCCTCAGAGGAGAGGGACTAGTTAGCTGCTAGGATGAAGCTAAAAAACTCAATATGTGTTTAAAGGTTTTGACCCACGTTTATTCATGCATATAGTGCAAAATGTATCATTATACTCGGTGGGGATTTGTTATTTTATATTGTATATTTCAGTTTTCAGAAAAGAAATGATTATACGTGGCGGGCGGTAACTCTACACCACTCTGGCGGTCATCTGTTCTTGTCATTTTAAAAGGATATGAGGATGTTAAGATAGTAGGACAGTAATTTGACATATTGTTTTAAATAAAAGATGGGGGAAGTGGTTTGCTGCACTCTGACAGGGAAAAACTCTGCTGCTTTCTGATTCTTCGCACCACATCAAGAAAAAAAACATGGATTCTTTGCTCTGGGAGATTTGGCATAGAAGACACGCCGTCTCTGCACAATATGAGTGAGTAGATTATTGAAACGATACGTGAAAAGCAGAAAATGGCGCACAAAAAGATTTCAGAAATTGGCCGTTCAGTGGTATCACGCAGGGTATAGATACTTGAATATCATCCGTGTAAAATGTAAAATGTAAAATGTCAACATCGACATTTCTTTGATGAAGGAGAATCCTCATGGGGTAGCTGGGATACAGATACGCTGACCTGACAAATGCATAAATAAACACATGTAAACGTCCTTTTATCTGCTTTCAGTAGCATTTCAGTGTCTCATGTACAAAACAAGTGCTAAATGGGGCGTTTAGGTAATGTATTACTCTTAAATGTTTGCTCGTATCTGCACTAATGTATAATCAATATGTTCTCTTTCTCCCTCCAACACTGATTGGAAAACATAAGGTAACTTAATAATTTTTCACTCCCGAGCACTGGGAAACAAGTCATTCCAAACAAGTCCAGTGGTATTGCAATGTCAACAAAAAGGAAACTAATTAGCAAGAGATTCAGTTCAATACTTGATCCACTCACTGTCAATACTGCCTTCAAGGGAGTCCTCAGTCCAAACACAGCAGATGAAATGATATTGACAATCAGGACACTTCACTTCACATATAGTTGAATGAATCCATATTGTCTGTACTGTGTAAACGTTGTTCCCTTGTGTAGTTGATTCCAGATATAATGGCGTCATAATACTAGACGGTGATCCTGCAACCGAATCCCCATAATACATCTTGGCAAACTAGGCTTTTGCAAAGCATGGATTTGTTGTATTTTTACATTTCTCGATGATCAGTTTGGCTTAAAATACCTGTTTATTTGGCTACAAACCCGGCGTACATGTCCCGATGCTCATCACAAATATCAGGTTTTGTTGCTTCAGACTCGGCTGGAAAATGTCCCGAGCTTGATAAAAATATCCAGTGGTTTGATGCTTCCTTTGCTGGCTGACTCACAGTACAATTTCAGCTTGTTTAGAATGGATTTGAAGAGTTAGATAGATACTCAGTTTCACACCGAGTAGTTCTGTTTGGAGCCTGTAGAGGCTTGATGGTTTCCTCTTTGGGATGATTCTCCTTCCTAAACTCTCCACACTGCTCACTCATATGATAGATTGCTCTGTTACAGATTTAGCCAGAAAAGCTGAGTAATTATATAGAAAGCATCAGATGAGAAGTGGAACCATAAAACAATTCAGCATCGGTTCCACTCTTCCACTCAGCATACCAGTCATGCCTGATATTATTTCACTGCGTATTGCCGTGTGCAACGGTAATTTCACTGGTGAATTACCACTTCTTGACCTTTGCTGGCATTAAGAAAGGGCACTTTCACACATAAATTGTGTATGGAGTGTTCCCACTGCCTCTTTATCACCAGAAGAAAGAAAGCAAAGGCAGCATAGGGATTTTATTATGGGAGTTTTTTTTCCCCGCTATGGGCTATATTAGTGATTAAATGCATTTTCTTCCCACCTTGAATGCGGCACCACCGGCAGTAATACAGCATTTGAATAGCATCACTGCACAATCATTAAAACATAACAGTGTGTGCTGGAAGACGTGCACAAACCCCGGGCTTCGAGTCAATATTAACCTGTAACATGTCCAGCTGATTCTGAGGATGTTGCTGCATATTAAATACTTCATATGTAAAATCGTGCATGTCATTTTCAGCTGTATGGTATATGTATTTTTTAATATGCTGTTCCTTAGAGCCACAAATTTGCCATCTCTGACATTTGAAAATGGGGGCCAGCAATTCCAAATGTCGTGCACTTAACTTGATGTACTTAAATCAATCATTATACACACATCATACAACCCAAAAGGTGTAGATATATATATCGTTCCACTGTTGGAGGAGGACAAAATTCTCAAAAAAGAGCCGTTCCTGAAGGGGACACCAAAGTTACTGTTGTATTAAACTTATACGGATGAAACTCTGATTACTACTAATAAAATATCGTAACTTTACGGTGGTACCAGCGTGTTAACAAAGTGCCAATATTGTGGCCGTGTTGAAGCACAAGATTCATCTGTGAGGTAATGGACCGAACAAAACGCGGTCCGGTTAGAACTGTAAATGTGTTTTATTCTGTCAAGCAGAAGTAAATAAAAGTGTCGGACCAATCTTTTGTTTTAGATTAACTTTTTTGCAAACGTTAATGTGTGTGGGGGTGCGGGGTTGGTCGGCAGTGGACCAAACCACTGTAAGGCATATGAAGGGGGGTTTTGTTGTTTTCAATGCATTATACCATTATTTATGTTTACAGTGATACAGGTGGAATGAGATTCCAGACCCCCTTTTTATCTTTATCTTAATAATTACTGATTTACGTTCTGTCCTCTGTGCTGATCTTCTTCCTCCTGTGTGTCTCACTCTCTGTTTGAGCTGTGTGTAGTTTCTTTTCTTTCTAAACCTTCATGGTAGAAAGAAGGTTGAGTAGTTCTGGTCTTGTTGGTTGAGGTCAGACAATCCGTCACTCAGAGATGCTTGATGTCCGTTTGGCCAAACTGTGACAGCAGGTCATCAGTACATTCTGCTTTGTTTTACGTTCACAAAGTTTAAGAAGTTCACGTTCTTGTTTCAAGCAAAAGCACCAAATATTTCTGTGTTCCAACTTCCTGAATGTTTATCATTCCACCTCGGATGCCTTCAGGTTTGTTAGTACGACGTTGAAGACATTTGTAGGTGTTATCTCAGGTGTTTGGAAATTCTGATATGCATTTTTCACCATTCGTTGACATTTTATTCACTAGATGCTTATTGCAAATAATAATTAAGAGATCAATCGATAATAAATTACATTTTGTAGCCCCCCTGCCTCATTGATTCGTCCTGACAATAGGACGGGGTCTGCAGGCTGAGCAGTGAGGCTGCATGGAGAGCGGATGAATTACCACCTGGAACAGATTTTTGAGTCATTGCTTTCGATCAACACCCTTATCAAATCCCAACAGATAGTGTATATTATGGTCATTTCATGCTGCGAGGCAGAGAGAATCATCCTTAATTCTCCACAGGGACAATTTCAGTTTCCCATTTACAGAAAGGTGAGATGGGAGTTTTGGCCGAAGCTGCTGGAGCAAAAATAATTGCACACATTCATCTGTTATGTCTCCGGGAAAACGATGCCAGCAGTAATGTTCAGCTAATCACAGTTCAGCTCAATTAAAACCAGCATTGTGGCGTTAAGCAGGAACAGAAATAATTTTGCACATGGCACAGGTTAACGAAGCATATTTATCATTTCGGGTGTTACAATAATCTCACACACACTATTACAAAAGAAAACCTCATAAATGTGATGATGTAAACGGCATCTAAATGTGTTTTTATTCTTTGGTACAAAAAGAAGCTTCTTCACAATCTAATCACACCAGCTTCCAGTCAAAGACCTGTAGGCATAATTGAAGAACACTATATATATGTGTGTGTGTGTGTGTGTGTGTAGACAGTCCTGTAATTGGTCCCAGTGCAAAAAACTGTGTCTCCTTGACAACGGACACAAAATGGACATAATAAAAGACAATGCAGCATTTAGAGCCAGTATACTTCAAACTAAACACCGGGTGAGTGCTGTCATGTCTTATTAAAAAAAAATGTTAACTGTTGTCCACTTTTGAGAAGTCACCCAGCTTCACAGAAATGTAACTTTCTGCAAAAGCCATCAGATGTGCAGGATCGACAGCCTGGATACAACCAGCTGCACAAAGATATCAAGCATCTACTTCACATAACTGTGAAAACAAACTTCAGATAAAATGGAGGAAAAAGTGGACACTCACAGCAGTTAGCTTTCCCATTCTTCATGATAGAACTTTGAAGGCTAACTCCACCAGCTGTGCACATTAAAGTGTGTTTACAGGTCTACTGCATCTGTGAAAAAGGAAGCTGCATGTCTAATCTGATCAATTGCCTGCACTTTTCTAAACACTGATGGACTCGTTATGGAACGTTTTAAAGCAAGTGAATAACATCGATTCAGCAGAACCAGAGATGGATATTTTAAAGCCAAAACAAAATCTTCTCCGGACCCTAACCAAGTGGTTTTTGTGCCTTAATCCGACCAGACCATTAGCACAGCGTTGTCAGAACGTAGAACCGAAAAATCTGACGGACAGAAAAGAAACGTTTCATTATATAAACCAAGAGTCGTTCTGTCGACTGGGTTGATTTGGTGGCAGCTGCATTTCATTTTGCTTTGTCGATCGACATAGATGCAGTTTTGGAAAAGTAATTTTCACTCACGTCGCTGCATAGTCTGTTAAATGCTGACCTCATCTTCTTAACCTCAAACTGCCCGCTGACTCTTTATTGTTACTCGTGGCAGTTGATTTGCCTCTTCTCTCTAACCTCTGACACTCAGTGAACAAATCCTCATGTCTAAACCAAGTCAAGCATCTCTCTAATCTCCTCTAACCCTTGTATTTGACAGGACTGCATATATATAGTGAGAATGACTTCGGGTTAAATGAAGATTAGCCACATTTTTTAAAGAGTGGGCTTGAACCCAGGATGAGTTGGAATCTCTCGCCCCTGCTAATCCTGCTCTGGACGCTCTGAGAGAGAGAGAGAGAGAGAGAGAGAGAGAGGGAACAGCTCATTCCTCTCCCGTTCTCTCCATCTGTACCAGCCTGAGTTGTGACAATTCAATCTGTTCAGCGTCCTCCTGCATGAATTATGGATGAACCCCACAACCCGCTGAATGTGGTGGGGATTTAAGCTTTATAACTGCTCCTGCTCGTGTCACAGGCTCAGTATGGATTTGAAAAAGGTTCGAAAGAGAGAAAAAATCAAGGTAATTCGAGGAGCATCAAAGCAGAGGAAATGCCTGTATTAATATCCTCGTGATGGCAGAGCGATGATTCACTCCTCTGTGCTGAACGCCATTAGCAGGGCTCATCCAGAACGGGCCGGGCCGTGACTCCCCTGATAAGCAATTACTGAAGCGTCATTCTTGTCTCGACGAGCTGAGCTGTAAAACCTGCTCCTACAGGTCGTAAACACAAAGTTTCCATCAAGACTTTTAACAGGAACAACAGAAACGCAGACATATGAGAAGAAATTTTGTGAGGCACTTTTATAATGGTGTAAAGGAGCATTTAACCGGGAGCGAACGCAAAGCTCGTTTTCTCTCCTTGTTGTTTTCTGATGGCTGTCCGGTTAATTTGCATAACAATAGAAACACACCTCTGGACAATCATGCCATATATCATTAGACATCTTAGATTCTTGTGATTTCATGTATGCAAACCATTTCAAGATTAAAAACCACATCAGGCAGACATATGCAACAAACAGACATTTGCCTACTAAGAAGCATTTACAAGGTTTTGGCAGCTTGCCAGCGAAGTGTCTGGGTGTCTCAATAGTGAATCCAAATCCAACAAAAGCTGTTCTCTCTTATTCCCAAATGTTCAGGGGATCCATTTCAGCACAATGTTTCATACCAAGCATAGTATTACATGCATAAATGCTGACAAAATAGCGACTAACTGCGATCAGCGGTGCCTTTCATGTATGCATCATATACAGTACATACATCTTATTTGACCATGTCTGAGTGTTGATTCCCGCCCTGGAGCCTGCAACCGCCAATGTGTGATTACCTAGTTAGAAAACCCACTTCTTGTTTAATCCCCTCTCTCCTCAGCCACTTCCACGCCATCCACCAGATGGTTGATTCATCATGTAGCCAGTGAGATTTCAGATCATTGTTATGGGGTGTAAACTCTGAAATAATTAAAGCTGAAATGGTTTCATGCATTTTGCTCGATGTATAGGCTAATTTTTACTATTTTATATGCATGACGTTACACTTAATAAGGTAGTAAAGAATAATAATGAGTTTAATGCTCATGTTGCTCTCAGGCTGGTGTATGTTGAGGTCACAAGATGACCTTTTGTTTGATGGATGCCTGAATATATAACATATAAGTAGCGTGTGCATTCTCTGTGATTGTTATCAAATTTTATATTTTAGGCACATAATGTAGACCCATTGTATTTTCCAGCCAATAGGGGCAGTTACAGGTCATCTGCAGGCTTAATTTTACATTAGAGGTATCTGGCGAGAATAAAAAAGAATAAATATTTCAGTGTGGGTTCCTGTAGATCAATGCCAGAAGCAGAGTTTGCTGAGTTCGTGATCGTCTGGGGAAAATAATTCAGACTGTAACCTTTAAAAAAGAGATCAGCGATAGGGTTTCTTGCTCAAGGGCTCTGCAGACACTTACCTTCTGCTGGCTTTCCACTTGGAATAATACATGGCGAAAAAGCTCACACGCAGCGACTAGAGTCAAGCATCAGTGGTGTTAATTAAGTAAGGAGTATGGATCACAGTGACAATGCACTTTATAATGCAGTAATTATATTCCCTGTCTGCAAGTGTAGCCGTGAGAGAAATTGCATAAGAAGAAAAGGGAAGGGAGGCGTTGGAGGAGGGTAAGAGAGAGAAATGTAACAAAATGCTCACCATGGCAGCATGGAGAGATATCAGAGAAAGAGTTCCAGCTCTCTGTTAAGAGATGAAAAAAAGGAGTAAATACAAAGAGACTTTGAGATGAGGACAGCAACAAAATGACTGTCGCGACTGGTCCGTTCCAGTTTCCCTTTAAAAGAGCGCCTCAACACCAGGCTGGATAGAAGTGTTATTCTGCGCTCTCTTGTTGTAAACGTACAGGTTGTTTGACACCCCGTAGTGATGTCACAGCGTCTAGCAGTTTACCTTTACATCACTATGGACTTAAACCATGCAGGGTCAACACATTTCCACACATACTTCATTTGTGCTTTAGCCTTTTATTTGTGATTTCTCGTTAAGATTACTGTGTTTCGTAAACACTCATGGAGTCCATCGTTTAATGGAAAGCAGTGGGTTCTCGGATGGGGTGAAAATGAACCCATGTTTGAGGGGGAAACAATAAAATGTCTGCAGTGATAACCCCTCAGGCTTGAATGGTTTACATCAGTCTGGAGCCGGAACATTAACTCACCTGCTTTTCCTTTCTCTTTGTTGTGTCTCTGTGTACTGGGTTTTACTGGAACATGTTGATCTCAAGCAAGCACCAAATTCAGAGTGAAGTTTACTCCTCCAAGTCTTCTTTCACACTGAGACACTGCATCAAGCTTGAGGGAGAGGATCAGAAACTCTCAGGAAGTAAGTTGATGTGTCCTTCAAAACAAAAGCATAAATTCTAGGTAGGTTTTTTTTTGGCAAGAGAGAAGGTTAAATGCAAAAAATGTACCGATATGCAGTACGTGTAAAAGCTATTAAAACATCTGATGAATTCAATAAAAAAACATAAAATAAAACATTTTAAAAGTCTGCCTAAAGGTAAGAGACGTCTGCACAATGGAACCTGCACAGAACCCTGACTGACAGTATTTGTCCCTTCAAATTGTAGATTTCGTCTTTGTGACTTTCTGTAGTCTAACACATGCTGCACTGAACACTCAGTGCAGCATGTGTTAGACTACAGAAAGCTGTATTATTTGGTCAAGGGTTTTTGTGCCAGCTAAGCTCCAATTTACAGCATTCAGGTGTGGTTGCATCTTCCGCAACTGGGTAGGACATTTTGGAGGCCCTGGTCTTTGAGCTGCCTGCTGTGTTGTGTGATCTCCTACGTGACCTTGGTCTTTCTGTGCGGCAGATTTGGTTTGTTTTATTTTACACTTATATGTTAGTGATTATATATATCAAAA
The DNA here is from genome assembly GCA_963678695.2 of Diplodus puntazzo. NCBI lineage: Eukaryota > Metazoa > Chordata > Actinopteri > Spariformes > Sparidae > Diplodus > Diplodus puntazzo. Next base: position 29,122,132 of record OZ023167.1, on the reverse strand, counting down.
ATGTAATGCTGTTCACACTGTCAGTACATCCTGCTTGGAGGATGGTTTATTTTTGCCTCATTGGTCTGATATTTGCGGACTTTTTAGTTTGTTACAGGTTATTTTTTTGTTCATTGTTTTTATGTTTCATTTGAATCTATTGATCTTTGGATTATGTATCTCTTGTTTTAAATTCTGTTGTCTCCTTTCTAGAAAAGTAAAACAATAAATAAATTATTATCTGATGCACTTGAACAATTTTTAGTTTCTGCTTTCTTATATTTTAGTCAGATATTTAGTGTCTGTCTTCACCAGGCAGAGTAGGGCGAGTCATGCAGAACGAGGTAGTGTGATCTAAAATAACGCCACTACAGCAGTACATCTGCTAACTGACTGCATCAATATATTGTTTAATAAATATTTAGAAATATACGTTTATACAACGCCTGTTACATAGTGATGCACATAAGGCTCGACTCCAAACCAGGCGCTTCGGGCAGTGCAGGAGCATCGTTTCCTGTAGGAGAGATTAACTCCCATTGTTGTGGACTTTGGGCTTTTTGCAGATCTTTTACATGCACAATAAAGGAAAGGCAAAAACCCCCAAAAGCTGACTATAGCCTCTCTGATACACCAACTAAGAGCAATGTGATAAACAGCTTCCAGTGGTTTGGAGTAGACTAAAGCAGCATGAGTCTGTGGGGTTTTATTCTGAAAGTCACGACCGGATGTCGCGTCTGTCGCGGTTCCTCAGCCGCCTTGAAACCAGCCCGTCCTCCGGCTCACAGTGAAAGTTGTCTCCGCTCGGTGAGGCGGAGAGTCTGGACTCGCAGGTCGTCGCCGCCGCTGATCACACGCGTCCTCCCGGAGACATGAGGCGGAAGGACAAGAGGCTGCTGCAGGTCGCCGGGCTGCTCATAGCAGCTCTGCTCTTCTTCCCCAACGTCGGGCTGTGGTCTTTGTACCGGGACCGAGTGTTCGACAGCTCGCCCGGCACAGTGGATGGACCGGGCGGCATCCTCCAGATACAGGTCAGGGTGTGATCCCGTCTTTAGAGAAAAAAAAAAAACGCACATTTGCAGCGCGTTTCCTCTGATTTATCTTCTTGTTTTATTCTTAATTTGAATCGACTGTCCTCTGCTCAGGACTCGACAAAGACAGAGACACCCGACACATTCATCACATTCACCCGGGCGACTTCAGAAGTGACATTAAGGACAGTGTGAGACCTTCAGAGGTCTTTAAACAGACTGTCCCTGCGTCCGTGCGGGTTCAGCACCATGGAGAGCGCTCAGCCCAGACCGGCTCCTTTGTTTGGAGAGCTGACTCACAGAGAACCGTGGAGCTGTCAGTCAGTCAGTCAGTCAGTCAGTTATCACAGTTTGGTTGTTTACTTGCTTCTTCTATAACTCTTGGTATAATTCTGAGAGGGATTAAAGAAGCATTTGGGACATTTTATTATTTTTTCCCCAGCAGCTGGAGGCGATAACATGTGAGCAGTTGAGTGTTAGTTGCGCTGATGGGTTCTGCTCCGCTCAGGGTGAGCTGTCGCTGCCGGGTGTGCTGCTGAATTGGTCTCAGTATCTCTGATGCTCCTGTATGAGGAGCGGCTGTAAACTCTTTCATTTGGCTGCTCCTGCACAGCCTCTCAACATCTGGTCTGAATCTGTTGCCATGGGGATCAACTAAGCCTGCCACTGGTTATTTGCAGTATTGATTGAGAGGGTAAATTGATCTGAAATATCGATGATAACCAGAGACGGCCACCGCGGTTTTATCACATCATGAAGTCAAGACTTCAGACTGGTTGTTTTGCTGGACCGACTGTAATACAGTAAAACCCTGTAACCAGTTGTTGGGAGTATAATCCATTGTGTCATGACTTGGGGGTTGCCAGATAGTTGTGGAGAAAAAAAGGAAAAAAAAAAACAGACATATTTTAGACTGGAGAGTAGTTTCTACATTACATTCTGACTGTACCGGTGATGTAACGTTCCTTACAATAGATGTGGATTTTGTTGGTTTGTCTGTGAGTCAAAGTGTGTGAGCGAGTTCTGATTTACCCACACGCACACAAAAAAAAACCTCTTTTTCATTTTGGCACTTTCAGGATGTCGAGGGTTACGAGTGTTGGAGGAGTTGTGGAGGATACTTGTCGAGGTTCGAGCACCATGTGTATGATCAGTCGTTGGTCTTTAAAAGTGAGGAGAGAGCTTCTGGATAGACTGCAGAAAGCCCACTGGATGTCTTTCAGCGTCTCCCTGCAGTAGAAGAACGCTCTGATTCAACCACCGTCATTGATTCATCATTCTTGCACTCTTACATCACATCTGGGGGGGTCGTTGACATCATCAGCAGGTCGTCGCCAGGTGTCTGTTCTATACCGTTTGTGTGCGAGAAGAAATGCCACCCGCGGCTCCAACTCTGACTCACAGCCGAAGAGTGAAACAGCCACTTGTTCCACTTTAAAACGAGCTGAACAGTTTGTCTGAGCGACTGGATGCAGATTCAGCAGTCTAAAATGAAAATAACACTACTGAAGGCAGGTCATTCGGCCGGCACGCTCAACACCAGCAGCTTTCTCTTGCTGAATCTTTCCTCGATTTCTCTGTTACCCCCTCAGAGCCGAGCAGATGAGAAACATTGATTGATAAGGTCTACGACTGACTGATTGATTTAAGGTCCTGATATAAGAAGTTTGCCGTTCTCCGTTTTGTGAAGAAATGCATTCAACATCTTTGGGAGAAGAAAAAAAACAGTCCTCAATGTCTCCACAGAAATCAGTAATGCTATAGCCTTTCACTCGTTTTATATTGATTTATCCAATATGAGTCGTTCCTAAGAATACCTTTGTGCCGCACTATTATGTATCGTACAAATTGAAATTGTATGGCTGTTGTTCTCTCAGGTGCTTTGTAACGGGGCAACAAATTTCATTTAACATCCGGAGAGAACGTTTCCCGTAGATTGCTTTTAATATCCCCCGAGATTTCAACTGCGTAAAAGGCTAATTGTATAATACATCTTCATTTCTGAGTACAATTGGAACAGTAAGAGAGTGAGATTATATTTATATTTACCGTGTTTCAGTAGCGGTTATAGACTCCTGGAGGATTTTTCACAAAACAAAGTGAAAAGAATGAAGTGATTTTTGAACGCGGTCGCCTGCAGAGGAAGTCAAACAAAGTAGTGAGAGAGGAGGTGGAGCGGGTCGTCCGCTAATTGCAGGTTTGTCAGTTTTAATCCTTGGTTCTCTTCTGCGCCACATGACAAAATGTTCTTCAGGCCAAACTTTGAGCCTCAAATTAGTCCCAGTGGTCGAGCCAGCAGCTGGCATGGTGTCGCACTGCCACCGCTGCGTGAATAGGATGCAAATTGTAAAGTGCTTTGGATGAAAATTTGTAATTTAACCAAAGCTTGATCATTTTATAACAGTGATTTGTGACAACTGATGTCGTCCCACCAAAAAGGGGTGCCAGCTCAGAAATATACGTGTCGCTCTGGAGTTAATTACAAAAGTCACATTCTGTTGTTTCATTCCGAGGGTTTGTGCCGTAGCCGGTTTACACAGGACTGAATGTTGCATCGCTTCCTTTCGAGTGGTGTTATTATGTCTTTGTACGGTGGCAGTACAGAAGGCTGGTGAGAAAAACATCATCACACCAGATACAGACGGTTTGATGGATGGATCTCTGGTAATTAGACTCAAGCTGCAGAAGAGAATTCTTCCTGGCCCGATTGATGAAATATTTTGTGGGGAAATATTTGAGACTGTGAGAGCTGTTTGATCGAGTGCTCCAAAAGGACAAGTTCACGTCTGAGTGCCAAATCCTCTAGCAGCATCAGAAGTAATTATTGCAGGAGGAATAAAGTCAGGAGACATTGTTCTGACATCAACGACGTCCATGTTGGGACGAGGTCACGGCCCCTTGACTTTTCACATCGATGGTCGCGCTCAGTCGATGTCTAAGCACGATTGTTCCACAAACTAACAAGTATTTATTTCATTCCAAACAACAACGCTTCTTTAAATGCAACCATGTGGTTTGTGTGTCTCAGCCGAACTTACAGTTTTGTAAGCTTGTTGAAAAGGCGAGTGAAGATTACATGTGAGGGCATACGTATACATTTTCATCCCGTCATCCAATACTTGCTAATGTGAAATTTACCTCAAGTAGGATTCAAAGTTCTGATTAAAACGACTCCCTGACTCCCTGATAAAAAAAGACTTAAATCACAATATAAAGGTTTACAATCTCCAATGTAACACAGAAGTTTGAGGACAGTTTACACTGAGTCCATTGAAAAGATGCAGAAAGCGGTTCTGCCAGCATTAGCGTGTACATGATGGATATTCAAGGTTCAGTCATAACTGAACTGTGCACTGTAGATACAAACCAGAGAAGAGATTTCAAGCAGTTTTAACACCAGAGAATAATAAATGACTTGAAAGCCTTCAGGCAGAATCAAGACGACTGTGTTATTGATTGTATTGGTTGGAAGAAACTTGAAAAACCAGAGCAGTGAATGTCGTTTCATTTTGCATTTCATTACCTTGACACTACACTGTAAAGCTGTTAAGTTGTATTTATTGGAGCTAGCAGAGAATGTCGAGTGGTTGGACTTGGTCATTGTTGTGAAGTGGGAAAGTGGTTGAACACCAGGCAGCGCAAACATTTGTCAGTTTGTTTTTTTTTGTTTTTTTAAGCTTCTAATACAACACTAAAACCTCTTTTACACGGCTGGAGGCTGCGCGCATTCATCTCCCCGCTCGTTTTTTTTTTTTCTCTTCTCTTGTAAACTTTTAATAGCAGAAGACAAATGAAACGAGAGAGAAATGAGAAAAAGGGAAGAAACAATATGTGTGTTTGTGTTCAGTGTTTGAGTGCTCCCTGTGGGCTGTTATGGCTTCACTCAAGTAGATAAAAATCAATACCCTCATCCCGTTCAGCCTTTTTCCCACATAAGTCTTGTTAGAGACATTTGTAGTGGATATTTTGTTCCCCTGGTCGGTTTTTCTCTCTGCTTCTTCTTCTTGTAGACGTCACAGTGCTTAAACCATCAGAATAAGATCGGAGTGGATTAAATACAAACACAATGACACACAAAACTCTGCCGCCGATGCGTTAGATGAAATAGAATATAAATGAACGGCATTCATAAATATGTTGTTTAAAGATTTGTTCACCCAGGGGAATTCAGGCAGGAGGCTTTTTCTGTACTTCCATTTATTTGGTTGCACTTTTTTTTACCACTGTTTTTTTTTTTTTTTTTTTTTCTGCTGTTTTTTGCCCCGGAGCACTTTTAGCTCCAGGAATTTTGCGATTTGCGATTCTCCCTCGAACTCCGGCAGCAGTCGGTCTGGATTCACAGCAGGTAGGACGAATTCCAACAACAACATCCTGTCACGCCAGATGAGTGTCAAAAAAGTTTCCGAACATCCGTTGAAACTCGTCAAACTACTCCTGCAGCTTAAATCCACTCCTTAATCCGCCAGTGACCCACATGCTCAGAAACTCAGAGTGTCTCCGTCATTCTTAAATGCATCGTCCCCTCAACGCTCTGAAGCCCAGTGTTGAGAAATGTATCAGTGAAACAACAATCTGCCAAGTGACTTCACTTTGAGGCTGCGTGTCAACGTTTCTGCGTGTGGAACCACTTGGTAGTTTTGAACAAGTGACCACGATGTTTCAACATTTGAATCGGTCACACCGCAGGATATTTTAAAAGGAGAACGGGTACAATTTCCAGTCATATTTGCAGCAACATTAAACTGCCATTCAGGATTTTTCCAGTTGTATTTGTGGTGACAGAACCAGGTATTTTAAGACAAAACATGATGTTTCCTGACCCTAAAAAAAATCACTATTTTCTCATTCGGGTTCTTATTTTGTACATATTGTAAAATGAAGTATTCCCGCTACAGAAAGGTTGCAGTAGAAGTTGAGGTTGGAGAGAGCATGACGGCCTCACACAAAGCTGCTCGACAGAGACTGAAAATATGTCAGAGGGAGTGAGAGGGACACAGTTTGTCTGAAAGTTGCTGATGAATTTTTCAAATGCAAGTTTTAATAGTCTGAGAGAAAAAGAAAGGAGAGGACGGCGAGCATGGGATGTTTTTCATCCTTTATCAGAATCAGGTCGTTTATATCACACGATATATCATTTATAGAACTATAATAGATCATCAGTGTATTTTCTTGCCAGGGTTGCTTGCGGCGTGGAGAAAATAGAACAGACCCTGAAACCATCGCTGCAAAAATGGTGAGCTGGGGCGGATCAGTCTGAAAAGCCGGATTGCATTAGCGTGGGCTCATAGAGGAAGCCTCCTGTGTGTCCCCTCGCCCCTCATTCAGCTCCTCCAACTGGGAATATGAAAGAAAGACGCGAGCAGGAGATTCAAAGATGGAGGAAACATATTTACTAAGTGAGTTAGTATCGACTGTTTTAGCAGTTGTAGATCTATTGTCTGCTTTTGAATAGTCAGCAGGATTCCTTTCGCTGACCCATCAGATCAGACCGCCGACAGAACAGACTGGACTGATAGGACACCTGTGGCTCTCTCCGTCCGAGGCCTCTCCTCGTTCCTTCCTCTGCTCCGAGATTCATTCAAGGAAATTGGACCTCAATTGATTTGTGGTTCGAGCTGGAGGATGGAGGAGCGAGGATGGAAGGAAGAATAATTAGCTGAATGAAAAGCGCTCATTGTTGAGCATGTTGAACTTCTTGCCACACCCCACAATCAGTGAAATGAAACCATCGGCTGATTAAGATGTAGCCAGAAGTGTGAAATTGTTCCGCGTTTCAGCCTGAATGGAAACCCACAGCAGCGCTTCTTCTGTATTCAGCGTGAGAGCTGACTTGTTTTTTATAATAATATTGCGAATATTAGATTTTCCCCAAGTTCTGCTGTGAGACGAGGTGAGAAGTGAGGAAGCGAAAGGCTTTTTTTTTTTTTAGCTGCTCTTACTTAAAGGAAAAAAGCCTCGGGCTACGTTGCACACAGCGGTGCGGCTAAACGCCTTTCAGCAGCACACTGACAGCTCTTTGTGTTCAACCAATTTATTTGCTCCTCTTAAGCATACTGAGCATTGATCGCTGAGGCGGAGGGAGGGAGCGACCCGTCTCTCCGGCTCCTCAGCACAAAGCAGCACGACTCCGGTCCGTCAGAGCGGAGTCAGTCTGCTGCAGAATGGGAGATGTGCAGGATGGAGGGATGCTGAGCTTCAGCTCTCAAGACATTTACACAAGGGATGCAGTTGGTTGAGGTCATCATCGCAACAACTGTTCTCCGCCTCTTGACTCGTGACTAAATATGTTCACACTGCAAATTTATCTTCAGCTATAACAAATGAAAGCACTGCGACGCTCCATAATGTGCGGTCGAGCACCAAGTCCTCAACACTTTCTTGAGTGTCTTCCAAAATAAACCACACAAATATGAATGTTTTCTAAATAATAAACAGCAAAATACATCATTTGTAACTTCCCTCCTTCCCAACGACACTCAACAAGAATTATAAACTGAACGCTCGAGCTGAATTTACCTGTCAGGCATCCTGGCAAAGGAGAAATGCTCACACAAGGACTTTAATGCAGTTTCGCACAAAATAGAAAAAAATAAAAAAAATGTCTGAGAACCAGCATAGACCAGCACTAAAATACAACATATGCTGGTGTCCTGAAACCTTTTAAATATTCACTGGTGCAATAGCGAAAAAAAAAGCAGATCTGGTGTTGCTGTGTGGCCGAGGTTTGGGTCAATTTACAGAGATTATACTCAAGATTCCTACAGCTGCTCGAGGTCTCTCTTAAGTCCGCGTAAACAGATTTTGTTTTTGGAATGACAGTGTTTTTTGCTGATCTGCTTTATGTATTATTCAGCTCTAAACAACTGAAAATACATCATGTAAGAAAAACATTTGTCATAGAACAAATCAAGAGGCAGAGAGTTAAGTTAAGTTAAGTCGTGCACTTTTTTGACCCACTCCTCTAGATGTTTTGCAGCGGTGGTCATGTTTCCAAATGTCGTACTCTGAGAGAATAGTATTAATGGAACTTATCCCCTGAAGAAAAACACAACACGTTTCCACAAAAAGCTGATTCACTGTGAAGTTGAATTGTCGTCCGGCTCTGTTTTGAAGTGAAAGATGTCCCTTTTGCACGTCCTAAACTCGTGGGGATAAAAACGCAGATTCCCTCTGCGTGAAGTTAAAATGAGTCATCTAAAAAGCTTCCTGTGTTACTGAAGTGTGCTGGCCTGTGCAGCCGGCTCAGAGCGACGCAGACAGGAAACTTCTCTTTGAGCTGGCAGCACAACGGCTCAGCACTTAATTGCCATCATACAGTATTTCTGTCCCGTCGCTCCCCTGTCCTCGTCCCCCTCAGACGTGATAATAAAGAGCTTATTTGAACAGCCTGGATGGGTTTGGACCACGGCCAGCGGGAGGCTGTGATCCTGCAGGTCCATCACAACATGCTTACAGCTCATGATGTGTTTTTGTGTGAGTCTTTGTTGGCAGGGCAGGCGGTGTGCTCCTTGTGGTTCTCCTTGAGGTTGACTTGGAGGCTCCATTCAACCAGAATTTTTTTGTTAGAGGGACAGTGTAATATATCGAGTATTTAGCACCATCTAGCTGTGAGGCTCTACATTGCAACACTATTTTGCTCACCCCTCCGCTCCTGAAGACGTTCCAGAAGCTACGGTGGCCCTGACGGACAAAAAAGTCATTTTCAAAATATGGACTCTTTCCCAACAGCGTTGAGTATTTCTACTGATTCAAGTAATGAGGTAAAGATGTAGTTAGTTAGATGTTAGTTAGTGACGAGCGCTTTCGCTGAGCTCCCTCTCAGTTCCGCAGTCAAGCTAGCTCTGAGCTAAATCGCGTTTAGCCTTACTATGTAGTGCTTTGTGTCCCTCTCGGCAGTCCATAGTTTTTTTACACCCGGAAAGACATGGCGGCCTCCATAGAGCTTACCTGTGCTATGTATATTCAGATAGGTAATTCTTCACTCAGATGTCAGATTGTTGGCAGAGTAATTGTACAACAATGTGGACTTACTTATGAACGAAGACGTTGATTTGAGTTAATAAATTACTTCAATAGTTACACACTGTCCTCGTAGTGTCCCAGATCTTTTGGGTTTATGTGCTGAGGTTCTGAGAGGCACATATACCATGACCCCGACACAGTAGAGGTGAACTGAATTGTCTGTGCTTTTTAAAAATAGTGGAAAACTGCTTTGAAAAGTAGTCCAGATAAAAGAACTGTTCACATGGCTTCTGAAAGCATGAAAATAACTCTCATCTCTTCGCCGCCTGTCCTTGCACTCAGCTGACACAACGCGACGTCCCTCTGCAGCTCAGATGGGCTACACATGAGAGCTTTCTGTTGTTCAGTTGGACAGACAGTTCATCTCAACCTCACTTCCTATTGTACCAGTATGAAACCTTCAAAACAAATTCCTTCAGCATTGAGTTTAATCATTGCGCTTTATGGCTGTTACAATTCAAGGAAGGAAGCTCCAACGCTCTGAACCTTCAGGTCGGCCTCGCAGTATTTCGCCTGCAGGCTTTTAAAACTCAAACCGTCTGTTAGCAGAACTGTGGGTGCGTGTATCAAAGTGTTCAGCAGCAGTAATATGAGTGTAAATTCAGATATTTTGCATGTTTCTACTCCGTATCCGCCAACAAGTGTTATTAATAACCTTTAAGCTGTTTGGGCGCTCTGTGCAGTCTGTCAGCAGGTGATAGCAGGACTGCTTTCAGCTGGAGGTGTGTTTGTGTGCAGCTCGCCCTCCTCGGTGTGTGTTCGTGCGGTCCTTTCTTTTTATTTGTGCACAAACACATCCGACTGTGTGTTTGTCCTCTTAGAGTGTACCGCTCGGTGAGTGTGTCCTTCGCCTTTCATTTGTGTGCCAGTTCACATTTATGTCACCGGATATAAATTATAATATACTTATTGAATATCAGGCAGACTGTAGCATTGAGGTAAACTGACGGTGTTGAAAGTTGGTCGCGGCCACACGCAGATATTTGACGATAACCTTGATATTATTCCAGTGCAGATGTTATGCCTTGATGATTTTTTCTCTGTTGGTTCTGTGTGGTTGCCTCTCCGTTATTCATTAAGTGCACTCGTTTTTTTTGTATGCTTTTTTATTTTTATTTTTTTACTGTCATGGTTACAGTCTCTCTCCACGTCCTTACACTCATATTTGCCAAAAAGAGGGGCACAAAATGCAGTCAACAAAGTTAAAGATCAATTTGACTGACTTTTTAAAAAAAATCTCTAGAGATAGTGAACATAGCGTCATTGTAAAGCCGTGTAACTGTATTGAGCGTGTTAACCTGTCACGCTGGAGCAGAGGAGCTGGACAAAAATGCAGGAGACGGCAGGCAGGAAAAGCAATGAATGAAGTTTCATCCTGGATCACAGCAACACAACAGACGACTCAACAAAGACAGAACTAAAGACTGGGGACAAAATAAACTAACGAGGGATGAGGTGAGGGATGAGGTGAGGTGGAGAGGTGAGGTGGAGAGAGGTGGAGGAACAAAGGTGAGAGCAATGAGTCGGGGAAACAGGCAGTGTGGAAGGAGATGATGGGCTGGGAAAAACATTAGGAACAAGGAAGGGCTAATGAGACAGATGTTAGACAGGTGTGAAGGGAAAATCAGGCTGGTGAGGAGCGCAGGAACACAGCAGGGAAACAACAGGAGACACCACAAAACCCCAGAAAATACACAAGACATAAATAAAAAATGACACTGAACTGACAGGACCATGACATGAACACCACAATTCACATTTTGCAACGACAAGTTTCTCTCTATCCGTCCTTGTTTGTACAAAAACATGAAACCTCTTCCTCTCTTGTAATTGACAAAAAGAGATAAAGAAGAAAGCTGGATGTGACATTTTCTGGAAAGTTAAACCTTTTGCTACTAGTGCTGCCAAAAAAAAAAAAAAAAGCCAGAACAGAACAGCTGCACTTTGACTGCCTCGTGGCACTTTTTCATTGCTGTTGGTGTTATTAAGGAAAAACAACACACCCTGTAATGTCCTTGTGTTGCATCCTTGAGCTCATTACTGTGATTTAATAGTTCAACTTAAAAGGAGCAGGATCCTTCATCTCGACACCCTCTTTGTCTAAACTAGAGGTCCACAGATGGAGGGTGTTGTTTGCTGCACAGATTACAAAACCCCTTGAGGTGCATTCTGATTTGTGATTCTGGAATACATAAATAAAACTGACTTGGCTTGACGTCTGGACATATCTCTGGCCATTTCATGGGAGCAGCAGGTGGTCCAAACATTTTGTAATACCAGTGTCCACATCGCGATCCATCAGTCTGTGAGCAGAGAGTGTGAGAGCGCAGGAGGCGGAGGACTCCACCAATCCAGGCCTCTCTCCAGTTCTCTGCCTGCCCTCTCCCTCTCAGCGGGACTCCTGATAATGACTCCTTTTGGGAGATAATGGACTGTGCAGTGGCCTCACTGAGCTCCTCATTGAGGGGGGTTTAGAGTGCCTCGCTGCAGGAGCATCCGGCTGGAGGTCCTCCGCCTCAAGCTCATGTCTGGCTCAGACAGGATGGAGAGCAGATGTCTAGAGGGATTTGCATCTACAAAAGAACAGGGCAGCTCAGCCCAGAAGAGCGTTCATATGTGCTGCTTCTCTGAAGGTGTCGTCCAACATTATGGCAGAAGAAATCCACAGAAGCTGACTCAGTATGTATGTTTAATGCTCTGCCTAGTAGAACATTTAGTGATAAAAATAATAATTACAACTTTATGTAGCAATTTTCATAAAAAAGTGCTTTACAAAGACAGAAAAAAGAGAAGCATTGACAGATTACACTATTAGAATGTGTACAGTAATAAACCAGCAAGATTTTCAGATTTACTGAAACATTAACAACAGATAAAAATGCAGGACTGACCAGTTCCACATTCAACTCACTTACCAGAATAACTGTTGGCAAAGTACATTTCTGCAAAACCAAAGCTAAAAAAGATAAAGATTTTGACCTTTCTTCATGTCTTTTTATAGGTTCAATTTGTATTTTTCCTCTTGTCACAATGCTGTGCGTATGTCCTGCATCGGTAAAAGCACAAAACTTTTTTATTTGGGTTAAGGAAAAAAAGATTGTGTTTTGGCTGCTACAAGCAAGGCTTGAGATGTCCCGAGGTCTTGTTAAAAACAACCGGTTTTGTCACCAGACACACGGATGGAAATTGTCCTGGGGTGTCCTGAAAAACATCCTGTGGTTTCACACTTACAGATGTTTAAACACAGACTCAAACTGTGATCACTGGCTTGGCAGCCTTTTCACCTCCCACTCTGCCTCGTCCTCCACCTACGAAAGTCATACAATTAACGTACTGAGAATGTGTTATGACAGATATTGCACATCTTTCCTGGAGACTAGGCTGTCCACAGTTATGGGTATCTGACTCCAAAGGCTCGGTCTCCCCTGTTTTTTTAACCTCGATCTAGGAATATCTAACAGTTAAATGCTGGAGGAGCTCTTTTAGATAGGCATGGGTAGTCTTGCTGCAGAAGAAGTTCAGAAATGTTGTATTTAGTGACAGGAGGACACAGTCAGTTACAGTAATCTAAGCAGAATGTACAGAAAGCATGTTTGACAGTTTCGATAAGATCTAAATTTCAAGAAATTACAAAGTTGCAGTAAGCACAGTTAAATGAGTGATTTAAAAAAAAAAAAGCATGTTTGACTAAAGACAATACCGAAATTTCTACACTGGGACTCATTGAAACTGGACAGAGACCCTCAGTGAGATCAGAAGTACTCACTAGAGAGGTTGGACCTAGGATAATTACTTCTGACTTGGATTCAAATGAGAAATATATCTGGTAGTAATCTGCATAAAAATGGAAACTCATGTTGTTGCCTTTAAAAGATTTGCCTGAGAGGTAACAGTTAGGGAATAAAAAAGGGCGGAGGACTGAGCCCTGAGGTACTCCATGGAAAGGTGAAGGGTCTATAATCGTCACTGGCCACACATTTGTAGAGAGATACAATAAAAAAAAAACAATCTGAAACTGTACCCCAACTACCAACCCAGTGCTAAAGATGTTTCGATTAAGATCGCATGGTAATCTGTATGAAAAGGTGCAGCAAGATCTTAAAGCAATGAAACAGATATAGGTGAGATACATAGTAGGGACCGACTTTAATGGAATCATTGTTAGCCATAGCAACTTTTAAAGATTGAAATATGTCGGTGTATTTCAGCTTCTGTGGATTTCTTCTGCCATCTTTTGGCAAAATAATACAATCAATGAATGAATTTTCTTCTGATTTTCTACACAGCAAACAGAACATTTATGACCAGAGTTGTGAATGAATATTAATGAATTGTCCTGAAACTTCTCTCTGGTCTGGCCTCTCACTGAACTGAAGCAGGAGTGGGTCAGTTAGTGCAGGCTGAAGTTTCTTGTTCTTAGAAGAGGCAGACAGGGATTTGTGGGCCTCCAGCACAGATTGACTTGTCTGTGAAGTGTCTGAAGTTTGAGGAGGAGGAGAAGCAGGGGGATGAGGTGGAAAAGAAAAGACAGGTAATTGTGTCTCTGGGGCTGGAGGTGGATCCGTCTATGATCTGACAGAACAGGAAGGGGATGAAAAAAGAACAGAAAAAGCTTCCTTTTCTCACTCAGCAGGCGGAGAGGAAACAGAAAAGGGAAGTATTGACCCAAGGTGGTCTGATTCATCCTCCTCCGAGAATGAATGGGCTTCTCTGTTCTTATCAGACTTTCTGCACTGCTGGTAATACCGGCTTCTCCTCCATGCCAAACAGAGCCAGTCCAATAGTAGTCCTCTATCTCACCTTGTTCACTCTCCTCTTTGTTCAGTATAACTGATCGGAAAGCAGGTGGAAACAAACAAAGTGTTGTCTGTTCCAGAGCTGATGCTGCAAAGAAGAAAGAAATCCTGCCGTGCAGAGGTGCAACAACCTTTGGAACCGCTTTGGATTATGAGTCGTCAGCTTCTATCAAAAGATATCAAGCAGCTTTCGCAATGTGGACTTAAACCATTTTTTAAAATGTTCATTCTCTGATTTGTCGTGAAAGAGTGTCACAGCTTCTCTTATTGTAGAGCAATAACACATAAATGATAAACAGCCAAATTATCTAAGTGTAAACACAGATAATGACGTTCCAGTTGTTTCAGAAACTGCCCCGAAACCTTTCATAACATTTTTTTAGCATTTGATTTCATCCAAAGTGACGACAATAAGTGTGTTCAGTCATAAAAATACAACCCAAAAGTTCATCAACTTCATCAAACAAGCATAGTAACGATGACAGAAGCAAAGGAGAAACTGAGCTGATGAACATTTTAACCTCAATGTTTCTTATTGAAATATTTACTTCCACACAAACCCATGATCTCTACTCAATCCTAACCGTGTCGTTACTGCGTCTGAACCAAACCAAAACCATTTTTTATAAAACAGCAATTTGTAACAATTTTAGAAGGAACAGACAGATGTTGGCGCTGTGCTGATCCAAGAGAGGCGCGTTGTTGTTCCCTAAATCAAAAGTATTCATCCACAAGAGAGAAGAGTCTGTCTTGGGTTTTTAGCATAAGATAAAAGGATGATAAGTCATGTATGATGGATTAAGTGCAACAGGAAAACATACCTAATAAATAGCAATATATTCTTATAAATCATATTTTATGAACATTTACCTTAAAAAAGATGAAGAAATTCAAATGTGATTTTGCAAAAAGTGTCCATAGAGTGGATAGTGTGACCCGCGGGCCAAGGATAAAAAATTGATAGGTGATAATGAATGTCTGCACCAAATTTAATATAACTTCAGTGATGTACTAAAAATGTGTATACAGTATTCATTAGACTTGTACAGTCAGTGAATACATCTTGCATGCTTTCCTGCTGGACGGTGAACCGACAGGATCTCAGGTATTATTAATGCAACTTCTGACTGACACAAAACGACTTTGTGTAAAGTCAAGTCAAGGCCGAGAGGAAATCAAAGCTTCACTTTGTGGACAGTTCTCTGAAGGTAGCGCCAGCAGTGGCTTAAACTATGAACACCAACATATACTGTGCAGCTCCTCTCTCACAAATGGAAACACAAACTTTTACAGTGTTGTACTTTGTCATTTGTTTAAATATTTAAAATAAATTGTTGACTTGGCAGTTTGCTTATACTCTTCGTAACACTGAGGAATGCATAAAAAATATAATAAATAAAGTGCAGAGAACAATAGAATCCCTGTCCCTGTGGTATATATTCAGAAAGACTGAGCATGTTAAACTGGCCTCAGCTTTCTCCACATTGCTTGAATGGAAAATGTAAGAAGTACAAGTGAGAACTCAGAGGTCACTGGCATTTTTGCACTCACTCTTTTCTCAGGAGAAAAAGTTTTCTCCCTTGTTCCGCCGTACATCCACTGGAGAAAAGAGCAGGCTAAGGTGACTCTTTTCAGAAAAAGGTGATGCCTCAGAGGTTAGCATGGCATTTCAATTCATTGTAGCTTTCATTGGTTCCTGAGGTGTTTAAGACCTTTTCAAGTTCGGTCAGGTGTGAGGTGTTGAGACATTTACAGAAACCAGTGAGAAATGGCACAAAATGGCCGGCAGACATGCTGAGAATAAGAAGTCTTAAGAAGAGTTGAAGAATGTGCAATAGGGTAGGTTTTTAACACACAAGTGTTGCTGATTGTTCGCTCAGCTCCACCAGACCAAGTTACTGTTGCTTCACCTGTCAAGCTTTCCCTTCCTGAATGTTACAAGTTACAAGTGCAGATTATGTTGACGATGGTGACAGGTGAATTAACTTCAGCAGGATTCTGATTTGTAGGTAACTCCTGCCAATATTGTCAGCTGAAACGGAAACTCTCACCGGCCCATTTTATCAGCTGGGGCTAGCTAGCTAAAAGCTAATGTAGGCTTTATTAGTTGGTTGGCAATACCCCTTCTAGGTGACTTTATAATGTCTCAGGCTGACTCCTTTTAAAATGAAAGATCACTTTGAATGATGAACATGCTGCTAACACGATATGTTAAGTAATGATCAATAAGTAATATTTGACGTCACGTTACTGGAACGGGTGTTTTCCATGTTAACAGGACGCTACTAATCCTCTTTCTGAGAGTGAATGGTGCAATGTGTGATTCAATCATTAAGATCTAGCTTGACGACTTTTGTGAATAGCCTGTTACTAACACCATTAGCTTAGCCCATTTGGCTAACACTTCTTAAGCCTTGAAAACTCCACGATGCGTCTAATTTGCTTTGTTGTCCAATACAGAAAGATTGACTCTTGAGTCTCATTGCTGATTTGGTGGCCCAAAGTGTTTGTATTTGATGACCTGGAAATGAGACTCACCAACCGTTATCATTCTCCAGAATCGTTCACTTCCCCTTTAAATGCCAGCTGCTGTCTTCAAAATGTTTTGGAAGTATGTAAAGTCATGATTCCCAAAACCGCCAAGCCTATAAGGGTTACAAACTATGACTGGACAATCACTGTTTGGAGGACACAGAGTTGTAAAAATAGTCCTTTCTATGTCCATGGTGCTGAAAGAGACAAACCCACTCTGTGTTTTGGCAATATGTCACTTTCTTTTTAACACACACACACACACACACACACACACACACACACACACACACGCACACACGCACACACACAAATCCATAAAGAGACTTCATTGTGTAACTCATAATGTTTATCCCCACCCAGGGACAAATACTTTGTGAGCAGCAAACATTAGATGAATAGATGAATAGGCCATTAAAAGGCTACATGAAAGTTAATTAGTGATCACTCACGCAGGTGAGATTGTCCACTTCCCTCTCCCCCTCTCTTTCTCTTTCCCTCTCTCTCTATCTTGGCCTTGAGCTGAGTGTTTTGCCCGATAAAAATATGAATTTCCATCGAGGCCTGTCACTAATCTGACTCACTGCTTTGTAATTAATGATTGAACAGTTGATGGAGATAGAACATGGGCTTCGTGGCTGACTGTGTAGCTCCTGTCATGCCCTATTAGCTAGTTTATGCTGCACCTTGAATATTGATGGAAACAGAGTAGAAAAGTGCCCGGAGCAGAAATTTGTTTGTGGCAGCGTGAAGTCTCGTCCTGTGATGATGGCCATTAGGAAGGAAGCAGCAGAGCACACAGCGGGGAGGCAGAGGAGGCACAAAGACAAGACTAAAGATGGCTGTGTTGACTGTTTGTTTTTACCTTTTTGTATGATGTAAGTGCCACTTACACCTGCTTTTATGAGGTGGGTATTGTTGATCTGGTTGATGCAACACAATACATGCCCACAGAAGTGTAAATTTACTTTTTTTGTTTGAATTCCTGAAGCACCTGCCTTGTTGTATTGGATTTGTGTCAAGTGTTGGTGCAAATGAGAAATGGTAAAGTAACTTTTGTATAGTGAGGTGGCCATATCCATTGCCCTCCACTCAGTCTTCGCATGCCTTGAAAATAACAACATCAGAATGCTGTTTGTTGAGTTCAGCTCTACATTTAAGAAATTCTCCCCCATGAACCTGATTGGGAAACTGGCACTCTGGGCTTGAGCACAACACCCTGCAACTGGATATTTCTTCATCTCCTCACAAACAGACCCCCAGACAGTTTGGATTGACAGTCACACCTCCTTCATTTAGCTGCTCAACACCGGAGCACCCCAGGGCTGTGTGCTCAGCCCCCGCCTGTTCATACTGTACACCCATGACTGCACTCATTAAGACATTAAGATAACACTTTTGGGACATTTGCAGATGACACCACCATCATTGTCCAGAGAGCTCAATTTGGGAGTCAATCTAGCAGAGTGTTGCACAGAGAGCAATCTGCTGTTCAACATCAGGAAAACCATGGAGCTGATTGTTGATTATAACTAAAAAAAAGGAGGCAAAGACCCACCTGTCTTCATCAGTGGAGCTCAGGTGGTGAATAGTTTTAGGTTCCTGGGAATCAACGATCATGGTCTGTACTTGTAAAGAAATCTCTGAAACATCACAAACAGTCATGGACAGGAAGGCTCCGCAGTGGGTGATTAAAACCAATCAGATCATCAGTGGTACCATCTACTGAACTTGGTGATATCGGTGAAATGAGGTGTCTGCAAAGAGCCCAAAGGATACTAAAAGACAACATTGACCCCAGCAACAGTCTGGTTACCCTGCTGCTGTCTGACAATAGATACAGGAGTATCCACTGCTGCACCACCAGGCCACAGAGCAGGAGCAGCTTCTTTCCCCGGGCTGCGAGGGCTCTTAACTCATTCTCAAAACTTCACCTGAATGATAAGAGTTTATTTGTATGACTTTTTATATATTTTTCGTTTTACAACCCTTACTGCAGTTGAGGCGCTGTGACACAAAAGAGACATAAGGGTTTGGTTTTCTAAAAGGTTTGTTGGTACCTTTTCAACTTATTTATTACTCTATGATTGATTCCTGTATGTTTGGGATAACATTCTGGTTCTAGTAATTGATATGTTGTAATTGATACCCAACTGAGACCGAAACATTGACATTCTGCAATGTGCATAATCAGACCTGGCTTTGCAACCGTCCTCCAAATCTGGGCCTGGATGGAGGTCAGGTGCTGCACAGTTTTGGTGGAGAGGTGTGTCTATAGAGCGTCAGGATTTCTTGTTCTGCATTTTCTTGCTATTCATCAGCTCTGGTTTGATTTCCACTGTTATCTCAAGAGAAAACGTTCTCCCTTTAGCGGTGCACTGCTGTGACGCAGAATGACAGGAAATTCAAACTGGACTGAAATGAACTGAATTCAATTGGAGTGAAATGAATTGAATGGAAATGAATGTGCTTCTATGGTGGGGAGGAAATGGATGTTCCACTAGAATGCTGGGTTAATGTGGTGTCCAGTCTCATTTTGTGCATATTAGTGGTAAGTGATTACGACAGCTTTTCTGGGAGTTAAATTCCCCCGGCTGTTTGTTCCCTGGAAGGTCCTCCACATCTGCTGGCACAGTCACTTCCTTTTTGTCGGAAATACACAGAAGAGCTCTCGCTTCATGTCAGATCCAGTGTGACACACTGAGAGGAAATATGAAGCAAGAAGAGGAGAGCAGGATGAGGTTGTAAGGCAGCTGTACTAACATTTCACTTGGTAAATGACAACTTTAAAGGTTTAACAAAAACATAAAAGGACGGCAACCTTTGGCTCTCATTTCGAGGCTGATTCTTTTGAGGAAAGCTGCTGTTGTTGCAGGCCTCAATTTATTTATTCATAATATACATCTTACACTCAACTTTGCTTTTGAGGTTTGTCTCTTATTTGTTCTCACAATTGAGAGCAAACTGTTGAAGTCAAGATATTTGAAATAAATGATGTAAAGTGTAAGTGAGGAATTTCCTTTACTTATGTGTCGTGACTTACGTTAGTGAGTAATGTCATATGTACCTCACAAGACTGAACACTGTTTTTTTAACCCACAGTCTGATCATTTTCTAAACCTTACCAGGTAGCTTTTGTGCCTAAACCCAACCAAACAAGGGCAGTTTGATAATGTTGATAACAGTCGAAAAACTGCTAGCTTGACTGCGAAACCCCTTCATGTGCAAAACTGACGATGACGGTAGGTAGAGTGTCAGAGTTTGAAGCTTTAGGTCAATAAATAAGCTGTTGGAAATCCTCAAGTAAAATCAAAGTACCTCAAAGTTCAGTATTTGAGTAAATGAATTTAGTTACTTGTACCATTGACTAATTTGTTTCCATCCAACACTTCAGAATTGTGCAGTGTATTAACCATAAAATGGGGAGATTGTGCTGATTGGAAGTCACTTCAGACACCAGTATAATATTACTTAGCATATAGTATATACTGTATACAATTAGAATGTATTATGGGATGTTGACACAGTATCTTACAGGATTGATTGGCTGATATCTGAAATGTCACACAGGCTGGAAGCAGCTCCTGCAGGAATGAACACACTCACATGAACACGCACATTTCCATCGCTCGGTGGTTTGTTTGACTGTACTGTGGTATCAGCTAACGGCCTGGTTAATAGCATTTTGTGCAGTCGAACGTGTCATTTGTATTAACAACATTCCACTAATTGTATCCTCCCATGGAGCTAATTAATTTACCGTTGTGCAGTGATCCTATAATATCTCGAGTCACTGAAAGTCATTGCCAAGCGCAGAGAATTTCATAAATGGCTGCTTTTTGCATTTTAATGCTGAGCAGAGAATAATAGCTCATGGTGATGAGGGTGTGTGAGTGTGTGTGTGTGCATGTGCTTAACGGCAGTGAAATTGAATGTCATTTTCTAGATGTCATACAAATAAAATGTGTGTGTAGCCCGGCTGTCAGCAGCACACTTCTGGAAGAAAATTGACATTCCTGCAGATTTTGAATGACAGCGAGAGGGAGGTGACGTTTTTTTTATCTACACCTCTGAGCTATATATTTTATTCAGGCATTTAAATTAAACATTTTGAATAGATAATACTCATGGGTGAAGTTTATATTATCCAGGTGTCTTCCTGTATTGATACTTTTTAATATCAAAGACATTTTACGACCTGGAATCAGGCCGTTTTTTTTCAAGGAAACATCACAATAAAACTCAGAACTCAAATATAAAAGAATAACGTTCTTAATTTTCATCAATACTTCAAGTTTTTATCAGTGCTTCTCGTGCTCTAACACCTTAATATCCAGATCATGTCATGGATAACTTTCCTGTTATCTGACTAA
Organism: Diplodus puntazzo; assembly: GCA_963678695.2. Classification (NCBI taxonomy): domain Eukaryota; kingdom Metazoa; phylum Chordata; class Actinopteri; order Spariformes; family Sparidae; genus Diplodus; species Diplodus puntazzo. The sequence goes on along the minus strand of OZ023167.1, from coordinate 29,101,399 downwards.
ACTTTGGACTGTTTGGTTGATGGTATATTTCCACAAACTAACAGTCAACAGCCGTTATAAAGACATGATGGAAGCCTTAATGGTTTGTATTATTTTTTGTCCGTGTGCTCCTGCAGGGGTTGAACCAGATGAGGAAGGTTGCCCAGGTGGGCCTGGACGGCGTGCGGCGGACAGACTGGCACGACTACGAGGCGATGAGGAGGGATGCTGCTCGCTCAGGTTCGTCCCAACTCTCTGCTGATGCTCCTGTTTTGTTTGGCCAGCGTTTGTTAAAAACATCTGCTCTGTTTCAGCATATGGTCACACACACACACACACACTCATGCACACACATAACTACACACTGCTGTTCAACCTTGTCTTTTTTTGGTTTCTTAATTCCTACCAAGTGGATTTCTCTCTCTATCTCTCTCTGAGGCAGTGTGGATCAATTCTCTGTGTACAGTTCTGAGTTCATAATTAAACACAGTTAATCTTCTACAATAAGTATTGATTCAGCCCCAGGCCTCGAATGGGAAACATACCTCTGCCTTTTTACTACAAATGCAACAGATTTCACAGGCTTTTGTTTGGTATTAGGTTGTACTTAAGTGGAAATTGAGCTGATTTGTGAGAGAGGAGCAGTGGGGTTTGAGACTCTAAACAGCCCAGTTGTCATAATGAATGCTGCCATTGTTTGTTTCTGCAAAACATGGACATGTTGAATGGATATCATACATATCACATCATCAAAGACAGGGTGACATCGCTCAGCTGACATCTGTATGAGGATACTTTCTAAAATGGAGAAGAAAGTGTTGGAAGGTGGCCAGGAGAAAAAGTTAGCAAGCCACAGATACGTTAAAATGTGTACGTGTCACAGGCTGCATACAGTGTTGATATCTACAAAACTTCAATGTGGGGAGGTGGAGGAGACAGTGGTGGAGTTGGAGGCGACAGGGCTGCCGACAGCGGTTCAAGTCCATTTTGTTGGTGTGAAACCACAGCATATTTTTAAGCACAGTTTCCAGTCGTGTTAGTGGCAACCAGAACAATGTATTTTTCTCGGGACGTCAGGCCGTCTACAGTGGTGTCTGTCGAGACAAAACCAGGTGTCTATAATGAGACCTTGGGACAACTGCAGTCCTGTTCATGGCGACCAAACCTGGTGTTTTAACAAGACTTTGCAGCATCTTCAACCGTGCTTGTGGCAAAACAGTGTCTTTAACGAGAACTTGGGACATCTCCCGCCAGATTTGTGGTGACCAAAACAGGCATTTTAAGCCAAATTGTGATGTTTTCTGAAGCCTAACTAAATGTGTTTTGTGCCTAAACCTAACCAGAGCATGAGCATGGTGAGAAGAGAAAATTGAACCTAAAGAAACAAAACAGCGACATAAAGAAATGTAAAGTTTTAATTAATCCGTGGTTTTGCAGAAACCCTAACCCTAAACATAAACCCTGTTTGAGACCATGTGAAGACCACAGTTTTCCTAAACCTAACCATGTTTCTTAGTCTAAATCTCACTAGACCTTAACCCCAGCATTATCACAACAAAAGCCTAATGTAGAGATTCAACATATCTGTCATTGGCAGGAAATAATAAAAAGATCTCTGGTGATTGTGCTGCTCCACAAGATCATACAGAACATTTTTTATTTTTTGAGCACCACTGAGGGAACCAAATTTAGAGAGTATTGTTGTGAAACAAGAGGAGCTATTTAAGGCTCCACTTGTTCCAGAAGTAAGTGTCCCATTCATCTTGTCAGCTGACAGTGATAGGTGACTCACAGATAGGTGACTTACGAATAAAGCATTTCTACAGTGTGGATGTGAAGGACTGCCCTGTTGAGTCACCAATAGAAAAGATGATAATAATGTTCACACTCCTAACCTCAGGCAAACACTAACAGACCATCAGAATCTCAACCAGCCGCCTCAAACGTTTTACAGTTTTTACCCCCAGGCAGTCCCTTACATAAAAAGCAAAGTGATTTATTGATTTCTTTTTATTTGTGTGTATGCCTCCGTGCAGGTTATAGCTGTGGCCAGAGGCATTATGTTGTCGGGTTGTATGTCCATCTGCCTGTCCCATTATTGTGAATTTTATATCACAAGAATGCCCTGAGGGACTTTCTTTAAATTTGGTACAAACACCCACAATGACTCAAGAATGAACTGACTAAAATTGGGTGGCCAAAGGTCAAGGTCACTCTGACCTCCCAAAACTCATTTTTGTCCATGTTGTTTTACACAAATGTCCAATAGTTAAAGAAATTATGAAGTTGTGGTGGCAGCTCTAGTTTTGTTTTGTGTTTAAATATATATAATATTAAGTCCTGAGTTAGCCAGGGCATGCATTTCATTGCATTTAAATGTACTATTTAAGTTTATATGACAGTGAACCTAAACTATGAACCACTGAAACTGGACATCTGTCATGTTAAATTAAGGAAAGCAAAGTATTATTTCTCAGAAACAGAAATAACCATAATATAAAAAGTACTGATGAATCATCCAGGACAGTCATGCGTTTGTTCATTGAGAAACACTGACAAACGCATTAAAAAAAAACTGATAAATGATATCAAAACTGGAATTCAGATTTGGAAAAAAAAATGCTTCTTGAACCAGCATCACTGCCAACGTCATAGCTGTGTTTCATTTGATTTATAACACAAAATGACACACTTGTGCCGTTAGACGTTAATCAGAAAACACTTCACACTCAAAACCTGCTGAGAAATACGTCAAATGAATTTGAGACACAGCTTGTGTTTGAATGTTTTAGCAGACTGAGTTTGAATGGCTTAAGCGCATAAACAGAGCGTGGGAGTCGGTCTCAGTGCCCAAATCTCTGAAAAAATACTCAGCACATGCGACCCCCACTGCTTCAGAGCTGCATTCAGACCTCAGCGCATCCCAAAACTGATGAGGGGTTGAAATATGTGCTCAAGTAAAATATGCATACACAGTCCAAAATGATGAGAGCTCCAGCAGTGAAGAAAATGTGTGTTTTCAGAGAGGGATTATAGATGTCACTTAATTCACTGAGGAAATCTGTAATTCAGTCAGAATGACTCTTGTAAGCCATTTTTCAAAAATGTTTGGTTCATATTTGCCTGAGGAGGGCTAGAAAACATAATTTAAGTGATCTATACAACTGGTTTATTATGCAGGAAAAAAAAAAAGGTACAACATTAAGTCGAAGAGTTTATCTCTGAAATGAGCCATTAAAGTGAGGAGTTATTCTCCACAGTTATTACCTTCAGGAATATAGACGGATCATTTCTGCCTAATGGAACAAGGCAGCTCACTTTAATTTGAGGCTCTCCTTTGACTATAGATCAGCCTCACGTACACATCTCTGTGTGTTTGTGTGGAGTGCATTGGTGAGTGGCTAATGAAACATGCAGCACGGTGTTATTGGATGCACTCTCCAATAACAAGCTCAGATTTGTTATTTTTTCTGCGATCAGGTGTCATACATGGAAGCTAACAGCTTTATCTGTCAGGTGAAGCTTAAAGTAAGAATACCACATTATAAACTACTTCTGTGTGCTTCCACGTAACATATTATGTCACACCATACAAATGTGTTGTAACATATAATTGAAAATGAGCTGTTCACTGAAAAAAATGACTGCATAACCAACGTTTATACTGATTGAAGAGTTTGTTTATTTTCTCTCTCAAGTAGCAAGCTAATCATTTCTTCTTCATGTGTGACCTGCTGACTCAATATTTGTGTAGCATCCATATTTACACGATCAATGTGGTTTTTTTTAGCCCACTAAACAATGTTCCCAGTAAAAAAGGGCAGTAGCAAACAAACTGGAGCTCATTTTCTATATCATTCAAACTGCATATTTGTAAAATTGATCAGCTTGGTACAAAGAGATCTTTTAACTTCAAATTATATACAACATAATTCTCAGTACTACATTCATATGTCATCATGCTGAATGAACGCAGTTTTAGTTCAGTCCACAAATCATCAACCCATTGTTCTTTATACAGCCCAGGATAATTGTTAGCAAAGTACATTCTGAAAAAACATCAATAAGTTTGTTGTTTATGCTGCAGCTTTACGTTTCTTTAGGTTCATAAGGTGAGTCAGGTTTAGGCACAACAACTGTTTGGTTAGGGTTCAGAAAACATCATGTTTTGGCTAAAATTGCCTGATTCATTCGCCACAAGCTTGGCTGGAAGTGACCTGAGTTATGGTTGAAAACACCTGGTTTTGTTGTTGCAAACACGGCTGTAGATGGTCCGCCTACCCGTCCAAAATATAAAGTTTGGGCTGAGAGGTCTTCCTAAAAATATCCAGTAATTCACACTTATAAATGTCAAAACACAGACTCAAAAAGCCTGTAGTCTGCCTGGTTCATCCCATTTACATATCTTTCCAGTTGGCCTGCAACAGATTGTTATACTATAATATATTGTACATGCCGTATCTTCCAGCCAGCCTCACAAGGCTCCAAACCAATTTCCCCCACTGTACCTAACTTTGGAGTATATCTTTGCACACCAAGCAAACATCTTAGAACAATGTTTTTGACAACTTAGGAAGCTGTTTGAAAAAAAAACTGTTACTTATTTAGACATTGAGGAGATGAAGAGTTAGTGTTTCTTACAGACCTCGATGTGTGTGTGCTTTACGCAGGTAACGGTGAGCAGGGGAAACCGTTCCCTCTGACAGAAACGGACCGGGTGGACCAGGCCTACAGGGAGAACGGCTTCAACATTTACATCAGCAACCGGATCTCCCTCAACCGCTCCCTCCCTGACATCCGCCATCCAAAGTGAGTCCTGTACATGTGTGTACGTGTGTGTGTGTGTGTGTGTGTGTGTGTGCGTGTGTGTGTGTGTGTGTACTTGCACATAAGCAATCCTTAATAATGTCAGAATCCTCTTGTGTGATGTCCAGTCAACACTGAGAGCACTGACTTGGTGGTAGAGTTACATTTCACCAGACATTTCTATTATTTCGGTAGATTTCAAGAATGTAACATTTTAATTTAGAGATGTTCATTCATATTTTTCAACCATCATGTGTCTTTTAGTCTTCTGCCAGCACCTCTTTTAGGTCAGTTCTCTAATGACACTAGTGAAAATGCAGAGCCAAGATGAAGAAACACGTTGAAGGTAGTAGTAATAGTAGTAGTGGGAGGAGTAGTAATAATAGAAGTTGCACAAATATGTCTTTTCAATCCCTGCAATCAACTCTGTAATATTCAGAGTTATGTTTAAACCTGATCTGGAGGTAAAGTAAATACTGTAGCTTCACTTAGTGAAGCTGAAGTTATGAGTCTCTGTGTATTCATATTGGTGGCAGCACAGACACAACGTTGGGTTCAGTATTTGTCGAGGATTACTGCCGCTGCAACCAACAACCTCTAAATCTTTTTTTTTATTTTTTTTTTTTTTGAAGTTTTAGAATTTCACTGTCAGAAACCAGCGCCTGTCCAGACTCCTGTGAACCTGGCGCGCCTTTCCAATTTCAGGATGACACTGCAGAAGGCCTTTAATCACAGCTTTTCTTTATCCTGACAAGAACTTTTCTGTGACACTCGACCTTCCCTTCTCTTTCATGTGGAAAGCAGCTTAGAACGCTTCCTGTGTGCATCTCTGTCCCCAGGAGGGCCGACTCTTTTATTCATGGTTTATAAAAACAGGCCTTCGTTGACCTCAGACACCTCCTGCCAGGACGCGTCTTGACTGACAGGTGCTCTATGCAGCATCTCAAAACATTTAAACATAGTTAGCTAGTTTTTTTGTTTTTGTATGGGCTTTTTTAGTTCTACAGCTGACTGATGTAGATACATGCAACTATATGAATCCTGGTTTTAAGGCCGCCTTCCAGCAGTTTTATCTAATACGCACACGAAATTAAACAAGTTTAGATTTCTGTTCAAGGAATGTATGAAAATTGGGGTATTTTTGATGACATAATGCAGTTAAAATTGACATATTTTAACATATAATTTAATCTTCTAAACTTAAAAAGAACATTGTCTTAATGTAAGTCATCAACTGGAAACTGTTCACTATTGGTTGAAATTTCTGTATGTGCATTGAGAGTCCTCCAAACTAAATGACAGAATTAATTTCTCATGACCGCCTTCTGAAATGACTCATAAGCATTTTTTTTTAATCTTTATCTTTTGTCAGGTTCTTCCAATATGCATATAAGAGCATACGGAAATATTAGATATGTCTGCGCTCTCGTCTGCTGCTGCTGTGTTTAAATGTGACAGCTGACATGTTGACATGTCAGGCGCTGTAATCACAGTCGTGTGCTAGTGTGGCTGTAATTGAATTATTAGCATGTAAATAGGCGAAATTACTGGACTGATGTAGCCCCCGTCACTGCCAGACACCTGTCGCCCTGCTGCGACCAATCAGACGGACGCACTTGCACTCCCCGCTGACCAGAGGCTGCCCACCCCCCTCCGCCATGACTTCCTTCACCTGGTGCTCCCAGTGGGCAGCGACTGCCTCTTGATGATTGGCATGTTTTCTGTGCCTCAGAGGAAACCAGTCCCAGACCTGCCACTGACACATTCGATTTTTGCACGCTGACAAGATTTAATTGGAGCAAACACACACACACACACACACGCATCCCCTGTGAAATTGGACAGGGTTTGTTAAGAGTAACCAGCCGACTGCCTGTCGATCACTCTGCTGTCTGTCTCCCAGCGTTCATATTTGAATGAATAACACGGCGGCTGATGTTCAACACAGACATTGATCGACTGACACAGTTCACTGCACGCGCTCTCTCTCCCTCTCTCTCTCTCCTTTTCTCTCTCTCTCCCTCTCTCTCTCATCATCAGTGAGCGAACATGACTCTCTTCCAGTGATTAGCTCCTCTGCAAGGCTCCCGCCCGCTTGCTACGACAATCATGTACAAGGTGATCGCTGTAACCCGCCATCGGAGAACGTGTCTGCGGCTGATAACAGCTGTATGTGCTGCAAATAATCAAATTAAAGCTGTCTCTGGTGCAGGACGAACATGCCAGAGGTATCACTGCACGCAGCTGCACTGAGCTCCATTCAGCGGCCGTGGGAGGAATTTTTATAAGTTGCTGCTTTGTTTTGTCCAAATACAAACTGTGGAAGTCCTGTTTTGAGTAAAAGAGACCGTTTCTCAAGAAAACACAACTTCCGTAACAGCGATTTGATGAAAAGACATTACGTCATGCACATACAAGGACAATTACTGTACATAGTGTGTTTATCTTCATTATAATAGTTTTTTTTTATTATAGTTAGTATTCAAATCGTTATTTTATTCTTTCCAATATCTCTCTATTATTGTCTCTACTGAGACTTACTCTGCTACTGTGCTGCTACTTATTTCTATCTGTACTGCTGTGTTATCTGCACATTTCTCTCCCAAGGGGGATCAATAAAGGAACGTTTTAACCTTAATCTTAAAAAAATGGACAAAGACCTCCTGCAGCCTTTAGAATTAAAGGCACAGACAACAGGTGGCATACCTCAAGGGTCAATTATTAGACCAGTTTGTTTTTGTTTGTTTGTTTTCAATATTTGTATTTGTGTTGTGCTCTTGTTTTTTTAGCTGGGATTGTTTTCTGCTTTTTGTGTTCTGTCTTTGTAAGCAGTTTTATGCTCCTTGCTCAGAGACAGAAGTGTTATAAAGCTTCAGTCCATGTGGGGAGGAGATTGTGGTGGAAGGATGGTGAAACAAAGCATTCGACTTCAACAGACTATTAAATATCAATGTTGTTTTCATTTAACTATGCCGATGAGGCAGCAAGTACTTATTCTAGGACTGGGCAATATATATGATATGGATCAATACTGTGCCATGAGACCACATAACATCTTAGATTTTGGACATTGTTATATTATGTTGTCTTTTCCTGGTATGTAAAGGCAGCATTACAGTGATGTCATTTTCTGAACTTACCAGGCTGGTTTACTTGTTGTCATGCTTGCTTAGTCATGATCCTCACATTAATGACGATTACTGGTTAGAAATCTCATTATGTTAGTCATTTGATAAAGAGCCAATAGTCATCCCTTTAATATGCAATATCAGTATCAAAGTAGGGCCTATTTGGTCAAACATATTGTGATTTTTGATTTTTTAACCCAGTCTGAGTATTTATGAAGTGCTTTTGAGGAGATGAAAACAAGGCCATACCATCCAGCCATTATTTTAACCACACCATAATTTCTAACCGGGTCATTTTTATGTCTAAATCTGCGTAAACCTTAACCATAGCAGTGTCACATCAGAAAAGATTAGATTAGCCAGTATTATCTACCTTTGGAGAAAATTTGTCTTGGACATTTGAGAGTCACAGGTGATTTTAAGGCTTTGTTTCCTTACACATCTCCGGAGCAGAACATGGAGGCAGCCGTGGAGCAGAGTCGTGGTCTGAGTTAAACGGACGTGTTACCAAGACACGTTGTGACGCCGTACCGAATAACAGATTCAGTGACTGCCTTGAGAAACATCACCATAAAGCTTGTATCCACTCAGAGGACCCTGGGCCTTTGCAGAAAACACAGACGCTAATTGATTCTGGAAATAATGTTCTCCACATGATGAGCCCATTGTATCTGAGAATCGAAATGAACACAGAAGTACTTTGTGCGTTATTACCTGCTCAACTCTCGCCCCGCTGGGGGAAGGAGCTGGGCTTCCAGGCATCAGTTGCCAACAAGTTTAGCTGTGTCATCAGAAAATGTGGTAATGTAGTTGTTTATGTACAATGATTTGTGTAATATCTCCTAACACCCATATAACTGATTCTTTAATGGTGGTTGTAATGGTTCTGAAAAGCACTGACTAACAATACTGTCCTGCCAGCAGCCTGCAAAGATTTGTTTTTTTAACAGATGATTGCCCTCATGTGGTTTCACGCCGTCCCTTTTAACATCAACTAAAATTCTTGGCTGACAAAACAGTTTGTTTTCCCAGAGAAAATGATCATCTGTGCTTAATGCAACACACAGGAGACAATTTGAACCAGTGATTTATGTGTATGCGAGTATGAAATGTAATTGGGTTTTTAAATTGTTTTTATTTCTCTCTGAGAGGCAAGCAAATACAATTTTCACTGTAGCAACAAATGATAGGAAATGGGTTGATTAATGGTTTCAGAGAAGATGTGTCCTCCATTCGGCCCTAACAAAATCCATCTGAGCACTGAATCCATACGTGACCTCAGTGACCCGAGATCTGCTGAGGAGACCAGAGTGAGACCAAAACAAAGAAATAACGGATGTGAATTAGACGCTTTCTTCCTTCCATCAATAACAGAGAAAAAAAAGACAAGAACAGGGATGGTATTAAGTGCTGTATTTCTGTGTGCAGCTGTAAACAGAAGCTGTACGCAGAGAAGCTGCCCAACACCAGCATCATCATCCCGTTCCACAACGAGGGCTGGTCGTCGCTGCTGAGGACCGTTCACAGCGTGCTCAACCGCTCTCCTCCGCAGCTCATAGCAGAGGTCATCCTGGTCGACGACTTCAGCGACAAAGGTACCGAGGACACACACACACACACACACACACACACACACACACACACACACACACACACACACACACACTACTAAACTAAATGCTGCATCTGTTTTCTATGAAGTCAATAACCTAAAGTTGTTTTATGGCTATATTTTGCTTTATTTTATATCTTTTGGTGCCATTTTTCATTCTTATCCCCAAATATACAATATAAATGGTTAATATTAAATATAAAGTTCTCAGTCAGACCACCTGAAGAGAGTCCAACCGATGAAAAAGAAAGACCAGTTGTCGGTAAATGAAGTTATCAATCGACACCAGAGACACACTGACTCCTTGTCCAGGGGATGAGAATCCTGGCTTACAGAACTCCTTTGAAGCCTCTGAGCCCCTAAACTCCCCGTCCAGGAGGGTTTTTAAACAATCCTCAGTCCGTCTCTGACCTCTTTACACTCAGGCCTCATAAAGCCAACCAACCCTGTGCAGGCTGTGTTTCTGTATTAATATTAATATCGACATTAACATGTGAAAACTTCCAAAAAGAACAAGGCTAAACTCAGCCACTGAAAACCAGCCCAGTCATTTGACTTCTGCGAATTATGACACACTGCTCTCTCTCTCTGTCAGCTTGTGATTAAACTACATATTATGAAGATTGGATACAAATTAAGCCTCTTGCGGAAACCTCAATGTGAATTTCTTTTTAATGAACCATCATGCCATGACCCGACTTATCCAGTGAGTGCTGCATTTGTTCTCTCAGGTGAAAATAAGGTTTATTCACAGTGAAGAAAAGTCAAATCTTTTCCTTAAAGTGAGGCCTCACTAAAGATTACAAGCAGCACGGACTCATGAAACAGATGCTCTTTGGAAGTTAGACTTGTGATCAATAAGTTGTAACCAAAAAGTACCAAGGTACACTCCTTTCAAAACTTTAAAAAGCCTTTGACGAATGGGCTCAAGGCCTACAAGCTTCAGCTCACAGTCTTTATTGGCACACAAAAGCAAGTCACAGCTCACAGATATATCAAGGCTGGAATCAGCTGCCAGCAACCATCAAACACCTTTAAACTGTCTTCTAATTTTTCCTCCAGCCAAGCAAAGAGCACACACACGACAGATTGGCTCAGCCTTATATCTACCTCGCATCTGCCTAGGCTTAACTACATCAAGTAACTTGACAAGCAGACTGCCAGTTATCTGCTTAGCTGGCAAAACACCTTCACTGTCTTAATGAGGACTTAGTCACAACTCAGGTACACCTAAAACTCTTTACTTTCTCCCAACCTGTTTGTATTGGGCTGTATTAAGAAGGTAGGTATATATATATATATATATATATATATATATATATATATAATATATATATATATATATATATGAATAAGTCATTTCGCAGTATGAGAATCAGTTTCTACAATGGCAGAATGTCTTTCTGGCTACAAACCATCGAGACACAATCTCAGGAAGTCACAAGTTCAGATGTCAAAACTCCGTCCCTGCTGTTACAACCAGTGTTGGGGAAAGTTATTGCAAAATTCTACTTCTCCAGACCTCAACTTCCTTAAGTAGCAGAATCATCCGTCAAAGGCCGACCTGGATGCACACACGCAGTCGTATATTTTCCAGTGAGAAAAGTTTCAGAGGAAAGAGCCCGGAGACAGTCAAGATGTCGGTAGATGCAGCTCACGTCTTTGCTTCAGCAGCATGTCTCCTGATGCTGAGGACGGCAGTAAGTGGTCATTTCATGATGGCTGCCCAATTTGCACAGGAATGATGGGAGCATAATTGTATTTTTCTTTTTTAAACAAAAAGACTGGTCTGTGCGGGTTTGGTTTTGTTTGTGACTCCCTAAAAGCTCTTCACAGCAAACCGCTCCCTCCCATTGTTGTATAGCTTTGTGTGTCTGTGTGCGTTTGTGCATGTGCGCGTACGCGCACCTGTCTGTGTGTTGCGTTCTCTCTCACTCTCTTTTCACCAGCCCCTCTTAAGAAAGTGTTTAATTCCTTGTTAATTAGTGCTCTCTGTCACGGTCCCTCGTTGAAGGATGTGTTTACCTCTCGTCTCCACGGTAATGAGATGTTCCGCCGCCTCAGACTCATTTAGAGGTTAACACCCATCAGAGCTCAGAGACCAGAACCCTCCCACAGCTGCTGAGGCTGAGCAGCGTCTTGGAGACAAAGTGGAGACAAAAACCGGTGAAATCTAGATTTTAGAACTACAGCATTCATAGCTGAATGATCTTGTTTGGTTTGTAAAGATTCTAAAAAAAGCTACCAAAGATGTTCCAGACACCATGTTTGCGTGAATAATGCAATGCATATGTCTATGGTTGTAACAGTGGCAGCAGTGAGCCGCTGTGCATGTTGTACTGTAGCATAGCACAGAAGATCACGAATTTCGACTGAACTAAAGGAGGAATATTCTTTTACGTATCTTCCTCCTGATCACATGTATCATGAGGCGTTGTGTGCTGCTCCCCACACTGAATGGTGGGGAAACACTACTACTGACTGGATTTCCTCAAAAATTGGATGGAAATCGGGTCTTGGCCAATAACAGTGCAAGACAGGGCATTGTTGGACGTCACGGTTATTTTCTTGAGGAATGAAAAAAAAAAAAACAGGCTTATTTAGGTGGCTGGTATCTATGAGTGAATGAGTAGAAAATTGGATTGGTAGCTATATGTGCCCTACTCAGTGCCTTAAGACACATGGTCAACATAATATCAATATCCCACTGTTTTGTAGAAAACAGGTCGTCCTCAGGCAATTCCACTTTACAAGGAAAGGAGGAACTTGCAGGAAATTACTTGTTACAAGGTCAATTAAAAAACAAACATTAATATGTCTAGATGTGCACAAACTAAAGTCCAGTCAGTAGATAACAAAAGATATATTAACATAACTTTATTAGCTAAACCTTGCGTGGCAATATTAATCCAAATGAATCTCTGACAAACTCCCAATTAAGTGAACTTTTACATAATGATTCAGACAGAGAACACAGGGAACGTTCTTTGTCTTACATCACCCCACCCCCTCCAGCGCCACAAGGCCCCGCGGGTTGGAAGTAAAGAACAACTCAGTGGTGTGAAAATAGCCTGGAACCCGGCCGGGTCCGAGCCCTCTGTCGTCAGGATGGATGGGAGAACATTACACAGCTGCAGGAGAGGGATTTAACCTCCGCAGGCCGTCTGCTCTAACACTTCCTCTCAGTGGCTCTGTCCTTTGATAAGAAATGAGCCCGGCTGTAATTAAGGCTTCGGAGACATGAGGACAAAGTGAACTTCAATCAGTTCTGGTCTTTGGTTGAGTAGCTGGTATTACAATGTCAGAGAGAATAATCCAGAACAGTTTCTGTGCAGAATCCCACAAATCAATGCTCAGCATTGAACCCTTGTGAAATAAATGAACGAGCAAGTGTGTTATAGAAGAGAGAAAAAGTGATTTATTATAAAGTGTGGTTCAGATTTACAGCTTGCTGCTTCATTCTGGTTCACACATTAATTTAGCAAGCTGAGAAATAATTTCCTGTAAGAATGTGGAAAGAGGAGGAAAATGGATCGGCTGTATGTGGGTGTGAATAAGTCTGTGTATTTGCATTTTTTGTGTCTCGCTGTAGCTGTGGCTTACTTCTTCCAAATCGACCAGAGAAGAAAAGGATTTAGTCCTTTCCCACCAAAGTTAATGTAGTGTTCGCTACGGGGCGGGAACACAAAAATAACCACTGAGGTTTTTAATCAATACACTATTTAAACAAAAAGGCCCTGCAAACACAAACATTAAAAGACAACCCATACACACAACAGCACACTGACTTGTTGAAGTGGAAAGAGTCGAGTGAATTTGAGGAAATCTGGAGAAGGAAATAGAATAAATTAGAAATGTAGACCTTGAGATGTAACACAGGTTATGTAAGTGTAAATGTTTGTTAGTAGGAGCTGTAGAAACATGGACATGTAGAACTTGGACAAACTGGATGCAGCTCATCAGCAAATACTTCTGTAGACATGGGTCCATTTGGATCTGTCTTCCAACTTTAGTTCAGTCGCTGTTTGTTTTTGCCGATTTTATTGTATTTTTTATAAAATTCATTAATCAATAATTTTATTGTGTTACTGTTCAAAAGCTCTCAGACAGGTTTTACCTCAACTATGATGCTATAAATCCTCATTAAATCAGCGGTCAGTACACGCCGGGCTAATGCTGCGTTCCAGACAATTGCACTCTAGAAATGTTCGACCTCCTGCTGAGAGAAGTACTATTTAAAGCCACTTAAAGTCGTAATTGCTCCTTGTAACTTCAGTCCACCCACCACAAACTTCACGAGGGAGCAGCTGTCTGACATCACACAACAGTGGCAGCACTCGTGAGGTGGTGGTAGGAAGTCGACAGTATTCGTATCAGGCTCACAAATGGAATATAAAGATACGATGATGTTTTTGACCATCGTTTTGTGATGGTCAGCCAAGTTTTTTGTTAACATTTGCTGTTGTGTCCCTGAGAACACTTCGAGGTTGGAAGTGAGAAATTTCACCTCGACATTTCCCACCTTTGACTTCGACTTAAATGCCTCATACGTCCATAATTTGTCCTTTAAATGTTAAATTATAATGGACATGTTCCGCAGGTCAGAATTGATCCTGAAACTACGACATGAGCATTTACGCTTTGTCAGTTTATTGAGCGGGAGCACCGTCTTCTGACCTCACTTCTACATGGTCGAACTTCTGTTGCATCAGCGCTGGAAAGTCAGAGTCTAGGAATAAATACAGTTCAGGGACTGTATGTTTAGGTACATACACACGTTAATTTAGCCTAATATAGCTAATCAAATTTAACCAAATAAGCACTTTGTGTGAAATTTTTTGTGCCGTTGTGTCGCGACCTCCTCTTCACTGACAGGCCGACATAAAATATGATGATTCTTCAGCAGCTCGGGATCCGATTATTATTCACAAAACATAATCGATGTGTGACTCACACACACACAGACAGACACACAGACAAGAAAGCCTCCCAGTCAGTTCTGCTGACGCCGAGTTACCTCGCTCTGTTTAACATCCACGGAGCCTACGGTCATTCTGATGCCCCGTTATATTTAGAACACTTCATTATGCATCAGAGCTGCTTGTAACCGTTAACCCGAGGCAAATTAACTCATGATGAGGCACTTTTTTTCCCCCAACATTGCGAAGTTTGCCTCCAAGGTGAGTAAGATTACACGTGTTGTAATTATAGAAATGACCTCCAGTTTTTATTAATGTGGCCGTTAAAGGAACCCCCCTCCAGTGTTGCCCAGAGTTTATTTTCCATATCAGCGTCTCTGTGCAGCATCAACCTGCTGTGGGTGTTTGTATCTGTTTATACACAGTATGCTGAAATGAAACAGCTGGTCCCCTCAGTGCCCGTTCATGTCGCTCCTCATTCATTCATTCCCCATGGCTGATAGTTTAAATCCAAACTGCAGAGATGTTGTTAAGTTTTTCATGGACTAAGTTTGTTAAAGATGTAAGGAGGTCCACAAAGCAACAAGGTAATTATTTGATCGATCGATTGACGGAAAATGATTATCTTGCCAAAGCAATTCATGGTCAAATTAAGTCATTTATCAAGAAAAAAAACTCAATTTTCATGTTTTAAATTATTGCAAACTTCTATAACTTTGGTTTTGGGGCTGTCTGATGGACAAGACAGGCAATAAGAAGAAGTCACCTTGAGCTTTGGGACATTATGGATGTATTTTCACTATTTTCCCGGCATTTGGTTTGCAAAAAAGGCTTCAAATGCAATTAAAGAAGTTAACCAAAAACAAACTGATAAGGCGAAGGGAAGCAAATGCAGACAAACTGACTGCTGAAAGATCGAAAAACACCAACTAAACACAGGGACTGATGATCAGAGACAGGTGATTCAAGATCCCTGAGAAAGATGCAGGTTTGACTCGTTGTTTTTACCCACTATAGGTATAACAAGCGTATGTGTATAGCATGTATAGCATGCATTGATTGTTGATCTCTATAGGGTCAACAGTGCCTTTCAGTCAGGAGCACATTTTTCAACCTTCACACAAAATATCCTTCAGCTGAGATTGAAGAGGCTCTCTACGCCTCATCCTGATCTTTCTTTACCTTTCTATAGGTGCTCAGAGGCGTCAGTAATCACTGTATTGATGCTGCTGCAGTCGATCTCTGTAGGGAACCGCCGAGCTCGCTATCCTTCGTCTCTGCAGTCTTGCACAAATAACGGCTCCCTTCCTGTATTGACACTGACGGTGTGGCCGTTAGCAGTAGACTGGATTCAGGCCTCTTGGTTGTAAGTGGGGTGAGCTCTCCTCATTGCGTCGCAAGATTCTCTGCCCCGTGTGCTTGAACACCACCATCACCACCCCCAGGCTAATCGTTTAATTATTCTATTTGTAACACTCATATTAAAGTACACAGGACACGGCTGATATTTTCGGGAGAAAATGTGTCACCGATGTTGATTACTGTTTCAGTGAACAGAGTTTATTGTGTTACGGCAATATGCTACGAAGCTAGTTCCACTGACTGCGCCCAGATCGGCAGCTCCTAGCGAACATGGCCAGACTGGGATGGACATACTGCTGGCAGACTGCTGGTTAGCAATAGCTAGCAGTTATTTTAAGCGACAAGTAAAGCTGTCTGTCCAGAACGTCATAACGTTCTCACCCATACCAGTGGATACACGAGTTGTTGTCAATCTGTGAGACGCAGCCACAAGACACACTCCGCTCTGCTGAGGCCATCTTTGTATGTATCCATGCCTGCGTCAAATTAAGACAACATTTATTTGTTGCAAAATTAGAATACCCTCCTGTATCGTTTTCTAGGAAGTTAGAAAATCTAAAATGTATGTTTCTGTTTGCCATCGCTAGGCCTGATACTGATTTGTAGGTGAAATATAGAGCAGGGCATCTGTGATTGATTTTGACTTTTAACACGTCATATGAAAAACTGTTTATTTACCGAATTCCTGCCAAGAAAAGAAAAATCTGTTCGGTCGCCGACTTCAGGTTTAGCTGCCGTCTGTTTCACAGCGAGCAGCAGATGACAAATCCTGTTTGTCAGGTGGCAATGATGCCGGGGACGTATCATAGCAACAAGAGCCCTGAAGGTATGGTGGGAAAAGTGGCTGTGGAAGAAACCTCTTGTCCTTCCGTTCATTGACCCATCCATCTCTCTCTCTATTCACACATGTGGCTCTTATTTTTCCTTTTTCTTTTGTGCTTCTTCTGAAGAACAGTGGAAGGTCACTTTACAACCTTTCCATAGCAGGGGGTTGTTAGTCACTCTCAATGACAGGCCCATGTGACAATAAGTTACATATGATATGATATGATACTGTAATACCAAAAGTTTGGTCTGGTATATCGCCACGGGCAACTCAGCTGATTAAGCAGTATGAGAAAAGCATAAGGGATGGTTCTAATCTCCATCTTGCATTTTTAATTTTAGTTTAGCTAGATGAGGGCTGGAGGTTGTGTCATTGTCCTCATTTGGCACTAGTACATTCCAAATTACCAAAACTGTTTCTTCTAAAACAAGGATTTCCATGAATTAACCCCCTGCTGTCTGATCACAGTGTGAAAACTGTGGGCAGCATCTTCATTTTCTTTTTCTTTTAATTAGTTAACCCTGTGTGGCAGATTGCAGATGTTGCACCAAAACCGCCTTGTCCTTTCTCTCCAACGTGCGACGGCCCTGCGGTTTTGTTATAAAGTAAATAATAAATGCCGCTCAGTCCTCCCTTTTTCACACTTCCCTTCATATTTCTTTAATTACAATTTCAGCTGGGGTCAGTTCACCGTGACACTCAGCATTCAGTCCCTGCCTCTCTGTTTATCCCTCGCTCTGACGCTGCCTCCCTCACACTCGGTTACCACATCTGACCGGGAGGCAGCTCTGATTTACAGCCAGCAGCTCGAGCGTGACACTGAGCTACACACAGTGAGCAAGTGTTGCTATCAGAGCTGACAACGGCTCTTTTATATCTCCTGGTTCCCACTCTTTTCCATCCCTCGTTTCTTTGCCCCACATCTATTTACAATATGAGAACTAAAAAAGTAAATCCACAAATGTAACATATGTCTTCTGAATGTGCCATTTTCAGAGTTGATATCACATTATGATAGATGTGGAAAATTGGTTTATTCGAGAAATATCTCAATCCCACCGTGCTGCCGAGACATAAATAGCACCTCTCTAACAGTAGTTGCATGGATTTACACCGACTGCCTCCATTTATTTCACTTCTCTTTGAAACGTTCTGCCGCTCAAACATAAAGCTGTCTTAACGTGATGTTTAATGTCGGATGAACGGTGGAGCTGACATGAGTCGAATGTCAGTATATCAAGCAGGTAACAAGGAAGGTTAACATAACTTCAAGTCATTCACTATAGAACCCGGGGGAAAAGACCTGACCTCTCTTGCAAATTGGTTAATTTAAAGTCAGAGGAAATCTCAGTTTTCAAAACTGTCTGCTGTTTTCGGTTGTATCTGTCCGTCCATCACAGATTAGCAGAGAAGAACAGAATAAAGGATGCTGCTCTCATGGGAAGAATATTAACTTTACAGTACTCTTAAAATGTATGGCATTGCTAATTTAACAGCTCTTCTGGTTTCATTTGTAGATATAGATGACCAGTGCCATCCAGAACCTTTTTTAGTATTATTTATTAGTGACCTTCAATTTATAGATGAAATCTTCTGAGTTTCAAGCCTTACAATATGTAAGTTCTGCTGTCCGAGGGCTCTCTACTAGATGTTTGTCAAAGCAAAAGTTTGGCGAAGCAGCTCTGAGCTGCAACTGTTTACCGACGGTAGGAGAGCTCACAGGTTACTTTTAAAGTTTTGGGATTAAAAAGTGGATTTATATTCCGGCAGGAGGAGCAGTGGGTGAAGGACACATCTGGGAAACACAACCGATGACTTGACAAAGACTGGACTTAAATACAAACTAAACTAATGAGGGAGTTAAAGTGCAGGTGGAGAGAGGCGGAGAAACACAGGTGAGGGTGATGAGTGTAAGGGAAGCAGGAAAGGAGCTGATAGGCTTGTGAAATACTGGGAACAGGAGAGGAATGTAGCAAAGTCGCCAAAAAACCCCCAGAAAACAGATAAAACACTAACACAATGAAACTGAAATGACGGGACCATGAGACACCCTCAGTGTGTGCCGTCGCTCGCTAACATTAGCTCACTGCTAGCGTACCATAAAGTAAACTGGCTGTTTGGGGCAGATAAACACTGCATGAGTAATGCAAACAAACACAAGAGTAAACCTGTGAATTTCTCTGGTTTGAACACCGTTGGAAATATTTGGGATGATGTGAGCACACAGCTCAACACAAGATACAACAGAGGTCGAGTTGTTTGTAGACAGTTTGATGCAGAATCCAAACATGTTATATCTTTAAAGGAGTTAACCCTTACTCTCACCCTCAATCAGGTAGAAATGATCATGTGAGCATCGCCTAACTCCACTAATGTGATTATTACAATAGACTGACTCCCATAGCCTCCTCTCTGCTGTGTAAAGCTGGGTAAATGGTTGTGTGTGTCTAGCAGCTTAACATTGGTGGATGAGCGTGAGCAATGAATTCTGCTGGTGGAGCGCAAGTCATTTCACGGATTTATGGCCAGACAGGACAGGGAAAGCAGCTCTAACTTGTACAGAAAAAGGACAGAAAGCTGCCTCCTTCTTCTGCACATCAGGGGAGAGAAAAATAGTGCATGTGAGGCGAGGAGAGGGAAACGCTTGTAAGAGTGTGTGTTACAGTGTGTACCTCCTGGAGCCTCATATGCTCCATCGTGTCAGCTTTTCCCTGGATCAGATCGACAGAGCTCCTAAATCTGAGACTCACAGATCCACTAGGATGAGTTCAGTCACTGCAGGGACTCAGTTAAACCTCACCTCTGCCCCGACTCCTGCAACTGTAGTCAGCTCGGATTTCCAGCATGGATTTTGATTTGGACCCATTTTCAAGGGAATAAAATACCAAAACATCCAGGGAAACTTCTCAAATAATTGTTGCGTGTTCAGTAACTTCCTTAAGCTCATCACTTTGGCAATAAATGGCTAATTCTGCTACATTTGGCACGGAGTCAAAGCTCTGCTATAAAGCTAAATGCCAGCTGGTCTATTTACTAAATGGCCAAATGTGCAACTTCCATTTGTCACTATAATACAGTTGGATGATTGTATTGTTGTTTGTAACAAATGGAATTCAATCTAGACACATGGAGCTAAACAGCTTATCGTGCTTTCAAGATTCTGTAGATTTTTTAAATCCTAATTTTTTCACAGTTAAGCTGTCGTTGTTAAAATCCACTGTAACTGTGCTGAGTACAGCTGCCGTCCTGTAAGTGTTGATGATCAATGCCTATTTTAATCTTAGTCCAAAATGTATTCGTTGGAATCCACTTTATTTTTTAGTAACTATTTTACCGCAACTATTCTCTTGTATTCTGCACTATGCAGCTCAGGGAGATGCTTCACTGTTTCATTGTCACACACAGTGACATTAAAGACTTGAATCCTGAATCTCTGTAAAATAACACTAGAAGAAAACGTTTATATCCAAGCATCTGCAATTTGTTCAACGCCAAATACTGCTCGTAATGAATGAATCTGCTGAACGTTCTCTGTCAACACTTTGCTTTCCTTTACAATCCTCTCCTGGCTTGTTCTGAAACTTTACGTCAACCACCTAATTTAAGATTGAATTAAACCCCATTGTTAACACACAGTAGTGGCCGAAAAAAGAAGGAAAAACATACATAAAAACATATATATATAGATAGACAGAACATTGGATTACACTTATAAAAATAACAAAACACCTGACGGTAATGAACTTATGAAAGTCACCTTATAAAGCTAATTATGGCACTAACAGGTACATTTGATTTTTTTATTTTAAACTTAGCTCAATGCACTGAAATATTCTGAACTATAAAGATAAGATAAGAATAGACAGGAACACAACTGACAAATGAACCTTGATTAAATGCAGCAGGCTGCAGATCTGCCGTTTAAAAAACTCAACTTAAGGATAATTATTGTTTCCATGGTTGTGATATTTGGTAAGATAAGGTAAACACTGTTGTTAAATATTTTCAAGATCCAGCGTGACTTGAAGCAAGAAGCAGCATGTGAAAAACATAATGTGGGCTCAGTAAGTTAGTTACGAAAATACAATGGCCGATAGAGTATAAACCAAAATAAAACTTAGTATTAAATGAATACTATCCAAATCTTGTCTGTGGAGAAGTATGTTTTAGAGCTTTGTAAACGGAGACACTGACTCAGCTGATCTGATATTAATCCAGTGCTTTATATACCCGAAAACATCCAAGTCAAACTCTAACCTACAACTTCTGTGTCAGAGGTAGAGGAGTGTCAAACCTTGTGCTAAAACAATAGGTGGAATTAATTTTGTTTCTTTCACCAACACATTACCACAACCGGGGTTATGACACCACATGAACACTCACTTTGGGACTTATTAATGA
This sequence comes from Diplodus puntazzo, assembly GCA_963678695.2. NCBI lineage: Eukaryota > Metazoa > Chordata > Actinopteri > Spariformes > Sparidae > Diplodus > Diplodus puntazzo. The sequence continues at coordinate 29,080,366 of OZ023167.1, read as the reverse complement.
ATTCCAGTTAGCAAAAAAACATTGTTTACAGCCATAGCTGTGGGGGAGAGTTGTACACATTCACACCTTGGCACCTGGGAGCTGGCCAGTGTACGCCCACAGCTTGAGTCTACTGGCACATAAACAGCCCCAGTAGGGCAGTGTGGGGCTTTGTTCAGGAGTCTGACAGGAGTTAATGATGCAGGGAAAGGTGTTATTCTTTTATTTCCCCTGGCCATGCCGCAGTGGGACTTCAAAGGTTTGAAATGAGTTGCCAAATAGTTGGTTTGCTTTTTTGTGTTGGTGTTTAATCCACTCATGACTGTTCTCTGAAAACTATGGAGGGATACACCGTCTGAAAAGAATGCTTTCTCTTAATTTAGAGCTTAAGCCTTCGAGTAAGTCTATGTGTTAACTTTCCTTTTACAAGTGCTGCCAAGTGCTTAAATACATAAACACTGTCCTTGTCTTGACTCATGCATATTTTATAGACAGTATTAAGAGATAATACTGGATTTTTTAACACATTTTCTACTGCACTTGATTTGGAAAGTCTGCTGCGGGCTATTCTGTGATTACAGCCGACAGTTGGTGTAAGTCTGTAATGAGTTGTTTGCTGTTGTTTTCATCCCATAAGTTTGATGTTTTTTTTTTTTTTGCCACGCCAGCAGAATGCATCATCTATTTATTAGAATTACAATTACACAGTACTGTGATAATACCAACTAACCAGAAAATGATGTAGAACTGATGCTACCAGATGACGTTAAAGTTGTTTTAATCCGTAACATCCTGATTTAGAGACATCGTATTTTCCGGCACTTTTTTCCAATGAAAGAAGCTTCTAGAGAGTGACGCATGCTTCTTTCACATCTCTGTTGAGAGCTGTATATGTGCAGTAAGGATCAGGCAGCTGGCAAGGCTTGTGTAGTGACACAGCAGCCAGTGACAAACCAGTCTGTCTTGGAAACTCAACTGAACAATGTCCAAGCGCTGCTTGAACTGACACCAATGGGAAGACAGCATCAAACCAGTTGCCTTGGCTTCAATACACGTCATCGTATCTTGCCTGACAAGGTGGGAGAATAAGCTTGTTCACCAGGGTGTTCTGTTTTTCATCATCACCAATCAGAGCTAGAGCCGGTAAACAACCAGGATTAAATGTCAATTGTACACATTGGGTTAAAAAACAGATGTTTGTGGGTGTGAAAGGGGTACATATAACCATACAACAGGTCTAGACCATGCAAGAAATGTATTGGTACTGTACCTAAGTATAGTTGGATGGGTTTTCAGTTTTGCCACTCTGGTCCGAGCCTCCAACCGATTTGGTGCCAACCGACTGAACCGGCAACTCATTGACTTGTAAGAGTCACATGCGTGGGCTTCTTGATCTCACCTCAGCTGAGTGAACATGTAGAAAAGATGACAGAATCACTTCTGTCATCTTTTCTCCATGTTCACTCAGCTGAGGTGTTTTTTATTTGTGATTTTGATGTTAAACTTTAAAATAAGAAGAGTTACGTTAAATTGTTTTACAGTTGGCATGATGGACTGTAGCGCTGCAGTCATTCATGGGCTCTCATTGTGTTCCTATTGGGAGCAGCTGAGTCACATGCGACAGCCACTGGTGACATTCGGTATTACGGGTCGAGTATTAAGCCTCATAGCGACCCAACCCGACCTAAGGGCAAAATCTAAATATGAGAAAATGGGTCAAGTCACAACTTCTCTAAAATCACTTGTAATGTTTATGAACAAATCTATTCACACAAGACTGCCCTTCAATGATGCAGTACTATCATTCTCTGTCAGTATATTTTGATCCACTACCTTTTCCTTTTTATGACTATCAAATAAAAATGAGTATCTTCTGGCCATGGTCGTATAATATTGCCAACCATTTTTGGTAAACTGATATTTACTATGATATAGGAAACTCTGAATCATGGTGCCAATCATAGCTTGTTCTTTATTAATACAACAGCAATAACCCTGATCAAACAGTAGCTTCAGAGAAAAGCTGACAGTGCCAAATACTCAATCCAGATTCTTCAGTGACCATGGTGAAGCATCAGACTTAGGCGAAATCTTCCCATTATTTCACACATTTTGTTCAGCGCTTGTGTAAATATTGTTGTTGCACTCGTCAATAACATTGACTTTTATTTAGAATTAAAACAACTCGTCATGTTATCACAGCCAGTGGCACAGCACTATATTTACTCAGTGGGTGTACAGTGGCACTCTGCACTATCAGCCACTCTGTGATGGAAACCTGCCATTGGCAGATTGATCGTCCAATTACTTTCCTGCTTTCCGCTCCCTGATGGGATCAGTTGAACAAACGGCTGCAATACTTCATTCCAAATAAGGAGCAGCCTGTGCGATGCTCTTATGCAGAGTGACTTGACGTATTTTCAGTAAGGTATAGAGGCAGCTTGGCACTCAAACGGCACAGCTCCCAGCAGGCACCAGCACAGCCTCCAAGCTGGAGCCACCACAGAGCTGATCACAAAAGGTCCACTGCTAATTGTGTAGAAATATGTCATTGTATTCGAAAGGGAAATTGTTACCTCTGCCAATGCTGGTACACAGTGCTGCCAACCACAGCTCCATGTGGACTGAAGCCACAGCCATTTTTGCAACAGCACTTTTATTTTTTTTATTTTCAGATATTGGTGCTTTTTTTATTCTGTTGTATTTGGGTGCTCATCGTCATCAACAACAAAAAGATTCCATCATTTATCTTGAGATTGGACAAGATAATTGCCAAATTAACCAGGGTGAAATCAACATCCAACAACAATGTGATAAATGAGTTATTCTTTGAGCCTTGGTTTGGCTAAAATTATCATATTTCTTCAGGAGGCAGTAGAAGCAAGACCATAAGATCACTGTTATCAAGGCTTTGTCCTTTAATGTGAATCTCAATGTGATCTGCTTATTCTACTATAAATATTTAATGGGTGAGGTCGGGCATCTCATTTTGAGTGGCTAAAATGGAGAGGGTTCATCCTCTGGGAATTACTTTGAAGATTACATTTTTCAAAGTGTGGTTTAAAACCTTGGCCTTTCGTTAATTTTCCCCTGTGGCAACCACAGAGGAAACATAATAAGCCTATATAACCCTAACCCTAACCCGAAGGACCAAATCCATCTGGATGCATCCTCTGGAGAGCAAGAATACCCTCGGAAAGTCAAATTATGTCAAGGACAAAACATATGTTTGATCAGGGAGAAATGTTTGCCTGGTGGTGGTGGAAGGTCATAGGTACAGGGGGTTGCTTCATCAGAGTTACCCTTTGTGGACTATCAATATTCATTGCAAATATTATAGCAATCTTACCAGTAGATCCAGTGGGTCTCACACTTACAAATGCTGAAATGCAGACTGGAAACTGCAGTCACTGGCTTGGCTGTCCATTGCACCTCCCAACATTAAAGTCTGGTAAAGATGTAATGTGAATGTGATAAGACACATTTCGTTGACATGTCTGCAGAACCGTTACATGCTAACACTCTATCCTAGCAACTGGGCTGAAAATAAACATACATGTTTTAAAAACAGTTTAAACAGAGTTTCTAATCAGCACTTAATGGACCAATTTAATTTTAGGACAGTTTTATTCATGTTTAGTTGCTTTGGCTCCCTGACAGAGCTGCTGTCAGCAGTGCCGAGCCACTTGGAGCAGTCTTATCGACACCAGCAGCACAACCATGTGCATGATGGAGAGGTGGGGAGAGAAGGAGACGGAGATAAGGAGATAGAAGACGATTTGTGAGACAGGCAGCCAATGGAAGCGAGTGCGAAGGGGGAGAGACAGGCTGCAGTGCAGAAAGACTGAACACAGTTCAGCATGTTTATTCATTCATGTCAGTGTGTGTATGTGTGTTTGTGAGTGTGACTGAGGGTGTAGGGAGATAATGAGGTAATGGTGCTCACTGAAGTGTGACGGAGAGACGAGGGAGAGAGTGATATGAAGAGGGAGGTTGAGAGGGAGACAGACGACGGAGGACAAAAGGAGCTAATTAAGTGTTGCCATTTAGAGATGTTGAGCAGTCAGTGGGAGCTGATCGATCCAAACGTCTTTCTGATGAGGAGAGGGCCAAATGAGTCACATGTACCGTGTAAGGGCGAAGTAAAGAACATCTACTGTAGCTTTGTTATTGTATATATTGGCTACTTTTACGTTACTTTTTGAAATAGAAATTTCGATCTTAATTTAAAAGAAGCTCAGAAAATGTGCTACTTACTCTGATCTGATCTTACCTTTTTAATGTTTTTCATCATGGGAAATAATTCAGAATCTGGTACAAACATTTCAATAGATATTTGATGAGGAAACAAAACTGAATTGAGCTGAATTGAATTTATGTGATGCGGCCTTCATAATCAACCATGAATCCAGTGTAGGGTGCAGCAGTGTGGTAAGTCGGTAATGTTGCAGACTCATTGTCAATGCAGAATGCCCACATTGGGAGGGAGTTGTTCATTCATAGAACTGTCACCCAGGCAACCCAGTTGAAGTCCTCTGAGAAGGAGGAAGTTGATTGTGATTATTTTAAAAAGGTGGTTCTGTGAAGAAAAAAACAAAGTTTTCCTCAACTTAACCTAGTAGTTTTGGAACCTTTATTTTGAAAGTATAACTGAATGTTGCATGTTTGTTATTGATAACTTAACAATGGAATAAGACCACACATCCTCCTATCTCAATGATCCCAAAATGATGTATATGACTGTTGCAGCGTACCAGCGACAAACATACCTTTGTTGTACGCTCACCATTTGGTTAGGTTTAGGCAACAGTTTCAGGAAACTTTGTGGTTTGGCTTAAGATAACATTACTGGACGTTACTTATATTACCTAACCCAAAAGAACCTGCATCACCTGTGTAACTGCAGTTACATAATGCATGCCATGTTAAGTTAAGATATCTCCTCGTTGAATTCCAGTACAGGCTGAATGAAAATTTGTTGTTTTCATGGTCAAGCAAGGTCAAACACAACACTGACATGGCGGACTGGCTTTGGCGTGATAAAAGGTTGATAGAACATAACATTCATATTCTGAATTATAAAAATGTTTATTGTAGACAAACATGTTGCTATGTTAGTGTCAGTGTAACATCCAGGATCAAGTTGAATTTGAACAACCTTTGTCCTCATGTTGGGATGTTTTGCAAAATGTGCTGCAGGCAAATGAGTTGATGAAGAATGATGTATCATCTGCGTATTTAAGCTTTGGTGTTATGAAATGTTTGTTGCATTTCATAACCACAAAACACCAGCGTTTAACTTCATGGAGCATTTTAAAAAAAACATCCAAAGCTCCAGATCCACTACACACACAGCTCCCAGTGTACAAAGTATTTAGAAAAATCATCACACAGCAGGAAATTAATTATGCCGGCTGATCTGAAGTGTGAACTCTGGACTCTGTAATAGAGATTACATTCTGACATGATTTGGGGCAGCATCTCTTGGTTTTCAGCGCTTTTCAGATAGATGTCACATCTTATTTGTTTAGCACACATCAGAGGATCAGAGTGGAGAAGTTGGAGAACACAATCTGACTTTCTGCCCCCACAGACTGTCAATGTCTGGAGCTTATCAGAGCTTAATGCTTGCAAGACTGGCTTCAACCTGTCTCTGTGTCAAGTGCGATACATGTTGTTGGTAGTGTAGCTGCAGAATTCTGTTCAAAGAGAGCTGAAACTTGGACAATACAACTACTCATAACAGCTAATGTTCCACTATTTCTCCCTGCTTAGTTCAGACCCGTAAAGGTCTCGTCATTGTTCCTTGGACTACATACTCTCTGCCTTTTCCAGTACAAGAGCGACCAGGGATCAAAGACCTTGTTTCTCAAAAAGCCAAAATAACTTACAGTAGTCTGGAAGAGCAGCATTCTTTAATTCACTTTTCTTTTTATAGAAAACTGTCTGCTTCTCAATCTCTCTTGTGATTTTAGTGGTGGTGCATGTCTGAAATACACTGTTATTATCTCAGTGTCAGGTGAAGGTTAGCTCACTCAAGTTAAATGCTATCTGTGTGTACACAAAGAAGTCTATTAATATTCTTTCTTTATTAAAAAGCTGTTCGCCCCCTCATTTTATGAGGGAATGAAAAGATACTTGATAAAGTTCTAGTTCTCGTTTCTTTAACATCTCGGTTTAACATGTCAGACTTTTCTCAGGTATTGTTGTGAGTGTGTTTGTGATTTCTTTCGTAGCAAAAGAGTGAGGGGCATCAGTTTGGTTTCTCAGGACCACATCTATTTTTTTGCAGATGATGTCAACCTGTTGGCTTCCTCAACTTGTAACCTTTGGCACCTACTGAGAAGGTTGGCGCAGAGTGTCAAGACTGAATTTAAAGGAGTCGCATACGAAGTCTTTAGGGCTGCATGGAACTGTGAAAGTTATCCACGTCGGGTTAAAATGTGTTGCTGCCTCGTGTGAGGGTGTTGTCTCATCAGCATCAGTGTGATGTTACTGGACTGTAGAACAAACAATACTAAATCTATAGTTTATCTGAAAATATGCTGCAGCTTGATTTCATTGACGTCCCCAATGTTGTTGTACTTCACGTCCCTGACAATGCAGCACAGTCATTCCCCTTGAGGACCATTTTCTTTAACAATAACAGCAAAAATTTAAGTTGGCACGGGAAGAAAATTGATAGTGAACTGATGGAGTTCAACGGGCCTTTGGGATATTTTGCTGAGGGAATAAACAAGCAGCTTCAGTCCTTGGTGGCGTGCCAAAGCATTTTGGGATTAATCCACCACCCTGGAAACAGAGCTCAGCATGCCATGTTGGATCCCCTCTGTGTCAACGCTAATTGAATTCTTTAAAAAAATGCATTAGGGAGGATATTGCTGGAGGTGTTTGTGGTGGAAAAGCGTGTGTGTGTGTGTGTGCATGATTGTGTGCAAGGTTGTGTTGATCTGTTGCAATCAGCTCACGTCAGGGTTAGACATGTTCATATATCCAATACATATGTCTTATATTACATTTAATTCATAACGATTTTTTACTTTTTTCATAGGGTGATGTTGCAGAGTAGTCAATGGGGAGAGACTGATGATTCTGAACGTTTTTACATGATTGTCATCTTAAGATAATTTTGCAAGTGAAGAAAGTCACAGTTTGTTGTGCAGTTAGTAGAATATGATTTGTTTGGTGTAAAACAGTGAACAGTGTATAACAGTGTGTAACTTTATCGTCTTACTCAACATACTTTCCCACCATCAACATGGCCGTTGCCCTTGACACAAAAAAGGTCTTGAAAAGGTGAAAATCATGATACAACATGGCCATAATGACAACTGCAGTCATGTGAATGGGTGGTCATTTCTGCGAGCTAGCTAATATATACGGGTCCAGCGCTAAAAGGTTTCACTAATGGGTTGTGGTGAACGTTAGATGAGACAACACCACTTAACTGACTGGTGGGTGTGTAATCTTTTCTAATTACATATTTTCACATCTCCTAATTCCATTAGTTTTGTGTCACACTGCTATTTTCTCATGTTGAAAAATCATCTCTTTTAAAAAACATCATATGTATAATTCATGACACAATTCAAACGGGATCAAAAGATCCTTTATATCTCACCATTCACTTCCATAGGCCATATATTTTTCATGTAATGAGACCCCAGAGGGAGCGTGACTTTGCATCCATATTTCTCATATCTAAATACATTCTTCAAAAAAACAAATCAAATTATCCCAACACTATCCCTGTGATGTCGACGCCATAATCGCCTATAGCTGTATCCTACTGAGGTCGCATCAGAAAACACTGATATCAGTGATGTTGTGTTTGGAGATGAGGCTGTGTTGCAGCAGTGTAAGTGCATACATTCTCCACATAGTTCTGAATGCCTTTAAATGACACGTACATCATACTGAGTATAAAAAAAAATGCCTTTTTTTTGCTACTGGAAACAATTAGGCAAATGTGTGTTTTCAATGAATTGTTGTTTTAATAGCTGAAATTAAATTTATATAAACGAGGTGTTCCCACATGTATAAACGACATGCTAATGGGGAAGAATTCTCAGTTAAGGTTCTGTGAAGTCATGAAAACCTACATTGACTTACTACCCCTGAGTGTAGTTTGAGTACACATGCCGTGCAGGAAAGTGGGACAACAAGCAGAAGCTACAAACACATGTACGTTTTATCAATGACATTTTAAATACACACAGACACTTTGACATGAGCCTGAGGCCGGCTGCCGTGCCTTTCATCTGCTAACCGCTAATTCATGTTTGAGTTAGGCCCCGTGTGAGCAGATGAAAGATGCTGGGCGGCTCCAGCACCGTCCACAGGAGAAATAAGTGAGTGAAGGAGTAGAGGGAGGTAGACAAACAGAACAGGATGGATGGTACGCTGGGAGTTTAGGTTGATTTTCCACCAAACCCTCCGCTCCCCGCTTCAAAATGACCCCGATATCCGCGATGCCTTAGCCCCCCAATCTCCTCCGCTTCACATCCTAATAAAAACTAATGTGTTTGCCGACATCAGCTCGCTCTCATTAGTGTGATTAATTGCCTCCTTGCTTTCTGTAAACACTATGAGCTATATTGCAATTTATTCAGCGAAAATTAACCAATCATAATTAAATGCTCTGATCTTTCTCCCCCCCCACCCCGAAACCTCTCCTCATACACGCTCGCTTCACACATGGGGCTAATGTTCGTTCATTAATTTTGTCTTGCTTCCTGTCATTAGCAGGATGATGTAAGCGTCACTTTGTGTGGGGTGAGCGTTTATAAAGAGCCAGAGTCAGGCTCGTATCGGTCAGTTTTTAATGAGTTTATTGCGTGAGCACGCGGGGAGGACTGCTTGCCTTTTCTTCGCAGTCTGACGCTGACCTCGCAGAGACCGTCTGCACTTGTTGCAATGTCACACTTTACAGCGTGTAGGTCAGCCTGCTGAGCAACACAGTAAACACAGAAAACAGAAAATAAAAATGGTTGACCTTCACTGGAATCTGAAACCTGGTGAAGGGAAGATTAGATTTAGGACATTTTTGATGGGGTGATAAAGAGGGAGATTGAAAAAGACGAAAAAGGTTTGTGACTTCAAACGAACACTCATCTCGGGAGAGATTAGCATGAGGTGAGGGATGGGTATTTGCAGAACTGAATGCTGTACTGAGGCCTTGTTTCAGTGTCCAACACTAAGCCTGCATCCTCATGCACGCCATGGTTAAAAACAAAGGTTGTACAGAGAGAAATACAGCAGTCGTTTCCCCAAACAATCATACATTAGCTGTTAGCACCCGTCTCATGTATTTTGCTTCAAAAATCAGACCTGACTCATAACTCAGTGGAATCAGAGCGCAGAGATGTTGTACAAATAACGCTTTGATCAGCGCCACTTTGATGCCCGTCGGGGATAAACCTGTTTAGACATCACTTTGACTTTTTTTCCCTCCGCATCAAAAGCCACCCAGTGTGTGCATCCATGGTTACTGTGCAAACAGGGACTGATAGAAGCTAATGCAGCAGTGCTTTTCACGATGCGGACGAACAAAAATATTACACTCGTGGTGGTCACATCGATCAACTTTTTCAAAAAAACAACCAGACTCACTGAGGGAGTGACATCCTAACTTGACTTACCGTTTTCATCAAAACATTTTTGGCTTTGATGGAAACCCCAAATCAATGTCCATTTCAAAATGTCTTCATTAGTGTCCTAATACATGTGAAGTGGCCAACTTGAAATGGAGGGGGTCTGAAAAACAGATGTTCAACAACCTCGTCAACACACCAGCGAAGATAAATGACATCTGAGAACAAGTATTACATCTCATAAGCAGATGACAAGCAGACAGAGAAACTTAAGTCAGAATGATTGATTCCTGTCACATCCTCCCTGTTGCTTGTAGATCTGACCGTTCTTTATTCTGTAAAAGGTGTTTCATGTTTCTCTGTGACAACAACATACAGTTTTATACACAGCGGTTCCAGATAGAAAAACAAGAACAGAAGGGAGTGAGGATAGAAACAAGAAGGCCTGACGTTGAGGAATATTATTTTTTTGTTTCATCTCTGTCTCTTCCCTGTAATTTTGAAGATTGTTCAGCCGTTATCGCTCTCCCTCCCTCACAGTTTCATAAAAAGAAAAGAATTAAAAGTTATTTTTCCTTGTGTTGTTGTGCGTCATCATGTGTATTCAGAAGGTAGCCTCTCTCTCTCTGTTTCTCTTCCTTGCTGTCAGCTCAGCCGGAGTTGCGATTGGCATGAAAGTAAATAAAGTTTCCAGCGGATGAAGTTAAAAGGTCAACTTTTCAACTCCTCACAGCCTCCGCTCTCTCTCTCCTCGGCTCCCGTCAACAGGCAGCACTGTGGAGCACTTTTTCTAAAGAACCTGTCAGAGTTACATTTCATGTTTTGACTGCCTCACGAATGATTTCTATTCAAACCACTGAGAGCACTCGTCGCCGTCTTATCCTCAAGAATGAGGTTTGAGTGAGAAAAATCCAATTTTCACATGCCCTCAAAAAAATCAGAGGAAGCCGCGACGTCCTTTTTAATTGACACACGATAAGTCCTCACCACTTTCACAAAAGCATCGGCTTTAGATACACATCCCCCTGTTGACTTTTAAGATAAACATGCCTATCTGAAAGTAAGTTACGACCCAGAGTTTTCCATCTGCGACCAAAGGCCATTTACCTAGGTCTGCTAAAAGCCGCTTCGAAAGTCATCTTCCGGAACATCTCACAAGTGTTTTCATGGTCATACATTCAAAGATGAACCGGAGGTCTCGTCTAGCTCGCATAACAAAGGAAGTCTTTCATCTTCGAGGAGATCTTTGAATTACAGTGGCAGCCACAAAGAGCATGGTTCCCTAACAAAATGAAATATTGGTCCAACTGACCCAGATGATCAGGACAAACCTGTTGGTTAGCATGTGCTACAGGTCTTCTTTACTTGTTACGGTTCTGCTAGAAGGGGGGCCTACAGGGCTTTCTGGGGTTGACAGGTTCATTGTGATCATTTTAGACTGTTAAGAAACGGTATTTGCTGGAACAAGAATGTGTAGTAAGATAATGAATGGTCGAATGGTTGGTTTGTCAGCAGTATAACACAAAAACTACCAAATCTCGGCCCAGAATTGATCCCAGCCATTTTCCCTGGATCCAGATAAAGGGACAGAACCAGGATTTCTTTTGTTAATTTATCAGGGAGACATGTTTGGATGTGAGTGTGATTGAAAGTCCCTTCCTTGTTGGTTGATTCTCTGTATTTTTTGTAACCCAAGACCATTAATCTCACCCTCTCTGCAGAGCATCTAAAGGTGGCGCTGGAGGAGTACATGGTGCGGTTTCCGAAGGTTCGCATCCTGAGGACCAAGAAGAGGGAGGGGCTGATCAGGACACGCCTGCTGGGAGCCGGCACCGCTAAAGGAGAAGTCATCACCTTCCTGGACTCCCACTGTGAGGCCAACGTCAACTGGCTGCCTCCGCTGCTGGGTGAGGAACACACACACGCACACACACACACACACACACACACACACACACACACACACACACACACACACACACACACACACACATACCCACATTTTTGTATGTCAATACTTGTGAGGGCCCTCACTAACATAACACATTACCACGCCAATGGCCCTAACCACAACCCATTAAACTTTATCTCAACCATTAATTAGCACTGTGAAGGAGTTACGAAGCGTCCTCACTTTGAAAACAAAACAAAATAAACTAAGCTCCTTCTTTTCCTCACTTTAAAAAATTGGGAACCTTGTAAAAAAAACAAATCAAATTGTCCTCTCTCCCACCTAAAAAAAAGGTGACTGATTTTCCAAAATGTAATAAAAAAAATGTCTTTACTTTACTAACGTACACTGGCTGGCTGTGTTCCTGTTCTGCAACAATCTGTGATATTTCAACACTTTCAGGATTCTCATAAAATGCATCTGTAACATTTCTGTCTGGGACAAACCAAATTGCACCAACGTTGTGGTAGAGTCAGATGACTGAGAGGACTACTCTGTTTTTGAATAGACTTTTATGCTTTTAGGCTGCAGAAGGTCGCCTTTACAAATAGATGTTATTTTGCAGGTTTTAGGACAAAGAGAACAAAACACTGTTGCGGAAAGTGCACGAAGAGACAAAGATTCCTCTGACGAGTATCAGGTGCACTATAAAACCTGTAACAAGATAGAAATGACAGACATGCTGCTGTAGCAAAGCTATTCAAAATAGAAATACAAGGTCGATCGTTTGCCGAATATCGACGGAACGTACAACAAACTGACAAATCACCTGTTTAATCTAACAACTGAGTGGACTGCAGAGGGCCTTCATAGCTGAAGTAGCAGAGCACACACACTCACACACACACACACACACACACACACAGTCAGCACCCCAGCTGTGAGACTGAACACCTCATCTTCTGGCTGATGGACTTGCTCACAAACAGTCTCACTTTCTCAATTACCCTTTTTCCATTAAGGAGCCATGTTCAGCTCTGTCTCCCAGCATGGCGCCGTCCCACATGGAAACATTTCACAACAAACTTTATGACCCACGTTGCCTCCATGTCAATCTGTTCTCACAGTAGTTGGAAAAGTAATGTGTGTGTGCCTGTGAGTAGAACAAAAACAGGCTGTCGCTGTGTTCATTACAGCGCAGTGGAACACTTGGAGTGTTAATAATGGAGAGAAGGTGTGGAGGCTGAAAAATGATGAGTTACATTCAGCCTGTTCTCACTCTGAATGTGTCAAATTCAGCAGCCTGGTTCGCGACCCCACACTTCTAAGTATGACACTGAAGGTACGGCTCTAGTGTGACTTCTTGAAGGACCCCTGCAGTAGTATAAAGTAGAAGTCCAAGTCGTGGAGGCTGGTGAGATGGGTCAAACACTGGACTTTCGCCTTCAGGGACCAGACCTCACGTCTTATCTACCTTACCGTCACTTGCATTTTGTGACCTGAGTTACGTAACTTATGTAACCTACGTTATGAGACTCATTGTAGTTATTTTAACCTAACCCAAATCAAACTGCAACCATTTGACAACGTCAGTAGGAATCCAAAAGTCAAGTATCAAACTGAAAGTTGGATATAACATATTATTGCTAACTTGAGCCCTCCGCGGTAGGTAGAGCCACATAGTTTGAAGCTTAAGGCCACTGACCTAGTTGCAGTTTGACACATACAGGTTTGCACATTGGCATCAGAATGACAACGATATAATAATCTGTAATGATCAAAATCACACTTAAAGGTTGACTTAATCTGTATGCCATCTACAGCTCTGCACCCGTACTCATAAATAACCTTGAACTAGTGCATACTTCGTGTTACAGATGAGCTTGCAGACCATTGCTATAGAAAGAATGTATTCAGAGTGGGGGAAGAAGATCAAAACAAGTCGATTTCTAGACTTCAAACTGAAAAATTATGGCAAAAACATTTTGACTCTAGCAATTATTTAAAAGGTATAACATTAAATTCCAGTTCACTCAAAAAATAAGTCCTGTAGAAAAGCTGCAGCAGGAACGTTTCTGACGATGAGCAGTGGAGAGGAGCCGTTACATCAGGTGCTTGTCAAACTTGTTTTCAGTGAGTGACCTGCGTCAACACACCGGCAACCCTTCTTCAGTGGAGAGAGCGCACACACACACACACACTCACACACACACACAGATATTCTTCACTTCTTTCTTTACCTGAGGGACACACCCCTACACACAATATACAAAATCTAAATCATGCAATGATAAAAATATTGGTTTTGTTTCCTGTGGTTCTTCACTGAAAAGCAGAGGAATAATCAAACATCTGCCTCCCTCTGTGTCTGTCAGACCGAATCGCCCAGAACAGGAAGACAATCGTGTGTCCGATGATCGACGTCATCGACCACGACAACTTCGGCTACGACACTCAGGCAGGGGACGCCATGCGAGGGGCGTTTGACTGGGAAATGTACTACAAACGGATCCCCATCCCTCCAGAGCTGCAGGGGGACGACCCCATTGAGCCGTTCGAGTGAGTTACAACACACTTTTACTGCATCGAACTTAAAGATGAATCCGCACTTTGAAGAGCTGACTTTCTTTCCTTGAAGAGAAGATTAACATTCACGCTGTTTGTTTTCAATGTCAGCTTTAGAGTTCGAAGGTTTTTCTTCAACTCACTAATCATGATAAGAGCAGCATTTTTGTTTTCGACGACACAGAGCGACACGCTAAGACGCCCAGTTGAGTTTAATGATGGTATCTTTTGTTTACATCCTTCTCAAACAGCCTTTAATTCGGCATCATCTCCCCTTCACATCTGTTAGAAGCTTCTGTTTGATGAATTCACACAGTTCTTTGTCATGATGTTTCTGTTAGTGTTTTCCTTTTAAAATGGCTTGATTTACCAATTTAATTCTAACTGTCCGGACTTAATATGTCAAGCTTTGGAGGAGTTCATGCTCCTTGGTGCAACACACAATGGGTACAACATATACTCTCGCTTTGCATTATTTCATGCATGTCAGTTGATATCTGACAGAAACAGTAGTCCAGATGCGGTAACGGGGAGCAGAGCAGCGATTGTCAGTTGAGGCGTGTGGACGCTGGAATATATGAGGATTAGGAGGATATAGGATTTTTTACATATTGATGTGTTTCAGCATAAGTTTACATAAACAAAATGGGTGCATGTGTCTCAACATGCCTGATACTTAGAAATGTAGCGATGCTCTTTACGCCATCAGTGGAGAAAGTGTATAAAGTAGAAAAATGAGACTTGTAGCTGCTGTTTGAAGTTTCCCCTATAGGCACAACTGTGCTAAGAGCTGAATGCTGAAATAGCAATATTAAAATAATGATGTTGGGCAGGTATAATATTCACCCTAACCACCATCATAGTTTAGCCTGTTATGAATGCTTATATTTGTAATTAGGAATAAACACACCACTGGACCAATTAAAAAACTCTCATACCAACCTAACCTTACATAGCACAGCTGAGGTTGATGGTAATATAATAAGTTTTGTAGGTATTTGGTGATAAACCGAAGTTTTGCATACATTAGGATGTTGACCTGATGATGGCGTTAGATGCAAAGTCAATGGATCATTGTAGTTACCACAGTTCTTCTTTGTGTCCGACAGGAATGTGTGTATCAAATGTTACAGCGATCAGTTCAATAGTTGTTGAGACACTTTTCTAAAAAAAAAAAAAACACAGATGTGAATCTCATCTCATGGTGATGCTAAGAGGATAGTCAGGGGATCAACAAAGTAATTTCATGTGGAGAGACTTAATTGAAAAAGAGGCTTAAAGAGCAATTAGGTTAAACACTGAGATAGTCTTCCTGATTGAGCCTCTGCTAAGCATCATCTGGATTCATTGTCTGGAAACCTTTAGTGCGCATAATCATCAAAGAGATTGTTAGACATAGTTGAGATATTTCACCAAATAAGTGTCATCCGGACCAGCTGATTGCGCTAAAGGAAGAGTCAGGGAGCACTGAAGTCATTCGGTTTCATCGTGTGGGTGGTGGTTTTTCAAATTTCATGCCATTCCCGCTTTCATGCCTTTTTCACTTTTCTACTGAGAGCCCTGCAGGGGGGGAAATCCCAAGTGCTCGTATGCCAGGCGAACCCGCCTGAGCAGCCACTTCACTGGTGCACTGCAGTGCTCTTCCGACTGTAGAGACTGTGTCAACACATGAATTAAACATGGTGCTCAGTGCTTCTCCTACTTACAGGCCCACTGTAACACCTACACAGGTGCCAAATGCCCTTTTGTGATGTTTTTTTTTTTTCCTTTATCAGCATTTTCAACCTGCACATTGTAGACTTAAAAACGCAGAGTTGCAGACAAACATTACATTAAATGTCTCAAAACGTCCTTCGCCTGCCCCTCATCGCTTCCTGTTTCCAGCTAAAGTCTGCATTCACAGTGGACTGTAATATAACTCCAAGGGTGATCGAACCCGCACGATGAGGTGTTTATTTGCAATAATGAATTTTCCTAATTAAGACGACGCACGAAAGCTGAAATGTTAATTCAGTCCATTCTTCTGTTCTGCTTTAAATTGAACATTTGTGCTCAATTTTATACTTGTACAGATTATTTATATTTTGACTTTTCTTACTGGCAAAGTCAACAAAACTGTTACTTGAGTACAGTTCTCTGGCTACTATATCAACCTCTGCCCCGAGCACAAAGCTAAATCTATAAGGAAATGGCTTGCAGAGGAAGAAGTGGAATGGCCTGCACAGAGCCATGACCTCAACCCATCCAACAACTTTGCCTGAACTGGAATACCAGCAGTGAGTCCAATCCTTGCCACCCAACATCAGCGGCCAAACTTGACTGCAGTCGCGTTCTAAGATCGTGAGAGTTCGTCCAGAAGAGAGGAGGATTTTCTAGCAGCAGAGTGTACTCTTCTTACGTCTACATACTTTTGTCCATGTCATGTTTATTTTTCTTTTATCAGAATATATTGAATACACAGCACACAGTGCCCACAGAGGGCACGGCAAACATAAATATATTCATCACTGCGCACAAATTGTTTTTACTTTAATTGAAGAACTAACAACGTGCACTGTAAACAAAGCTTCACAAGTGTGAATTTTTAAAAAAAGAAGGTGTTAGAGAGAAGCGCAGAGGTTTTTGTAATCACTGCTGGTTTCATTTCATCCTTTTCACCCTTGAAGAAGGAAAACTGCAGAAAGTGGCCTGTTATCACCGCGGGACTCGTATCTGTGCTCACCGCTCACGAGGCGTGCGAAGCCCCAGAGTGTTTCTCACTGCTGACTGTACAGTAGCTGCCCTGTTTGCCTTTAATTGATCCTCCTCAGGGACGACGTTGGCGAGAGCACACTACCTGCTGGCTGCCTGCCTGCCGCCGACTTTCTGATGAAAAGCTCGTAACAATGACAACCTGCGAGTGCGATTGTGATATTTCTGCACTGAGGAACAAAACATTTCTTTTCGAGGATGAAAAGAGCTATTGATTGATTGCCAACATCAGAGTTAGATTTACAGGGTTAAAGTGAGGCCTGTGGTGGAGAAAGTTTGTTCCTTACAAGACATCGAACAGAAATGTGCGTCTGCACCTGCTGGCCTTATTTTTCTGCCTCCGGTGTGCTGCAGCTACAATCAGCAATACAGCAGCTAACAAGCCCTGCACTCAGCAGCAAGGAGCCTGTCACAGCAGACAGAAGCCACCGTGCTCTGTAGTAGGTTAATTGGTTTGGCGCTGTTCAGAGCACTTTCATTATCTGGTAAGAAAAAGCGCCACCACGAATGCATGAACTCTGACTTACTGTGCGTAGATTGCTTGTTCTTATTCTGATTTTTTTTCTTTTTCATATCAACTTTGTTATCCTGTTGTTTTAATAAGGTGGCCCCGAAAGGCTTATTGCTTTCTCATGTAGATTTCTAACTTCTACCTCTGGACAATAGAAAGCATCCCCACATCCTGCTGTACAGTCTCCAGCTGCATCACAGCAGACAGCAGCTCTGCAGTGAGTCATCGAAACGCCTCGGTGGATTTTTATGCTGCCCACTCCTAAACCTGAGCGACACCCCTTGTTCCCCGTTGTATACATACTCTTAAGTGTTTATGTGGGTGTTTTGAGGCGCCATCATTGGCAGGTAGAACTTTAAAGAAGTGCAGAACAGTAAGATGATGCAGGACTACAGTCTGCAGAGTGGAGGCAAGAGGACGAGCAAGTGAGACAGGAGGAAAATGTCAATAAAGGGGAAAGTGGAAGCGTATTTCTTCTTCCTGGGACCTGTTTCATCCAAACTGAGCGGAGTGGAGGGCTTGAGTGAGTGCAGTGATGAGACGCACATCAGGCAGGGTCGTTTGCATGTTGCATGGCAACCTCTGGGTTTGGTTTCCAGGCACCATGGCACACAGGAACTATAAGATCAGGAGATTGACAGGATAAATTACCAATGGGGAGCACAGCAGGAGAAAGGCTTACAAACAGGGAGAATCCTGCAAATATCACAAGTGTTGGCAAGTACGCTCCTACAGCATCACCCACTTTTCCTACCTTCGCTCAATATCTTCAATTTGTTTCAACAATTGTCACTTTGCTAATATAGCCCCTATTTGTTACTTCCATTGGCGCTTTCAAGAGGCAGCTGAGCAAAACAGAAGTCATGTAAATGCATTGTAGAAATAGATTGTTGCTTCAGGAGTGATATGAGAAACTCCTGTGAGTGATTCATTTCGATCCTTTCTGGCAGTGAATAAATACAAATGTTTTATCAGCTGTGTGCTTTCAGGTTGAATTTGAGTTAGTGGATATAGGCCCAGTTAAGTTGATAAGTGTTTATTGGAGATTTTCCTTTTTTTTCTATTTCAGTCATTGGCAAACATTCACATCTCTCTGTCCTTTTATATTCAAACAGCATTTTTCTAAATTTCCAGTACCAGAGACTATTTCTAATAATAATAATCTACTAATTCTTCTTCTGACTAATTTGTAGGAGCATACGTTTCAGTTTAATAATCTTTTTTTTTTTTTTTATTTCACACCATGCTTAAAGCGGTGCTTTACTTCAAACCTCATTTACACATTTGTTATATTTACCTGTGTGAAAAAAGCTTCATCCACAGTGTTTCGACACATAAAAGAAATCAGACGTTTCTAACACAAATCAGCGGGTCTGTAGTCTTAGTTGTCTCTTGATGAACTGAAAGTTCATGTTTTATATATTTTGATGTTTCCATTGATGATTCGAGGTTGTTACCTTGGTTTCTTCATCTCCATCTGTCGTCCTTTAAGAGCTGAACGGTGTGCAACAACTTGCAGTTTTTTGTGAATAAGCGCATAAATCTTTCATCGCAGGTGCGAAGACAAAAATAAATGCTGCAGCTCTTCCTGTGAATAGCTTTGTTTAAAGCGGTTGTAGAAAATGTTCTGCAAGTAGTGAGTCAGTGTGTTGTGTGTCCTGCAGGTCACCGGTGATGGCAGGAGGGCTGTTCGCTGTGGACAGGAAGTGGTTCTGGGAGCTGGGAGGATATGACACGGGTCTGGAGATCTGGGGAGGAGAACAGTACGAGATCTCCTTCAAGGTAAAAATGTCTGGAATTTGCTGCACTTGTATCTCCTGTCATGAGCCACCTTCTGCCACATTTTCAGCCCTTTGTCTTTGTTTCAGGATCGCCCACATCATTTTAATTCAAATCATCTTGATAATTAATGTTTCCAAGAAATGGCATCATACCCTTTTCTTTTGGCTTCCGTCACATTATCATGAAGCATCATGAATATCTACACTCAGGACAACCTTATTTCTTTAAAACAACAAGGACATTCTCTTTTTTTGTCTTTGAGAGTCCTGCTCTGTTTCTAATGGTCCCCTCTGGCTGGATCACTCCAGGTTCAGTGTCCCAGCCACTGACAGATGGAGGCAGGGGCAGTTTGAGAAAATAGAGAAAGGATGTTCTTTTTTCTATCAACCATGACAAAAATCTTTCTGAGTTTTTGTGCCTAAACCTAACCAAACGGCAGATCACAACAGACATGTGAAATAGTTTAACTGTTGTCTTGGCAGCTATTTAAAGACACTGACGAACAATATTGAGGTGTCCTGGCTGAAGCTTTAGATCAGAAAATGTTCATATGGCTCAGTTGAACCCAATCGACAAAATAAATTCTGCCAATGTAAAACAACGAATAAGAGGAAAATATCTCTTATGGTCTGTTTAGACACAAAAAAATACTTGTACGCGTGACAGGTAAACTCATTTTAAAGCCATCATACATAAACAATGAATGGGTCCACTGCCAGTCATGCCCAAAACAATAACTCATTGAGTTAAACATTGTCAAACAGTCAAACATTGTGGTTTCGGTTTAAATACCTTATTTCTGTAACTTAAGTTCTGTTATTTATGTGATGTAACTTTACTACGTTAGTAAGTGAACTAAAATAGCTCACAGTTAACCACTGGTGTGGTTCCACACTGGATGCGAACATTGGGTAACCTGACTGTCCAACCTGACCTCCTCTATATAATAAGATTTTGTTTCTCTTTATACTACTACACCTTACTTCCTTCCTTTATTTCTATAATAATACAGTCATTAGAGGTCACTTTATAAGCTGCTTTCACAGTTGGCCTGTTTGTTGATTTTCTGTTGAGGATGGGCTGGTTGTTCTGATGCCGGTTGTGATTGAAAATGGCGCAGACATCATGCAAGTTGACGTGACGTATGTTTGATTATATAAGCCAAAAGATTGTATGACACTTCTGCCTATAAATCAGCTCCTACATCAGAGGCGTCTGCGACAGTACCGTCACACATTGTGATGCAGAGTTGTTGTTCCACCTTTACCCTGAAGTGTGAGGGATAATCTTGCTTTAGGGGCAAAATGGTGACGATTTCTGACATTGAAATCTTTGAGTGACATCGACTTACCCTGTCACGACTGAGGGCTCAGTCTGGCACGAGGACCTCTTATGTTTTAATACTGTTTTGACGCTTTTCATCTTATTTAAGTAATTACTGAGATAATATCCCATACCAAGGTTATTATTTTGGCTGAGATTATCATACTATTAAATTTTGCTATCAGCATGTGCCTAGCTGTGCCTCTTAAGTCTACTTTATTCCCTCAGATATTCAATTTAGTTTCCCTTTTATTAAGATCCCCATTAGCTGATACAGCGCAGACTGCCAGTCTCCTGAGGTGAGAAGATTAACGGGCTCTCATACTAATCCCTACGACCAAACTGCTGCTCCCACAGACAGCCAGGCCCTGCTCGCATGTGAAACACAATCACTTCATCCACTAGTACAGTTGATCTAAAGCTCCATCCTGGTCGCACTGGTGTGAGAACATCAGGCATTTCCAGCTCACACAGTGAAATAATGTCAGCACATTCAGGCACAGAGAGGCAATATGGCCCCTCATACAGAGAGAGAGGACAGTCCTAGGCTTAAAGCTGATGGCAGATTTTCCTTTTATTGCTCCGGCAGATTGGGGTTCTAGTTATGCAAACATTTCCCAGAGACAGAGCTGCTCTGGAGCCAGAAATAATTAAACCTCCATGGATGGACTTATTCCGAGTAAAAGTTAGCCAACTGGCAAACAGTTGGCAGAGGAGAACTTTTATTAAAGCATACAGTAAGAGGAATTTTTTTAATAATTGCTGTAGAACTCAGAATATTGCTGGTGCTCCGGTGATAACACACTGGACTCAATCACCCTATGGCCAAAGAAAACTAATTGTATGATCACTGCAAATTAAATATAAATGTAAACCATCTCGTGGTTGAAGCTACAGGGAAGATTTGGGGAAAAGAAGTTAAAACAACAGAATGGGAAACGTGAACATCTCATATGTTAAGGAACCAAATGCAGACACAAAGAGAAACAGGCTGTTGCAGGAACAAAACATAAGCTGCAATAACCGAGCTGAACTCAAGAAATTAAGAACAAAACACTAAACTACAAACCAGGGTAACACGAGGATAACAGGCAGCAAACTAATAGGCAACACCAAGGACAGAGGCAGGACTGAGGAACCGAGTGAGGGAAGACGCAGAACTCGTGTCTTCACTCCCGTCACTGCAGTGTCACACAATCGAAGGCCGAGTTCACCTGGGTCACGAGCAAGCTAACCGGCTCATTTACGAGCCATACCTGGTTACCCTGCTGGAAAAACCAGCGTAGACCAGCACCAAAACACAACACATGCTGGTCTTGTTGGTGACCTGGTCTATGCTGTTTTTTTTCCAGCAGGGTACCCTCAGTGTTTCTATATGAGATTGCATTAATTCTACGTCAAAAGTCTTTCGCATAACTTTTTTGAAAAGATAGGAGAGACTCCAACTTAAGCTTTTCAGTCTAATGTTGATTTATTGTTTCTCTTAGACTAAATGTGGATTATTGGGTGAGTTAACCATTTACTGTTGTGACTACCGTAATTTCTGGACTATAAGGCGCACCTGAATATAAGCCGCACCAGCCAATTTTAGGGAAAAACACAAATGTGTACATATACAAGCCGCACCCGATTATAAGCCGCAGGTGTTTTAGCATTTAATTACCATATGTAAAGGCTCGTGCACAGAGGAGATTGTCGGGAAAGAGACTGCTGTTTGGGGAAGCTTCCATTTTATTCACATTTCAACAAACAAGTTGCATATTTGCACAACCTATGACCACGCAAACGTCAATACGCAAGAGTCAGAGACGCACAAACAGACGCACAAAGCTGCGGACTGGTTCGCACGGACAGTTAAAGACAACATGAATGTCATTTAATTCAACTAACAGCGAAGTAAAGTGAGAAACTTCTCGGTCAGACTGACAGACAGCTGTTAGCTCCGTTAGCACCGCCACCTGTCTGACTATGTGTTGTTAGCATAACAAACCTGAATCACTGACACTGATGACGTCCACCGACAGAACAACGCGTTCCCTCGACGCAGAACTCCGAATGCTCAATGACGGTGTAGGGTCGACGACGTAGCTATGCTGTCGCCGCGACGCAGAAGCATAATAATAAACCAGGCGTTAAAGGTGAGGGACGTAACCTGTACAATCCATAGATTGAGGAGGTCCCCTAGTGGCCGTTAGCTGTAAAAATCCATAAATTAGCCGCACCGTTGTATAGGCCGCAGAGTTCAAAGCATGGGGAAAAAGTAGCGGCTTATAGTCCGGAAAGTACGGTACATACATTTAGGGCGTTTAGCAGGTGCCATGCAAGGTGCTGACCAGCACGTCAGGAGCAGTTTGGGGTTCTTGCCCAAGGACACTTTGACATGCAGACAGTGGGAATCGAACCAGTGCCCTTCCGATAACAAGACGCTGGCTCTACCCCTGAGCCACAGATGGAGTTGATAGTGTCTTTGTTTCTGGTGCAGCATTGTGTGGATCTGTGTTTCAGAGTAAATGATGCTCTGCTGGTGTTGTGTGTGTGTGTGTGTGGTTCTGACTTGCTTGGAGTTTTGCTCTGGAATACTTCGTTGGTGACCCCTAAATACTGATGTTTGTATACGGCCCTTGAGCTGGTGCAATGCACTTGATTGATCTACAGTCTGTAGATTTTTGTAGAACAAGCGAGATACTGTAACTGCATGTGCTGTACTGGGTTACCTTCATGCCCTGGTGAAATAGTTCACCCCACTGGTTGATATTGTATATGTATCTGTTGTTTAAAGATTGATGTGGGAGCTGATAGTAACATTAAAACATTAAATCCATGTTGTATCTGGACATTCATGGCTGCCGGCCTTCGGTTGTGCCATTATTATTCGTGTACTGGCAGCAAACACATGACCGGAGCCACTGACACACACTTTAAACTGAACGGTTTGCATTTCTGTTTTATTTATCAAAAAGCACCAATAGAAAACAACCCCAGCTTTGGTTGCACTTTCAGTCGATACTGGGTTTTGTCTTGCAGCCATGTTTTATTCACACAGCTGGAGTGAATTGTGTTGTTCTGCAGTTTTTCCCCATCAGCTGAGCTGTGTACACTTGTGGGATCTGAGTCATCTGCAGCAGACCGGAGAGGCGGAGGTTGTGCTGCAGTGACAATGATGTCAACACAGGGTCAT
Source organism: Diplodus puntazzo (assembly GCA_963678695.2). Taxonomy (NCBI): domain Eukaryota; kingdom Metazoa; phylum Chordata; class Actinopteri; order Spariformes; family Sparidae; genus Diplodus; species Diplodus puntazzo. The sequence goes on along the minus strand of OZ023167.1, from coordinate 29,056,793 downwards.
GAGGGCTTGGTTGGCTGGTTACGTCTGGATGGTTTAATCGCTGAATGTCAGTTGGTGCTTGAAATTATTCCCCTGTGGTGAGTTGTTCCTGTAACAGTACGGATACTGTAGCATGAAGTCAGGTCACAGCCTTTCTACCCCTGCGTGTTCACAAGTCATGTATAAGGATTCGTCTTGTCTCAGCTTCGGCCTGCCTCTCACCCCCAAACAGCAGAAATCGTATTTACATATTAAAGGACTTAACAGAAATCATCGTACTTCTTTCTTCCTGTACTTGGCTTCTTTGTTTTCATGTTTAAATCCAGCTTTTCATTTCCCCCTCCCTTTCATTTTGCCATTGTCTTAAAAACAAAACCTCTTTTTCCATCTCGCCTGCTGTCTCTAAGTCTTCCCCTTTCTTCCACATCCTCCTCAGTCCCTCCCGTTCCTTCTCGAGGTTTATTTTCAACACGGCGAGCCAAGAAAGAGAATCATGACTGTTGTATTCATTATAGTTGAGGGATTAAAAATGAGGAGCCGCTGCTCTGTTATGTGAGATAGACAGGGGTAGCGGAAAGAAAAGAGATGCAACCGCTATAAAGGAAGGTTTATTTTTATTTAATACAAGCACATTAGTGTGCCTCACAGTGTGTTTAAATCTCCTGTGAGTTCAGGATTTCAAAGGATGCCTCACTTTCTTTTCCTGAAAAGATTTAGCATTTGTTTAAAGAAACTGTACTAATGAGTTAACCGAGCAGCTCAGTTTGTCTCTGACTGACTCCGCTGCTCAGGTGAAGTCGGGTCACCGTCATATCATAATAAGCTGTTGGTGTCTTCTTCTCTTCTTCCTCCACTTTTCTACCATTTCCTCTTTATTGCCTCTCCCTCTGAATTCGCTCCTTTCTCCTCTTAGTCTCAGAGGATTTATAAGCCTGTTAGAACCATCGCACTTCATGCCTCTTTTTTCCTCCTAATCATCAGCCTCCTGCTCATCTCCTTGATCGTCTCCTTACTTCACCTTCCCACAACTTGCTGCCTTTGAATTTTAAGACAGACAAAAGCTTCTAAATGCAAAAGAGATTCATCCTTTAAAGTAACTCTCTCTCTCTCTCTCTCTCTGTGTGTCTCTGTAGGTGTGGATGTGTGGTGGTCGGATGGAGGACATCCCTTGCTCCAGGGTAGGACACATCTATAGGAAGTACGTCCCCTACAAGGTCCCTGGTGGGATCAGCTTGGCAAAGGTAATTCTTCACGCCGTGTGCCTTTACAGTTCATCGCGAAACACAATGCAGCAGATCAGTCACGGATTTTCTGTATTCTTCAGCAGTCTGACACAGGTTCAGTGTCAGGACTGTGCTGTCACATCACCTGTGTCACATCTGAGTCACAACACAACAATGAATTACATGATATTGGAAGTAAATAGGAATCAGTAAGACTGACAGCGGGTCCGATCAGAGAATAATAGATCTGTTTTTGCTGTTCAAAGGCAGATCACATGTGCTGTAATAATGTGCAAATTCTTCTAAATACCTCTACAGTCGGGTGGAACTAAGAATATACCAGCATTTTCATAATGCACTTTAATGAGGTTGTAGAATTAAAAAGCATACTTGCAAACCTTAAGACCTTAATAATAAAGAGGTTCTGACAATCAGAGACAGTCTGAGTCTAAGGGTCCAGAAAAAAATAAGTTTCAAGGATCTCTTTCCTGCTTTCTGATGACTGTCAAATAATGTAAATAACAAATACGTGAAGTTCATTGCAATTGCATTTTTATGTTGATGAGTGATGTCGTTGTGACCACCGCGATATATACAGAAAGGTTGATTTGGCAGATTTTACAAAACTCATGTCACTCACTGAGGACGAGGCACAAAAGTACAGTAGACTACACGCTGCAGTGCCAGAAACTAGTTGTGCTGAATAAAAAAGGCGTTTTTTGAAACACAGGAGAATTGTGACTCTTGTGACCGTCGAAACTCATACCACAGAGGGTCAGACATTTCATAGGATCTTCCACTTCCTGTTATGCATTTCAATATTGTCCTTTTGTCACAATTATACAAAAGTGGATCTGAATGCATGACACACATGTGATATACAGTAGCCAGTATCAAATTACTTAAATCTGGAGCAAAATAAACCTCCCTCTACGATGTTACTTGTCAGTTTTTCATTTTAAGCCGGATGACTGTTTCATTCAGCTTTTACTGGAGCTGCAGAGCTCCTCCAGGACAACAACACATCGCCAACATTTATCCACTTATATCAGTAGTTCCTCTTAATTGGATCTCTCTTTAAAAAAGCTCTTATTAGTCACATTTCCTGATGAAAAAAAACAATAAGGGAAGCAAAATCCAATTATGCTGTTGCAAAATTAAAAAAGAAATTACATCTTATCAGCCAAACTGGTTTAAGTTTATTAGTGTTCAGTAGTAATTACACATCAGGCTCCGCAGCATTTAAATCACGGTAAAAACAAAAGCACATTTTGCTTTCCTGCTCATCTGAAATATGGCTTGAATAAATTTCAGCTCTGGAAATATTATGCTATAGGAGGATAGAGAGGAAGACAGGAAAAACAACTTGTGCGTCCTTGAACTGTGACAGCACTGTGTGTGACTGAATGCATCGGCTAACGAGGAGGAGTGGGTGAACTTCTGTCTTGATAGGCACAAGCTCATAAATAGACAAACCCACATATGCACACACACACACACACACTGTACAGTAACACACATCCAAGTGTCATCGCTGCTGGTCTTTAAGTGGTGCAGTATAACAAATTGCAGCATTTTTGTTTCCTGCGTCCTCCACTAAGTACTCTCCTCTTTCTCCTCTATGCACCGGGGCACTTTACAGTCAGCTCAGCCTCCACTAACAAAAGACCACCAGACGAGAGGCAGCACTGCACAGCCTATCCACTACCTACGACTTATAGCCTTTGCAGGTGTTACTGTGAGGAATGAGCTTAAGATTCTTTGTTCCTTGTAGTCTTCAAAGTACCTACATGGAATAAGAAACTGTCCAAAGCGCTAAATCAACCTGGTGAGAAGCTGAGCGCCACTGATTATGTATGCCTCTGCCTCAGCCTGAAAGCTGGCTCAGTTTGGATCAGTGTGTGTTTGAAAGGCGCTGGCCTTTGTTTTGATTTTTTATTCAGACCAGCAGTCTTTAAACAGGACCTCAGAGGAATGCTGATGGTTCTGAATCGGCCTGATTGTGCAGATAAAGGAGGGTATTCGCAAACGTTCCTGTTCTCTGTACATAATCGAAGTGGCGGTTTTATTATCGTGGTTTTACTTTTCTGTCTTTTTACTGAAGAGCTTCAGCACTCCAACTAAAACTGCATTCATGGAGATCAAGATTTGGTGTTTGGTAAATCTTGATTTTCTTGCTAGCTGAGATCAATCTGTGGTACTACCAACAGACAATATAAATATTCTTGTTCACAAACTGGTCCATCGTGGTTCAACAAGATCACCCTCACTGCCAGCAACTGACTGCGGGATTTTGTGTTTATTTGACGGAGGCTCACAGACATTCTGGAAGACTTTAGAAATGTAAGCTGAATGAGACTATCTGGCTGAGTCTCTTTTTTGATTTGCTTTCAGAATCTGAAGCGCGTGGCGGAGGTGTGGATGGACGAATACGCCGAGTTCGTCTACCAGCGTCGACCCGAGTATCGCCACCTGTCAGCGGGAGACATGACGGCCCAGAAGGAGCTGAGGAACCGCCTCAACTGCAAGAACTTCAAGTGGTTCATGAGCGAGGTGGCCTGGGATCTGTCCAAACACTACCCGCCGGTGGAGCCTCCTGCTGCAGCGTGGGGAGAGGTAAGGGCTGATTGTTTTGGTAAGTGTGAGGAAATTAGGTCCGACATAGAGTCACATTTCAACGGAAGATATGAGAACTGTACATAGATTTGAAAATGTTTATGTGCATCCATAACAACAATAAACAAGCAGCAAAAATATATTACCTTGTTATCTTATTCTTACATGTCAATAGAAAATCACGCTACATGGATCAGACCTTAAAACGTTGCAGGAGGAATAAACACCTGGAAACTTTGATTTGATATCTTGAACCACATCAGAAAATCAAACGTTATTCGCACAGCACATTTAATCATTTTGGAGATGTGGTGTATATGCTCTGATTCACACCTGACTGACAGGTGCACCGAAGAATGAATAAATCTGATATAAAAAAGGTGATGAACTTGAGTTTCACCCACTGATAAAGGTCCTACCTACTTTTGATATAAGAAATAATGAAAACTGTTGAAACAAAAGTGAGGAGGAGGAAGAGGAACAGGAATTGAAAAAGCAACTGCTCCTCAGCTCCTTAACTAATGTTTAAACAGTGTTTCCATCCTTTGTTGAATGTCAGCGGTTTCCTTTTCCTCTCAAAGTCTCTGAGAAACGTATATATTGCCTACAGGCTCCTTCAACAACCCAACGAAGCAGGTTGAAATGAGCCATTCATTGCAATATTATCATTAATATATTCAGAATCAAGTCATGGGAGCACAGTATTCACAAATCTATGAACTTTAGACTCACGTGCTTCCTTTAATGGCAAAATCTGCATGCGTGTGTCATTGGGTCATGCATCACAATTATATAATCATTGATAAAATTGCCTGTATGAATCACATTCAAGGCAACCTAATGTGGCAGGACAAAGGATCGAGTGGATTGGGCCGAGTTGAGTGGTGATGTGTATGTAGCACCAACACTGAATGGTGTTATAAAGGGACCTTGATACAAAGGTGACAATGTCATGTTCAATTCACCACGGATTTCAGCTCAGACTAGAGTTTCATTTTGAACACGTCAAATATCTGAGGGGTGTGCATGGAGCTGGAGATCGTAATCCCCAGTGGAAGCAACAGAACAGAAACCATGATGAAACATGTTCGCAATAACAGGGTGTTTTGGCTTCTCCTCCTGCATGGGGTGCACGCCCAGGGGACAAACCAAAAACACTCAACTGCTGTGGGATCAAACAGCCGACCGATATGAAATGGAGCTGTTCACATGTGCAGTGAAGGTCCAGTGTGTTGGCTTTATGGGCAGAAATGTAGTATTCAGTATGTATCTAAGTTTTGATTAGTGTAATAATTGCCTGAAAGAAAGACTCATTGCAGTTTCGTGTCCGTAGATTACGTGGAAGATGACGCACTCCCTCTGTAAATTAAAGGTTGTATCCAAATTGTCCGCACTTCACCGCACTTGTAGACTGGCAGACTTCGCAGGAGGTCTGAGAGTCTTGAGAGTGGTCCAAACCCACAATTTATCCAGTCCACAAGGGCTCTCAAGTGGACTTTCTGCAGACTTTACTGATTTACTTATGCAACATTCATTCTGATATGGGCGTGACGTTGTACGACTTATAATGAATGTGTAAAACAAGACCTTACTTGAATCGTGGAGGCCAGAAATAATATTTAACCACATCATTATACAGAAATATTTAGAAATAAAGGTTACAGAGGTAATGAGATATATTGTATTATTGTAGTCTTTAGGCCCGCCCTTCAGTCGCTTATATTTGCCTTGCAGCCTCACACACTTGCAGACTTGACGTGATGACAGTGAACGCATCACAAAGCCTGAGGACTGAGGCTGAAGCAAGTGAGGAGGGTGGAGATTTGGATGCAGCCTGAAATGCTCATTCTGCATTGTTGCACAGCCATGTTTTCTAGAGTAGGCCAGGGTGGACAAAATGTTAGGTGGATTCTGTCAGTGTTACTCACAGTCATGTTATAATGACTGTGGCCACAGTACATTTGATTTCAACTTTGCAGCTCATGAAGGCTTTCATCCAGCCATGAATTATACAATATCTGATGGGACATGTGCTTCAACTGTCAAAGACTCCCTGTTTTTGTGACTCCATGTCCTTTTTTATGTGTGTTCTGTAGATTAGGAACGTGGGGAGCGGGATGTGCATGGAGATCAAACACTTTGTGTCAGGGAGCCCCATCCGCCTGGAGAGCTGTGTGAAAGGACGGGGCGAGGTGGCCTGGAGTCATGGACAGGTGAGGGTCATTCGTCACATTTTCTCTAGTAAAATGTCACCCTGAGCTCTCAATAGCCTGACGTGGGAGGTCTTTTGTACAACACCGCCTTCATGCTTTATGGCTGGAGCGCTGTGCTGAATATGTTTTATCTGAAAGGAGCGTAACACATGACCCTGCTCAAACAGAGGTTAATGGTTTTCCCATCAGCCAGTTGTTTCATAACTGTACATTTGGGGGGGAGGGCAGCACGGTGTTACATTTGCCTCACACCCTGAATAAGGAGGACTCCACATTGAAACACTTTGATGGCATAAAAATGATAGAAACTTCAGAAAGAACAGGAGGAGGTTTAAAGGTGTGATGCGTGTTAAAGTTGGCACCCTCTCTGCAGGTGTTAACATTCGGCTGGAGGGAGGATATCCGGGTGGGCGACCCCATGCACACAAGGAAGGTCTGCTTCGATGCCGTGTCCCATAACAGCCTCGTCACCCTGTACGACTGTCACGGCATGAAGGGGAACCAGCTGTGGCGCTACAGAAAGGTACGGTGGAGGAAAGCGGAGAGTTGGGAGTTCACGACGTGTAGAAAACGATGGTCTTCGCGGCTGCTTCCTCTTTTCAGCCGCCCAGTTGTGCTGTTGCTGTGATTCCCCTGGTCAGCGTCATCATCTAAGGCGAATTATGATTCATTTTAACATAATGGTGACCATCTGTTGAAAATCTAATGAGATGAATTTGAGGCAGTATTGAGGGATGCATACACAGACGCTACACGGTATAAACACAGAGACAAACAGAAAAGCGGTATGTTTTTTTTTTTTTTTCTAAGACTTAAAGCTATCAGTATGGGTTGCACTTGCTCACCTAATGTGTCAAAGACGTTTTTTTTTTTTTCAAGGTTGAAAAACAGAAAAACGCATCCTTGTGCTTTATCATCACATTGAATAGATGAAAAAGTCCCAGCATCCATCCTGAGATCCAAAGAATGAGCCGTACATGGCGGTTGTTATTTGACAGCGAAGACCCCATTAGGAGGCATCTTGATAAACCCTGCTGACTTCAACCATTCAGTGAAAGAGTTTTAATTTTCAAAAGTAAACATAAAGGACGCAGAAAGATGGTGCAGCACTTAATGAAAAAATGTGTCCTTTTATGACATCAGTTACTCCCCAGAGAGGTTTTCTTTTCGTGTCAAGTCAATATTATTTATTCTGCCCAGAATCACGATTTGCCTCAAGTGGTTTTACAATCTAATCAGCAAACCACACTGTCCTTCATCCCTTCATTCAGATAAAGACAGTCGGCAAGAGCAAACAAGAAGGGACGCAAATGAGAGATTATAAAAGAAGAAAACAACACATTTTCTACAAATGTATGAAAAGATGTGTTGGTATTTGAAGACTGCAGAGTGAGATGCAAAGAGATCCAAATCAAATCCAACATAATCAGGAATCAGGAGGGAACGTTTCAAATAGACTTTTGGCACAAAATGTAAAATGTATAAGTTAAATCTTGACCTTGTGACATTTCCCCATGCAGATTCTTGTCAAATTCAAAATGATCAGGTTTTTGGAAATGAGTGTGAAATCTGTTTTTGTTCTTTCTTAATCTTTATCCAGTGAATTTATTTACAAGAATTAAAATTGTTTCAGGAAGAAAACAAATGTCTCTTTACTCCGTTTCCTCCAGGACAAGAGTCTGTATCACCCGGTCAGTAACAGCTGTATCGACAGCAGCCCGAGCGAGCGGCGGGTCTTCATGAACACATGCGACCCGTCCTCTCTCAGCCAGCAGTGGCTGTTTGAGAGAACCAACTCCACCGTGCTGGATCATTTCAACCAGGGCGCCAACTGAGGCCACTGGACGGTGACGTTGGCGTCTTCCAAAGAAACAGATCATGAAATAATGGTCACTTTTGATGAGGTGAATGGTAGTCTGTTTTGTCCGGAACAGAATTGGGCTTCAATTTGATGTCAAATGCATCGTGTCATTATTATATTAACACAACCAACCTCACTTTGTGTGAGCTGCTGTAAGCTGTCTACTAACTTGGCTGCTGTTCCTCTGTTGTACAGATAAAGAGCAACAAGTGAAAAACGTGCTGCTTCTGAAAACCTTCCCCGCGGTACAGCAGTGATCCAGTGCGCTGGCTGAGAGCTGACGAGTTGGTCGGACCACACGACAACATCCAGAATACAATCGTACAGCGTGAGCTCGTGATGAGGACGGAGGTAAACGAAAGACATGCCAGCCTGAGCAGCACCTGAAGCTTGCTTGTCTTGAAAATACTGATTTAATTCACCCTGCCTATTTTGTCCTTTCACAGGGTGGGAGAATCACGGTGAACTCTGAAGCTCTTACAGACTGAAGCTTGGACGTCAAGAATTTTGAAGAATGCAAAGATGCTCCTGCCTTTCATTGTCAGTTTAAATCTGTCAAACAAACTCTGCTGGATTCAACGGATTCTCTCCCCTTTTTGCCTCTCAACTTCATGTCTTTTTCAACTGTTGCCTTATCAATTCCAGCAATGGGAAAATAACCTGCTGTATCTGTTCATCTGAAGTACCATAACACAATATGGTGACACACCGTATGTTGGACTTTTTTGGGAGCTGTAAAGAAAACATTATTTCTGTACAGTGTGCAGATGCATTGCAAGGATTTGCCTTTTACTGACGGATCAAAAATCAATCATGTACATAATTATCTTTAAAGTGTAAATATACATAGTATATATATTTTTCTACTGAGTAATAAAGTGACATAATGACAATGGTGACGTCTATTTCTGTGTCATGATGCTGTCTCAAGTTTTTTACTTAAATGCTTGGAGTGTTTTGTGCCGTCTCATGAGTTACAGGTAAAACACCTTCACACTTAAGTTGATTAAATATATTCCTCAAAGGCTTGTGGGAAATATGTTTCGTCAGTGGAGATATTCTACGAGTGAAAGCTGAATGCAAACTAAAACTGAGTAGTGGTGTCTTGTTCCAGTTGCAAGCGTATTTTAAAAGGACATTTTTTTTTACATGGCGGCAGCATTTTACATTTAATTACGGCTAGGATCACCTTTCCATATTGGTGCAAAGGTACGGACAGCGAATGTAAGCGACAACACATTGGCAGCTGTCTCCAGGATTTGATAACGCATGAAGGAAATGTTACAATGACTCTACAACACGTGACTTTTTAAAGGTTTCTTGCCATCAGGCCAGTGTTTACTATCATCCACCATCTTTTAGTCTACATATGAACTTGGCAATGTATGTATCAACGATTTCTCCAACTCCGAGGACATTCATGTGAATTTCCCCAGTCAGAAAAATGTTTTTCAATAATTTTGACTGTGCAGGAACTCACAGTCTGACTAACAAATATATCTAGAGGCTGCTATCACTCAGAGTCAACTCCTGAACACCGAGCAGAAGATGGCGGGTCTGCAGGATCTCAAGCACCAGGATTTTCAGAGTTTTTCTTTAAACATGAAATGAATCTTCCCCCTTTAAAACATATGAAATTGCTCCACCATATTGGTGCCTAATGAGTCACCATGAAGACATCACTGCCAACAAGCAAAAAGCTTGTTTGTGCTTAATTAACTATTAGTTGCTGAGAATTATAAACCAGCAAACCTTTGTGGCATTGTTTGCTTTTACAGCCACCGTTATTTCAACCTGACTATTAATTCTTAATTCTGTTGCAACCCCAGATGCAACAATGTTGATATTAGACAATTCTGCAAGCCTGCACATTTCTTTACATTCATTTTTTAAATGTCTGCATGGAAAAAAAAAACAATATTAATTAGCTCATCAGCCTTTGAATAATTCAGCTTTTTCTGAAAAATCTTGGCCATTCCTTCTCATGGGGAAACTTTCAACTTTGATTCAGCTGCTGCTTCAGCAGTGTAGTGCAATGCAGTGATGTAGTCTACGTGATACGCAGAAAGCCCCAGGATTCCCTTATACCCACTTAAAAATGTGCAAAGATCCGTAACAATATAGTTTTGTGACAGAACTTTAACTTCCATGATTTTGTTTCCCAAATAGCGGGTAAATAACTGCAATAAATAAATTGCGTCCTCTTTTCACTTCAATTCATAAAATTTTGTCCGTGACCTATGCCTGACGTCACCTACCAGCGGACACAGTTGCTTGATGGTCATTTCCCCGGCTAGACAGTAGCGCTCAGCATTGACATCAACACTAATGTCATTGTCTGCATTGTCTCTGTTTGCTTAGATGTTTGCGTAGATCTGCACTTTGTCTGCAGTGCGCTCATTTTAAATCACAAAATGTATCAACTAAATAAATGGCCACAGGTAATCAAAAAACTAAACTTTGTAAACAAAAACGTATGAATTAAAAATAAGTAAAGTTTTAGCAAGCTTAGCAAGATAGCAGCATCTCCTTATTTGTGAGAGAGAACCTGTTACCTTACATACATAAAAAATAAAAAAAAAACAATGTTAGTGCACACAGTAGCATCCACAAAAATGGTAGAAGCATTTATTATTTACTTATGTCCAATGTAAGTTCTTTGGCACCCAGCAGCATCTCTTTGTTATTACATTATTACTTATTGAATGTGTTAGTGAGTGTGGTGGTGCTTATAGGGTGTCGGTCCGGGACGGGTGTGTACAAGGCTGGGAGGGAATCATCACAGTATACCCACAACAATAAACTAGACTTGGTTGTATTTACCCCTGTTTGAGTGTTATTGACAGAGGGCACTTATATATGGGGATATTAAGCCCTGTGGATGGTAATATTGTTTACATTTACATATAACATTTAAAAATCAACAAATATCTTACAACAATTCTAAATGCCTTCCATCTTCCATCAAAGCAGCCGTTGCTATGTGGGCCCCGGCAACCGTGTTCCGTTCTCCAAACCTTAAGAGCACACACACTAAAGACAGCTCAGTCACTCAGACACTCTGTTGGATCAAGACTCACTTTTTTTGTGTGAAGTTATCGTATCTGAAAACTACTTTAGCACCATCATTAGCAAAGAATCCCCACGGAAGATGAAGACACAACGTTCTCCAGCTGCTAGGAAAGATAGAGGTGAGTGAGAAACCCAGAAAAACCTTCTGGTCACTTGTGTACATTTTTCAGTGACTTGTCAGGTAGAGTGGGCACTAATTTAGAACTGTTATCTCAACATAGATCCTTGATAAGGTTTGATGTGATCAGAGTATTTACTCTGAGATGTTTTAAAGGGAAATTTCAGGCAATAAGTGAAAATTCACAGCAAATTGATGTCCCCTGTCTTTTTCTCATTTCTAGAGAGCAATAACAGCATGACACCACAAAATGAATTGCCTGCAGAGGATGGCCCGACTAAAAGAACTAAAAGGAAGGCCAGTCCTGAAGAGACGTCCCCCAGGAAAAGGACAAAAGTGTCTGAACCTGGACCACAAAGCCATCACGAGGAGAGTCTCTGCAGCAGATACAATCTCAGAGGAGACAGAGAGGGACAGTCATCAAGAAAGAGAAAGAGGAGCTTAGACGAGGATGACAAGGAAACATCGTCCTCCTCAGTGGACACCAGCAGTGGTAAGTTGATCGTTCAGATTTTTAGGATCCTTTAAAGCATAGAAATGTCAATTTACTGGGGTATTTGCCTTGTGTCCAGGCATGAGTTAGGTCTGTCTTTGAGATGTTGCTTTCATTTCAGTGCAGTAGAGGTGACTGGGATTCCATTTTAGGTGCTAACAATCAATCAAAGCATTAAAAAATTACATTTAATGATCCACCAAACACATTGTTCCTCTTGGAGTATTCCATCTGTAGAGGGTAGCTCCAATAGAAACCTTTTACAGTTTGGTCTTTGGAAAATTCAGAGCAATAAAGGCTCTGTCTTTGGAAGTGCAGTAGATGCTTCTCTTAAATTTTTGCTGAATGCTAAGCACCACAAACTAAATTCAGGTCACCTCACTTTTATTGGAGTGGAGAGAGTTCTCTCGGAGACAGATATCTCATAACAGTGATATATAAAAACTAGGGCCGTCAAAGTTAACGCGTTAATAACGCGTTAACTCAACGTTCTCTTAACGCTGTTAATTTTTTTAACGCGCGATTAACGCTCAGTATAAAAAAACAAAAACAAAAAGCAAAAACAAAAAACGCGCATTGTATGATTTACGGCCGTCGGCGGCACCCGTTGCCTTGATACAGAGGGTGGCAGAAGAAGAAGAAAGGGGATCAGAAGAAGAAGAAGCAGGGTTGGCGGTCCGTTAAAAACACGGCAGACTGAAAAGCAGCACTCGCTGCAAACTCCTCATCTCTGCTGTCACTCACGGTGGCGGACATTTGTTTCGCCATCGCCCTGATCATTTTGCGGGACACTCTCTCGTGGCGTGCCCGTTTGCTGATAACTCATCCCCGCATGTTTATCTCAGGCTCCTCGCTAGCCTTCTTCCTCCCTCCAGCAGGCAGCCTTGCCCTGCTGCTGTCCTCCTCGGACAGACGCTGAGGCTCCGTTTCTCTCACTCTCTTGGGGTCGACAGAGAAACGTCTAGCGGCTGCTTCTCCCGAGTTTTCCTCTGAATATATCACGACAGAAAGTTTGAATTTCAAGTCGTACTTTTTATTGTTTTGCTGCACCGGAGCCATGGCGATCATCAGTGTGATACTGACTGACAGAAAGTAGCACACTGCGTGTAAAAGGTGAAGAAGAAAAACGTGCAGTGTCAGTGGACACCACTTGCAAGTCAAACAGACGGCAGATGCAGAGAGCCCGTCGCCCCCCCTCGCCAAAAGCAGACAACCCTGGATTTATTTTCCTGCATGATTTGAAGTGTTGAATAAACGTTTTCATAATGCAAGCATATTTGACCTTTCTTATGTTCTTAAAAGTATTAAGAACATGAAAAAATACATTAAAGTACATTTAGAACAGAAAAAAATATGCCAAAAAAATTGCGATTAATTTGCGATTAATCGCGAGTTAACTATAGACAAAATGCGATTAATCGCGATTAAAAAAATTGATCGTTTGACAGCCCTAATAAAAACAAAAATATCTTCATCGACACAAACAACAAAAGGACACTTAACTAAACTTAAACAATTTTTTATTTTTTTAATATTACACTGTGACTTTAGAGGTCAGGTGTATTTTTTTGAATTTGGAAATCCTTTGAAGGGACAGTTCAACCCAAAATCAATGATACATATTTTGAGTGGTAAAGCAGAAATGAATAATATGTTTAATTTTGAGAGGCACTGAACAAAGGTAGACTTTGACTGTCAGTAAGCTGATGTTCCTCTTGTTTTTTCTCATGTGTAGAGAGCAGTAGCAACCTGTCTGGGAGCAACAGCAAGGCTATTGCTGCTGGAGCCGGACCAGACAGTAAGCGAATGAGGAGATCATACCTGAAGGTGACCAAAACGGCGACTAAAAAGGAAACCTTAAAGGTGACCACAATTGAGACCGAAGATGAGATCAGAAAGGAGATCAAAAAGGAGATCAAAAAGAAGACCTTAAGGAAGACCTTAAAGGAGACAGAAAATGAGTCCATGAAGAAGACTGAAGAGGGGATCACGAAGGAGACCTTAAAGAAGAGTGTAAAGGAGACCATGAGGGAGAGCAAACAGGATTTGGGGTAGATGCAGTGAGAGGTCAGATGGTAGAAACTTATGTAGGCCTTTGGCATTATTAGAGCTTTGGTAATATGCAATTTATGTTCCTCACAAATGTTGTTAAACAATATATGTGTGTTTTACTTTTTAGCTGAATTTCGGGCCAAATACCAACAGCAGGATCTGCTCGGAGCAGGAGGCTGTGGATCCGTGTATGCCGGCTATCGCAGAGCAGATGACTTACCTGCGAGTGTACACACACACACTCTCAAAACAATGCACACACACACACTCAAACACACATACTGTATGGTCAGGAAGTGCTACCCAAAGTCTTGTTTGTGTCTTGAAGGTTGCCATTAAATACATTCCAAAGGAGTTGGTGCTGTGCAAACGTGTGGTGAGTGTTTACTGAGTATTTTATAGATGAATTATGGTTATCTATGAATCTGTGGAGCTTCAATTTTTCATTCTCTATTTTGTTGTGATGTTTCAGGACAAGAACGGGAGGCAGCTCTCTGTGGAAGTGGCCATCATGTTGAAACTTGCGGGGACGTCAGCACCTGTGTCACTACTCGACTGGTATGATCTTAACCTAGAGCTGATCCTGGTGATGGAGAGACCAGTTCCTGCCATAGATCTCTATGATTACATCGAGGCCAACGGAGGCTCCCTGTCGGAGGACAAGGCCAAGGTAAGCTGCAGGAGCATCCTTGTAATGGAGCCGTTTCCATTATATGATCTATATTGAAATTCTATTGTTGTCTGATCAACTGTCATGCACTCCATTTTGTCCTGGTATCCAAAGCAGTGCAATCTTTATTAATTATGTATAAATGCATAGTGGAAACTGATGGCAGAACATGGATGTTAAGCCATTTGGTTTCTTAAAACTTTTAGTTATGAAAGCTCCAGATTATGGCTTGAACTCCTAGAGTGGAAAAGAATTTAGTCTGCAGTTAAAGAGGGATTGTTGTTAGCAAAGACGGTCTTGTTTTGCTTGTCTTCGCTTCTCATTCTTATTGAATTCAATAAGATTGCACTCACCAAAATAATTGCTGAAATTTGGGAATGAGGTCTCTCGGAAGACTTCTGATGGAGCAAAAAACAAGCGTTGAAGGCAATCAGAACAAACTGGTTTGTTCCATCAGTATTTCATTTCAGTGCTAGTCGGTCTGAATAATGGGGTTATAAACTTTGCATCTTACACTTCTTGCTTTGAGTTACAGCAATAAAAAAATGTCACCTTCTCTTTTTCTGTCCACAGATCATACTGAAACAGTTGGTTGATGCAGCAAAAGAACTTGAGGAGAGACACATCTTTCACCGGGACATCAAGGTGGAAAATATCCTGATTGAGACTGGCTCGGATGTCCCACGTGTTCGCCTCATTGACTTTGGACTTGGCTGTTTTGTCAAGAAAGGATCACTTTACCGCGTATTCTATGGTAAGATCTCGAGCTCCTATTTATATTCTTCACTAATTTACCTAGCTTTGACTGTAAACAGAGCTTTTCCTCATCCTTGTGTTTTTTATGTGTGTACACTTTAGGCACCACTGACCATGTCCCACCGGAGTGGAACAGTCATTATACCTACAGGGCCGGCACCTCCACAGTGTGGCAGATGGGAGTTGTCCTGTTTGACTCGTTACACGGAGTAGCTTTTGAGACCACCAAGTTCCTAAGAAAGAAGCTGAGAATCAAAAATAAGCTGTCCAAAGGTAAGAAAAACATGCTCATATGCAACATTACCAGCAGACACAAATCTGTTCATTTCATTTCACATTCCCATGTATCGCTGTAGCCGTCAGATTCACCTTTCTTGTACTCCTTTCTCTCCAGACTGCCAGGATTTCTTGCAAAGTTGTCTGACCAAGTCTCCCAAGCAGCGCCCAACGCTGGATCAGCTCCGACTTCACCCATGGCTCAACTGAACCACACACACACACACACACACACACACACACACCCTAACCCTGCTGATACAGGCCCTATCCCTGACTCCAGCCCTAGAGACTTGTCCCTGTGGTGCTCCATCCTCATGTTCCACATGACAGAGTTTCTTTCCAGCCGTAATGAAATGCATTTCATCGCGTTGGACCCTTGGGGCATTATCCGTATTCAGGTCTTTTTTTTTTTTTTAAACTGTATATATGCATATTGAGGGCAGCACGGTGGCACAGTGGTTAGCACTGTTGAGCCACAGCAAGAAGGTTCTGGCGGGCGACTGTTCAGGACCTTCCTGTGTGGAGTTTGCATATTCTCCCCGTGCCTGCGTGGGTTTACACCGGGTTCTCCGGTTTCCTCCCACATTTTAAAAACATGCATATTAGGTGAATTTTGGGCTCTAAACTGTCCCTAGTCTCCCTGCTTACCTTTCAAGGACACGTGGTCATAGATAAGTCTCTGATCTGCCTTTTTTTCCACCTGCAGGTCCTGTACAACACCCAGCCCTCCGAGGAGAGGGGATCTCTCTTTGAATTGCCTTTCCTGAGGTTTCATCCTTTCCAGGTGTTTTTCCTCATCTTCATAGAGAGCTCGGCTGGGTCAGGAGCCGCTGCTGATATGGACTGATAAAGCCCAATATGTCACCTAAGTAACTTCAAACCAAATAAATTAATTTCAATGACCATAGAAAACTCTTCCGACTCTTTTTCTCATTGCAGTTGCTGAGTTGTCAATATAAGGGTTTTAATCTACCTCCAGGCTTGTGTTTCCTTTACTATTATTATTATTATTATGTTGTTTATTATTATGTTGTTTATTTCGGGCATGTCAATTCATCATCATCACATTTCATTATTGTTCAAATAATACAATACACATGGCTGAAAGGGAAAAGCGGGAGAAGCCAAAGCTTATCTAGTCCCGCCCCCATTACCCACAGGATAAAATCTTCATCCTAATCTTTTCTTATCTTTTACATTTTACATTTTTACCTAACACTTTCTTTTACTATGACATTTGACAAAACATATTACAGCAGTAGCATACAGAGCTGAATTCAACTCTAGACAGTACATACAGATTACGTGTGTGTCTGCACGTGTCCATATTAGTCCGTCATGAGTGAACAACAGTCTCATCTTGTAGCCTCATCTTATAGCCAGGCATGTCACAAGGTCAGAATGATGGTCCAATCGACAGAGAGCAGAAGTCCAGTGTATTTATTATTTGTTGGGATGGTGTGAGAGCCCTTTTTATGCCATTTTTATTTTACTCATCTGTCTCATCTGCAGCTTTCACCGCTGTTAACTTCGCCATATCCTCCCGATTAGTTGCTACGTCAACTCGCATCAGTGCCACGAATTACAGTGAAATACATGCAAAATAAGTGGTACTGAACAAGATGCTCAGCCTGTAAATGTGTTGAAAATATTGAAAAATATTTGCGACTAGAAATCCTGTAGTGTGTGGGGTGTTCCGAGCGGAGCCGAGCATGCACAGTGTGTGATGTCACGTGTACCGGACCAACAGCCAATCCAGACGCGAGCTGAGCCTTTTATTTACCTGTTGCCATAGTGACTCGCAGTACCGGGGGCCAGAGTGCATAGCGCTGCTCCCGAAGCTATCTGTAATAGTCTTTACAGTACAATTTTTACTTACCTCCAACTCGCGCAGTAATGTATACAGCCCACTCTCTCGCCGTCTCCATGACTTTTTCCATAGTCGTTTTGTTTTGGTTTTGGTTTTTCAGCCAGTAATAAGTCTATAACAACCACCACTGCATCTTCCGGTTCGTCCGCCATGTTTGTTTACACTGAAGTCACGTTTGACCACGTGAGATTTGTAATATTAAACGTGCAGAACCTGATACTCTGCTGAAGAATCGGTTAGTGTTTGGTGTGCACTACAGAGAACACCACACACTATAAGATCAGCAGAGAGAGATCTTGTGCGATCTGTCTTTTGTTATCATCAAGTGTGTGGTCTCCTAATCTGTAAAGATGTGAAAAATCCTGTAGTGTGTACCCACCTTAAAATGTTGGCCGTGACCTAACCTGACGTCACCTACGAGCAAAAACAGTTGCTTGATGGTCATTTCCCCAGCTAGACAGTAGTGTTCAACATTGCAAGTTTAAAATTAGCAAACATAATGTAGAATCACTTCACGTTACACAAACGTACGTGAAAGTCACATACAAGTTAGCAGATATTATTGTTACAGCAGGGGATTGTTGGTGTGCGTATTGAATTATATTTACCTCTATGCCAAATCTAGTGTAACTGAAGTTGATGTGGTGTTGATGTTCTCAACGTGGGTCAGTGTTTAATCGTTTTACCGTAAAATCTGGCTAACTCACTAGCTAACCTTACTAGCTAGCTAGCGAACTAGCTAAGCTAGCGAGGTAACGTTATAGCTCGATTAAACGCTCATTGTATGTCTTTGTTCCTGGCACATTTCCCTAATGAGCGTCTCTGTTCGCAAGCTGTGTAGATAATGTTAGCTTGCTAGCACCTTTCTTTATTGAGCAACCAAGACACAGCAGCAGTACCAATAAGCAGAGACAAAGGTGTGTGTGTGTGTGTGTGCACATGCATGTGTGCCTGTGTGTGTGGGTCCAGTAGTCAACAGCACACAATGCTTTTATCCAGTAGGCGATTTGAGGGAGGATGAGGGGGGATGCCGTCCCCCTTGTTAGCAAAATTACCAAAAAGCATCCCCCTTATTAACCTGCCATCAGTCTCCATCCCCTCGTGGCAGATAGTGTGTGACAAATCACAAGCGGTCGTTATGTTATGTTGCCAATTGTCATTTTTGTGCTGGCTTATAGTTTGATCATTAACGAGGTGGCTGTTACACTTCCTGACACCAGCTGTTTTATCCCCCATTGAAACGCACTTTGCTGGCCAAACTATGTCATTACACCTATTTTTAATTACCCGAAGCATGTTTTTCTGCATTATACTTTTTAAACATAAGGTTTTAAAACCTTATAAATCAGCCGATAAATCGATAAAGGCAAATACCGATAAGTGGGTTCGGCTCTGCTATTTTGCACAATGTTCAATGTGTGTCCTTCAAGGAATTTAGATGCTAGAAATTTCCAAGGGGTCATGTGAGTCATGTAACTTAAAATAACCCCGCTTGTAGTGTATTGTGAGAAACATGAGAAAACCCTGCCTGAATAAACTCAGTCCACTGCATACAATTTATTTACTCATTACTTTAATACAGTTATAAAAAGACAATTGCAGTAGGTAGAGAAGGAAGACAACTGGATAAAATGGAATTGTAGAATTAGAAATGTCACAGTTATGGTTAAGGCATCCTGCAACAATGTCCTTTGGGAGGTGTACATAGGTGTGTTGGGGCAGGGTGGTGTTCCCATTGGACCATCCCCCTTGTTAAAAATTGACAAATCACCTACTGCTTTTATCCCTCCGTGTATCTCTTAGTCAAGCTAGGGAATTTAAAAACAGGCAAACTTGGTTAGAGTGGAGGGACAGAAAGTCAGGTAAATATCAGCCAACATGCAAAGCTGTGATATAACGTTAAACAATTGAAATTCATGAAGTCAATTAATATGCAAATGACAGAATAGTTAATTCATGGTCATCTAAACGGTCGTGGTCGACTCACTAGCTGATGTCGATGCTGGTATCATGTTGTTGTTTCTTTTTATGTTTATTTTTTTTTTTTTTTTGCATCTGATAACATACAACAGGACGCAAAATTGCCAAACTTAAACAAACATTTATTTTATTTAACACTAATATTATTGTCAGCATTGTCTCTGTTTGCTTAGATGTTTGCGTAGATCTGCACTCTGTCTGCAGTGCACTTATTTTAGATTAAAAAAATGTGTCAACAAGGCGCGCAGGTGGTGGAGTGGTTAGAGCGCATGCCATAAATGCAGCCGACCCCGGTTCGATTCAGGCTGGTCGGCTGCATGTCACATCCCCCTCTCTCTCCCATGTTTCCTTACTGTCTCCTGCTAATAAAGGTGTCTATGCCACAAAAATCTGTATCAACTGTCATCTGTATCAAAAAAATGTATCAACTAAATAAATGTCCACAGGTAGTCAAAAAACTAAACTTTGTAAATAAAAAATGTATGAATTAAAAATAAGTAAAGTCTTAGCAAGATAGTAGCATCGTTGGTGAGAGAGAACCTGTTACCTTACATAAATAAATAAAAACTAAAAAAACAATGTTAGTGCACGCAGTAGCATCCACAAAAATGGTAGAAGCATTTATTATTTACTTATGTCCAGTGTAAGTTCTTTGGCACCCAGCAGCATCTCTTTGTTATTACATAATTATTTATTGAATGTGTTAGTGAGTGTGGTGGTGCTTATAGGGTGTCGGTCCGGGACGGGTGTGTACAAGGCTGGGAGGGAATCATCACAGTATACCCACAACAATAAACTAGACTTGGTTGTATTTACCCCTGTTTGAGTGTTATTGACAGAGGGCACTTATAGATGGGGATATTAAGCCCTGTGGATGGTAATATTGTTTACATTTACATATAACATTTAAAAATCAACAAATATCTTACAACAATTCTAAATGCCTTCCATCTTCCATCAAAGCAGCCGTTGCTATGTGGGCCCCGGCAACCGTGTTCCGTTCTCCAAACCTTAAGAGCACACACACTAAAGACAGCTCAGTCACTCAGACACCCTGTTGGATCAAGACTCACTTTTTTTGTGTGAAGTTATCGTATCTGAAAACTACTTTAGCACCATCATTAGCAAAGAATCCCCACGGAAGATGAAGACACAACGTTCTCCAGCTGCTAGGAAAGATAGGGGTGAGTGAGAAACCCAGAAAAACCTTCTGGTCACTTGTGTACATTTTTCAGTGACTTGTCAGGTAGAGTGGGCACTAATTTAGAACTGTTATCTCAACATAGATCCTTGATAAGGTTTGATGTGATCAGAGTATTTGCTCTGAGATGTTTTAAAGGGAAATTTCAGGCAATAAGTGAAAATTCACAGCAAATTGATGTCCCCTGTCTTTTTTCTCATTTCTAGAGAGTAATAACAGCATGACACCACAAAATGAATTGCCTGCAGAGGATGGCCCGACTAAAAGAACTAAAAGGAAGGCTAGTCCTGAAGAGACGTCCCCCAGGAAAAGAACAAAAGTGTCTGAACCTGGACCACAAAGCCATCATGAGGAGAGTCTCTGCAGCAGATACAATCTCAGAGGAGACAGAGCGGGACACTCGTCAAGAAAGAGAAAGAGGAGCTTAGACGAGGATGACAAGGAAACATCGTCCTCCTCAGTGGACACCAGCGGTGGTAAGTTGATCGTTCAGATTTTTAGGATCCTTTAAAGCATAGAAATGTCAATTAACTGGGGTATTTGCATTTTGATCTAAACCAACTTTACTTCACCTAAATAACCAAGCGAAAAAAACATTCTCACTTAACTCTAGTGCTATCCAGCGGCAGATAGTTTAGGATTTTTGTGTCCAGGCATGAGTTAGGTCTGTCTTTGAGATGTTGCTTTCATCTCAGTGCAATGGAGGTGACTGGGATTCCATTTTAGGTGCTAACAGCATCAAAAAATGACATTTAATAATCCACCAAACGCACTGTTTCTCTTGGAGTATTCCATCTGTAGAGGGTAGCTCCAATAGAAACTGTTTACAGTTTGGTCTTTCGAAAATTCAAAGCAATAAAGGCTCTGTTTTTGGAAGTACAGTAGATGCTGAGTGCTAAGCACCACAAACTAAATTCAAGTCACCTCACTTTTATTGGGGTGGAGAGAGTTGTCTCAGAGACAGATATCTCATAACAATGATACATAAAACAAAATATCTTCATCGACACAAACAACAAAAGGACATTTAAATGTATTTTTTTTAAAAAGAATATCAAAATGTGACTTTAGAGGTCAGGTGTATTTTTTTTTAATTTGGACAGAGTCGTGTTTAGTGTTTCTCAACTCCCTCAAGAGTCTTTATTCTAATCTAGGCTAAACACATCACAATTCTTTGATAATTCAGTTCTTTAAAATCCTTTGAAGGGACAGTTCAACCCAAAATCAATAATACATATTTTGAGTGGTAAAGCAGAAATGAATAATATGTTTAATTTTGAAAGGCACCGAACAAAGGTAGACTTTGACTGTCAGTAAGCTGATGTTCCTCTGGGTTTTTCTTATCTGTAGAGAGCAGTAGCAACCTGTCTGACAGCTGCATCGCATCTCAGGGACATGTGAGCAACAGCAAGGCTTTTGCTGCTGGAGCTGGACCAAACTGTAAGCGAACAAGGAGAGCATACCTGAAGGTGACCAAAACGGAGACTAAAAAGGAAACCTTAAAGGTGACCACAACGGAGACCAAAAAGGAGATCATAAAGGAGATCAAAAAAGAGATCAAAAAGAAGACCTTGAAGGAGACCATAAAGGAGACTGAAAAGGGGATCACGAAGGAGACCATAAACAAGAGTGTAAAGGAGACTATAAAGGAGACCATGAGGGAGAGCAAACTGGATTCGAGAGTAGATGCACTGAGAGGTCAGATGGTAGAAACTTATGTAGGCCTTTGGCATTATTAGAGCTTTGGTAATATGCAATTTATGTTCCTCACAAATGTTGTTAAACAATATATATATGTGTTTTACTTTTTAGCTAAATTTCAGGCCAAATACCAACAGCAGGATCTGCTCGGAGCAGGAGGCTGTGGATCCGTGTTTGCCGGCTATCGCAGAGCAGATGAATTACCTGTGAGTGTACACACACACACACATTCTCAAACCAATGCACACACACACACACACTCTCAAAACAATGCACACACACACACTCAAACACACATACTGTATGGTCAGAAAGTGCTAACCAAAGTCTTGTTTGTGTCTTGAAGGTTGCCATTAAATACATTCCAAAGGACTTGGTGCTGTGCAAACATGTGGTGAGTGTTTACTGAGTATTTTATACATGAATTATGGTTATCTATGAATCTGTGGAGCTTCAATTTTTCATTCTCTATTTTGTTGTGATGTTTCAGGACAAGAACGGGAGGCAGCTCTCTGTGGAAGTGGCCATCATGTTGAAACTTGCGGGGACGTCAGCACCTGTGTCACTACTCGACTGGTATGATCTTAACCTAGAGCTGATCCTGGTGATGGAGAGACCAGTTCCTGCCGTAGATCTCTATGATTACATCGAGGCCAACGGAGGCTCCCTGTCGGAGGACAAGGCCAAGGTAAGCTGTAGGAGCATCCTTGTAATGGAGCCATTTCCATTATATGATCTATATTGAAATTCTATTGTTGTCTGATCAACTGTCATGCACTCCATTTTGTCCTGGTATCCAAAGCAGTGCAATCTTTATTAATTATGTATAAATGCATCATGGAAACTGAAGGCAGAACATGGATCTTAAGCCATTTGGTTTCTTAAAACTTTTAGTTATGGAAAGCTCCAGATTATGGCTTGAACTCCTGGAGTGGATAAGAATTTAGTCTGCAGTTAAAGAGGGATTGTTGTTTGCAAAGACGGTCTTGTTTTGCTTGTCTTCGCTTCTCATTCTTATTGAATTCAACAAGATTGCACTCACCAAAGTAATTGCTGAAAGTTGGGAATGAGGTCTCTCGGAAGACTTCTGATGGAGCAAAAAACAAGCGTTGAAGGCAATCAGAACAAACTGGTTTGTTCCATCAGTATTTCACTTCAGTGCCAGTCGGTCTGATTAATGGGGTTATAAACTTTGCATCTTACACTTCTTGCTTTGAGTTACAGCAATAAAAAAATGTCACCTTCTCTTTTTCTGTCCACAGATCATACTGAAACAGTTGGTTGATGCAGCAAAAGAACTTGAGGAGAGACACATCTTTCACCGGGACATCAAGGTGGAAAATATCCTGATTGAGACTGGCTCGGATGTCCCACGTGTTCGCCTCATTGACTTTGGACTTGGCTGTTTTGTCAAGAAAGGATCACTTTACCGCGTATTCTATGGTAAGATCTCGAGCTCCTATTTATATTCTTCACTAATTTACCTAGCTTTGACTGTAAACAGAGCTTTTCCTCATCCTTGTGTTTTTTATGTGTGTACACTTTAGGCACCACTGACCATGTCCCACCGGAGTGGAACAGT
Source organism: Diplodus puntazzo (assembly GCA_963678695.2). Classification (NCBI taxonomy): domain Eukaryota; kingdom Metazoa; phylum Chordata; class Actinopteri; order Spariformes; family Sparidae; genus Diplodus; species Diplodus puntazzo. The sequence continues at coordinate 29,033,127 of OZ023167.1, read as the reverse complement.
CATTATACCTACAGGGCCGGCACCTCCACAGTGTGGCAGATGGGAGTTGTCCTGTTTGACTCGTTACACGGAGTAGCTTTTGAGACCACCAAGTTCCTAAGAAAGAAGCTGAGAATCAAAAATAAGCTGTCCAAAGGTAAGAAAAACATGCTCATATGCAACATTACCAGCAACACAAATCTGTTCATTTCATTTCACATTCCCATGTATCGCTGTAGCCGTCAGATTCACCTTTCTTGTACTCCTTCCTCTCCAGACTGCCAGGATTTCTTGCAAAGTTGTCTGACCAAGTCTCCCAAGCAGCGCCCAACGCTGGATCAGCTCCGACTTCACCCATGGCTCAACTAAACCACACACACACACATACACACATACACACATACCCTAACCCTGATACAGCCCCTATCCCTGACTCCAGCCCTAGAGACTTGTCCCTGTGGTGCTCCATCCTCATGTTCCACATGACAGAGTTTCTTTCCAGACGTAATGAAATGCATTTCATCGCGTTGGACCCTTGGGGCATTATCCGTACTCAGGTCTTTTTTTTTTTTTTGAAAAAACTGTATATTTACATATTGAGGGCAGCACGGTGGCACAGTGGTTAGCACTGTTGAGCCACAGCAAGAAGGTTCTGGCGGGCGACTGTTCAGGACCTTCCTGTGTGGAGTTTGCATATTCTCCCCGTGCCTGCGTGGGTTTACACCGGGTGCTCCGGTTTCCTCCCACTTTTCAAAGATATGCATTATTAGGTTAATTGTGGACTCTAAACTGCCCCTAGCCTCCCTGCTTACCTTTCAAGGACACGTGGTCATAGATAAGTCTCTGACCTGCCTTTTTGTCCACCTGCAGGTCCTGTACAACACCCAGCCCTCCGAGGAGAGGCATCTCTATTTTAATTGCCTTTCCTGAGGTTTCTAACCCTAACCCTACCCCTATCCCGGACTCCAACCCAAGAGACTTGTCCCTGTGGTGCTCCAACCTCATGTTCCACATGACAGGGAGGCAAAAAATCAACAGAATTAGCCTTTCCCCCAATGATAAACAGGCAGTTTCTTTCCATCCGTAAAGAAGTGCATTTCATTGCGTTGGACACTTGGGGCATTATCCGTATTACGGATCCACCTACATATGTATGTGGAAACTAGGCATTAGTTTGGTGTGTGTCCCAAAAGTGGTATAAGTCAGATCCACACATGCACACACACACACACACACACACCATACAAGTACTAATGCTGCTCTCCTTTACAGGAGGGACGATAGTTGAAGTCATCTAACTGGGCTAACTAGATCATACTTTTCAAATATAGCTCTTTTTTTGGGGGGGAAAAAAAAAAAAAAAAACTGTATACATACTGAGGGCAGCACGGTGGCACAGTGGTTAGCACTGTTAAGCCACAGCAAGAAGGTTCTGGCGGGCGACTGTTCCGGGCCTTCCTGTGTGGAGTTTGCATATTCTCCCCGTGCCTGCGTGGGTTTACACCGGGTGCTCCGGTTTCCTCCCACATTTTAAAAACATGCATATTAGGTGAACTTTGGGCTCTAAACTGCTCCTAGTCTCCCTGCTTACCGTTCAAGGGCAAGTGGTCATAGATAAGTCTCTGATCTGCCTTTTTTTCCACCTGCAGGTCCTGTACAACACCCAGCCATCCGAGGAGAGGGGATCTCTCTTTGAATTGCCTTTCCTGAGGTTTCATCCTTTCCGGGAGTTTTTCCTCATCTTCATAGAGAGCTCGGGCTGGGTCAGGAGCCGCTGCTGATATGGACTGATAAAGCCCAATATGTCACCTATGTAACTTCAAACCAAATAAATTTATTTCAATGACCATAGAAAACTCTTCTGACTCTTTTTCTCATTGCATTTGCTGAGTTCTCAATATAAGGGTTTTTTCCAGACTTTTGTTTCCTTTACAATGTAATACATGCAAGATAAGTGGTACTGAATAAGATGTTCAGTCTGTAAATGTGTAAATAAATGTCACGTGGAGTATTGAGCTGCCTACTTTTCATTCAACATTTTTGGAACAGCATAGAAACGGAACTCCGTCAGATTAAAAAAACAGTGACAACGGTGACTATCAAACACATGAAAGAGTACTCCTAAACATGCATTCGTCTACAGGGCACAGGGGCTTCAACAGACCAGACATTTCAAAGGAAAAACACGATAAACAACGGAGATCATCTAGCCCCAACGCTAGCTTAATTGCAACTAGCAATGTGAGTTAGACCAAGAAGAAACGCTGCTGGAGGAGTTGAGGTAACTCTGTGAAGAGAACTCACATCTGACCTCAAGGCCTTTCTGCCACTGTGGCTAATTGGAAAGGTGGAAGTTCACTTCTGTGTTGTTACCATGTTGTTCAGGTTTCCCCTTATAAATGTTATGGACCACAGTTTGTATATGTTTATACAGTTTGAAGCAAGTTGACTTTTTCTAACGGGTGTGTTTAAGCAGGCAGGGCAATATATTCCAACACAACCTAAAGACAATGACTTCTTTGAATTCTGTTATCTGTAATATTGATGGAATTAACAACCCAATTAAAAGAAAAACGTTTTTGGGACTATTAAGGAAATTGCAAGGTCAATCAGGTATGATGAAAGAACTGGGTTTAGTGGAGATCTGGTGCCATTTTCACCCGAGGGATAAAGACTTAAAATGTATGTCCCAAGTTCATGGCAGTTACTCGAGAATAGATTACTTTTTCATATCAAAAAATGACATATATAAAAAAAAATAGCATAAATAGGAGCAATAGTGGCATGGATTACAAAAGACGAGGAAATAGGGTGGATTCAGATAGAACAGGGTACAACCAAGGGTATGGCATTAGCAGCATTACCTTTTATTAAAATTAAGTTGGTTAATAATATCAAAATTGAAAATGAGTGGATAAAGCACATTATAAAAATGTGGGCTGCAGTTAGAAAATCACTCAGGGGCCCTGAGTCGACCTCGAGGGCCATGCTGATTTTAGGCAATCTAGAGTTTCCTCCTTCTGTATGGGACAGTGGGTTTCAAAGATGAAACATGTATTGGTAGAGAAAGAAAACAGCGCTAAAGAAAGTGAATATTGGACACATTCATCAGGTAGCCCAAAATACGACTCCAGGTGAACTGTAATGTTGCCAAGTAACTGCAGGGTGCTTAAACAGTGAGGACGAACGCACACTCTTCTGTGTGATAATTGATTATTGGGAGCATGTGTGATAATTGATTATTGGGAGCATATTATGCTCCCAATAATCAATTATCACACAGAAGTACGTGGAGTACGACATGCACATCTACTACCAACGTAGCCCTTAGAAAAGAACCTGAGGTGAGTTAGATGAGTCGTTTTCAATCCCGTTGTCAGTGATTGAAAACAGTGCGACACTCTGAGAGTCCTCAGCCTCTTCTGTCTTACAGTTGTACTTTTTCTCAGCACACCAGAAATTGCAGATTTTAGGCTGCATTTTCTTCTTTGAAAAAAGTTGTGTAACAGTTCATCAAGTAGATAACTGTAAAAAATCAAGTCAAGAGTTATAGTTCTAAAAGAATCCAATCCAAATTGGATAAGAGCTGAAGATCGATGTCATCCAGAGCTAATACATTCAGATGATCGTGAAACAAAGGTTTATAATATTTTGTGAATTATGACACATGCTGTCTGCTCCAGCTCTGTAGCTGACCACTCAGGACTTGGCTCCAGTATATGACATCTTATTGGAAATGTGATAAAACCTGAGGTCAACATTTTTAAAAGGACAGCAGCTGCTGAGGCCCAAAGTTCATTTCATTTTTTTATTGACAGAATGACCGGAGTGGCAAATCCAATACCTCGAGTATTAGTCGGGGGATCTTTTTGGCTGTCTAATACCACCATGGTCAAACAAATAAAAAGTTGAAGCTGCTGCTAAAACTGCTATAAACTTGGCGTTTTTGCACGTGAATGCACTCAAGAAGCTGCCAAACTTTTCATATTAAACCTCTGGAAGTCGAATTGTGTATTCAATACAAGATATGTGTTTTTTAACACTTTTATCTTTGATTCATCCTTTCATGAATACACATATATGCAGCTTCAGACTTCTATACATATGACAAACACTAACATGCACTTACATTAATAGAAAGGCTTCTCGAAACCCCACATTGTTATCATCAGTCTTAGTCGCACAAAGTGGCATCCCAGCATTCACTTCGTCGGAAATCCATCTACTTAAAAGACACCTGCATGAGAGAGAGAACAAAGAAAAACAGGAAACGTCTGCCAGAGTTGAAGGACTGAGTGATGTCACCTGACTCAGCTCTGTGTGTGCCATCCAGTCTGTCCTCCACTTTGTGTTTTTTGCACTTCCTTCACTATGAATTATTAGACAAACACTATGTTTTCAATAACACAACTACTCACCCAATGCTGTTTTGTCAATAATAACACTGAGACAATTCCAATTGCGGTAGCGCATGCAAATTCAGTATGCTTATGTACAATAATGTAATAATACTATTGTTTAATAATAATAATATTTCCACCTTTTTGTGATGACTTTTTCTTCTTGTATAGTTATACTGTACATTTATAGATTTCCTTGACTTTCTTTATGTCAATAACTGTGAAGCTGCTGGAAGATGAAACCACAATTTGCAGTGACACTGACAATAAATCCCTCTTGAATGTTGACACACCAGTTCGGTTAGGTTGAACATGAATAAACATGGCTGCAATGCACTCATGCTTTGTGTTTTGGGACAACAACAGCACACTCAAAAATCAGGATACATCATGAGCAAACTAAACGTGTCACATTTCCGCTAAAAAGATTAGAATTTTACTCAGGAGAGACTTAATTGGACATAGAATAGGAAAGTTGACGTCCGTTTTATGGAAGAAAATCTACCCATTAGCTTGTAGAAGTGGTGATGGTGAAGTGATGAACAGTTCAGTGGAGGGAAAAATGTCTCCACGTTTAATCTGGATGTGAAGAAACCTGGAGGTGAGCAGGGTGGAGGAGGGTCACATCGGTCTGACACTGTAACAGCGACTGACAGCAGCAGAGAGGAGAAGTTTTAAAGTCTGACAGCAAGGAGATAATTGCCTCAACGAGGTTGTTGTCAAATCTGATCGGTTTAACAGTTAACGGAAGTGGAAGAGAGAGAGAGAACACTGGCTTTGAGTCAGTACAAGTCTTCCTGCTCCTTTAATTAAGATGCCATCAGCCTGGCCTGGGATTGAATCCCATTAGAGTCTCGTCTATTTTTGTAATTTGCAGCTTAAAAAAGTAAAAGAAATAACAGAGATCAGGTTTTATGGGAAAACAAAAAAAAAAACAAAAAAAAAAACAAGGACTGCATGTGCTAGTGATTGCTGAAATTTACAACGGTGGGATTTTCAGCATTGCTCACTGTGCTGCTCTGACAGGCAGGAACACGTTTGGAGTAAATAGACTATTTTCACTCACTGTCTGCGCTTCATCCTGAGTGCTGTTTAAAAAAGATGTGTGATTGAAACTTTGACATCTCGAGCTCTAAACAGGCGCGGAGACAATCAGAAGAGATGGCTCGCAATCTTCACAATTACTGAGAGACTCCGCGGCTGGATGTGTAATGCACTGTGTCGAGGCAATTTAACAAAAGGGGGGGAGACCCACTGTCATTTAAAATCCATTTCTAAACACATCCAGCGCCACATTCACCTCCATCATATTATGACCCTGCAAATTGTACCCACTCCTTTTGATGATGTGTGATATGAACATCAAGCAGCATGAAATGGAAAGATGCGGGCTGGAGACAAAAACTCAAACAAAAAGTGTTAATTGAATCCTGCCCCGACTGAAAAATGAAACCAATTTTCCCTTTTTAGTGCCAACTTTCATCTTTCATATCTGGAGAATATGTTTACTCAAATAGGTCAGGATGAAAAGACACTTATTAGCATGTGAGTTAAACAGGCTAATAGAGGTATTAGTCGCTTGTTGGAGATGAGACTGAAAGAGTCCTCAAATGAAACACGGAATGACTCCTGGTGAAATTGCAGCGCCTGTCTTAGGGAGACACTTCCTGCCAGTCCGACAGTCCAAATGCTCCTCCTGGCTCTGATCCCTTTGGTCCGGGGAGCCAGGAGAGGTGTGACGAGCCTGCTCCGCTCATAACCCATCAGCTGAATAATTACAGCTAACCTGCTTCTCCACAGGGCTTTGCTGCTATAAACGGCCTCGCTGTCACACGCTAATGGAAAATTGCTGCCCTGGCAGTGTCGCAGCAGCAGTCACGGGTCATCGGGGAGCTGGGTCGACGTATTCGGGTCAAATCCTTTAACGCACCGTGCTGTTTAAAGAGGCAGATTGGAGCTGGTTTACAAGGGTGTTTTTAAGTGATGTAACACATCCACTGGCTGCCATTTTAACATCTGAGTGAAAAAGAAGTCCTGGTAAGTGACATGTCCAATGCTGTGTCTATTTACTGGTTAGGCTTCGGCACAAAGAACACCAAGGGTTAGGGTTGGGAAAAGATCCTGACTAGAAAATAACCGGACCTCTTGTTAAAAATATCCAGCTGTTTCACACTACAGATGTTGAAACACTGTCTCCAACAGCGGACATGTGAAGTGAAGGTGACGGGACACAGATTGTAGAAAGGTTGATTGTGGTACATTACACGTGATATAACACATTTCTGCCGTTTGCATGTCAACATTTCATTCTGGAGACTCGGCTGAAACTCAACAGCACAACAGCCTCAGACTTCGAACCTCAGCTTACATTAGCTTCCCGCTAACTTCAGGCTAGTTTACACAGCTAATCAGCAGAGTAGCTTGTATTTTCAAACAGATAGAAATGTATCTGCGGATGTCATGAATGGTCATCTTAGATGCTAAATGTTGTGATATTAATTCATTCATACCTCTGCTTAAATGAAAGAAAACAGTCAAAGCTGCTGAGTGAATTGTTGTCGTTTAAGCTAACTTCCTGTCTGTTTTCCAGTTAGCATTCCCCTCCCTCCTCTCTCAGCTCTATCACCTAACTTGCACACCTGTTTTCTTGTTTAGAGGCAGCTCTCTTTGGCTCCTTTCTTCCTTCAAGAGTTTTTCTCCACTTGGCCTGTTTGGTGGAATAACTCTGGAATTAGCTTACTCTGTTCTGAAACACAAGGTTCCTAGTTCTTTTCATAAGCAGACCTCTTTATGGAGTTCTCTGTCCTGATTGGACAAAGTGGGCAGTGATACCAGAAAAAAGTATTTTCATATATTTACCAAATTAACATTATTTGCATTGCCTCTCACTCTGCAGACAGACATCTGCACGGCGACCTTCAAAGACTAAAGGAGTGATGCTTCTCCAAAGACCTTTTCAAAAGAAAACCACTCATACAAATTGTTTGACTGCAAAAAGGGATGAATGATGTTGGAATTTATTATTTCCATGCCAGTAATATTTTAATCAGTGCCTTCCATGTCACATGGTGGCTTCTGTCTTAATTTTCACACTTTTGGTCATTAGCTGTGGAGAAATAACTATTTTCAGGAGTTAATTAATTTGCAGCCAAGATGATCTGACACCACACAGTCGACATGAAGCTCTGCTGGTGTATTTTAAGAACTGGAGTGTATCTGGGAGTTTAATATGCAAGGTTGAAGAGCTAGCCTACCGTTTTTACCCATGAAAAAAGAGCTGATCCCTTGTATCTGCTCAGACTATGACTCTGACATGTCGGTTTTAAAATCGGATTTTCCTTCCTGTTGTTTTCAGGCCTTCAATATAACAGCGTGTCCCGAGCTCTGCATGTTCTCACTGTAAAGCGAATGATTTCTTCCCCCTCCACAGTCTGTCTGAGGCTCAGTGACTTAGTTAAATACCTGTTGTTATATTTACATAAAGCCATTCCATCCTGAGTGAGTGAATCACAGACTGGAGCTGCAGAACAACAACAGCAGCGGCGTTCTGACAGCGCCGAGCACAAACCGCCGCTCATTGTGCTGCAGTCAGCTCCTCGCTGGTTGTTGGCGACACACACATGCTGCTGTCACCTCCGACTTTGTACAGATTTATACAGCGTGCTATATATTCTGTTCAGGTTGCCTCCGCCAGGCACACGTCCAAAGCGGCTCGCGCACAGAAGCCAAACTGCTCTTCAACCGACTCTTCAGCTGAGAGAAAGCAATAAAGAACGTCAGCTGGAGATTAGAGTTTACATCACAGAACAAGGTTTTCAACTGGTGTTTTTTTCATTTTCAGTCCATTTAGTGCAATCAAATATTTCCTGATGTAATTTAGTTTTGAGAGCTTTTTTCACCCTCCAGGCCGCCAGTACTTTTTTAAATTTAATTGCAGTTTGAAGACAAGTCAAAAGGTATAAAACGTGTCTGAGTTGAGTATTTTCTCACAGCTCTGAAGAGCAAATACAAGGACTTTCGACTACATACTACTTGTTGAGGCCGGCTTTCAGACTGTGATCACTTTAAACCAGCCAAGTCTGAAAACCACAGGTCATGTGTGGAAATAAAGTTCAGCCACACTTAAATGTCTGACAGCAGAAAATGCGTTTAATGTGTTTATTCCTTATCACTTTCAGTAATCAAATGATAAAAGTGTGTATCATAACCAACATAAGGAGTGAGACACACACACACACAGCAGACTTTAATAAAGCCAAACCAGACACAAATATAGCTGTTCTCATTTTTTCCTTTTTTATTTGAGTCTGTTGTCAGAAAACTGAGCAAACATAAATTAGTGATTGTGCTGCACACAAAGCCCTCAGATTCTAGTGCTATGAAGTGAGCAGGTGTTGCCATGACAGTGTCTCCTTTTTTTTGATCTTAAGTTTGGTACCATCTCATGTGAGTTTAAAGTCTCTGTAAATTGAACTTCTCGTTATAGAGATGAGGTAGCTTCACAGACTACAGTGTGGAGGTCCTCAGAGTTACTACAGAGGTGCTGCCAAAATTACTCTTTGTTAGATTCAAGATGATGTGTATTTTCATCGAAGAAGTAGCAAAGATTCATTGTATTAAAAAATATTTTAAACAACATTAATAACAGTCTGATTACTCACCAATCATCGCAATCATGTGAGCAAGCTACTCTAACCGTACGCTGAATCCCTGTGCAGAACCCAATCAGAACCAACCCAGTCACCAAAATAAAGGTTAACAAAGTACATTTCTGCAAAAACCACAGATAAGTTTAAACTTTACATTTCTTTGAGTTCAATATGTCTTGTCACACCACTTTGTTTATGCGTTGGTTAAGTTCAGGCAGAATTTGGAAAATGACTCACTGTCTCTTTAAAAATCCACCAGCGTTCATTCTAATGTATTCTTCTCTCTTCCTATTGTAATAGTTAAAGGTACAAACGGATATTTAAGTGTATGGACTTTGGAGGGGGCTTCTGCATATAGCATCTGCATTTTATTGTGCAATCCTCTGTTCTGCAATGTCAGTGAGTACACACACACACACACACACACACACACACACACACACACACACACACACACACACACACACTTGAGAAGGGTGGTACTAATGTTTGCATCTCTGAACGTCCTGAGACAAAAATGACCAGAGTCACATTACTGAAGGAAGCAGACAATCTCTGGCAGCAGGAAGCTCTTACTGCACTGGGAACTACATTCACAGGATTATAACAGCTGTAATAACCTTGGTTTTGCTAACATTTCATCTCTAGTCTGACATTTTATCAACTTACTCCACAAAGATAAGGGAAAAAAGCCAAAGAGAAAAAATTAAAGTCAGCAACTCCCACTGTTGCCATGCCAGAAGGAATCAGAGAGCTTTGAGAAGAGATCCAGTGTGAGGGAATATGCCAGATATGGAGAATCAAAGCCTGTTCCCATTTTCACTTCCTCTGCAGAGCAGCACACAGTGAATGAAGACAACAGAACAAACAGGAGAAAGGATAAAAACATCCCAGCTGTGTGAGCAAACAGTCTTTTGGATCGTGAATGGCACGTGGAAGGTGGAGCGAGTGAGGGAACATCTCCACAGTCAGAAAGTAGGACACCCATGTTAACGGTGGAAATGTCAGTTGGCACTAACCAAAATTCCCTGCTGGTGTTGGGGACTAAGGATATCATGTTGGCCTGTTGCTTAACTCAACAGTTTGGAAGAGTAACGCTCTTCAAAACACCAAAATGTCCAATAGATTTGTTGTTTTCAAAAGTAATAACTGAATTCCTATAAATGTTGCTTCAGGTGTTTGTGACCATCAGAGGAATAATGCTTTGAATTTACCTCTCTGGTAGTGCACAACAGAAGCAGTAACATGTAAAGAAAACAAACCAAAAATAAAGAAAAGACACAGGACAAGTAATGGGACTATCAGCGTGAAATACGCTTCATTTATGATCTCCAGAGGATAGACCCTGTAACTGTTTTTTTTAACACTGAAGGAGCTAATGTCTAGCACCACTGCTAGGTTATAACATCACACTCTGCACCAGTCTGTCACAATCTTTACAGAACCCTCTTGATCTGGATGTCCAAACAGTCTTTCTTGAAAAGCTATCCTCAGGACATCGTTGTCCAGTTGGCCTCCACTAAGGCTGTTAAAATAGCAATCATTTTCATCCCACTCATCAGAAAGAAAACCCATACAGGTCGACTGTGCAAGCAGCTTATTACGACCTATATTTATGTTTCTTGTTAGGCAGCGATCTGTAGTGGCCATAATTATGATAAAGGCAGCAGGAGAACAAGCACAGGACTTTCTCCCAAGGTTGGGAAGGTTCGATATTGGACACAGACAAAGGTGAGTTATTACAACTTACTAATGTTGCTTAACTGCCATGCATAACGTCCTTATTTGAACCAAACCAGGATGTTTTCCTAAACCCAACAAAGAGGTTTTGTTGCCTAAACCTAGCCAACTGTGACCGAACGATGAAGGAGCTGTACCCCTGTCGCTCATACCTTTACGTTATTCTTAAAAAAACAACAACACAGGAGACATTGAAACTTATGAATCCTACTTGTAATGACGGACCCGAGTTGTAAATGGGGGCTCTGAATCCCTCTCAGTACATTCCAGAGTGACATCTGCAGAATCAGGCCACTTTGCAGAAGAAAGCAGCACCGTTCATTACTTCACTTCACTGTCAGGCTCCATATCCATCCCAGCTACGCCCTCCCTGTACAAATCTGCGTTTCTGAGATCAGACAGACGTGCTCACTCAGTGAAAAGGAAACACATTTCTTTCTGCACTTCTGAGGTGGTCTATCATTTTAATCCTATTTCATCTTGTTTAAAGTCACATCTCATGGCATGTGGCATCCTCAATCCTAAATTTGAAGCATTTATCTGGATGTTCGAGGGGGTTCTCTGACAGGATGATGACAACTAAAAGAAAGATCCAGCGTCTCACAGCTTTGTATATATCAACCTGCTGTGATGTTCGCTGCTCTCTGGGAGGTATTTTTGTGATCAAGTGGTGTAAATTACTCTCTGTGTAGCCATTTGCACTCAAACGTACTACTTCAGTTGGCAGATTTTACATTTCACATTTCTCCTTACAATTGGTATGAATGCTTTCAGCAACACAAGTAGGTGCAATGAGTAGAAGTGAGGGGGAGGAGGATTCTGGTCTTTTTCTACTTTTGTGATCATATAAAATGGTCTGTGCTTTTTCTACAATAGATTTTATAATGGCCAGTGCAGTGGCCGTGCATCATTCAGCTGATGTTCATCACAGATAGATCATCTAGTAATGTGAGGTTTACAGATCCAGTCTGAAGCCTCATGAACTGCTTACAGACTCACTGGAGCCGCCCGGATAACATCAAACACATTTGATATTTATGATTGAACATCTGGATGATTTCATCTGTACTTTCCGACCATAGCAACCAAATAAGAGAGGCATCCCGGAGCAGCTGAAATCTCTCCCTCAGTTCTCTCTGAAGAACAGGAACACTGTGCTGGTTGTCTCTCCTCGCTCACCCAGACTTTTTTTAACCTGCTTTTGTTTGTTTTACTTACAGCAAAGTGTGTTCCACCTCGCAAATCTCCATTTTGTTTAAGTCGTCTTCCCCGGATCACGCGAAGTCTTGCATTGCTTCCTTTGGTATAAGAACGTTACTTGGAGTGTGTGATGTGCCATTATTTTAAAATATTATAGTGAGTGCATGTTTGAGATTCGAACAAAGAAAATCTGTGGAGTTTCTTGTTACAGATATTAATATTAGACTGTTTCCATGTCCTGTTTCCAACTGCATTACACTTTCACACTATACTTTCTTGGGTCCTCAGCAAGATGGTTGACCATTGTTCTAGCTCTACCTCTAGAATGAGGGAATCAATATTTATTTAATCTCTTGATTTAGCCTCATCCTCTTACATTTATAGATAACTAAAATATTCTATAGATTTGGGTTTTCATGTCCCGTAACCAAGGCAACACCCCACTGATTTTGATCAATCCACATAAAACCGCAGTCGCCTTCAAGCTCCTCTCTGCCTCTCCACACTCTCATGCCCAATCCTTGTTTTCATCCTCTCATCCGTTCAGTGAGGATAATTACTTATTTCATTTCAGGGCTTCAAAGCACAGAGGTGCTCATTCCTTCAACAATGGAATCAATCACAGGAGGGGAGAAAAAGACAGAATATATTAATATAGGGTATTTCATTTTTTCGAGGAAGGCCATCACAGACAATCTATAATGAAAGGGTCACAGAAATCCTTTTGAGACCACAGAACAGGAAAAAAGCACAATGTCCTCATTTTGTTTCCTTAAATGCTTTGCTACACGATGAAGGAGTTCGATTGAAACAAGAAAGGAAGTTTGCTAATCAGAAGAAAGTACTTCACAATCGGAACATTGGGCAGAGCGTTTAAGTTAAATGTTTCGGCAATTCAGAGCAATGGGACCGACATTAAAACACAAGCCACCTGAAAATGAGGTAGAAGGAAAACTGAAGACTGAAGCCCAACTATCCTGCAATGTTCAACACACCCTACAATACAAACAAGGAGATGAAGTTATTCTTAGAATCACACCAGTAATAAAAGATAAAATATTGAAATCACGGTCATCAATCAAATGGGTTCATCTCTGTGTGACATTAATTTGCTCAGTAAATGTAATTGCAAATCTACTATTTGTGCAGAATGGCCCATTTTTTTAATGAAGTAAAAGGAAACGGAAAAGTTTTAAGCCTGAATTAAAAAGGAAATGGGTTGAAGCAGACCTTAAGTTTTTCTTTGAGTTTGTTCAAGATGTATTGACCTACGGGTCATAACGCAGCAGAAAATCTGTGGCTTCATTCAAATTTGATGTCAAATATGAGATAAGGAGAAAACCACCCACTTACTTTGATGTGTAAATGATCTTCTCTAATAGTAAAAATACCAGACAAAGCCATGCCTTGCAGTACCTGAAAAATTTACTCCTTGTGTTTATTCCTCCAGAAGCTCCAGGCTCTGCCTGTGGATGTTTCCTCCAGCTCCTGCATCCGTCTGATTCACCCTGTTGGTGTGAACTTGCAGAGTGGCCACACCTTTTAAACCTTAATATGATTTTAAGAAGAAGCCAGGTGGGTTCAAGTGAGGTGTATAAAAACGTATCCCTGTGCAGTTGTTATGAGTGGGGAATTTAACTACAGGGATCAAAACCATTTTTTTTGCACAAAGCTGAAACAAGTTGATTTTTGTTGTGCAGTCGGCGGGTCTTATTGGAATTGACTTGCTTTCAGAGACAGCCTCAAGTGGTTTTGGTAAACCTGCGTTGGCTCCAGTTGACCTAGACTTGACGTAAGTGATTCTCCTGCTGGTTATGTAGGGGTATTACAGTTTTAGACAAATATGCGTCCAAGTGTTTGTTCATAAAGCTCATACAAAGTCTTTGTTTGTCAACCTACTGTCAAGTCCACCTAATAATACATGTTGACCGTAACTTCTCTTCTCTGTAAGTTTGTAAGATTTTCTCTTTTGGTCCATGACTAAACCCTCATTTGTGTTGGCATTATATAAAAAGGGGAAATCACAAGGGCAGGTGCTATCTTTCTAAACTGATTAGAGATTTAAATCTCACATGTGTGAAAGTCACAAACAAATGCACACCATCAGAAATGATCTTAAGAATATATTCAAGTGTAAAATCTAAGAGCATATTTTTCATGTACATGAAGGCTCCAGGAATATGTTATTACACAAAATCAATGTTTTTTTTAAGCCAACAGAATGTGCAAACATCTGAGGATTGGAAGACGAGACCCGGGTCTGCAACAGTCATGACAATGTCAAGAGAGAAGCGAGTCAGAAATAGAAAGGTTTTATTGCATGGGAAGCATGAATATACTCAGTCATTCTCTTGAAGATTTTTTTTTTCCATTAGATTTTTTTTTACTCGTGTTTAAAATGCCAGAGAAGTTGACATTCTGCTGGCAGGCATGAATATTCCCAGCAAACTGTATTGGAATTTAGCCATTACTTTTCTAAATTACTGCTGCATGGACCACAAATAAGAAATGGTAAATTTCATGCCAATTTAGGTTGTAATTTTGTGAATTGGGGCTGGTAGGGCAATCTTACCAGAATCTACATCACCAGATGTATCCAGATACACTTTGATAGCGCTAACATGAAGAAACAGCCAAATGCACACAAAAACATCCCTGTATGCAGAGTGACAGCAGATATGAGACATTCATACATAATAACTCACAGCACCAGTTACTGCTGAACAAGAGGGACTGGGAGAAGAAACAATCACATCCTGCCATTTCAAATGGATTTTGGCAAGGATGAAGTGAGTGTTTCATCTGCCATAACAGCCCTTATATTGTTTTCTCCTTAAGTTAAATGCAGCTGCAGGGAGCCAGAAAAAAAACAAAAACAAAACAACACATTTGAGACATTGGTTTATTCAGAAATTCATTCAAAGCAGACACTGAGCAGCGCAGTTCGGAAAACTCATCTCCAGGGCTTATCCAAGTAAAATCTCCAGATGGGAAAACAAGAGCTTCTCTGCAACACAAACCGTTCCTTCTGAATGCCCTATAAGGCAAGTGCCATACAATGCCGGTTTTAATATTATTATTTATTTGTACCTGTCCACCTCATAAATTGAGGTCGAACAATTACTAACTCAGCTCTGTTTTGGTCTCCACCAACTCCTGAAAACAATATCTAGCTTTTTTGCAGCTAAATGTTCCACCTGCTTCATCAGCTAGTCAGTAATATTATCTGTTTCCATCAAGAGATAAACTCCAGGGATGAGAAATGAAGCCAATGCAGGTAAAACATGCAGTTCCTGAAAATCGCCACTTGTGGCTTCAAAAACAGCCGTGTTAAAATGTCCGAACCTCAGAAATAAACATCTTTACAGCCGTGTACAAAAAAAGATTTTGGTCTCAGTGCACATGACAATTCTACTGGATGAACATTTATACAGCTCGCTCATTTTAATTATCTTAAGGCTTAAAGTTATACATAATTAGGGCTGTGATCATTTTGAGTGACAGCTAGTTGTGAGCAGTCTGCTCAGCTTTACCTCAACTAGTTCCAGTCACTGAGCTTCTCAGCCGTATTTGTGGTGTTGAGGCTATTTGAGTGATATGGCTCTCTGTGTAGTAATTGAACTGAAAGGCCGCAGTGGAGGGACAGACGCTTGTATTTTGCATTGATGAGTGACCCTGCTGGAGCTGGCGAGCTCTGCAGGGGACAGCCGGAGCCCGAAGCTTCTGGAGGAATAAACATCAAGAGTTTGCTTTTTTAAACTTTTGTGATCAAGAAGTGGATTTAACTTCACCCTCGCCTGCTGTAATGTAATGGAATTATCTCTTAACAGACTGCTGAATGGACGGGAAATGTACATTAGCCTTCTTAATGACTGTACAGAGAGAGGAAGACACAGCAGGACAAAAAAAATGGAGTGAACGAAAACCCAGGTACCAGTTGTTGCTCGGTATTTTGTCTCATTTATACATTCATGTTGTCATTTTGGTGTCGGGCAGGTTGTGTTTCAATGAGTTCCAGAGCTTCTCATTAGGGTGATGAGAAAACGCCCTGAAACCAACATGAACACAACCGAGTTAAATGAGGCTAAAAAGCTCAGTTATCTGGGAAAAGTCGCTGAAGATTCTCCCTGATTTCACCCCCATGAGCTTTAACATTATAGATGCATTTGATTCAATGTTTAGATCAGAAAATACTGATGCGTGCAGATTTAAATTTCCCAAATTGAGCCAGCTTCTTTCCAGTCAGCAATCCCATCGAGCTTCCCTCGGAAACGTTGGCTGTGTGTTAATCTTCAGACTTTATACTGTAAACATGACCTACTTAGTTCAGTTTCATACAGCCCATAACATTTCATTAATCCTTCATGGAGCAATTTTCATTGCTGACATTAAATTCGAAAACTACAAACCTCACACACACACACACACACACACACACACACACACACACACACACACACACACACACACACAGAGTATAACCTTCACTCTATGTTCGTCAGCATGAATCTGTCACATAAAGAAGCGTGAAGAGTGAAGAGCCTCTCTAATGTGCCCGCCTCGCCTCCCTTCAGTGTCCCAAAAACCGTCTGACTTGTCAGAGTAATTTTCTTCACTTGAAATTAGCTGCTTCTAATAAAATTTTAATTCAGTTATTACAAGCACAGTAACGCCTCAAGTGCTGCCCCTAAGCCCTGTCTGGCTTATGGAAATGTATCCGCCAGATGCACTTGAGCCTCGTGCAAATGAATTTTAATTTGGTGGAAATTGGTTCTGTTCATTAACTCGACATTTCGCGAGCTGGAAGTCGTATCTGACCATTCGTCTCACGCCGACATCACTTCAATTTGGCTGTAGGAGGTGCTGAAGGACAATGGGGTCGCTCCACTTGGTCTTACGAAGTCAATAACTGCATTACACCAAATGGCTTTTTTCTGCAGAAACGTGGTGCAATTTCCTTTGTTCCAGCTGCTCCAGTAATGGCCTCAAATTTATAACAGCAAGGAGAGAAACTGTGATGGATGGACGCTGAAATTGCCCAGGAGTAACCCCCCCAACACACGTAAACTTCTATCAGGTAATGCATTGTTGGAGAGGGTGTTTGGAGAGTTTTTCAATCCTCTCTGGGATGTAGATGCCCAAATAGGTGCAAGTAAATGTATCTCATGACAGTCTGACAGATTTTTAATAATCTGTCACATCAAGGCTTTTCTCTCCATAAACTGTGTTTACAAATATACAAACAGCTCACAGCACAAGCTGTCTCCTGTTTTTATGCTCTGAAATATTAAATATTAGCACTAGTCCTCATGAATTTAAGATGGCTTCTCACATCAGCGTTGCTTTTCAAAAAGCTGTCGGCGTGTTTAGTGAGGAAGAGACTCCCAGTGAGAGATCATTACTGTAACCTGATTCAGTCGGTGTGTGTGTGTCCTGTTCAAGTGTTCTTGAGCAAACCACTAATCCCATGAAATTATTCGCCATTTGAATGGAAATCAAACTGCAGTGCGGTGTTTCTTACCCACATTCTCAAACCTCTGTGACAGTATTCATTACACATCTCAGACTCACTCCTGGAAATGCCTGTCATTTCAGAACACTTGACATACTCTGATCTCAAGAGTGTAAGTCAGGAGTTATGAAGGATTAAACACACACACACACACACACACACACGGCCAGTGAGATTACAGTCTCTTCAGAGAAGGAATGCAATCATTAATTTCATGACAGTTTTCAGTCATGAAATGAAACTTAAAGGACACGTAACATTTTCCTCAGCTGGTGGTCCATGCATTTACAGCAAAACGACCTCGTTCAGTAGCTGCAAAAGCAAAAATACAGACGTGGACTTCAGGGTTCGATGTTAAGCAGCTGTACAGATTCAGATTTGACCCAGTTTTGCAACCAAGATTTTACCAATCGTCTCCAGTTTGACTTGAAGGGAGGGCACAAAAAATAGTGTGTGTGTGTGTGTGTGTGTGTGTGTGTGTGTGTGTTTGTGTGTGTGTGCGTGCGTGCGTGCATGTGTGTGTGTGTGTGTGTGTGTATTAGGGCTTTCTTATGTGAACAAGTATTGAAAAAAATAAAGATGATGTTGTGGTTCTCTGTCCTGAAAGATACATGTTCTCCTCAGTGCAGTTTTAATGTGCCAAACAAGGAAACAACACAATCCTGTCAGTTTCTAAATAAAAAAGGACCCAAACGCAAAACACCATGGCGAGCAGGTAGAAAAGCTAAAAAGCGAGCTTTAATGATCAAAAGCTGCAGTGCATCAATCAAATATTCAAAAACGCGAGCCTCAAAGGCAGAAAAAAAATGTGACTGGCAACATAACAGGACCGATCCTAGAGCAACAAACTAAAGTAAGTACAATCAGAATCACATAGGCAGGAAACACACGTATAACACAAGGAGAAGAAGAAAACGTGAGCAAAAATCAAAGACATGAAGTGGAAAGTAACACAAGTATATAATCTACAAAAACCCAAACCATGACAAAACTTTACTACTTCTGATGTTGATGAATGAGTCTTGAGTATCCGTGACAACACCATGGGCTCTATCTTGCACTCGGCGCAAGTGACTTTGTATACTGGCGCTTGTGTAATTCTTATTTTGCACTCGGCGCACATTGGAGTTTTCCCTCCACAGACGCGCGTCCTTAAATTAGGGAATGACTTTGCGCTCTGGGGGCGGTTCAGCGAAAAGAGGAGGCGTGTTCCGGCGCAAACGTTCACTGGTGCTATTTTGCCGTTTCAGAAAACACTTGCGCAACAGACCAGGAAAAACCTGGTCTAAAGTCAGTGGCGCTTATTCAGATGCTATTTTAAGGGCGCATGCTTGGCCATAATGTAGCGTGTGCTCAACATGCATACACTTTGCTTCTCTCATCTACAAGGAAGCAGTTCCCGTTTTTGCAAACCATACAAAAAAGTTGAAAAGATTTAAACAGAAGAACTAATTATTTTTCCCTCTGACATGTGACGCGCCCGCCGTAGCTGTGAGGGTCCTGGAGTGGCAATGAGTGGAGCAGGTGAATGGAGATGGAGTTGGGGGAGGAGGAGTAAGGTGCACAACAGGAGCAGGTGGTGCGTTTGGAGACTTGAGGCGATGCGCCTGAGACGCAGCAGCAACATCGCCACCCGGTCAAGACGGGCATTAATACCTTACCGCATCCCGGGCAGTGCGTCCGGTCTGACAATGCTGCCACAGCGTGTAGTGGGTCTGGATCCTCTGCACCTTGGTGTTTGCGCTGCTCCGTCATCAGCTGGCCGCTGCGCACTGCTCGGCCCGTGCGCACTGCTCCCGAGGTGCGGTGTCATGGGGATGCCAGGCTTAGAAAAAATTATGGCAATTTCCTCCCACGCCCGTTTAACCAAAGCTACTTTGGATGGATTTCTCCAATCCCCATACAAGGCCACTTCTCGGTCTTTTACAGCCCCGACGAGAACGTCGGTCTCTTCGGCTGTGAAGCGCTCCTGATGTGCGCCTGGCAAATGCGCCATTATAAGAGCAATCCGCCATGGAACAAGCGCGCCTGCTCTTAAAGGGAATGTGAGATGACGCTCTGATTGGTTTATTGCACGTTACGCCCAAACCACACCTATGACTAATGTAGCTACTTCAGACCAACCCATTTTAGATTTGCGCCGGGCGCAAGAGTCATTTATCCCGCCGGCATAATAGCAACAGCTCCTGAGATCTGCCCACAAAGCTACTTGCGCTTTGCGCTTGAGACTTGCGTTTCAGATCGTCAAAATAGGGCCCCATGTGTCACACTACAGGGCATGGCATTTCTGTTTACATCGTCATTTTCACAATGTCTTAGAAGGTGAAAAAATATATATAAATAAATACATAAATAAATAAATAACAGCCCTTATGGCCAGGTCAAAGGAAAACAGCTGAACTGGGTGATTGACTTCTCAGTTATTAAATTAAATATTTGTGCCATATGAGTCTTTTGCAAAACTATTGCTGCAAAAGTATTAGCAACTCTCAGCTCCTTCGCTGTGCTGAGCTGCATCAATTAATGTCCCTCTGTGACTCCGGCACAGCAGCTATAAGGACATGCGTTGGTGGAGGACCAGTGGGGGTGGAGCATGGTGCAGACTGAACAGTGAAAGCAGTCCTCTTCACTTTCACTCTCAATATTGTACTTAAAGCTTGTTGTGGTGGAACATACAATTCAACACAAGATTTAATAGTGGATAGTGTTTCCATCTTTGGTCTCCATCCAGGAAATGAAGCAATTCCACACAATGTCTTTTGTCCCAGCAGAGCAGCTGCGGATTCATCAGCTGTACAAAGAGCTGCAGGTTCAGGGTCTTCCACTTGAAGACCTCATAGTGTCGTTGCATGTGCTGCACAGTGTTTTTTTCTTTTTGTTCTCCGGGTCAGAACTGATAGAGATGATAGCTTCTGTCACATATTGGCATTCAGTAGTTTTCATTGTGTTGGTGGAACTATGGCCACAAAATAAAAGTATTTCTTTTCAAATCCTCAGCGATTCTCGTCAGTTTCACGTTCTATAAATCCCTTGCTGTAACTTGTAGAACTCTTCATCCATTTATGGCACATTTTTGGAGTGGAAATCAGGCTTCTGTTCATTTGGGTATAGTTTTGCAATGATAAAATAGCAAAATGCATACAAATGACTTTGTGTATCCCCATTTCTGTATTTTGATAGATTGAGAAGTTGCTGATTAAATTAGGGCTGGGCGATGTCTACAGTGAAATAATGTGATTGATAATGACATCGTTGTTTATGAATCTGAAGCAGTGTGTCCCTTCAGTGTTGTCGTAATACAGCAGTTGCGTATTAGCTTTCCAGTGTAGCCGTCACAGTTTCCCACCATTGCTCCGACATAAATCTCGAACTGTCTCGGCCTGCAGAGGAAATGATCTCCCGTTACCACCAACATACATCCCTGTCTGAGGTTTAAAAGTGTCCTTGTTTCCGAATCACATGTCTGAAACTCAGCGTTGTTCAGCCTTGTATGCGTAGAACAACGTTGGGGTTGTGGGACAAGAAACACTGCTGCATAGCAACGTGACATAGAGTCGTAATGTTAGTGCACTGCGAGCAGCGACATTCTTCTTTTCATTTCCTCTCCCCATACATCACAAACAAGAACCCATGCCCTACGGCAACTCTGAGGGGACACGCCACTTAATTGTGTTGTCTGTTGGGGAGCCTTTTGAATCATGATGTTACGATGGTCAGGGATTAGTAGTCAATGGCCGTCAGCCATCGGTGCTGGACGATGGCATCGCTCATCGGCCCAACCCTATATGAAATGTTGCAGTCAAATGTAAGACATATATTCTAGTTACATAAAGAATACTTTACAGTTGAGCACAGATAACAAACCCACAATTGTTTCGCAGTGTCATCTATTACAATTAGTTAGTTCTTGGGCTTGTGAAATGACAGACTTGGAGCAGTATTGTGGATCTCTGGAATAAAGCTTTCCTCTTCTTTCTCTGCAGTGTAACAGAAAGCACATGAATTATTAATGACTACAACATGGAAAACTAACACGAAAAAACAAAAACAAATCTCAAACAACAAACCTTCAAAAAAGGGAAAACACTGTCAGCAGTGGATGAAGGAGCTCAGACTAGAAACTGTCCATACTGAGAACCTCAAAGCAGCAAAGCATGCCTGAGCACACGTGGGGTTATTAATCGAATCAGTGGTAGAATGTCTCTTGGCCAAGAGTTCATGGGAAATGCAGAAGTGTGCCTAAAATTAAGACCAAATATCACTGACAGTTTCAGGGCCATGAGGATTGATATCTGTTCAGACACGGCTGATTGGTACCTGCAGTCACACTGACTCGGGCTCTGATTTTTACACCTCACAGGGACGGTCCTGCCTGACAAGAATCGGTGTAATATCAAGCTGCCTGTCAACACTCTCTGTTCTATAAAGCTTTACACGAGAAAGAGGAGGCATCCGCTGAGTCTCAGTCTGGTTTGAAAAAGAATACCTTAAAAAGTGATGTGGTGGTTTTAATAGAACGGCTTCTCTGTTGTGAAAAAAGTGTCATTTCTTAGTCACTACATAAAACATCAAACTCTGAATAAAATCCCAATCTCTCGCTGACACAGTTTTAGGCTTGGTGATTTATCAGAATCACTGTAACATTAAGAGAAAGAAATCTTGAAGTCATGGACTCGAACATCTCATTACTGTATAACCTTGAATTGAGTGGCTGCAAAAGACTACAGCCTCTCAATTAATATTGTTTTCATTACATGTATTAATTCACTTAAAATGGCTATTAACATTGGTGCCATTTGCTGTATACTGTATTTCTCAATTAGATTTCTCAGTTTTTGAATCAGTTCAACGGTATTTAGTGTCATGAAATCCAATTTCCAATAAGTTTCCAGTAAGAAATGTCTTCGTTTTACTCGTAATCTCCTGGATTCCATGGTCCATCATGTTTGTATGAGGGAGGCCAGGGACAAGGACAGAATCTCGGTGGGTTGAAGCTTAAACATACTGTGTACTATATATTGGAGAACATGCCGTCACAAAGAAGTCAGAGGGAACAGAAGTGCCTCTAAGAGTTCTTGTCTTTACAGCGGATTCAGGACAAAGAACCTAGTTCCTGGCTAATTTCAGCACGCTCTCACTCCCGATTCATCAAATTTGGCAGCAGCCTTGAGTTTCGATAGATGAAGCTTCACCCCCCCTACGATGTAAGATTTGCATATGAAAGGCTCCCCTGTGAATAATACGTTAAATGCAGCGCCTGGTCACACTTGAAGAATGATGAACAAATGAAGTGTGCTGATTGCTTGTTGAATGTTAACAGCTTTGTCAAATAGTTGTCGTTCGGTTGGGTTTTGGCAAAAAGATCTTCGTTTTGGTTAAAGTAATTCACGTCACGTAACATTTGTGACATCAGTTATGTATTTATTTATGTCGTTACATGAATTGAAAACAAATTACTCTTGGGGACAGGATGTGAACCCTGGTTTACGGAGAAAAGTCCTATGTGAATGCAACATACTTAATGTCAGTGACAAATTGCACGTGATACAGTTATGTCATTCATTCATCCACCTGCTTATGTACTTCTTGGTCACAAAGATGGTGTGACATCTCGTGTCTGGAAGTGAAAAAGCCCTGTGAGTGACCTGACAACCCAACCCCTTACCTGGACTACCTGCTCTTTATACTGTTGCCCTACAGGGGACCTTTCAAGATGTGACACTGAAGTCACTGACCAAGCTAGGCAAGGTATTCGACATGCTAGCAGGGAGAACGGCCTGTTATTTTACGCAAAATTAGAACATTATCATCCAATTTGGCTGGGGCCATAGGTTGTCCGTGTGTTGCAGTGGGCTGGATACACAAACTGTCTTCGGTACAATATGATGTGTACGCCTCTACAGGCGCCAGACATCTCTTCGAAGGCACATATTAGAAACAGTACAAGTAGAGCTGCCTGAAACCAGTGGAAATAGCAGATGGCAGCTGTGGCTCAGGGGTAAAGTCACCATCTTGTTGTCGGAAGTTCACTGGTTAGATTCTTCTGGTCTGCATGTCGAAGTGTCCTTGGACAATATACTGAACCCCAAACTGCTCCTGATGCGCTGGTCAGCACCTTGCATGGCAAGGAATTACTGTAAGTCACTTTGGACAAAAGCTTTTTCTAAATGCCCTGCAATTAAAATGCAGAGTGAATAAATTATACAACTAATATCTTTTCTTCCACAATCCTCTCAGTGCCACAGCTAACAACACCATTTATTCACAGTTCTATTCTTTGTTTGATGGACTGAAAGGTGCGTTTGTTTGATGGGTGACCAGAGAGCAGGCAGCTGACTGTGATATGTCAGGGTCGACCTCAGTGCATGTGCTGCTGACAGACCTCATCAAGATGAAACACCTTCCCTCTTCCTGCCTCTGGATAACCTGCAGAAAACACAAGTGTCACTGTGTCACTGTGCAATGTGACTGAGATCTGTCCCCGCAGCATGAGTTAAACAAGTCCACAGCCACGCAGCGATACAACACACGCATAGTCTATTGTGTCGGCAGGACCCACTCACTCATACACTCGATTATCTTGCATAAATAATAGACTGGAGCTGAACGTAAACACAGCCCGCCAGTGTTGCTAAACTTGAAAGAAGCTGTGAGCGAGGAAAGAGTGACTAAATAATAAATGAGGAAAAGCTTCTTGTTTTTCCGCTCAAGTTATACGGATGCTTCACATTCCAGTGAATGTGGATCCAGAAAGATGATATTACAGCGGAGAACGTCCATCACAACAGAAAATATCACATGCTGAAACTGCTATATTTACCCCCTCCTGTCAAGCACCGTGCGGCAAACTTTTTCAAAATCGTATGAAATGAAAATCATGTGATTGACTTTATTTTAATCAGTTTGCACGATGGGCAAACACACATCAGTGACATTTAAGAGTTGAGAAGTGCTGTCAGTCATCCTTTCTTATTAAATACCACCAATTCCCACTGAAGGCTGGGCTGCTTCTGAAAACTCATTTTTTACCAAGAAACCTTCAGCAATACTTATCGTATCGTATGGTTTTTAACCTACAGCTGGTGACTGTGCAGCCCGTCGCCAGGATATAATGTTAGCAGTTAACGTTTCTGCAGACCACAGTTAAGTCCAAGATTGACATTTTTACTTCCCTGACTTTCACATCAGGAGGTGGAGGGTATGTTGGTGGAGTTAATACAGCCAACAAGGATGTCAAACGACAGGCTACTGGATATTTTGGAGGACATTTGGAAGCATTGCCAGCCATTTTTGTGGTGACCAAAGCAGGCTTTCTCTCATGGGTAATCGTACTATTTTCATCCGTGATCGTGGCGACCATAACAGGTATTTTAAGCCAAACCATGAGCATGTTATGACAAGAGAGAAATAGAAAATTAAAACTAAGCAAACGTAAAGTTGCAACATAAATACACACTCAGAGTTAGCTTATCTATAGTTTTGCAGAGACATATTTAGCATCCATCCATGCTGGAGATCAGGTTGGTGTTTCCCCTTTCATTTACTGGAACTAGAAGGAAATATACTGGAAATAGATGAGAAAACACACTGGTACAACTCTTATACCTGAAAACAACCCTGAATTATCAGTGTATTTTAGCAATTTATAAGACAATTTCATGTCAGTAGAGACTATGTCACTTTCACGACTGTTGGATGTGAAGTCTTATCATGTATTTTTACTCCTTCACTTCAGTTTCATGACAAACTGCTACTCCCGAGTTGAAAAATCCTTGGCAAACATGTAATTCATAGCAAAATTCAAAAGGGGTTAATAATTTATTTCTCCAAATTTACTATTGAACATACTTCCATATCTTCCTCTTAGTTTTCAAATCACGTCTTTAACCAAGTTTGAAAGGAAAACTATTAATTTTGTAGTAGAGGTAAGTTAGGGTTCTGTGTTTTTCCCCCCCCCGGCACACATTTTAGAGACAATGCATCTTTAATTATCTTCCTTAACCAAAAATCAAACCGTCTCTTCGTGCAGATTTGAAAGTTGCTCAGATACACAGCAGTTACAGTTAATTACAATGGTAAACCACTGAAATACTATACACTGAAAGGGTGAAGAAAAACGCCAAAGTTTCCATTTAGTCACTTCTCAATGTGATTAGCCGTTTATTTCATTTCAAGCGATCATAAGCATGCGATAAAGCTTTTTGTATGCACGCTGAAGTATTTTTGGGAGATGAAAGAAAGCTATTACAGAAAGACTAAGAAGGAAAGAGGTCTGGTGAAAGGATATAAAGCCAAAACAAGTGCGAAACCCAAAAGGTTGCTGCTTTGCTTTTCCAGGAAATGAAGAGGGTAAAGAAGAAAGTTACTGCTCTTTCTTAACACACCAGTAAGAAAAACCTTGAAGCAGCAGCAGCAGATTATGAACTACCAATAAAGCCCCAAAGACTCTGCAGCAGAATATGCCTTCAGGGATCAGGATACCGCCTCATATCATTCTGCTCCCTGCTCTGCGTTGAATACAGCCTGCTCTAGGAAAATGAATGCACGGTGTGTGTCTGCCTGCCCCCAGGCAAGGCCATGCTTGGAAGAGAAAGGTCAGAAAGGTGTAGGGAGTCCCCAGTGAATGTGGGTGGGATCTCGTTGGGGTTATTTGTGTGTTTTTGTGTATGTATAAGGGGTAGGAATATATTAAAATCCTCCAGCCAGTGTGAACTGAGGGTTAAAGATCACTGGCACTCAGAGGGTTTGGACCCAGGAGACCACGACGAAGTCAGAGTAGCAAGGATAGCTCGGCTGATTGAAAAAGATTCTGCCAAGGTCAGAGGCAGGAAATCTGAAGAGGAGCAGGCACGTCAGAACAGAGTGAGAAAGGACAGGGGAATGCTGGATAGAAATATGGTGAGGAGAGTCTAACTGGAATCAGGCGGAAGTGGACGAGTATATACGCTGAGGGACTAACGAGGGAATGAGCCACAGGTGAGGAGAGAACCAGGTGTCGGGAGCTGATTACCTTGAAGCCGGATCTGAAGTGAAAGGAAGGTCAGTGATATAACAAGTAACATAAAATCTAACTCAGGCCCTCTTCTACACATGTGAACACAGTTTTAGGTCACTGAAAACTGTTCTTCCACGATAAAGATCTTCAAAAACTCACTTTTCAGTTTTTTTCCCCAGTACTTTCCCTAACTGGGTCATCAGTATAGCATCATTGGCACATTTTGTACTGGCACTTTGAGTATTTGAGTTTGTAGGCTACATTACATGTTAGATTGTCTCTGTTTGGAAAGACACAAACAACATTTAAAACACAATGAGGAAGGAGAGAGACAAGAACGGCTGCTGACAGGTTTAAATGAAAGCATCATCCAGGAGAACATTACACTGCCTCTTCATGTTCAGGATAATTCACTTGTTGCCTTGGTGCTGGTACCTTACATAGCTTCCATTTACTGTAAACACTGCAACTTATCCTCCCGCACCAAGTTCCTCTTACCTTTTATCTACTGCCTCAGTATTTTGCATTTAGCATTGTATTGTATATAGCATTTTATTTATTTATTTTTTTTAGGGGAAAAAAAATGCAGCTCTGGGAAAACTCCTTCCAGGGTGGAGACATTCAGAAACTTTTTTGGAAGCAATGACGCAGACACATGTTTATCAGTAAGATATTGGGAGTATTTGAGTTTGCATGTTGATGGAATGGATGTTATATTGTTTTAACGTTATATATAGAAAGACACAATTGGACATTGATAACACAGTGATGGAAAAAAGAGATACAAAAAAACAGCCGCTCACAACGTTTTGCTAGCAAATTGCCCAAGAACATTCCCTGGAGAGCCGTCACGACCTCGTTCATTGTGTTGTCTGTAACCAAGCAACCAACCAAAGTATTCAACCTGCTCCCTCATGACAACGGCACGTGCATGTCCATCTTACGGTGACGGGATATGTTTTTTCACATGTGTTCCATGGACGGAGATCATTTCTAATATCGCCGTCCGGAGATGTTTTGTTTCTATAATCCTGTACCCAAAACTACTATAATGTGGACTAGACCTGCAACTGGTTAGACAATGTTAGAAAGCTCGATACAACATAACCACTGAATGTGCAAATAACGTGAACACTGAGAACACAAATAAACCAGCTGTCAGCGATCAGTAGTCTGGATGGAAGGAGAACATTCAAAACATGTTTTATAAAGACAATATCTGTTTTAATCCCTCAAACTTCCTCCTTCATGCACGGCACGTTCTGTGTTATTGTGCTTTTTATCCATTACTGTAATAAATGTTTAATGTGACTGAGTGTAGTCACTATTTGACCAGGTAGAATAGATATTTTATCTCCAGAGGCTTCCTGGTTAAATAAATAGAATCTCTTGACAGAGACAAGGTTTCTCTACATGACCCTCTGTTCCAAGAGCTCCTGTACATCTCGTTAATCATGTCAACTCTGTGTGCTGATTGATCCTGTGAGATGAGGTTTGAAGCTCTTGGAGAAAGTGTGGATATTCACGTAAACTGTTTCCAAGGTCAAGAATGAGTGTTTGTATTTTCTTTTGTAGCACAATGCTGATTGTTTTTGCAATGTTATCACTTATAGTTTAACAGTACTCAATTGTCCATCAGTATCCATGGTGCTTCATCAAGTTTATAATGGTGAGTGCATCCCACACTTCATCTGTCGCTCGATCTACCACAATCTCTGTTCTGCCACCGCAGCTTGAAGGACACTTGAAAACACTGAGAATGATCTATTTCAGGCAGCGCCCTGACTGTCTTGTTTACAGGTAAATATGAAGACATACACTCATCCTCAGCTCGTTCTTTTGGAAAGTCTTGAGATTTCAGGGTTGGGCCTGTGAAGGTCACCAGGTGAGCTGTTAAAGACATAGATGGATGCAAGACTCCCTCCACACGGCTTCTCCTCCGTCACCGCTTTTATGGCTCATTACACCAGCCGGGCTCTCCACCCACACAACATCACAGCTCACAGGCTGTCTGACAGATGGCCGTCGTGTTGACTCCATTAGAGACGGACAACCGGGAGAGTCCCGACGTAAGGTCACAGAGCAAGAGGGGAGGGCAGCTGGTGTCCTTCTGCTGCCTGCCGACTTTATACAGGTTTGTGAGACAGAATAACCTGTCACCTTCCCCCTCAGAGAAAACCCTGTCTGTTTTAGAATCACTTCATCATATCATCATCAAAAAAAATCTAGCTTTTTCATTGGCCATCTCTGTCCTCATTCATGGTGACCAAAACCAGCTGTTTTTGACCTGAATGTGGGCCATCTCTAGATGTTTGTCTGGGTGCTATAATAGGTATTTAAAGCCTCACCAAGTGCCTTTTCCTAAACTTAATCAGACCATAAGCACAGCATCGTCCCGGGATAAAACTGAACATTTAACCTAGAGAAACGTAAAGTTAAAACATATCCGTGGTTTGCAGAAGCATGAGGAATAAAATGTGAGATTCAACACACGTCACTCCCACAGGTGGATAGCTGACCTGCGTCTGTGCTGCCAGAATGAGCGGAGCATTATGTGAGTAAGATTGTTGTTGTGACAAAAGACCATTTTCACAGCAGACATTTTGACTTGTCGAAGCAGGAACCAAAACCTCTGGAATGAGCTCGCCTGCATGGAATGCAGCCATCATTAATGTTAGAAATTCCACCTGTGCTCTTCCAGGTTTGAAGAGTCGAAACGTCCAAAATGTATGTATGATGATTACATTGTGATGCAGAGCAAGGGGAGCAGTGTGTGGTATCTTTTGAGACCACACCAGGTGGTTACACTATCATTCACAGCCACATTTATTAGATTTTTTTTAAGTTAAAGTTAAAGATTAAGGTTGCAACACAGTGATTATAGACTTTTTTATAAACATTTCTCCCTCAAACAATTTGGTGTGGTAAGTTAGTAGCATGTAAATGTATCATCTAGAACGTTTCCAACGCAGCAAATTGCAACGGCAGTTTCTGGTTTTGTCTAATTTATTAAAAAAAGCAGTCTGTTTCGTACGTCTCCAACAAATACTGCAGATATTTTCCCTTGAGGTGAAATTTTAATTGAGAACTTGATGAGATGCGTCTTCCTTTTCGAACGCAAGAGACGGCCCGTCATTGTTCTTCAGCTGTTCCATCAGCCTGCCTCATTTCACGAGCGTTGATTGTGGTGGATGGGGAATTAAAACTCGTCCCACTCTCCAAAATCTATTTGCTCTGAACCAAAAACTGGGAGCCACCCACAACGACTTCCCCCCAGGTGTTCGGAGAACTTTCATTAAGTTTTGATCAATTAACTTTAGTTAATTGAAAAATAAATTGATGGAGAGACTTAATTTGGCACAAATCTATCCACACACATTCATTCCGACTAAACCATGATGTACTAAAAGCAGAAGACACAGCATGTAAAACCTGCATCAAAGCGTCTATTCAGCAGCATCTGTGAAATGAGTCTTATCAGTCATAAAGCGGCTGGAATCTGCATTTAATTAATCAATTTGTCAGGCTCAACATCAGGTCAGAAGCTCCTCTGCTGATTGGTCGACTCCATCACAGCCTTTAAAAGCTGCTGCGGTTGACAGAAGCGGTACAAAGCTGAGCTGCCTCACGACACAGATTTTTGAATAAAGCTGCGTTTTGGTTCCACAATTACCATTTTGTTTTAATGTGACAGTAATAGATGAGGGGAGGCGGACGTTCATGAGCAACTTTAAACATGATATTAAATAACATACAAGCAGGTTCCAGTCTGTCAGAAACTTTAGTTCAAGATGAGTGAGAGTCTTTGAGAAGCCATATCTGAGGTTTTTGACGTTAGCGGAACAAGAGCAGCAAAATACATGAAATAGATATAAAAAGGTAATTTACTACATCTGAACAATGTACAAAATGGCATCATCTCCAACAGTTAAATCTTAACATATTTAAATGTCACCCATCTGTTACGGAAATGCCGTATGTGAAATTTGAATTTTCACATGAGAAAAACACAATTTCACATGTGGACTAAATATCCTTAAATGGTATGTCAAAATGCACTGAACTGCACGTTTTCACAACTGATTGGCTTTTTCACATGTTAATGTTAAGTTGGCAGCAAAACAGGAGTCTCCAGGCAGGTAAATGGTTGAACAAAGGGCAGGATTTAATGAAAGCTGATGAAGCTGATAAATAAAACAGAAAAGGAGGAATAAAGGAAGAATAGAGAAAATATGAAAAACTCAGCCATATTCAAACTGAATGAAGGATGGGCGACTCAGACAGGAACACAGTGCCAACACTGGAGAAACTGACAAAAAGAGGGAAAACACATGGATTAAAATTCACAGAAGGCTAATCAGCAACAGGTGAAACTAATTGGGACAATCAGACGGGAGGGAAAACGAGACAGAGACATGAAGTCACGCAACATAATAAAATAATTCACTCACTGTTCACACTTGGAGTAAAAATCATGTGAAAATAAAAACAATGTTATATAAATAATGTGACTGGACATTTTCACAGTTGATTGGCTTTTTCATATATGACTGACAGTGTTCACATCAGAAATTGACATTTTTACATTTGATCATATGTAATTCACTTTTCACAAAGGCCGTTGTATGTAGTCGTGGTTGCTGTGAAACAATGAGGTGACAAGGTTTAATTTCCGGGTGTCATTATTGCTCTTTTTAAAGATGCTTACCTAATCTGAGGTCACCAAATTGTTGGTAATAAATGTGCATATTTGTGATGAATGTACAAGGACTAATTAGTATTTGATGTTAAATCCTTTACAATCAATAAACTGTTTAAGTTCTCTCAGCTCACATCAGCAAACATTGTTATCTTCCCTGCTGGTAATGAGCTTTTTATCTTGTGTTTGTTTGGCCGTGAAATCTCTCTTTTTTTTTTTTTCTGTATGCTAAAGATTGTTGGTGGATTGTGCATCAAAGGGGCTACAAGTCACCGTGCACCCATTATAGATGTGAACCCCCTCAAGCTAAAGCAGAACGTCTGCACTTGCTTCACAAACTGAAAGAAAATGTGTCACTGCAAGATTTTAGGACAGTATATGAATGCCTGACCCAGTTTAGTATATATCAATTTTGATGTGAACAAAGCAGGTCCTCAGAGCGTTTTTCAGAGGAGATCTCATTTTGTAAAGCCTGTGGATAGCTGAGAGTCGGCACGGTTGCATACAAACCAATCACCACACAGGTAATTTCACTGATTAGCGGTCCCTCTGTGATTCAAGGTGCTTATCAGGGAAATCAGGAGCTGAACACTTTCCCCCTGCCAGCTGTTGCTCCCTGGGCTGGCAGTGTTTCACACAGGGCCACAGCTGGCTGTTCTGATAAAGAATGCACTTTCTTTTCACTCATAAATTGCTCCATCTTCAAACACGTTACATTCTGCAGAGCTACTTCTTTTTTCTCTGCAGGTTATAAGAAAGCTTTTAAGCCTTTTTTCCCCTGTTTATTTCTCATAGCGAACACATAAACTGAAATGTCGGCGCTTGCATTAAAGCTGTGATAACTTTGCATTCATGCCCTGCATGAACGATTTATATGTATAATGGATAAAGCAGGAGGTGTCCTGATATAGAAAATGACAGATTCAGCAGGTAAGAACATCATGATGCAAGGCAAAGTGGTATTTTCTCTGCCAAGTCTGTATTCAGAGAGTACATTAATGTATATAAGGACAGCTTGTCAAGGCCATTGTGAACCGAACCACTACATTGAAACTCAACCTATCACAATGTTTTGCCTCCGTTAGATAGTAATAAATCCACTGTTTGAGTATCAGACTCCCAACTCTGCAGACAGAGTGCTCTCATGGGGAAGCAGACTTAAACAAAATGGAGATGAGCATGGCAACCAAAAAAAAAAAAAATCAGAAGGTTAAACAAGCCTGGATGAGTGAGGAGATGTGGTCAACAAAGGTTTTCTATTCTTCAGCATGAACTGGAGGAGATATTTTAAGTTTTTGTAAACAGTAGTATGCTAGCTAGCACTAGCCTCAAGGGATAGAATGTTTACCGTTGCTTGGCGGCAGCTGGTCCCATTGTTTGTTTTTTTCCGGCTCAGAAAGTACTAATGTAATCAGTAATGTTTGGTGTTACCGGGGTGGCCCTGATGAGTCCGTGAGCCGAGCTTGTTTGTTTTGAATCTGTTAGCGTAGAATGGTATAAACTCCTTTCTCTTTGCTACCAGTGTTGATTTAGGGCCTGCAAGCTCCTGCTGCACCAGAGCAGAAACATATATAGTAAACTGTTGGCTTATAAAGTTCTTCATTCACTCAACCTCACTCTCCACCAACTCATCATCACATGTCTGGTTCTTGTGCAGTTAGATCTTCCACTTTCTTTGGCCACCAACATTACTGTGCAGTACAAGCTCAAAGGCAAATGCCAGAGCAAGCTATTTGTTCTTAGTGGCTTATGCACAACTGTTGCATGACACTTTGACATTAGAATCACTTTATTCAGCATTACAAAGGCTTAATAAAAATTCAAGGGTAGCTGCTTAATGCTCTTCAACTTACATGGTGTTTGCAGAAAAGCAGAGCTTGCAAAACTGCAATGATCTTGTTAAAACTGGATCTCTAATGTATTCAATTTTCTCAGGATGCGGCATGCAATCCATCATTAAAACAATGGGCCCTATGAAAAGCGCATTTATTCAGCGTGCTGTAGGAATAATGTTACAGTGGAAATCTGATTGTCTCATCAGAATTCTTGGTGAAAACCCAATCTGAAGTGAAGGGCCACATTAATCAAGCAGCAGAACCAAAATGAGATCTACGAAGCCCTCAGTCCTCATCTATCAACATGGATCTGAACAAGGGTGGTTTAAAGAGTGTGCCTGCTTTAACCTCAGATTCCAGATGACCACTTCAACAGTGCATCGAAAGATAATTTCATCCACTTACTAGATATTGGATTTATGATTACGATGCCATCAGAACAGGTGGAAGAGCTCTCTTGTTGAACTTTCATCCTTTCCCTTACTGTAGCTCCTCCTGGGAGATCTCGACATCCTCACAGGTCTGCTGGGAAATAAAAACTCTCCACTGAGTTTGAATCTATTCCAGGGCTTCCTTACAGTCAGCATGATACCCTCTTGAGGAGAGAGCTTTGACTCCCAGCCCTGAACAGAATTAGGCCTCACCCAAAACTGGATCAAGTACATTACAATATATTCTTCATTTTTGTACTTTTGTACATACTTCAGCTCATGCCCAACACGTGGGTTGAATGAAAGCTTAAACACCAAAGACAGCCTCATAAGATACCCAACCTACCTTTTTAAATAGTGCTTTTCACTGCAAAGGAAAGGTAGCCTGGCTCTCAGTTAAAGAACTGCTCAGAAATGGCATAAGGAATAAGGCAAAGAGCTCAAGGCATCCAACTGGTCTCCAAATTCCCCAGATCCCAATCCAATCGAGCATCTGCAGGTCGTGACGGAACCAGTTAGATCCATGGAGGGCCTCACTTTGCATCCCGCAGGACTCAAAAGGATCCACTGCCAACATTTTTACAGTGAAAAGCTGTGGAGAAATTTGCCACAAGTGCTGTGAGGTGCAAAGGAAAACAGGAGGATGGACAGACAGCCAAGTGACCAGTTTTCACTGAGCTGACAGGAAGATGATCATCTGATAACTGCTTCTGTCCCAGTTTGTCATCTGTACCTGTCGATGTCTTTTCTCATCTCAGAAACACACACACACACACACACACACACACACACACACACACACACACACACACACACACACACACACAGACTCACATCCATTTCCTGCAGACTTACCTGAACCCTAATCTTTAGCTTCACTATAAAATTTGATGACTTACATTATGGCAAGCAGTCCTCCAAAGACTGGTTTGTGAGTCGGTTCCTTCCATGTGTTTTTATAGAGTTCATTTTTCGAGAACGCAGCTTCACAGGTGTATGTTGATCCGAACATGGTGAGAACGTACATGGCCAATGTCTTCAGTGTGTCATACTCTTGGGGACAAGCCCCCCAAAAGGTGCTCAAGCTTTCAGCACCACGGAGAGCAGCGTCATGTCACCAGCTGCCTGGATGTCAATCAGTTCACTGTGAACAGCCGTCTCGTCCAGCGGCATCACCTTCCTCACGTTAGCGGAGAATTCTCCACCTGGGCTGATGGTGAACAGGTCACGCACAAATCCAATGACATCCCTGGAAATGGCAAAGTCATCAAATCTGGCAGAGAAATTTTCCCTCAACTGTGTGATAAATGTCTTCATGTTCTCTGTGACCCGCTGTCTTAACTGTGCTAAAGTGTTGCAGCCTCCCCGACAACAAATTTATGCGGAAAAGATCAAGTTTGTTTCCAAAGGCATCAAGTTTTTCCACAATATTCACCATGGGCTTTTCTTTCCCATGTAGATTTAGTGCGTTCAAATGGGAAAATATGTCCAGTTAAAAATGCAATGTAGCACATGTATTCTGCGTCTTGCATGATGCACAGGTGGTCAGCTGCCGCTTTTCATTGACTTTGCATTAAAAAATCCACAACTTGGTCCTTGGGTTCACTGAACCGCTGCAGTGCTCTGCCCTTACTGAGCCAGCGCACGTCATTGTGCATTAAGAGGTCATTGTGAGAGGCTTCAGATTCCTGCACAAATTTTCGGAATAAACGGTGCTGTGTGCTTGAATTCCCCCTGGTGAAGTTAATTATTTTCATTGTTTTGTCCATAACCTCTTTAAGATCGCCACTTAATTTTGTGCACAGCACACTGTGGTGAATGAGACAGTGAAGTGCGTTAATGCCGGGAGCGACAGCCTTAATTCTGCTCACTAGACCCCTGTTTCTGCCAATCATGGTAGGAGCACCATCTGTGACAACCAGGTAGACTTTTTCAAATGACAGTCCATACTTTTGAAATAGTTCCTTACCAAAAATAAAAGTGCCAGTGGTCAGGCCCTCCAGTGGAATCAAGGCCAGCAGCTCCTCTTTGAAATCTTTGCCATTAAAATATCTGACGAAAAAACGCACATTCTGGAAATGTCAGTATTGTCGGTGGACTCATCAATAGCCAGCGATAGGTATCTGGCTTATTTGATCTCATCAATTACAAGTCGCTGGACATCCTCTGCCAAAACATGGACACGGCGAATGGCAGTTTTAGCAGACAGAGGTATTTGCTTAAAAGACGCAATTATCCTGTCCATAGATTTGTCAGTGGCAAGTTCCTCCAGAACAGCCACCATGCACTCCTTAAAAACTTCAGCATCGGTGAATGGCTTGTTATGCTTGGAGAGTACCCAGGCCGCCTGCAGAGACGCACTTGTTGCCCTCTCTTGTTCAGTTGAGGTTCGGTTAATAATTCCCCTGGCATGGGAATACTGAGATTTAAAAGCAGCAGTTTTTCTCTGACGGGCCTCTGGCTGTTCAGGATATAACTCCTTGAAGCTAGCATGTTTTGTGATGTAGTGACAAATGAGGCACACAGGTACAGCATTTCTAAAAGTTTGCACTATGAATAGTACTTATCAGTCCATTCTTCATTGAAACTACGGTTCTCTGCATCAACTTACCGCTTAAGGCTCTTCAAGAGCACCATTTTTCATTCAAATATATTTCTTCTTCCAGTGTTCTCCACAAACTACGACCAGGCACGGTTTTACCATTAAGGCAAAGGTTGGCAATTGCCTTGGACCCCCAAACCTTCAGGGGCCCCCAACCAGCAGGGGCCCAAAGCCTCCGGCCAGTAGGCCCCCACCATTGTCGTTGTAAATTATAATTGTGTACTTCTAAACAGAAAATACAGAAAAAACTACAAAGAAACATCAAA
Source organism: Diplodus puntazzo (assembly GCA_963678695.2). Classification (NCBI taxonomy): domain Eukaryota; kingdom Metazoa; phylum Chordata; class Actinopteri; order Spariformes; family Sparidae; genus Diplodus; species Diplodus puntazzo. The sequence continues at coordinate 28,996,819 of OZ023167.1, read as the reverse complement.
AAAACGTCAGAATGCCCAAATCGTATTATCTGAAATAGGTCATATTTTCTTTGTTTTTTTTTTTGTCTAAATTCAAATACAGACGCTTTTAGCAAAAGTCAGGTACTCGGCACTCGGCCATAATCTTTTATAATATTATAAAAGATAATAATATTAAATAATATTATAAAATTGTATGGGTTTGTTAACACTGACAGAGGCTAAAAAGTAACACATTTGGAATGAAAATTAGTATATCAAATAATAACATATTACTTAGGATACAATTCTAATTTAATTTTATTTTATGAGCATCTTGCCCTTACAGTGTGTGCAGAGAAAAATTCTGGCCCTTGGACAAATATAGTTAATGACCCCTGCATTATGGGGTCCAGCATTTTGGTCCCCACAAAGCTGTTGGACCCCACAAATATGTATAAAAGATACCACAAGCACACGCACACACACACACACACACACACACACACACACACAGTCTCGCATCCTGGCTCAAAGTGTATAAATCTGTGAGTCCATCTGTCCATTAGCATGTAGACAAGGAAGAATTGCAGTGATAGTTTATATAAATCTCACTGAAACGAGTGTGATGAGAGAGATACAGCGAGCCTGTTGCACCCTACATACTGCATTTTTTTCCAATGAATTTTCGGCTGACGCCTAAAATGTACCTACAGCCACAAGAAGCTAGCAGGTCAACATGCTAATCTGTGGCTGGTAAGAGCGAGCAGTTTTGGATGTGTGCTTTTTAAACATCTTAACTCACTCGCCATGGTATATGGACTTGCATTTCTACAGTTCAACACTTGTCATATTCAGCCGTTCACACACACATTCACACACTGCTCATCAGGAGCAATTTGGGATTCAGTATCTTGCTCAAGGGCGCTTTGTCATGCAGCTCGGGATTCAAACCAGCGATCTTCCGATTGCCAGACAACCTGTTGTACCCGCTGAGTTACAGCCATCCCTAATTTTAATGCAAGAAACATTTTATTTTCACATCCGAACTCAATCTGCAAATATTGCTGTGATAATAATCTTGTGTTGCTGTTGGCAAGTTAGCGGTAAGGTTTCTTTATTTTTGTCCAAAAAATCCAAAGTCGGGCTTTTGACAAGAAGTCAAACACACAGCGTACTTGACCCCTCAGTCTTTCCCCTTTCATAAATTAGAAAGAAGGAAAAAGAAAAAAACGTTCATTTTAGTGGTCCAATGCGTCATGATCAAGGAGAAAAAAGGAAAACGGCAGTGTGCCAACACAAAAACAGGTCTCCCCAAGCTAACCCTGCAGCTGTGCACAGACTACCAGCAACATGCTGTTGGACTGTGACTACTCCATGTTGTGACCGGATCAATGTGTAGCGGGAGGCCGCAGAGAGAACAGCATGCCCAGTAAACTTTGTCAGAAACGGGTCTTTCTTCTCCAGCCGGCTGCAAAAAAGTCTCTGACTGATTTCCTGGTGGCTCTGAGCATCACAGCAGGACGTTGAGTCGGGTCTCGCTGATGGCAGTTTGGACAGAGTGCAGCGCTGTGAGACCCGCAACTGCTGGTATTATTTCAGGCAATACAGCCACATGTCGGCTCTGAGATGAGCTGCTCAACAGAAGTACACAGTGGTTAGAAAGCAAACAAACACAAACACATACATGACTCATTTCCTAAATGTTTGTTAAGAAATTAGCAGGAGGAACACAATTAATCATTTATTCATGAAAGGCACAAACTGATGATACTAAACATACCAGTAAAATATCCACTGACAAAGTGTTTTATTTGTTTTCCTACTCATAAAAACTGGACCAGGACATAATTTAAAGAACTTTATGTTCAAGCACTTAAGTGTCTTGGTTAAATATTAAAACAGTGATTTGGAACTGTAGACATAGTGTGTTTACTTCATTAACATTTAAAGAAAACCACTTTCTTTTCCTAACTTTAATTATACCATAGTGGTTGTGGATATACATATACAGCAAAGTGAGAGTCATAACAAAAAAGTTAATAACGAAGTTGGCAAATGTTTTGATAAACTTTGGGAAGAAAAGAAACAAGCTTTTGACTGCATCATAAAGCTCTGATGAATTTGATGATCCAAGGTTGGCAGATTATTAGAAACCTTTCACATCAGGAGGCCGCACCAGAATGTTTTCCTAAACGTTCAATGTTTTTTGTGCCCAGTCAGAGTCTAAGCACAGTGTTGTGTCAAGAGACAACTAGTAAAGTCAGGACACTTTCCACAAATCTGAAGACATTTTTATGAAAATCAGTGCATTTCCAGTGGCATCGAAACCAGATAATTAGCATCTTAAAGGCGAGACACAGTGTCAGTTTCCAGCTATGTTTGTGGTGACAGAAGCAGGTATTCCAAGTCAAAAAAAGATATTTAACCAAGTGGTTTTTGGGCCCAAACTCAACGAGATCACAAGCAGAGCGCTGTTGCAACATAAAAATTTAACATAAAGAAAAAAGTTGCAACTTAAAGAAATGTAAAGTTTCAATAGAGCCTTGGTTTACAGAAATTCTAGAAGTATGAAGGTGTATGAATGATCTGCTTCATAGTATCAGTATTTGACTACCATGCTGCTGCTTATAATTCAGCTAAACGTCCACAGCTCGACTTTAAACAGCACGATATTGAGAGAAACTTGATGGCTCCCTGGGGCTTTTCTCTCCAGCCTACCTCTTCTTTTACTACTGAAAGATTATAAATATATAAAAATGCAAATGTGTGGAAACTGCCAACTTCTTTTCCTTTTGGGTGGTTTTTATCTCACACTCATTTGTAAGATGTACGTTTTTCAAGTCTTTACTGGCAAAAGCAAAAATAAATACTGAGGTGTTTTGATGGAAACAGTCCAGATTTTGGTGTTTGACAGACAGTTTGGCCCACAGCAGGAGACGGCCAGGTACCCAGTCGGATTCAAACATCCCCTTCCTGATGTATTTACTGAACCACAAGCTGCAGCTCTTCATCTAATCTTTCAGAGAGAGACTTCAGCTCAATTTAAAACCAACATGAAAAAGCAGGAAACTAAAATCGGACGGATGGTGATGATGACTTCTGCCTCTTCTGCATTTAAATTGGAAGTAGCTGATTTGAAGTGCCAGAAACACAGATGTACTGGATGAGACGGTATTAAACAGGCACAAGTGATACAAAAATAGTGGCAGAAAATGCATTTAGAAATAGAATTTGCAGCTAAAGTTTGTAGTTTAATGCTCTGAACTGGAGGTCAGATGGGATGTATATAAAGTGCAGCTCTTCTTTGTAGCTCTGATCCAAATCATTGCTTCATTCTTTGCCATGAGGCATTGTGTGCCAATGAAGCAACATAGCAGTTCTTTAGCATCCACGGTCAGGCTAATAAAATAAACAGCAATAACAGACGAGTGGATCTAAAAGTGTATCTGATACTTATGAGTGCCACACAAATGATTTATCAGGATGCCATCTGGCTCTCCCAGTCGTCTGGATCAGATTAATGTTTGTCTAATGTCTGGATCAGATTTGTTCACATTGACATGACATGGGTAATGCACAAGATAGACATTTGTACATTTGAGAAAAGCCTGCTTTATAAACATTTATAAGCATTAATCATTGGATATTTTAAGGAGCCATTTTCTAGCAGATAGCAGTGTTTGACAGATATTTATAACAGGGAGTCGGAGCATCTGCTGGTATTTTAAGCCAAAACATGATCCTTTCCTAACCCTAACCAAATTGTTTTTGTGCCAGCTACTGATGCATCCACGGGCCCATCCATCTGGTCCGTCTAGAGTCACTCTCATCTCATCAGTCCATAAAACCAAAAAATCTGTCTTCAGATGTTTCTTGGCCAAGTCTTATGTGTCTTGTTCAGTGGTGGTCGAGTTTCAGCCTCCCTTACTTTGGCCATGTCTCTGAGCACTGAACACCTTGTACTTCTTAGCACTCCAGGTAGGTTGCAGTTCTGGAATATGACAGCGCTGGAGGATAATCATTTCCTGGTAGCTTCTTGTTTGATTTTTCTCAGATCTTTGTGTCTTTTTTTTTTTTCTCAACACATTTTTCGCCACCCTGTTGACTATTTGCAACAAAAAGTTTGATGGTTCTCTGATCACTCCCCAATACCTTGGCAATTTCAAGAGTGCTGCATCCCTCTGGAAGACTTTTTACATTTTTTTTTTAATTTTCAGTGTCAGTTAAATCTCTTATTCGTCCAATTTTGAGGAAAAGAAGCTGCCTTATAAGTGATGTTAGCTGCAGGATGTCAAATAATTGATGTTATGGTCAAAATACTGACTTGCCTATAATTGTGCACAAGGTGTAGGTTTAGGCACAAAACCCACTTGGTTAGGGTTCGGAAAGTATCATTGTTTGGCTTAAAATACCCAATTAGGTTGCCACTCTCACGGACGGAGATGCTCCAACTTCCTTTCAAAAGATTGCCAGGTTTGGTCGCCACAAATCATGTGGAAATGTCAGCAGGTTTTCACATTACAAAAACAGCTCAAAATAATCTTGTCTCCTGTAAAGCAAAATAAAACAAACAAACAAAAAAAAACACCCAGTTTTGTTGCAACAAAAATGGCTGGAAATATCCTCAGGTCACTCAAACTGCGGTCAGCTGTTTGGCAGCTTTGTTGATTACCACCACTATCACCTCCATCTCCTGGTGTGAAAGGTGGCTAATATGCATATAATGTAAACATGATATGCCACATCTGAATATCAACCTTGGACGTATCTGTGGTGTGCAGTAATGATAACAGCTAACATCCTGCTGACTGGGCTGACACTGCAAAGATTTCTTGTGGCGATTAGGTTGTGTTGCTATGAATAGAAAGTGATTATCGGCAATGTAAACACGCTTCATGCTGATGGGTTTAAACATAAAGATAAAAATAGTTCAGGTGTGGCCTTTTAACAGCATAATCCTTAAGAAACAGATTAAACCTGCATTTAAATCGGTTTCACTGTAGGCAGTAATAGCATCAGTATTGCATGACATCACCACTGGCTTCCTTGACTATTGATTCATGCATAGTGAGTGAACACATTCCCATAAGTGATGCAAAGTGAATGAGAGGAAGTATCTTCAAAGGCCTTGCAGCGTCTCTGGAGGTTCATCACCTGAGTTCGCTCCAAATGAACCCACTCATCTCCAACATCTCCCACACTCAGGCACACACACACAGGAATGTATGTATATTAAGACCCAGAGGAACTTGTGTTGAGGAATATAATTTAATTTTCCAGTTATAGGACAGGGCGGCTGTACCGCAGGGGAATCCATCATCTGCTACTGTAGCTTCAGGCTCTGGTTGATCAAATTAAATTCCTTCTGCATTGTGTGCTGCTTTTTAGATTCCCAGTACCTCCAGAAAAAAAGCAAATCCCTAGAAAACAGAATGAACACCAGGAGTTCTCTGAACAGAGTTTCACTCATGCCCTTGAGATTTTTACAAGGTACCTGATAAAAAAAAGAAAAAAAGAAAAACTTGTTCAGAGTTTCTGTGTGCTGAACACGAAAGGTGCACTGAGGTAAACAGATGTTTCTTTCTGACTGGAAACAGGAAATTAAGGTGCAAATGTATTTGGTTCCACTGCAGCCATCAGTGATGTATGCTAGGAAATCTTTTTCACGGAGTCATTTATTCTACAACCTGGAAATGTTTTCAGGTGGAAAACTATAAGTCAGTCCAATACGGTAAAGTTTATAGTGCTGATATCCACATTCCCCAGAGGATTAAAACCCAATGTGACCTGTTAAGCTTCATCTGACACCATGATCCAAAGTTTATAGCCGTCCATAAGACGGACCTGGAGATAACTAATCCAGTTTATAATCCTTCAGTGCTCATATCTTTTAACAGATTGCTGCTGCCTAAATTGATGAGTTCAAGCAGATTGTAATGAATTGCTGACAGTGCGTTGCATGAGTTGAGATTTAGTAATACACTTTTGAAGACCTTTGACTTTTTACAATGGAAATAAAGCACACAACATCCATCACCACTGACGTGTAAACAAAACCGTAAAAAAACAAATTTAAACTTTCTCAGAAAGTGTATTTAAAACTAACTGCGCCGGCACACTGATCAAACAAAACCCCCCAAAAAGCATTATAAAATCTGCAGTCTGATAATCTGTACACGCACCCACGCCACTACACGAGACATTTTCCTAAACTTAACCGAGTAGTTTGTGCCTTGCAATCTGTCCGCACTGCATATGAGCTTCAGGCACAACACAGTGTTGGATGCTCGCTGTCCATGCTGAGTCTGTTTAATATTTATTCTGTTACATCGTGTAAACAAAGCAAGGACCAGCTGTGCACTGACATCAAACTTGAGACTTAACCACTCAAAGATGGGTGAGTTTGCTAAGAGCCTATCTTCCTCCGTTTGTATTTTTTAAACAGTGTTTCATATTGTCACATTTAGATATTTCTCTATTGGAAATACAGAACCAACAGCGTAGAGATGGTGTGTTTCCTTAGTAGAAATGTTCAGTTCCGTGGGGATCTCCCTTCTACGGAAGCGCTCAGCCAGCTGGCATCTTATTTAGGTTGTTTTGTAGAAAAAGGAGATGGTCTTGTATAGATAACCCTTCATATCAACATCTTTAATCAACTGTTCCTTGTCCATGTCGTGCTTTTAAGGCAAACAACAGGAAAACAGAAAATGGGCGTTGGGCTCAAAGCGGCATGCCGCATTGGGATGCACGATGATGTGTTGCTCGACAACGCTGTGTTGCTCAAAGCCAGTTAGAACACTCCAACAGAAAACAATAAAATCAACCAGATTTTGTCGCTGACATTCACTTGCACTGCATGCTAAGACACGGTGTGAACGTCACCGCTTCAAGGGTGTGTCCTGTCGGCTGAGCTACTGTGACATTGCAGATAGACACACTTGAAAAAAAAATGATCTTAGCTGTGTGAGGAGGATGGCTAATGTATTTTAGAGACACTCTTTGTAGTAATGTGTTTAAAAATGACAAGACGCTTTCAAGCACCCAAGAAATATCAGGAGTGTTGGAAGAAAACCTGAAGTCGCGAGGAAAAAACACATGACAAATAATGAAAACGTAGTAAAGATGTGAAGTTAGCAAAAATAGTCATGTATGTTACATTAACAAGACGCTTAATTATACAGAATGAGCCAAACACAATTAGCCAAAGCTGGAACATGACAACAGATCTGGTTTTGTGAACCTTCTCTCATGCCTGGGCAGAACCACAGGCTGCTGGAGAAGGTAATGTAATGCGATGCTAATGGGTTTTACCGCCTAATACCGGGCATGTGTGACTGGTAATTGTCTATTTGAAAGCCTGGCAAACTGAATAAAACTTTGTTAGACTCAGATTGAACACGTCCAATCTGATCAAACATCTCCGAAACGATTCCACACAACGACAGACAGCCATGGCACACCAAACAACATCTGTGTTTGTTGGAGAATGTGACTAATGTGCCACAGCAATCACCACTGCCTGTGATTTAACAAATGTACTTGTAGAGAAATAACCAACCAGATCTCAAGGAGCTTCATTGTGTCATCAAAGCAGTGCCTTGGCGCTAATATATCCGTGCAGACTTTATGTCATTGTAAATAAGATTATTTGGGGAACTTCTAGTGTAATTGGGATGTTGGTCAAACAGAAAGACTCAACCTTTGGCTCTTGGAACTTGTGATCGGTCATTTGTACAACTTTTGACATTTATTACGGATTCTACTATTAAGAATGACTGAAAAACAGCTAATGACAATCAGTATTTGCAGCCCACATTGAAGCTTATAAGAGCACGACCTGTACAACTTTAAAACGAGCATGTCTGTGATGGAACTTTTGGTTGTTGAGGACACAATAAGCTGCGGAGCATGTCTTTCATAGTGCTTTGTGTGAATTGAGGTGAGACTCTGCCCGTAGGACTCTGATTTTAGTTAATTTAATTCCAGGCTGGAAGCTACAGACATCTATCCTGGAGATGTCAGGCAGGGTGCAGTGTGGTAAACGGATGTATCATCACCCGGTGCCAGAAGTCAGGCCTCAGAACAGACACCTTTAGCTAGCTCAGAGAAATGACTTCATTAAAGATAAAGGGGGCCCTGCAGGTCCTGACCCTCCAGTGTCTTTACCTGTTAAACTGTGATTAAAGGAGAGAGAGTGAATCGTACCTGCTGCCGAGCTGTGATTCAGCGGTAATTAGCAGGGAAGGTGTTTTGCATCATTCATGTTTGCAAAGTTGAAACTACATTTTGAATTAAGATTTCAAATGGCTTACTTGAAATGTGCTATCTGCCGTACGCAGCTTTTCATTCCAAACTGACACAAACAAGTTGCTCACACTGATTAGCAAAACTTCTTTCAAAGAGCGAGAAGCCAGTTCAATGGATTTTTTTCCAGAGTGCTTGATTGAGTGAAATGATACCCTCACATTCTTGACCCTGCCTGAAGATCTGGTCTCATTAAACAAATACAGCTCCGTTATTGTTTTGTTGATTGAAATTGATTTACGTCGTTCTCTAAAACTCAAGGCTGCGTGTGGTCAGAGTGGTATCAAGACAGATCGTTGGCTCAGGTTTACAGCGAGTGTATTTTACACGACCTGTTATGTGCAACAATGGCCAGAATAAATGTTAGCAATATATAATTTCGCAAACCACTAAATACATTTCTTTAGGTCAAATATTCTAATTTTCTCTTGTGACAACTCCGTGCTCAGGGTCTGATTAGGTTTAGTCAAATGAATCATTTGGTGAGGGTTAGAAAAAGATTCTGTATCAGCCAGAGATGTTCCAAGGTCTTGTCAAAAATATCTAGTGGTTTCAATACGTCACCTGTAACTGGAAACTTTCTTGAAACTAGAAATTAGGAAGAAAAAAAACAATAGGTTAAATCATTGCACAGAAGATTTTATACTTGGGGAAGCAGGTAAAAGAAGGATGCAACAAAGTGCAATGGTACAGACTCCAGACACTGGAAATCAGACCACAAGTAACATAAGATTATCATGGATGGAGTGTTGAGGTGATTGTAACGCCATATTTATATAACATATAACATATAACATATCACGTTTCCCACACTGTTTGAGTGAATTTAAAGTTTTACTGGTGGTCTTTTAATTACGTCACCTCTTTGCCCCGTCTTTTTCTGCAATGGTTTAATGCAACTAAAACAGCAGTGTATGGAAACATACTTTAATTGGCATTTTGTTTTTCTGTTTTTTGGGAAGTTTGTTTAACATTTGTTAAAGTTTGGACCGAAATTAATCAGATTTATATGATGGGGTCACAAATGGTGGGGAACCACTGACATGGAAACATAAAAATAGAGAAAACTCGACATTTGCAATTCGAGCACAAATGCCCATTTGTTACTGTTGATGCAGTTCCGCTCATCAACAAGTGGTAATGTGCAGGGAAACACTGAAATACGCCAACTAAACGCTGGGAAGAAGAATGCTCCCATAGCTAACGTATATGAAACAAGGTAGGTTACAAAATATTTCCAAGATCAACTTTACAAATGATTTGTACAGAAGGAAGAGCTCTGATCATTGTGTAAAACATGAATGTGAACATCACTGTTTTGTGAGATTTGTTGGGTGTCGTTTACATTTTGCTTAAGTTTAATAAGACCTCTTGGATCTGTAGCGTCTTGTTCTGGTTTGCCTAAATTCTTTCAAAGAAATGAAGTGATTTTGGTTGCTGTTACATCCTAAATTACACCTTTTCTTTTTCCATCATCTGCATCAGCCAGTGTGTCTTTCTCACAAAACAGATGAGGCAGCTCTTCACTGTCCTCCAATGAAAAATGGGACACTACTGACATGTGGAGTTGGAGGAACTTGGGCTTCAGTAATATTTCAGAAAGCAGATGTGCTTTTTCTTAACTGAGTGGAGATGACAGAATTAAATGCTTAAGCCACATTCACTGATGGTAATTTCACAGTCTATGGATTTCTGAGAGCTTGTTCTATTAGCTCCGGGCACGTTTGACATGTTCAAGATCCATTGGCCAGCAGCTGCCAGCTATACACTTCTTTTAACCTTTATCTGCACTGGAAAGGTATTAGGAAGGTGTTATGTATGCCATTTACCAGCAGCAGTCTGCTTCTCTTCAGCTGTGAGCGTCCCCATCTCAGCTCTAACTTTTTCTTTCCTGATACTGATTCTCATACTCACTGCCATTGTTTAAAATCGAAGTGCATCAACTTTGCAATCATTTAATATACGATAACATGAGGCAACGTTGTTACTAACACTGCATTAATTAATATTTCATCCACTTGGGCCAGCTGCTGAAGCATTGTTTATAATGATTATTATTTATAGACCATGATAAGGAAAGCCGACAATGCAGACCAGTAGAGAAGTGAGTTTACACTTAACGTCTAGGGCTGATAAAAGGTTCGGTATGTTGACAATTTTAAGGAGTTTTAGATTAATGAAAGCTGAATCAAAGTGGAAATTAATGGCGTGTATTTCATCAGTGTTGTTAAAATTTTAATTGGATTTCTCTGGCGCGGTGTTGTACAGATTGTCCGGGGCGCGGGGGGGCATGCTGCGCTGTTAGCAGCATCACTGATCAATAAACAGATAGCGCATTATCCAACACACGCTGGAGTGTAACCGAGGCAGCAAACTCGGGGAGGCTCATCCTTTGTGATTTCCTCTCTGTGGAAGTTAAGCCGCACAAATCCATTTGACAGTTTGACTCCGTTGCGGGGTGTCCGCCCTGTTTAATCGTTGTTACACACACAAGACGGGTTAGAGTTTTAGGAGCCGTGTCTCTTCTTTCAAGGAGACTTGTTATGTTCATTTACAGGTTGGTAGGTTTAACTTTCAAGACCTTTTACACTCACAAGAACCTATCACACTGCCAAACACAAGTAAAAATCAGGATCTATTCCTCACATGTCAACACGTATACAGGGATTTCATATAACAAAGCTTTTTCTCTGCGTTGAAGTCTGTCAGCATTTAAGTCACTGAAAACAGACCTTTTGGGAAAAGGTTGGATATATTCAGAGACTACGTTGTCAGAGTTTACGTCTGAACAGGCAGAAACAGAGATTTTTTTTAAATGATGATGTCAACAAGGCTGCCAAGCAGCCAAGTGGAGTTTAACTCACACTAGCGGATATTTTTAAGGATGCCTGGGGATATCTTCATCAATTTTTGTTGTGTCAAATCCGGGTGTTTTCTAAGGAGATGTGCAGACATGTCCTGCAGTTTTTGCGGTGATCAGAACTCTCTTTCATCGGTTGCCGGACCATCTCTATCTGTGATTGTGCCGATCATAACAGGGATTTTAAGACAAACCACAATGTTTTCCTAAGCCTAACCAAGTGGGTTTTTTTGTGCCTAAACCTCAGCAGAGCATAAAAACAGCATTGTGATGAGAGAGAAATAGAAAAGTCAACCTAAAAAGATATATCCAGTTTAAACTGTGGTTTTACAGAAACAAAATGCATTTATTCTGGGAATTTAGTCGATGGACTAGGCTTTAAACCGAACATTACACCTGCAATACACCCAGCCTGCCTCGCTGCAACTCCAACGTCATACAAACATGTGTCAGCTCTAAAAATGTTCGTGCTGAGAGTCACCAAAGCAATTTAAAACAACACGTCCATGTACACGAATCCTGTGGATAACATGTTGTTAGTTTCGCAAGCTGCTGTGATACTATGTCGTTTAATCTTTGTTCGTATCCTCTTGAGCTTTTCCAGCTTCCCTGCGTACCAAATTATACCCTTGTAACTGAAGGTCTCTACATGTTCCTTATTTAAAAATGTTAAATAAAACACACCATGTTTTCTTGCTCATTTTGCAAAAATTCCCAGGGAGAATGTGCCAAGAGGAAACATTCCAATTTTACCTGTGCATGTTGCTAAAGGGATTATGCATCACGGATTCCCAAACGGTTGTCTCGTCTGCTGAGACGCACTCTGCCTGGAAATATGAAAGGCTCCATATTACAGAGAGCTGAAGAGAGAAAAGGCATCGCAAAAATGTTCTCAGCACCCTGAAAATCCTGCTCTGTTTCTGTCCTTCATGCTTCATGTTACACTTCTTGGGGGGCTGTAGAAATGTTTAAAAGGCCTCCTCATCCTGTATGAAGGTAAAAGCTTCCATGCCCACTGAGTCAATACATTTTGAAAGATACATACAGTGTAATGGCGTGCTGTAAAGCACTTGGGATACTGAACTGCAGACAAAGAGTGTTTGTTGGGTTTTGTTTCCAATTCCACGCAGGTTTACATTTTTCTTTCGAAGGCGGTATTATTCTTCCAACTCTCATCTCATGTCACAAGTCCTCATGTTGTTTTTGTGGGAATGTAATCCCCCTGTGGCTAACGAGCATCTGTTTGCGTGGATAAGATATGAGCGAGGTGTAACAGTCAGCATCGCTGAAAGAATCATTTCACATTCAACTCATTCGAAAAGACAGCCAGAGGACGGCAGCGGCCCACGTGCCCACCGACGAGCCCTGCGAGACCCTGCAGCAAACCTGCCGTCCCTGAGATAGGAAGCGACAACGGAACAAATGGCTGTTGATCCGGGCTTTTAATTTTTCTGTAACAGAGAGAGAGAGAGAAAAATTGATGACAAAAACCTTGCAAGGAAACAGGAGGAACAAATCAAAATAAACACGTGAGGGGCTCCACGGTCAAGTGAGCAATAATGGGTACTATGCAACCAAAGCGAGTTGACAGTTCATGGATTATGACAAAATTAGGTCATGCAAAATGACATGTTACCAAAATTATTCAATCTGCCTGATTCTTAAAAAAAAACCTGTTCGGGATATTTGAAGTCTTAAATACATAGTCATAAACATAGAGACATGCAGGCAGACAGACTGAGGCAGCAGAGAAAGCTCCAGCTGAGGAACAAGATCTGATTTGGGTCGAGTACACCTGCATGCTTTCCCTCTGTGAGAGCTGCTAAAGGACATTACATGAACCGGCATAATGAGCAGCCTCATTAGGAAGATATGACTAGTAATGAAAATGTAATGAAGATGTGAAATTAGCAAAATAGTCATTTATATTAAATTAACAAGAAGCTTAATTATACAGAATAAGCAAAACACAATTTGCCGAAGATAAATGCTAATTGTACAAATGCAAAGATGCTGAAAATCATTTGAGCACGCAGCAGCAGCACCTGCAGAAGCAATCAGTACGTATGCAACCAAGTAAAAGCATAATGTGTTCATTTGCAAAGAAAGTATACTCAAAGTTTAGTTTCACACTCTGCATTCTCATCTTAAGAACTAAGACAGCAGATGTATTTGTCTCTGTTACTAATGCAGCATACATGCATGGAGGGGAACATTTCCCACCGCTGCACAGTCTCAGGAGCTCCTCACCGCCGTGCCTCAAATTTTGATGGAGCACCAAATTACCAGATCGCTGTACCATGAGCGGCTGACAAATGTCTTTGCAGCCACCACAGAAGTGTCTGCTTCATATGAAAGATAGTTTTGAATTTCGTGTGGACCAAACTTTATTCCTTCACTTTCCTTTTGACAAATACTGCAGAGCCTCAGTCTCCCCTGCTCCATTGCAAAATGGTATTGCGGTCTGGGGAGTTCACTGTTGATAGCATCATTTAGGAGAATGTGGCGGGGTTGCATTTAGAAAGTGACACATAGAACACAAGAACACTGTGGCAGAGTCTTGTTACAAATACCTGGTTTTGTCGCCACCACCATCCCTCCACCTCCGGTAATGAAAGTTAGGCGAACATTTAGTATGAACCATGATATGAGACACTTTGTTAGAATGTCTATAAAGTATGTAGCCTGTGACAAACGCGGATGTATCAGTCATTTGCAGAATCAACTGATGGGCCAACATCTTATTTATTTTTAGTATTTTCAAAGATCAGACTTATTTTTTTTCTTGATTCTAAAGCAACAACTTTTTTGTTTACTTCTTCCAAAATACGTCAATCACTTTGCAAAACTGTCAGTATGCGGCTAGAGAACAGTGCAGGAAAGCTGTCGAAGTTTAAAAACTTTTCTCCCTCTGCACACTGAGCTCCTCTCAGTAGAACGCTGTGATATTTGTGTCATTGAGATTCCACATTTCTGTGTGCAGATAACTCATTGAACCCACGCACGCTGCTCGGTTTCAAGCAGAAACTGCTGACAGAGGACGACTAAAAGCTCGGCGCACTTCCTCCCACATCAACCCGAACTGCAAAGTTTTCTCTGTCTCTGTTAAAATGCCGAATTCAGACAACACAGATAACTTCTACACAAACTTTCCCACAGGAGACGGAAAGTTTCAGTGTGAGACTTCGCTAACAAGAGTCAACAGCAGTCAGGAGCTGCAGGTTTAGGGAGCAAAGAGGTGCTATCAGAATGGCAGCGAGCAGCGAGCAGCGAGCGTGGCGCCTCGGCTCCTCTGCAGTGCTGCAGGCGGACGGACTGAAGCCGGCTGCTGCGCCGTGCGGCGCTAGCACGTCTGTTTCAGTCACTGCTAATGAGGAGGACTGTCTGACAGGCCCTACTGCTGCTGCACTCACACACTGCCCTACATCCATACATATTCAACAACCTCCACTCATTTGTGTAGCATTAACCCCACTCTCACCCTCTGGCTGACAACATTGAGAAGAACATGCTGAGTGTGCGGGAGGGAAAGGCTAAAGCCAGGGCTTGTTTGTATTTTATGATGATTTGGCAGACAGCAGAGAGGTTGGGGGTGCACATATTGCACATTTGTCATTAGAGTTTGGCTAAAATACAGTTTGTTAGTACAATTTATATATTGCACTGCATAATTTGAATGTGGACCTTTTTTGGCAGATTGGTCAAAGGCTAAAGCAGATTGTAGATTGAAGGATTAATATCTGAAATGGCAAAATAATGACAGGAGATTAAAATCACAGAAAACACCTTCCCTTCTGGATTCAGGTGCCCTGTATGTGAGGAGAGGTGTGCTGTTGCTCAGAGCTCTTGAATACACTCAGCCAGTGATGGAGAAGCTCTCAGAGCAGTAGACAGAAAGCAATAAAGGGGAGGCTGATATCTTCTGCTGTGGAGTCTGACATGGCCTAAACCCTGGAGACACGACTGCCCTGCTCTCCTGCTCTCTGTCTGACTGGCTGGATATTGACAGTCTGCAGGTCGAAGCTGGTTTCAGTCAACCTTTCACTTACAGGACCTTGATGATGTTCTGCGCCTTACACCTTTTCCCTCCGAAAGCACAAACCGGCAAATTAACAAATTCCGCCATTTTGAGTGCTTCCCTGTGCTATTACTGTTACCGTCTCAAGTCCTGGTCATAATAGGAAGCACATATCAACGGGGGAACAGGTTTCGACACAACACCGGAGCGCTCTCCATCGAGTGAATGCTCGTCAGTTCACTCTGGCTTTACCTCAGATTCTGTCACTTGCCCTTTTCACCTTCTTTGCCTCCTCCGTTGGTGGGGTTCTTTCTCTTTTGCGTTTCGACAGTTATTGAAGTTAGTGAACAGGGAAAATAATGCCACTTCCTGTTTTACTTGCACAGTGGTACATGCTCTTCCTTTGTGCCATAATGTGTCCTTCAATTTTGTGTGAAAAATATTTATAGGGGATCAATCAATGATAATGATATAATCAATGACATTTTTTTCTACAGCCATTACATTGCAATCAGTATTTACTTCAGAATGATGAGTTAAAACCAAAACTTTGTCTGTTGCCAGTTAATGGAAGAATAAATACTATTGCATGTAAACAGGAAACAAACCACAGTTCTCTATGTTGGATGACCAACTCTGTCTTAGTATTCTCGCAATTATTGCTCTTGTAAATGATGACTCTGAAGTTATTTTTAAAGTCATTTTCAAACCCTTCGTTTTGTATTTGGAGCGTGAGGCTAATATGAGGCCTCAGCTGGTTGTTTTGGGTAAATCATTCTCAGTATCTTCCAATTTTAAGATCTTACTCGATCTCTTGTTCTTTGTATTAGCTTGCAGAGTTACCTCAATGAGCTGCAGTGTTGTGTATAAATGCAGCGTGGCAGCGCATTAAACTTTAGTAATCTCATCTCTTAGATGCTTGAGTCTTGTGTTGAACTCATTTAAAGCCAATTTAGAGCTACATAATGCCAGATACAATGTACATCAATAGGTTGTTATCATCCTTGAGGTGAGAGACACAATGAAACCTATTGAATAGTCATGTTGCTGTATTATCAGAGCGGTCTCTGGGGGGAATGAGGAGGTTTGATAGAGTATGTATCTCATTCACTGAGTCATTATCGTCGTTCAATGAGTCAGTGTTCTGTTCAGTCTCATATATCATCTTTTCTTTTCTTCTGATCTTTTCTGTCTGCTGACCCTCGTATCTCTCTTCTAAAGAGATGAATCATGTTTTTTATTGAAGTTTTTACTCCTTGTTCTGACCCCTGACAGGATCAATATCCAATTCTGCTTTCTTTCATCTGAAGAAATATTCCTCACCTACTCTTTCTATGGATCTGATTTGATTCTTCAGTTGTTCCTTGATGGTAAATAGTAAATGGACTTGCATTTTATAGCGCTTTTCTAGTCTACAGAGCGCTCAAAGCACGTTGCAACACTTGTCACATTGACCCATTCACATACACATTCACACACTGATGGCGGAGGCTGCCTGCAAGGTGCCAACCGCTCATTCAGTATCTTCATTCATTGATGTACCTGTCTCCTCATACCTGGACTCACTCTGTGATGTAAAATCTTGGCCGCAGATCAGTTGGCTTCACTGGTTTTCAGTCACGCACAATAAGATTTAAAGCCAATTTTCAGGGATAGGTCTTATTCCAACACCTTTTTTTTTCCAACTCTTCAAATATAGCAGCTATTCAGTGGCCTTCAGCTTTAAATAATGTTGCTGTACCTACCACTCTAGCGTTGCCGGTGAAGGGCTCCACGGTCAAGTTAGCAACGATACGTTATATGCAACATCCGCTAAATAAAGCTTGCTGACATAGCCGTTCATGCATATTAAGACTTTTGGACTGTTATTAACTTTGTCAAACACCCGTTTTTAGGTTAGGTTTAAGTAAAAAAAGATACTTTAGGCTCCAAAACTACTCTGTTAGGTTTAGGTAATGATCATAACTGGGGTTGAAATAACAAGGTCCAGTCTTGTAACTTAAAAACAAATCACTCTTGGTCACAAGAAGGATGCCCTGTCCGGTCTTTGGAGGGAAAGTCCAGTGTTAACCTCATCGAAACATCCCAATAACCCCCTAAATAGGACTTTTCTTGCTTTTTATAAAGCTGCACCAGAAGAACGTTTCAACAAGTGACGCCAGACGAGTATCTACAATGCTGAACTTAGGTAGAGGTAACAACTTGTTAAATGACATTGTCATTGCTTTTAACAACGTTCTTGTGGTTGACATTTGCAAATTGTCAAATGCAAAGAGTCAATGCTTCAAACTTAATTGTGTTAATTCTCTATCAAACAGTAAATGTTATAGTCGCGGATCATTTTCTGCACATTCGGTGGTTGCAAGTGAAACAGACCAGTCACACAAAAAGCGAGTTTCTCTCAACTCTCACTAAGCCCTGAATAACATGACTTATTCATGACTTCATTTTATACAAATATCCTTTTCTCTACACCACATGAAGGCATCTAAAGCAGCAGAGCAGCTTATGGCATTTGCAGGATGGTTAGTGATACCATTAGTTGTCCACTGGCCTTTTAAAGTGGCAGAAAGGTGCAGACGCGACTCTGGGGATGGACTGAAGTGCTGTGGAGAGATATGGTTACTATGACTGCAACCCACTGCACAGCCTGCAGGCTTATAGCACAGGGTGAGCAGAGATGAGTTTCTCCAAAGTAATATGTGAGCATTTTATGGTTCCACAAACCACTCTTACATTCAAATTTGTATACTTATATATAATGACATGTGCATGAGCTAGCTTTCAAATGAAGATGACGTGATGGTGGCTGGGCAAAAATGCTATCAAGTTGGAGACTGCTGTTCGAGGTTTTCGTTTCAGCGGTTCTAAGCATGAAACCACTGGATATTTTCAACAAGACATCAGGACATTACCAGACTTGTGTATGTGTGGTGACAAAACCATCTAAAGCACAAAATATAATCTAACCAAGTGGGTTTTGTGCCTTAATGTAACTAGACCATATGCACAGTTTTGTCACAACATGGAACTGAAAAACTCTCACTCTGGTGATTCAGTTAGTTCTGGAGAATCAATTGATTTTGACCTGCAGAAAAAGTCTTTCATTTTCTTCCAGCTGTGGCAGTCCTTAGCAATGTATGAAATGCTGTAAAACTGGTCAGGTATTTGTAAGACGCAGACCCAGGGTCATCTTAACGAATAGACCACCGAATGGCCACCCACACATCTTCCATCTTCAGAAGCATGAAGACAAACAATGGAGTTGGAGCACTTATTTATTGTTGAACCACATGAAGCCAATATTTGTGAGGCGCTTTTTAAAGATTTCCATCTGCAGTGAGAAAACATGGGTTTAGGGCTGAGTGTAGCAGAACGGATGGAAAATGGCAATCAGAAAGTACTGGGAGACTGATCAACATATTGTTGTTTTTATGGGTAAAGAAATACCACCAGCTTATTATTTAAATATGGTTGCTGGAAAGTATTATACTTCTACAATCTCTGCATATTTAGAAATCTTTACATATTTTCTACTTGGAATGCGGAGAGAAGCCACATATAAAATATTCAGCATGAGAACATATTTTCACAATGCATGCGGCAGCATATATAATGTCACCACTGCAGACATCTGAAAGGAAGCCAGCGCCGAGGAAAAAAAGAAGAGGAGAGTGGACAAAAGGCTTCGGATTATTTTTTATCACCTGGCTTTGTGTAGATGAAGAATTTTTCTGCATACAAAGTTGTGTTTGCACACACACACCCACACACAAACACATAAACATACATACCATTGGAGCATTTTGCCCTGCAGGCATCCAAGAGTGGTGGATGTGCATCTACATCTCTCGGCTTTGATGAATAAAATATGAAAGCTCAGTTTATACCGCTTTCTATTTGACTTGAAATATTTATACCTTTTTCCTATTGTAAAGACAAGCAGGTACCATGGGAGAGCCAGGTCAAGGAGACTCAGGAGTCTAATCTATATGATCTGCTTTTTTCCCTTCATTCCCTTCCGCCCTCTCCTTCTGTCTCTCTCTGCCTGGCATAATTAATCACCTCAGACTGATGTTTACACAGTCTGATAGCCTGAAGAAATGTCTCGGAGGGAAAACTCAAATTCCTTGCCTCAGCACAAATAGTAAAAGAGAATGAGAGATGAGGAGTAAGAGTTTAACTCGTGGCTGCCGGGAGGAGTTCATTCCTACATTTTCTTTTTTAATCCACTTTCAAGCCATTCGGAAATTTGACATCACTCAACAGACGAGAATCGTTCAGCTACACTGTATCTGAAAAGGAATCATAACAAGAAATAAACGCTGACCACCAAGACACTCTGCCTCCCACGAGCCAATCGGTAAAGAAGACTAAGATGGCAAATATGGCGTCTGCTAGCACCTCCTCCAGGAAGAAGCATTCATTATACCAAATACTTGTTTTTGGCACCACTCCCACTGCTATAGCCACTTTTAATTGAGAATATCTGGAGAAACCGCATGAAATGGGTGACATCACAGATACTGCAGCGACAGGCTCAAGGTGCTTTGACCTTTTTTTTTCCCTTTCTCCTCTTGTTTATTTCTCTCACAGGCTAGGCTGCTGATTCAACATGCTCAAACGGCCAATGAGCCGCCAACATGGGCCACTCAGCGCCAATGGTGCAGGACACGACGCAACATCAAAGGCCAGCGATACTCAATGACATTGGGTGATGGCAGACTGTCGGCCTGGTGTGTCATGGCCCTTAGGACTGAATCTGTACACCCCCTCACATTAACAGATAATCTGGGCCGACCTTCATCACAGATTGAAGCGCTTCGCCCACATGTCTCCTACAGTTGTTGGGAAGGAAAATTGGGGTCAAATGAGGCCCACACTCTTGTTGTTGGCTTTGCACATTCACATCTGGAAGCTGCCAGTACAACCTGTCAGCAGGGGTTAATGACCTTGCTCAAGGGCACCTCAGTGGTGTTCCTAAGGGAGGAGGAAGTCTTGCTTTTCACTTTCCCCTCCCAGATACATCCTGCTGGACTTCAGGATTGAACCAGCAACCCTACAGTAACAAACTTGCTTCTCTAAAAGACAGATTAATGGCAATCGGAACAGAAATGTATTTTGTACAATTGGGAAGATAAGATTGATGAAAGCACAAGCAGAATGGCTAAGGGAAGTCATCAGAGTCATTAGGAATTCCCTCTAGGAACAATGAATATTCACAGGAATTCTTGTAGCAATCAGACCAGAAGTTGCTGATATATCATGCTCTCAAGCTTTCGCCAGTGGTGAGCAGTGGCTTGTGGGACAAAAGTCAATTAATCTATCAGCTAACAGCGGTGGGAAAACTGTTCTGATCTTTGAAAGCTGGGAATGATATGCATGAGATGTTGCCTTTAAAGTATGAATTTGCGTGCATAAATCTGTCTCTCATATCTTCAAAGCCGAGAACCAGTAGTCTTTGAGACAATGTCTCAGCCCAAAGTCATGCTCATGCCGACATGAACAGCCTTCTCATTCATTTCAATCAAACCACTGCACCATTCGGATGGCAGCTACAGAGGGCTCAGACAAAGAAATCAGGGCCATCCTGCAAAAATAGCTGTACAGCTGTTTCAACGCAATGCTATCCACCACTGCACCTGTCAATCACATTCCTGCAAGTAACATTCCTGGCAGTGCTTACCTTGCAAACACGAGTTTGAAATGAATCGTAACTTTCAGAGTTGTAAAATCCAGTCTCATTGTATCAGAAACTGCAGTGATGTGAAGTTTTTTCTGTCTGATAAACTGTCAGTATAGGTATGCGTTACTCCAACTGGACTTGTTCTCACAGGTACCTGGAAACATGCCCACACGAACACTGAATCCCCAGGTCTATTTTCAGCATGAGCACTCATTTATCACGTCACATTAGGTCAAGAAGTGCAATCGTAAAAGCTGCAACACTAAAAGCAGCATTATAACTTTATAAATAAGCAGTGAGGACTGGAGTTTAATTGCTTGGCATGAGAAATCCATTTGCATGCTGTGCATTTCGCCATTTTCCTCTGTGTAGTATCAAAAGCACATTTAATCCTAACCATAACATAGAGTACATTTTTTTTAATTGCTCAAATGAAGATCTGTATGTGCAGCCTCTGCTGTAGATCTTCAAACGCTCAAACACACACTTAATTTGACATTTGTCTCCGCTGCAGTGTTGCGCCTTTCATGCAGTTCGCTCAACTGAAGCTATGGCATGAATATGGTAAAAGTTTGTGTTGTGAACTCTTCCCTGTCAAAGTTTAAATCACGCTGCGATCAGAGGGAATTATAAATCAGATGCCAGTTTACTTTTCCCCCTTCTGTTTTAAAGTTGCTGCAAATTAAGCAGTTTGTCAAGATCCCTGAGTCATGCTTATACAAAAACTTTGCGACCAGAAGGAAACAAAATAACAGCAAATACACACTTATGACCACTTTTAGGGTTTAACGTACAAAGAATGACAAAAATCACTTGGTCTTTACTACATTTTGAAATGAGGTCATTTTGATACATTAAGGAGACATTCAGGTAACAGTTCATTATGCAGGAAGACAAAATACAAAGAAGATAACCCATCACTTCCTCCTACCTCGGTCCAGATGGATAACACCTGGCTGAGGTAACTGCATTCATGTGCACACACAAGTCTCTTAGTTGATATTTCATCAATCATTGCCTGAACCAGATGTCGTTCTGGTCAGTCATCTTGTAGGCCGTCCCAAATCTCTTATTTCTGTTTGAGGAGCCATGAAAGTATCTGTCCCAGAGGACTTTCAGCTGAACACCATGGGGTATTAATAGTCCGCTCCTACATCTGACACATATGAATGGCACAAACACTCCTATTGTAATTAGATTCAGCAGCTGCTCAATGCTCGATGACATTGACTGAATCGAATGAATCTGCTCATCGCAATGACAGAGTAGAATGACATAGCAAGGCAAGGCTACAGACTGTTCTGTCTTTGCCATCCATGAGCAGGTTGCCTATCAGCGTGAGAAACTATGACAAATGACTCCATAACAATGTGAATACCAGTGAATGTATCAAAACAGTCATGAAGACAAAGGTTTGTGTCAGTATGAATATAAAAATGAAGAGCAGATCCAGCTGTGCATTAGAAACAGCTTCACATGATGCTTCAGAGGAAAGGCAATGTCATCGCTCTACAGTCGTACTTCTGCATGTCCTCTCTCTTTGCATGGATTCTTTATATCTCCCCAGCCATTCTTAACTCGTAAGGAATGAAAAGAGGTTAATGACATGAGGGAAATGTGGACACAATTGAAGAGAATGTGAAGAAAGCCTCTCCTGACAGGGAGAAAGACCCTTGCATGACTGCGTGGATAAAGTTTTTGTGTGTGGAAGAAAAGTTCCTCTTCAGAGACAAGACAGAAACAGGGATTGTTAGTTTTCTGTCGTGAGCAACAGCAACCATCAACAGTTTTGCAGTAACAGAAGTTAGTCAAAATAAACAACTCACAATTTCCCTTTTGAAGCTGTCTAAGAGTGTGATCTTAAAAGGTCTTTTATTAGTTTCACTTTTAAAAACTGAAATAAAATTTGGGGGAAAAACAATTGTTAGAACTTAAAATCGACCTTCTTACAAAGCGGACCTTTTTAATATCATGTTATTGTTTTAAAAAAAGAATAAGAACCAACTGCTACTCCCAACACATCCAAAACAGCAGCCCGTTCAGTGGCCTAACGCTGCTAATTCAGAAGCTGTAGTTGCCCCTCCACCAGACACTTCCTGAAAAGTCCAGGTCAGGGGGTCATACAGGGGACTTTCCTCTCAAGAGACCGGAGATCATGTCCTTTTACTTAAGAAAGTTAATGTATGTAAATGGCATAACTTACACAAATCGCTTACATTATGTGACCTGTGTCATTAACATGACTTGTGTTACTTAAGTTAGGACTGAACTTTTAACCCAAAGCATGATCTTACCTTACCTATCGGAATAGTTTTAGTGCCTAAACTTTACAAGAACATGCTTGTTTAACAATGTTAATAAGAGTTCACAAGGACAGTGATGCTCCTGCATATGGAGCCAGTGTGCGACACCTTTTTTTTCACTTCCCAGTCTAATGTCAGTGATCAGCTACCATAATTAAAGCCCTTGGTGTTCATTACCTTTCTGGTAAAAGAGTCCAGAAGTCAAAATATGCCAGAATATAACAGAAAGCTTTATTTTAAAAGACTGCCTAGAATTTGCATATTACATATTATATTAACTTGATTGCAGGGCCCTTCACTGACGCTAGAGGTGTAGGTAGAGCATCATAGTTTGAATCTTAGCAGCCATAATTAACGAGTTGAACAACCTAAAAGTATTTTACACTAAATACACTTATATACTGCTGTCTGTCCAAAGGTTACAGCTTGACCATGTAAAATGTCATCATTGAACAGGATTATGATCTCAGGCTAAAAAGCAACCCAACGGCTGAGAAAGAAAATTAATTACACTTTTGAATTGGCCGAATCAATGTTCAAACCTCAAAGCCTCTTTTGAGACACTGTGGTGGGATCTTCAGCTTAAAGAGATCCGTGCAAACTTTAAGTCCTGATACATCAATCATTTCAACAGCCTCGCAAAGGGAACACATCTGAGAGCGGATAAATTTGACTATATGTGACTTTTTTATGTAAATGATGTGATGACAGTAAAGCTCAGCAGGTCACCTCAGACTGAGAAAAGACCATCCTCAGACAGCCGCACCATCTCCTGAAGCCATTTAGGCTGTTCAGAGGCAGATAAAGGTATCGAGGCGGCAGTCGGGAGGAAATCAGTTGGAAAATGAGAGAGAGGCTGAATTGTTCGGCTGTGATCAGGATGAGAGAGACAGAAAGTTGTTACTGTAGGAGTTTGGGAAGGAAATGAGATGCTGGCTGAGGTGTGAAACAAAAAAAGGAATCCATCCATTAATACCATACCTCACCTGTGTACCTGGCCTAATAAAGCTGTACATGGATTTGAAAAAAACTGACACACCACTAACTTTTCAACTAATAACATTTCATAATTTTCAAGAATTATGAGACACATCATCAGCAAATCGTTAGTGCCAAGTAGGTAACATACCATGTGTATGTTGTGTAGTTTAATTTGTTATCACTGTGAGGCCAGAGACCATTGTTATAGACTGTGTTTTAACAACTGGATGTGCTTAAGGAGACATCAGGACATTTTCCAACCGTGTTTGTGGCGACAGAGCCAGGAATTTTAATCCAAACCCAGGATGTTTTCCTAACCCTAACCAAGCCGTTTTTTGTTACGACAGCTAACCAGACCATAAGAACAGCATGGATTAACGTTTCTGCAAACCACAGATTTGTGCAAAACTGACATTATTACTAACCTTGGCATATCATATTCACATTAAATGCTTATTGCAGACTGCAGTTCGATTCAGACCAGTGGACCTGGATTTAAAGGAGACGAATTAATAAATGCTTATTTTTCTGCCATGGACTCCTGAAACTATAAAATCATGTTTATATTCAATTTTCATAATAAGTAAAAGTTGTGAGTTATCAGGCTAACAGCACATTATAAAGTATGTAGCATCACAATCAAGGGGTTAGAGTTACAAGTTATTCAACTTGTAACTGAAAATGATGGTGAAGCCATGAAAGGTCTGAACATCCACCAATCCACGATGGTGATGAAAAGCTAAAAATCTAATAAACACACAAGGACTCGAGTTGAGATTGTCAACAAGGTCAAAAATGCACTGTGGAGCACAACGCTGATTATTAAAGTGAACTGTGGTTACACAGGCATGTTTACCCCTTCAAAATAATTATTTCTGAATGATAAATTGACTGTTTGGTGCTTCAAAGTAAGTGAATCGAACTTTACTTGGCACACAGTGCATTGAATTTTGAAATACTTAATCTTCTTTCTCCTATATTCCCACCACAACACTCATCACTTACTTTGGCACCACTTATATAAATAATACATGTGTGTAGCCCAATGAGGGATTGTGTGCTTTGGCAGCAATCTCACTTATAGTTTTTATAAATTAAAGAAAGCACTATGTTTATTCCTACTGAGAAAAATGGAGCTGGCCTCAATGGAGTTGATTCATTTATTTGCCTTTTTCTTTTGCAAGAGGTTGGAAAATCTGACAAACCAGGTTATTTTGAGTGGTTGGGACATTTTGAGCCATTTTTTTTGCGATAAACCCGGGTTTTGGAAAAAAACGCTGGGATATTTCCAGTCGTGTTTATGGTGATAAAGCCTGGATATTTTTGTTAAGAGGTCTGGACATCTCCAGCTGTGATTGTGGTGATAAAAATGGGAGATTTGTGATGAAATGCTGGGGCATTTTCAGCCTGTTTGTGTCAAATAAAACCAGGATATTTCTGACAAGAGCTTGGGACAGTTCCAGTCGTGTTTATGATGGTAAAGCAGGATTTTCTTTTAACGAGATGTCAGTGCATTTCCAGCTGTGTTTGTGCAATAAAAATAAGAGATTTTTGACAAAATGCTGGGACATTTCCAGCCTGTTTGTGATAATAGAACCAGGATATTTCTGACAAGAGGTCAGGACATTTTCATTTAGGTTTATTGTGACAAACCCGTTAAGAAAAACATGATGTTTCCCTAACCTTAACCAGGAGTTTTTTGCGTCTAAACCTAACCAGAGCACAATCACGGTGCTTAAATATTGCACATTTACTCAATATTTAGTCTGGTAATTGGGTTGGAAAACCTCATGGTGAGGACAAAACCTACAGTCTGGACACTCTGGATGCCTGTGTGCTGCTCACTCGTATGTAGGCTGTGTTCCTGCTGCAACGCGGCTCCTGCCTGCCCTATTGGTCATATTAACATAGAGTTTGCCTTTGATAACGATCAATAAATATGACGACATGATTTCCCTTTATCCCGTTTGAATGAGCGAGAAAGCACGAGGGGGAAAAGAGAGGGAAGGAACTGAATTTGTTGTAATACCTCAACACATGACTGTCACAAGAGTCAAAACTACGACCTTTCCCTTGTGGACTACAATTGGAACCTTTCAGCTTTGCCTTCTGCTTATTAAACATGTAAAAGTGATAGGACCTGTACTTTTTGAAGTCTGACAGCTGAAGTGCATGGAGTGACTAATGGACAAGTTAAAGCATGTGTTCATTTTCCACAGAATTTAATGAGTCTGTTTCAGGGCCAGAGGGGGGGTTGAAGCCTGATGAGAGCCAGAAAAGAGGCAGAGCAGCGGGGAGTCTTCTGCCCGAAATCACTCCGTCTCTGATTGCCACCGCGGAGCGATCCTGCCGGAGGATCACAGGCACAGCGTGGGGCTGCTCACTCTCTGCTGGCAGTGATGAACACCAGGTGCCATTTACCTGCTCCTATCTGACCGGCTGGCTGTCAGCCTCAAGAGCACTTTGTCTTTTACACTGTCAGACTGAAAAAAAAAAAAAAGCTCTCCTCTGGCCAGCTCCGGTATAGTATCCCGGACAGATAAAGGAGTGACTGATGGATGGATGTTTGGTTGGGTGGGCAGAGATTACTCTGAAGAATGGACGGGTAGGTGCGCAAGGAGAGTGGTGGATGTTTACTTGTGTGGACGGTAGGATGAAGTATAGACTGGCAGCCATGGTGATGGGAAGGTGGATAGGTGAAGAGCTGGATAACTTTATTTACGTTTTGTTCATGAGGTAATAGGAAACTTTTATCATAGTCAAATCTTTACTTTAACACAATTATACCAACCTTGATGATGGAAGTATTCGCAGCTCTCAGTCTGACCCATCCACCCATCCTCTCATGATGTCAGGATTCAGTTCTATTGTTTCCTGTTGTTTTTATTCTTCCTCATGTGTCATGGTTTTTCCTTCCTGTCTCTTCTCGCTTGCCTTGTGATTGCCCTGATTACTTTCACCTGTCCCGTGTTTTTATCTGCCTGTGTTGCCCACACTGTATATGGTTTATACTTGGTTCAGCTTTTGTGGGTTCCCATCCCCCGACTGTTGGATGCAGATTCAAAATATCAGAAAGTCTTCTTAATCCAAAATATTGTTTTAAAATGATTTTGAAGGTATGATGGAGGTATGTAGTGTGTAATGCTAACATGTGCCAAAATGACATATGACTGTTCCCACAGTGACATATAAACTACAACATATGAGTGTTGTACCCACAACAGTTTGGTTGGGTTTAGGAAAAGATCATAGTTTGGGTTGAAAATAACCTTGCTTGAATAGGTAACATGAATTATAAGAACTCACAAATGACTTTGGTTTCTCACGGGACACAAACAGCGTTCTCTCATGTTAAAGTCCTGTGGTTGTTAATCCTAACCATCCATCTCATCCGCCGCCTCGTGTGGATTTTGTCATTTTCACTTCCTCACCTGATTACCCCCTTTGTCGCCCCGTATAATTATGAAGGCCACGAGAGGTTGTCACCTGTTGTATGGGTTGTGCTAAACAGAACTGAAATCCCTCGTGTACTCTTCATTAAATGAAACATCTCTGTCAACACTAATCTTCCAGGCAAATATGTTAAATGAACCACATGGAAGACCAAACACACTGTGCTGAGTGATGGATGCAGCACTCAGTCATTGGAGTGTAATTTACATGTCTCCACTGCAGAAAAGAAATGAAAAAAGCACATAATACATACAGAGAAATATACATGCTTACAGAATAATCCAAAAATGACATTATGAAAAATGTGTCCTTCCTCGTGTTACAGTGGTGCACCTGCATCTGACCAGCTTCAAAAAAATATGTTTATGATCAAAAAACGATTCTTCTCTTGATCTCGATCCGCCGTGATTATTAAGTAGACATTCAGGAAGAAGGAAAGAAAGCCCTCTCCCTTTCTGCATGTGTTGTTCCCAAGGATTATTTAAACAGGGTTCTGCTTGAAGTGCATGGCGAGTGCTGTTTGGAGCACTTCCTTTTCTCATGTGAACTGCAGAGGCTTAAGCTTTTCAACTGAACTTTGCTCGTCATAATCTAATAACTGTAATTTCTAAAACCCCTTCCCAGATTTACTTTGCTCCAGTGCAAGTGTGTAATTGGAAAGAAAACTCTGGCTTTGCATTCAAATGAGCTGATTTAAGAGGAGAATCACTGTAACGCTGTGTAGCTAGTGGTGTACGTGTGTGTGTGTGTGTGTGTGTGTGTGTGTGTATCACACTTTCAATATTATGAGTATCAATATGTGAGTTATCAAATGAGAACATTTCCATTAATGAATGGGTTTTAGTTCATCTGTTTCTCTTACATGAACTCCCGAGATAGTTCTTTGCTCCTGCTGACCCCTTTCACATTAATATTTAAAACCTATTCATTATATATATATATATTTAAAAAAAGGGTGATACTGTTTCCTTTTCTTGTCTTTTCATTTTCCAATTTTAGCCCAGTCGCAGGACATAATGTCAGAATCTAAAGTTTCTGCAAACCACAGATGCATCCAGGGTTGATGCTTGTTTAACAGAGCAAACCCTGCATATCATATCCTCCATACCTTAAACATCAGGAGGTGAAGGGGGTGGTGGTGGCGTTACTATAGGGCAACATAGTCGACCACAGCTCGAGTCACGTCACTGGAGACCTGGCGACATTTCCAGCCACATCGGATCATCTCCACCTGTGGTCATGGCAACCAACATATGTATTTTAAGCTGAAGCATGATGGTTTTCTAACCCTAACCAAGTGTTTTTAACATGTTTTCTTCACCATTATTCATCACTATTCTTCTGAAGTGATGAATTTCGCCTCTGATCGAGCAACGCAAGCTAACGATAATATATCAACACTGATATCAGAGCAAGTCATGACAACACCGGGCGTATCATAAATCCATACGCAACTGAAAAACCTGTACAAGAGAGTCACCGTAGAAACAGCCGGCGTGCCCGAGGTATGATCCAAAAACCATGTTGGCTACAGCATTCCAAGGATGGAGACGTAGATGTGCATGATAAAGGAACATTCAGTTTGAACTTCAAACTTTTTACGTTCAAACAAGCCAGTTAAATGAAACATGTTTTATTGTTTTTACAACTTTGTACTTCCATGAAGGAAAGTTGTGAAAAACAAGAAAATTGGTAAATGTGTTAAGATATTGAGACACTAAAGGTAAATAGAGTAAAAGATTGAACAAATCACTAACATTTAGACAGTCATGTTTTTTGTATTACAGGACATTTTATGTTTGAATATGCAAATTTAGCATTCTCGATCTAGAAATGTACTGAATGAACTTTTACAAAACAGAAATATTGGAATTCTTTTTTATAACTTTGTTTATATGTTAGAGCCAAACATTGTTACAGAGGATATTTTAGATCTCTAGGATATTTGGATCTCTTTTTATCACTCGCTATGAATGATATATGAACAAAGCCCCTCAGTGAAAAACTTTCAATACTGTATATAGACAGGAATTAAACTGGATAGTTTGGTGCCTGTATCTCTGGCACAGAGCATGAAAAACTTAATCTGAGTAAAAATTACATTTCTTGACAATGTTTTTTTGGATTGGGTACATATTTAATAAGATAGATATACCTTCCCAAGTTAAAAACAAGTTTTGCAGTATGTTCTGTTTAAACATGGAAATGAGGCTATCTTACAACACCTACAATAATTTGCATTAATGCCTGAACTCCCCAAAAAACACCAAAAGTGCTTCTTTTGAGAGGTCCACTCTGTTTAAGCAATTGCCGAGCCCCAGATGCTCATGTAAATTTCCCTACACATAAGTAACAATATCAAGTCTAAAACTCAAGACAGAAAAGGAAAAAAAAAAACACCAAACCATTTACAGCCTGAAAGCAACGATTCATTCCAGTGAGCCTCTGCAATTTCTTCTATGTCACTTTAATGGCCCGTCAAGAGGCCGACCAGCTTTGTGCCTGACGCCAATTTCACCCTGTCTGCTTCCTGTTGTCGCCTTTTCTAACTTTACACACATTTACACCATCACTTATATTCACATTTGTCAAAAAATGTCACACACGCAAACGCAGACACACCCACAGATACAATCACACGATGAGCTACAGTGACTTTCAGATGAGACACACATGAACACACAGCAGCTCAGAAGACATTTCCACACTTTATTCTTCCTTTAGCCTTTATCTGAATCCTCATTATTTGGCGGCACTTTGCTTCAAGGCTTCCGCGTAACAAGAGAAGGATCTGGGTACAGTAATGATCAAATGCAGCAGCCTGTAATTAACGTATGGATGTCTCTAATATCCGTGGAGATTCCAGCTGCACATGACCTCAGTTTGGACAACAGTTCAGATCATTTACATTCCTTCCTACATTGTCAGCAGCTGTATAAAAATCAATAGCTCCTTATTCCAGCGCTAACGTGTTGTTTTCAAGCCCCTTAGGCTCATTAAAAGATGAAACACTTGACTGCTGCTGTTAGGGTCTTTCTTTTCTTTTTTTCACACAGTGAGCATGGCAGGCTTTCAGATTTCACTGAGTCCGGATTGTGTTGCTTGTTAGTTTGTTTTGAAGTCGGGGGTTAATGGTCGATCTATTCTGTCTCACACTGGGCCTCTGACATCCTTCACTGACCAAAGACTGAGATAACAAGACTCTGGAGGACAGAAAGACAGACGGATGGAGACGGAAAAGAAAGAGAGACTTGCTTTGAAGAAGCAGAGCATTCACACTTCAGTCCTCCTAAAATGGATCTGACATTGATATTGACTGTTTGTTGTTAGATGAGGCTTTCATAAGTGACGACGATGCATGCAAACATGTAATACGAACCTTCTGTCAAAGAAGAGCGGGGATGGTCATAAACAGTGACTGTCATTTTGATTGACAAACCCTCTGGTGTAAGTCACGCTAGGAAAATGGCGTCCTTGGACAAGCTGTTGTCCATATCACGCGTTGGGTGTCAGTTTAAACCAATTAAATTAGTGTGACACATTTTATCAGCCTTTTTACCTCGACGGAAATTGCGCAACGTTTGAAATCCTCATCTGACTGACATTTTTGAGACAACTGAAGGCAACTCAAGGTTTTTTTAATTCAGTGTTTTTTAACTGAATGGCATCAAATCTTTTTGCAAACAGCCCACATGTTTCTACTCTCAGACTGTGAAACTGCAGCTACTAAGCCATTTTTTTTTTAAAAAAAGACCAATGGATACAACTCAATGACTGATGAACAATCATCACTTCAATTGTCAAAAGTTTCATTTTTCAGTGAAATCATTGAGAAGGCTGTTTTTCAATATCTAAAACCTTCCTGGGTCAAAACAACAGTACAGAGACTGCTCTTTCTAAGGTTCCTGAACGGCCCAGCCAGCAAAATAAAATATTGGGATTTCCCGCAAACCTCTGAAATGCTCAAATGCATGTGTGTCATATGAAGGTGATATGACATAGGCATTTCATATCACACATTGACATAACATGATGATGCCTGCCTTTCATATCGAGCTGTGGAGGAGATGGTGGTTGAGTTAAGTGAGAAGGCTGCCAAGTCAGTGATTTGGGTTTTTTAGTTCAATTATTTCCAGTTATGTTTTGTAGGTTCTCTCCCTGTAGAACATGTTTTACTCTCCATTTCCTGTCTTTGTATGTTTTCTTGACCTTTTTCTTGCTCACCTGTGTTCCCACTGTTCTGCAAGGAACCAGAAAAGGAAGGAGGGTTCATTATGTCACTGAATCTTGCTATGGTTCCAGACCACTGTGACTGCTGTATGAAGTCCATGGAGAAACACACTAAAACCCAAAATATCTACATCGTATGACCTCAGATGAAGAAATGCCTCCAAAGAATGAAACAACACACTTCAGAGAGGAGGTCAACCACCGATTCATTTATTTATTTTAAGTGATTGACAGGGCTGATAATATCATGATGAAATGGGACAGGTCCAATTACCTGAGACTGCAATAACATTGCGAACAAAAGCCACCAAACGGGATCGAGGGACGAACAACGTACTGATGAACCTCTTCTCTGAAGAGTATTTTTTCATTTTCTGGAGGTTTTTCTTCATCAGAAGTCATACAATGCAGAGATGTCACGTTTTAGTGCGTTTCCTCATGCATTCTCTTCAGCACAGCTCTCAATAAAGAAAGATTTGGTGATGTAATGACTTTTTTGTTCTGTTCTGTTTCCCTCCTGCGCTCCTCCAGAGCCGGATCTTCCCTCCACACCTGTTTCACATCATCCTCATTAGCACCGCCCTGTTCACAGTGTTTTTTTCACCTCTCATCCCCCCCTTGGTTTAGATGGTATTTAAGTCGATTCATTAGTTTGTTTTTTGTGGAGTTGTCTGTTGTGTTTGCCTGCTCCTGTTGTTCACTTAATCTGTTCCTGTGATTTATTTTGAATAAGAGTTCATCCATCGATCTGCCTGCCTGCCATCGCCTGTATTTGGGTCCACTTTTTCTGCTTTCAGTATGACATTATGTATTTTGTGTATTATACCAAATACACATGTTTGTTTACTGAGTAAAGTATGCAGCCACAAGAGTGACCTGTAGGTAGCATGGTCTATAACCTAGTATACATAGACTGTATTTATAATAGATCATTAGTTCATTTGTACTGGTGCTTTCCTTTAAAACTGCATAACTTCAAATTCTATTTCATTCAAATATTTTTATGAAGCCATTATTTTTTCAATAGAACAGCAACTTAGTATTGCTTTCAGATTGTTACCTGCATGTTAGGGAGACTCTCAGAAGGAGGTCTAATTAAGAGAGGAGATATAATGACGCCTTCATTTTTTTTCTTTGTTCCGTCTGTTCCCATCCAGCAAACTTCTTGACACGAGCTCACTTTTTAAAAATACTTATAGGCTCCTGACATCCCATTTTTCTTCACACCAGCAGTGACAACATGGAGACATGGGATGACAGGACTGCTTATCTGTCAGGTTGGACTCCAGCTGCAATGGGACAGTAAGCTGC
Organism: Diplodus puntazzo; assembly: GCA_963678695.2. NCBI lineage: Eukaryota > Metazoa > Chordata > Actinopteri > Spariformes > Sparidae > Diplodus > Diplodus puntazzo. The sequence continues at coordinate 28,963,712 of OZ023167.1, read as the reverse complement.
TGGTTGAGCTGGCAGCACTATGCCTCAGCACTTCATGAGCCGTCGTCACACAGTTAATACTGTGCTGTTATTTCCACACCTGCCCTCTCCCACGGAAACTAGGAAAATTTAAGAAGCCCCCTTTATTCCACTTGGATTAGGAGGTACCAAACATATGTGGCACTGGAGAGCTTTGACATAAACCCACATTTGAAACCTTTATTTGGAGGAATTGTATTTGAAGTACTTAACATGACATTTCTGGTGTGTTTACTTTTATTTTTGACTTTCAAATACTCGGTTAAACTAATATCATAATAATATAGCATTTTTGAACGCAGTCAAAGCCACACGGCAGGACAATACGGGTAACTGTTGTGTCGCTCATTATTGCAGAGAAGGCAGAGGAAATAAGCTGTGATTCACAAAATGTGAAATAACATCCTCCGTGGAATAAATTACGCAGTTAAGATGGTAAAAAGAGATGAATAAAGAAAGAGAACAAACCATTAGATTTATTTGAATAAAAATGCAAATGCTAAATGTCAGGTTTTGTGCCAGTCCCTTTACAGTCTCCATTTTATAACTACACTGTGTTCAACAGAGAAGAGGTACAGAGATCAATCTTCGACAACCACAGAAGCAGAAAATAGACCAGAATGATGCTGCTACATAACATTGTGTAATAAGCAGGAGAAGAAACTAAGTGAATGAAATTCACACATAACAGACTTGTTAAAGGCACTTTAAAAAGACGTTCCACCTGACTTGAATTCACTTTAGTGAACCAGACGTCCGAGTATGAAAGCATTCTAGTTCAAAGTGTGACTCTGTTTTGAATTAAAGAAATCATGCATGGCATGACAACATTTAAGAAGCAAAATTAGTGGCAAAACCAGTGGATATTTTTAAGGAGACCTCGGGACAATTTGTGTGTGATTTAACAAGACCTCGGGCCACTTTTTGGGACATCTTCACTTTTAACTCAAGCATGACTTTTGTTGTACTTCATACAACACTGTTGTCAACATGTGCAATTTGCAGCAGCATCCTGAACATGAGTTAACTGTTAAATTCAATTAAGGAGCACTCATTCCAGGTGTAATTAGGTGTCTCTCCTGGCTGCCTTTTGTTTTAATCTGAATTTATTGCTTGATTTAAGATGTATTTGTTGCCACTTGTGAGACGCTGTCAGCTTCTGTTGATACAGACAAAATAGGTTGTTGCTTGAGAATTAGGTGGGTGGCAGAGAGCCCAGAGAGGAATGATTTTGTGCCATTGCGGTGCCTCGGCCTTCACTGAAGCACCAGACCGTGGATGTAATTATGTCCCAAATATACCAGGGTGTGCTTCCCATGCCGAGGGCTCTCCACACCTTCAGTGTTTAGAGGAACTGAAGAAATCTTATTTATTAGCAGTAAACATATCCTCAGCTACTCTTGGCCAGCACATTGCCTTTCTGTCAGTGAGCAGTGCCTCTGTCAGCCAACACAAGATCAATAGTTGTAATTATACTTGGAAGTTGCTGAAAAATGGTTTGAGGGATGTCTTTAAAGAGAAATCCTTAAATACTCACATATACTGCTGCCCTGAAAATGTACCCAGAGGAGCTGCATGCTTGAACACAAATGTATGAATCAGTTGCCCCGGACATTAACTGGAACAAGTCTGTGCAGTGTCCATTTGAACCCATGTGTGAAAAGAGCAGGTCACTGTTCGTAGAATTTGCAGCGAGCGAGTGAGTGGGCTTGTTGATGTCATTGCACAGAGCGTAACTGCTTCCTACTCGTTTCTGTCTGCCTGTATTTTGCTTTCCTCCCTTTTGTTGATATTGTGGATATGGCAGATAGTAAAAAATAAAACAGTCATCACGATGGATGAGTCCTCCTGCTCCTGAAGGCTCCATCCAGACACCACCCCTCCCCCAAACTGGACCACAGCCCGGTCACCAGAATAAAATGTTAGCACTGAGGTCTGAGGTTGCGATTTGTACCAGACGTGCCACATCACAATCACAGTATATGCTTATGAGTGTACCTACATTTGGAGTTGAGGAGAAGGAGGTGGTGTGATTACAAGCTACAAGGCAACCGCCGTTTGAGTCTGTGGAGACGTTTCAAGCTTTAGTGATGACCAAAACATGCTATTGTTCAAGGAAAGTTGGACCATCTCCAGGCGTTCTCTGTGGTGACTCTAAGCGGGTGTTTTTCACTGTAACGGGTACCCTCTCTAGCCATTTTATTGGCGACTGAAACTGGCATAATTTTCTGGGAAATCAGACCATTTTCAGATGTTTTTGTGGCGCCCACAGCTGGTATTAAAAGCCAAACCATGTTTTCCTTACCCTTACCAAATGGTGTTTGTGCCTGTTTCAAGTTGTAAAGATTTTGCAGACACTGTGTTTCCTACATTTCCCAGAGTGCCTCTTAACCATCATCTGAGAACAGAGTCATCGTCACTCTTTTTCCTGTCATCTCCTGCCTGTCGTTTCACATTCACTGGTGCACATAAACTTCAAATCCAAAATCTAAAAGAAATTCAATTTGCACATGCATGCAGGGACCTTTCCTCACCCTCTGATTTAGTGTTATTATTAAAGAGGCGTGTGCATGAATGTATGTATGTAATATCCCATGTGTGTATCTATATATGTATGATGGCAATCTGTGCAGTAATAAGCCTCCCTGTATTTCATGAAGACACACACTCGACTGTTGATGTGGCAGCTGGCTTTGTTATTTAATGTCTTAGTTGCATCAGCAGACAGCTTGATTAATAATTAATAGAGTCGACGCAATTAGTCCTGCCATTTGTATTTATGTTGTCCCACTCGTAGAGATTAAGAGTTTAGCAGATTTCAATCTCTTCGATTCCACTAATTGCATCCTCTCACATGTGAGGTAATTATTCCCGCATTGTGTCGAGCTACTGTAGATCTGCTGAAAGTAATTTCTGCAGTGTAAAACAATTTGTCGAAGTAAATGACTGTATCTGCGCTTTCCTGTTTAGTAGCTGAAAAGAAAGATAACACAGGAAGCGCGTGTACGTGCGTGCGTGTACAAAGACCGTCTTATGTTGCTGCAGAATTGATATTCCCCTCACTGGTCCATCGAGCATGAAATAGAAGAGTGCGTTTTCTTTGTGTAAACTTGCAGTTCTCAGCAGGGCACGTTTGGCCATTCGAGGCGGGAATTTCTGTGAGAAAAAACTCAGTGGAAAACTGGGAAATGTATTGTGTTGTATCTTCGATTCATCTTGTTCTTAATCGTGGAATCTCTGAATAGAACGAGACCAACGGGAGGGAGAGTGGCCTTCACACAATGCTCTGTATTTGTGTGTGCTATCAATCAATTTGTGGGGGTGAACTATTCACACACTACCCCAGTTCCAGAAATATTTCCTAATCCTATTTCACGTATACTCAATTATAAACAGTAAAAAGACAATACTGTATATTTAATGTTACCCCATCAACTTTATAATTATTTGCAAATACCTGCTTATTCTAAAATTGACAGCAGTAACACATTTCAAACTTGTTTAGACTGGAGCAAGGAAAGACTCTGAATTTGCTCCAATAACACTTGTTTCAATCATTTCCACAAGTAAACAGGTTCATTGGTAACTGGTGATAAAATCATGATTGGGTATGAAAGGAGCTTCCTGGAAAAGCCATTTGGATGGAGCAAGATTCACCACTTGATTGTATGACCTTACCCTACAAAACAGACTAGTGTTTGGACATCTCCTGCTTAGAAATGGGATCAACCCTTCAAGACCCTCATGCGTCATCAGTTGTCATCGAGGGCATTTATGTTAACAGACGCAACAGGAGATTGCCCATATGCCGTCTTCAGCTGTCGTGATATCTCTTGCTGTACCGTGGCAGTTATGGTATTATCACAAAGCCCTTTGCCATTTATCTGATGGAGATAGAAAAGCATGGAAGCGTGTTGTATGTTCACAACGTCACGCTATCAACAAGGTTATCAAATATAAAAGAGCACTGCAGCATCACCTGGACACCAGCAGTGCTTTATTGGCTAACTTTACCAACCTGTGCTCCTAAGCTCTCATGACCACTCCGCTGACATCAGTACAGACAGTACATACTCACTGCATGACTTTACCTAAATTTCAGGCATTATATTCCATCAAAAGTGGGAATGTTATATTAAAAACATGGCAAATATGGGATTGGCTTGCAGAAATCATCAATAACAATGTAAAGTTAACTAAATAGCTAGTTAGCTACTGCAGCATCATTGAGCAATGATTGTTGTATGGCTGAAAAGGGAATGACCATTATACATTGAAGAGAGTTCGCATAACACTTGGTTTGAAGTGTGCCACTGAAAAACATCCATTTGGTCTGCCCCACCAACCCAAAAATAAAAACAATGCAAAACAGAGTGGCTTCCAGGGACTTGATGGCTGTAACAGAGTTCTGGTTACAGTAGATAACAGATAACACAAAGTGTTTCTCAACAGAAAAATTACCATTTCCTCCTGTGTGTGTTATGAGGCCTGTGTGATTCGATCATGTAGCAAGATGTAACTAATAAACTTCTGGCTCAATGGATGTGATACAAGAAAACAATTAATCATTACACGGGAGAGAGAGAATGAAGCAATGGTTCCATGTTAGATCTGTTTAATATTTGGTACCATGCCCCTCATTAAGACAAGGAATTGAAACTGTGATTTAATTCAGGTACAGTCGTTAGGGAATATTGCGTTATGTTATGAATGCATTCAAAATAAAGAATGCATTTCAAAAATTCAATGTATCCTTCATGAGATAACCCTGGAAAAAAGTTTTGATGGGCAGGACATCCTTGCCGTGCAGCACATGAATCGTGCAGATTCCAGTCTTGCAAATTAATTTTTCATGTTATCACTACCACCTTTCCATAAACATTCACATCATGTACTGTGTGCTGTACTGTAGGTCGATTGATTAAGCATGCCTGCACCTTTTGGTGAACATTCTTCTTCCCAAGTGTTTACACAACAACAGACTGGGTCGACACCCAACAGTGTATTTAAGTCCACAGACTATAGTGGACATTTTGTATGAGAACTGTATCTGAATGGATATCAAGTTTCTTCCTGCAATTGGCTGTTTTATTAACACATTTTGCAAAAATTGTATGGGCTGACTAGTGGTTTATGTTCGTGTCAATATACAATAAGGTGCTCTAAATTTATGATTCCCTCCCCTCAATCTATCCTTCTCTCTCCCTCTCAGCCCAACCGATCGAGGCAGATGGCCATCCACCATTGTGTCCAGATCTGTTTGAGGTTTCTGCCTGTTAAAAGGCAGTTTTTTCTTGCCACTGTTCAAATCAAGGAGTACCTGCTGAATTTGTGAAGTGTCATGGGATGACTTTTATTGTGAACTGGCACTATACAAATACTGATTGATTGATTGATTGATTGATTGATTGATTGATGGAAGGTGTTGAGATTTATCCAAACGTTTCCTCCTCCAGGGGTCAGAAAGTACATGTTAAATTACTGTATTGCCATCCCAATATGATTTAAACTGGGTCATCTCTTCAACTTAATCCAGATGTATAATTATTTGCCCTCACCATAATATTTCAAGTGGACCCAAAAAGCCTGCATGGTCACTGTGGAACAAGGGCGAGCAAAGCAAAGCTATGAAACACTTTCTTTCTTTACCGCTCTCTTTTCTTGCACTTGTTTTGTCAGCCTTGGCAACTATTGGATGGTTGTTAACCTGGTACACACATTCATAACCCTTGCAAATTCAATCATAGCAACGTTGAAGACCTCTTGTTTTGAGCCATGTGCTATATTTTAAAAGAACTGTACCATGAAGGATTATTGATGAGGCCTTACCAAAGCACCACACAATATTTCTATGTTCAGCCATTCACACAACCATTCACAAAGCAATGGAACAGTCATCGGGAGCAAGTTTGGGTTCAGAGTGATGCCCAGAATCTTTGATCTTATCAGAAGTAACTTCACCAATAACACATTAAGAATCCACAGAAACAGTGAGATGTACAAACCACTGGAAGCTGGTGGCTTTGTCTCGCGTTGCAACAGGAAAATTACAGAGAATAATGCAAAACAGCTCCTGTGTGTATTGGTATTCTCACACACGTAGCTTAATCAGTTTGAACTATGGAGTCCATGCACGACTTCAACCCTTACATAATAAATCAGGGGACAAGTGCAATATTATCGCTGGGATTTAAGAGGAGGGAGAAAGAGGAGATATATCATAAAGTGTGGGTCTGAACCACTGTGGGATGCATAATTTCCTGTTCACATTTCCATTTCCTGAGGTGTTAAATAATGCACTAAAAGTATATGGAGAGAGGAGGCAAGCTGAATGAAACCATATACTGTATATAGTGTGTGTGTGTGTGTGTGTGTGTGTGTGTGTGTGTGTGTGTGTGTGTGTGTGTGTGTGTGTGCGTGCGCACGCACCTCTGTGCCCTGCAGCTACGATGGATCATCTTACCTTCTTAAGAGTATATCGTCTGTGTGTGTGTCTCTCTGAGGGAACTGCGTGCCTCAGATCACTTGGATGACCTTTTTACGAAATATGCGAGGATGAAGAAATGGTTCAAGGTTTTCAGTACTTCAATACTAGAACTAAATTCAGATTTTTCATTCTTCCAATCAACCACTTCTTTACTTTTGCAAGGACTTTGGAGGGGTCATGGGATTTCACGTGAGTGTTCCTGTATTATTCCTACTTGGAACAACCTTATGACAACGCCACTCGGCAGTCCGAGTGCCGTTTTTACAAGGAATTGTTCTGATCGCCATCAAGGCTGTTTCCGACATCCAATAGAACAGCTCTGTTCAGATGCTGTAGTTCTATCTGTATAATTGAAGTGTGACCTTCAGTGCACACTGGGTGGACATTTTGCAACAAGTCTATTGGGATCACACTCAGCACCTCCATGTCTGAAGCCACGAATATCTGTGGGAACCAATGTTGGGCAGTAACACACTAATCAGTAATGTTACTGTTATATTATTACTTTTCCCAGTAACAAGTACTGTAAGGGATTACCAATTTCAAATCAGCAAGTATATTACAGTGACTGTAGTAACACTGTGTTACTGTGTTGGGAGAACATAATTTGTTTGTTGTCCTAGCTAGGCTGTTTTATGATGGCGCATATGCATTGTTGGTCATGGCCAAGCCCACAAGAAGGGCGGCAGGCTTTAAAGCCCAGTTTCCATAGTGGCCTGTGTAACTATGCGTAGAGCAGTGGATATACTTTTTTCAGCATCACAATCCCCGCAAAATGACTTGTTTCACTATCATAATTTGACCCATTTGGTCCAATAAAATCTGGATAGTTTAGAAGAGCTGCACGATTAAATTATTTTATCCCCAATTAAGTCAGTCAGGTGCTCAACCGGAAGTTGGCCAGCTTAACTGGTGGAATTATTTAGCGTGCCACTCTGAGCTGAGCTGTTTTGGCTTTCACAGGAATGAACAGGGCACCCGCTCAACCCTGCATTCAGGTTTCAGTATGCGTCCATGGTCATGGTAGCTTGCGTTGGCTTCTAGCCAAAAAGCTGACAGATGAAGCATGAGGGAGATTTATTATATATACCCTGACCTTAGCCTTAACCCCTAACCCATATGGTGACAGAACCTGGTATTTTAAGGCCAAAACATGATGTTTTCTTAACCAAGTGGTTTCTCTTTCTAAATCTAACAAAAGCATAAACACAGCGCTGTCACACCATAAAATATGATAAAGTTTCAACTTAACTATGGTTTAAACGAACATTGCTGACATTTATTCTGACACTTGGATTGCTATAAAAGCCTGTCAGCTTTTTACAGCCTCCATGATGGTAAACAAGAGTTTTTAAAATGATTGATTGATAAGATACCAAAAAAGGAAATCACTCAATTGATAATATGCACATAAAAGAGCCATTGTCTCCATGAAAATACTTAAATGTGTGTATTAGTTACATGTATTAAAATCCCTTCCAGTTTGGATGAACACACACACTCACCAACAGCAGCAGCAGCAGCAGCAGCAGCAGCAGCAGCATTCTCCTGATTAAATCTTTAAAAATTCAATTAGCTTCAAACTACACTGGCTCCATTATTGCATCCTAAGCCTGTCTTTCCAAGGTGGCGGATGAATTCTCAGATGACTTGGCACATCACCAAAGACTGAAGCTGCTAATTTATTCCTCCAACAAAATATCCCACTGCCCCTGTGAACTCCATCACATCCTCCCAATCTCCCAGCGCTCAGCTCGGAAGATTTGAAGCTGCTTTTCTGCAGCACAGACATTAAAAAAAAGGCTGAGGAGGGTTATTCTGAAACCAGTGATTGAGAGGGATTTAGTTTTTGAAGAGTTATTTTAAACCCCTACTGTCCCTCTAACAGTGAATAATAATTGTGCAAATTAAAAGGACAACCAGTGCACAGTGCAGACAGCCACTCAGATAATACAACTACAAATGTCCTTATGTCTTTTTCACAATTTTCTCCACAAAGTAGACTGACAGAAACAAGTGTCATTCTTACTCCTACTTGTACTGCCTAACTTAACTCCAAAGTTGAAGCCCAAACTTGACATTGGGGAAATAATCTGCTCAGAACAAACTGAGATATTATTGAAACTTACAAAGCCTGCCTGACTAACCCACTCACCAGAATAAATGTTGGCAATATACGGTTTTGCAAACTACAGAAATGTTACAACTTTGCATTTCTTTAGGTTCTATTTACAATTGTGTGTTGTGACCTGGCTGTGCTTATGGTCTTGTTCGGTTTACGCACAAATAACACTTGGTTAGGGTTAGGAAAACATCATGTCCCCACACATAAGCCTTGAAAATAGCTTGTTGAATGTGACGTGAAAACTGCCCAGTCACCAGGATATGATCCATCCATCCATCCATCCATCTTCCCCCGCTTATCTGGGATCGGGTCGAGGGGGGCAGCTGTCTGAGCAGGGACACCCAGACTTCCCTCTCCCCGGACACTTCCTCCAGCTCTTCCCGGAGGATCCCAAGGCATTCCCAGGCCAGCCGAGTGACATAGTCACTCCAGTGTGTCCAGGGTCCTCCAGGAACACCTCCTGAGGAAGGCGTCCCGGGGGCATCCGATACAGATGCCCGAGCCGCCTCAGCTGACTCCTTTCAATGTGGAGGAGCAGCGGCTCTACTACTACTACCCTACTCTAAGTGACAGAGCTCCTCACCCTATCTCTAAGGGAGCGCCCCGCCACCCAGCGGAGGAAAATCATTTCGGCTGCTTGTATCCGGGATCTTATTCTTTCGGGTATGACCCAAAGTTCATGACCATAGGTGAGAGTAGGAACGTAGATTGACTGGTAAATCAGCTCCTGAACCAGACCCCCTCTGGCCCCTGGCTGCACCTAGAAATTCTGTCCATAAAAATAATGAACAGAAGCGGTGACAAAGGGCAGCCCTGTCGGAGTCCAACATGCACTGTTCGTGCAGGGACCATACAGCCCTCAGCAGAGGGCCCCTGACCCCGTACTCCCGGAGCACCTCCCACAGAATGCCACGAGGGACATGGTCGAATGCCTTCTCCAAGTCCACAAAGCACATGTGGACTGGTTGGGCAAACTCCCATGAACCCTTGAGCTCCCTGTGGAGTGGATAGAGCTGGTCCAGTGTTCCACGGCCAGGACGAAAACCACATTGTTCCTCCTGAATTCGAGTACCCTGGAATAGACTTTCCCAGGGAGGCTGAGGAGTGTGATCCCCCGATAGTTGGAACACACCCTCCGGCCCCTCTTTTTGATTAGGGGGACCACCATCCCGGTCTGCCAGTCCAGAGGCACTGTCCCCAACTGCCACGTGATGCTGCAGAGACGTGTCAAGACAGCCCCACAACATCCGGAGACTTGAGGTACTCAGGGCAGATCTCATCCACCCCCGGTGCCTTGCCACTGAGGAGCTTCCAAACTACCTCAGTGACTTCAACACATGGCAGAGCTATGAGCAAGCCCACATGAGCTGGCCGCCTCTCACCGCGGGCAACTCCAGAGTAGAAGAGAGTCCAGCCAGAGCCCAGACTGTGCGTGGAGGTGAGCCCAACTATCTCTAGCCGGTACGGCTCAACGCCCCACTCCCGCCCCCCCCCCCCCCCCCCCCCCCAGCGAGGTGACATTCCACGTCCCCATGGCTAGAGTCACCGTCCGGCCATTCTGAACCCTCCTGCAGGTGGTGAGTCTACTGGAAGGCGGGCCCACGTCGCTCGTTCAGGCTGCACCAGGGCGGGTCCCGTGGGCAAAGACCCAACCGCCAGGCGCTCACCAGGATATGATGTTAGGAGTTATTGTTTCTGCAAAGCACAGATACGTCCAAGGTTGCACATTAGGAGGTGCAAGAAAAGTGGTATTATTACAGCCAACAAGGCTGCCAAACAGCTGACCGCAGTTTGAGTTGCACCACTTGATATTTTCACATGAGGATATTTCCAGCCTTTTATTGTGGACACCAAAACCTGCTATTCTTCATGGAAAACACATTCTTCATTGTGATTGTTGTGACCAAACATGTATTTTAAGCCAAACAATGATGACCAAGTGTTTTTTGTACCTAAGCCTAATCAGACAATAAGCACAGCGCTGTGACAAGAGAAAAGAGGTTCAGTTTTAATGTTCTGTGTACAGAACAATTGCGTGAATAGAGGACAGACTAACAGTTTAGATACAGCTGTGCTGCCACAGCAAACCTACAATCAGAGGAACTGAGAAAAGTGTTACATTTGTAAGCGATGTTGAATGGACATATTTGAGTAATTATGAGTCTGAAGAGAGCTGGAGGAGAGAAAACTTCATAAGACTGAGATGAACTTCATCTGAGCTGCAGGTCCGATTTGAAAACTGCTTAACTGACAAGTATACCGTCAAATAATTCAGCCGACTGCAAAGTGTATAAGTGACCAAGTGAGGCAATAAACGTCTCAAAAGTCTTAATCTGTGACCTCGTCTGAAGCAAAGTGCCAATTGACAATCGATCTTGACAAATTATTCGTATCTACTCATAAAGCTAAAAACTAACAATGGTTGGAGGAGAGTACTCACTGCATGAACCGATCAAAGAGCTCTATCCTGTCGAGATAATCAAATCCCTGTTGTTTGCTCATATTGAAACATAATTTCTTACCAACAGAAAAAAAAGGCTATGAATTATGCATAAGCCAAAAAGTGAGATAAGGCAGCGCATTAAGAGGAGGAAGAGGAAAGGAAAGAGTCGTAGGAGGGTAAGATATATATTGCCCTCCAGAATTATTGGCACCCTCGGTGAAGATGAGCCAAAAAGCTGTAAAAGTAATGAGCTAATCTTTACCAAGGCCACCAATAATTCTGGAGGGCACACTAAAACCACAGTAACATGCTGAATTGAAGCTGTGCTGTCATGGATATTATTCATTTGTTCAGTAGGAGTCGCTTTCAGCACTGGCAGGCATGCAAGAAAAAAGACACAGCGAGGAAGAGTGTGTGTGTATGTGTGTGAATGGAGGAGTGAAAGACTAAAAAGACAGAGAACATGTGTATATTTTCATTATTAACATTGTTTCGACTATTGCAGCTCGCTTTGGTAACACGTCAAATGTCAGGCCAGTAAAAGCTGCTGAGCTGAAATGAATCGATACGCGGAATCAGAGAGGGGAGACAGCGGCGCTGAAGGAACTATAAAGGGCTGTTTTGCTCGGGGCAGCTCCAGCTGTTCTCTGGGCTTTGAGATATTGCAAAGATTCAAGCAGCGATCGCACTGCGAGCTGTTAACAGCCGACCTCATGCAGTCAGTGCTGGGAGACACTTACATGAGGTGGAAGAAACTTGTTAATATTTTCTTTTGTAAGTATATTTTCATGTACAGGAAATCTTCCATGGTATTTTAGTGCAGAATGATACACGTAGTCAGATAACGGGAAAAATGTAAGAATTACAAAAGTCAAGAATCGTGGAAGGAAAATCTTTAAAGTTAAAAGAGCTGCGCAGTCTTTAAAACGTGGAGGAAAGAAAGTGATCTTGTGTCAGAGGTTTTGGCCCTGATTGACCACAACTTGTTCCTGGAGGGGAGTGTATGAAAGTCTATATTAGGTTGGGAGATGTCTGCCATGACCCACTGAGCAAGCAACGTCTATGGACGTCCAAGACAAGTTGATATCACATCGGTCCGTCCAGGCCATGATCTGGACGTCTATATGACAGCCAGAATTAGTTGATAAATGACATTGCGATTATGCGTCCAGCCTGACCCGGTTCTGGACTCTATAGACAACCAAAATGAGTTGCAAATAGACGTTCTTCTAGGCCATGATCTGGACGTCTATATGACAGCCAGAATTAGTTGTTGAAACTGTCCTGTCAGCTGTTGCATCAGCATATGACTAGCTGATGATGATGATCATGATCATGATGATCATGAAAGATTCCAAAACTTTTAATTTGTATCATGATTACTTTTGTAAGACTGAATAACAAAATGTACGTATTTCATGTGATTGTGATCAGAAGCTGATTTGCAACTTGTTCCCATGTAAATAAATAAATTAGTGACACACACACACACACACACACACACACACACACACACACACACACACACTCGTGCACACGCACACACCGCACACCGCACACACACATGCATTCTGGGTAAATTATGAAGCATGAGTAAACCAATGTGACAGTCAGTGAGTGTGTGCGCTGATGGTCTCCTTTAATCTTCCTCGTCCTGTAGTGATGTGACATTATAAACATAGGAACAGGCTTTACTTGTCTTATGTGTTAATGGGCCAAGGTTTGCCCGGGTGAGACTTTATGAAATTCAACAACTGTCCCTTTCAGGTGAACATGTCGTGTCCTTATACAGTTTGACCTGAACAAATGCTGAAAAAAAAAGGACAACCAACAAAAGCATATTAATCAAATAAAGGAGGGGCATAACCATGAAGACATTTGCTCTCTTTGTATTTGTATCTGTCTTTGCATGTAGGCCTATATTCCCCGTTTGTTTTTTACCTTTTGGAATTGCAGCCTATTTCATAGGTCTCAGCTAGAAAATTGCATACCCATCATAACATGAGTATATTTCTGCAACCACAAGGTCTATTTGAGTAGGCCTAATTGGTCTCATTGTAAAAAGAATGCTTGTGAGATTTGTGAGATTTGTTGAGAAGTGTAAGTATCATCAAATATTCAAAAGTGTAGAGAGAGAGAGAACACATCTTTTTGGCATATTTTGGACCACTTTTTGTTGATCCTCTGTGCTGCCCACAGAGCTCTGGAGGCCAACAGGTCCTGGAACGATGACTAGAAACTAGTCTTCAGAGCAGATGAAATAATACACTCTGGTCTGGCCTTGTCCTTGGTAGTGGTGATGAAGAAGGTAGAGATGGGCTAATTGATGGCAGTATAGAAACTCGCTGTCTCTGTCATGTTAAACTTCTTCATCTGCTGCAGAAGATTTCCTTCCACTTGAAGGCGTGACAACAACCATCTCCTCTGTCTTTACATAGTTGCGCTCCAAGTTGTTCTGTCCTCACCAGGTCACCCGACGGACAACCTCCCCCCTGTTAACAGACTCATCCCCAGATGAGATGATCCCAGTAAGGGTGGTGTCATGAGCAAACATTACAAAACTTACAGGAATGTGTTTCTGAAAACACATTAGGTGAGAAACAAACCAGTCATTGTTGATCGACAATGGTACGTTTTAAGATGTGATTCGCATTGCCTTGCTTTATATAAAGTAGCCTAGTCCTTTATGCGAATGAGGAGTCGTCAACATGATGCCACGTCTTTTGAAAGGCAACACGGCGAATGCATGGCATCTGCAGCTGGAGTCAGGCACATTCAGCTGGGAGAGATTGTTCTAATGCAGGGCAGGATGGTGTTACAGGCAGAGAAATGTACAATCAGGATCCTGTATAAGGTTCCAGAGGAGTCATCGTGGTTGAAGATGAAGTGGAGGGCCACGCTGACAGCAGTGTCTACACCTGTCGACTCTGGAGGTGAACTGCAGGGGGTCGAGGAGAGGGTTCATGATGGCTTTGAATTGATTCAGTACAAGGTGCTCAAATGACTTCATTACCACAGATGTCAGGGCGACTGGGCTGCACTCACTGACTCATGTGGTTCTTGTGTTAGATGGCAGAGGGTGTTGGAGTTGTTGAAGCAAAAGATGAGAAACGACGGAAAGAAATCCATTAGCTGCCCGAACCAACTCACCTGGCCTTCAGTCCTTCACACCAGAGAGCCATAGCAAGTTTCTAATAGTTGGACCTCATACTATAGAGCGCTTTCCTTTTTTTTCTCTTTTTCGCATAATTTTGTTTTCTATATTCAAGCGCAAGAGTTTTACCTCGCCACAGACCTGGTAATTTTAAAGTAGAAACTGCACGTAAAATCCATATTTTTTCCCCAAAACTGCTGCTGCTACTCTAGTGCATGGAGGTTTGAATGGAGGCTCTGAATAATTTGTAGCTTGCTCCTTTGTGGAGGACAGCAACTGCAGTCAGCGTGGACTATCTGCAGCTAGGATTGATTTCATCCGTGACCCAGGGTCACATAGAGAAATAGAGAAAAAGTCCAGGGATGGTAGTGTTCGATATTCAGACACAAGACACACTCTACTACTTCAGTCTCAATCAAAGTGATGGATCGATAGTCAGTATTCCTTTAAAGCATGTTGTACACCCCCCAACAAACAGATTAATGCAACAGTTTACCACAGGGTGGTAATTTGCTATAGTGGATATCCGTGCTATACACACTAGCTAGTGGTCGCAGTGGTCTTATAAGCTGCACAATAATGTTGTTTACCTCAGGACCCGACTCTTGCCATTTGTTCCTCTTTCTTCTGTTGGTTTCTCCGCTCATCATCCCCCCTCTCGGGTCCTTTCATCCTCACCCTTTCTACTTCTGCACCCTCTCTGTCTCTCCTGTCTGCGTCAGTCCTTTCATTAGCTGAACAGGAAATGGGCCTTGTACTCCCCGCGGAGAGCTATTAAACATAATAATGTGCCTTTAGTCACCTATTTTCTTTCTCAGCACTCCCTCTTTCTCTCCTTTACAGGTGATAAATGATTTGTTAGGAAAAGATGATGATGTTGATAATGACAGTGTGAACAATGACCTTATTAAGAATTTGCAAAGCTCCAACATTTATTTGTACTATTATAGATGCTAATGAAGCTGTGTTCCTCAGGGGGAACAGCTCTGTCTGCAAAATAAAGAGAAATGCTGATAATCGCCACTTGTGTGCAAGAGACCAAACAAAGAAAATGACTTTTTTTTTTTTTCTGCCAGGCATTTCAGTGTCATTAAAAAATCCCAAGTAACAATTTGTAATGACAGGCCTTTCTTACGGAGTAATTGTAAAACATGCATTGTGCTGCGCACCACAGTCGCCTCCACTACTTACCTCTCTGGCACAATAGATACAGATGGCATTCCTGCATGTGTAAACAGGACCTCGCACCCCGCGGCACCATAAACACATAAACACAGCTCCAGTAAGAAACACAAAAGGTAATGAGTTAGCAGACAGTGTGTGAACCAGCTGCAGACCAAATCAAGGTGGAGGTAATGATGCTGAACGCTCAGCCTGAGTCCCCTCACTACAATAATTAATCAAGTCATGTAGATGTGAATATGAACATGACACAGGGGTGCACGCACTCACAGCCGTGTGCACAGGGGTGGGAGTTGACCACCCTATGCTTTTTGTGTGTCAAAGTGTCCTTTTTACTAAACTTTATTTAATCACCAACCCTATCGCCAGACAGAACATTGATACTGGGTCATTCTGCTGAACCCCGGATGATGTTCGGGTTGTCACGGAATACAGAATAATCCAAAATAATCCAGAGAAGATGTTAAAACTCCATGCATCTTTTGTTTATGAGCCCATCTGGTTGCCTTTTCACTAATAATTGGTTGTGACAGTGTCTACAGTTCAGGTTAACAACATTCTCCACCCTCCTAAACTCATATCTCGGGGGTAATTTATTTGCTAAAATGAAACAAAACACACAAACAAAATATTTTTTTTTCAAACAAATTAGTATTGCGATAATATCAGCATCAGGAATTTGTTTGGCCATGATAATTGTGTGTGAAAACCTGATATCATCCACTATATTTAATCAAAACATTAAAACAAAAATTAATAACTCGTGCACATTTCAGCTACAGCAAAGTAAACTTTGTGGAAAGATTTTGGTTTTACTTTAACATATAAAATGCTAGCATTGTATTCCGGCGACTGGATTCTGAGTGGTGATGAGATCTGCGATCTCTTAAAACCATTTCTGAATTTAATTTCATTCTACTCCCTGTACTGGTGCTGAACATTTGCACTCGGAATGAATTGCACACTGCAGACTCATCCAAAATGTATGTAACTCCTTGGATACTGGGCTAATGTGCACTAATAGGACACTTCAATGTTTTAATTTTGCCCTAATGATTCTCTCGCCATTCGAGTACAGTTGGAAATCTCACAGAAACAAATCACTCAAAAAAAAACAGACTTAATATGTAACCGTCTCCACATTTCTGAAGAGGTTTCTAGAAATGGGCTGCAGGGGTTCGTTCCCAGTCAGCCTTGAGAGCATCAGTGAGGTCAGCCAAAGATCAGAGTACCGGGCACACATCTAACATTTCAATTCATCCCACAGGTGCTGAATGGGGTTAAGGTCAGGGCTCTGTGCAGATCGGCCAAGGCCTTTCAAAATCAAAAGGGTCAAACACAAATCATTGTGTGGTTAGGCATCTACACATACTTTTGCCATAGACTGAAACGGTCACATGTGAATTCAGTACATTGTGAACAGGATGAGTTGCAAACAAGAATGCTAGAGATATTTAATGCACATAGATTGAATAAAAACCCAATCACCAGAATATATTATCTGCAAATCACAGAGATGTTATCATGAAAATTAAAATTAAAATATTGTGGTAATAACATTGTGTTTATGGTCTGGTTAGGAAAATTGTCTGATGTGTTGTTAAAAATATCCATGGATTTTGCGCTTAAAAATGTTGAAAGGCAGGCCTGTTTATTGGTCTCTGAAAATCCGAACATCTTGTCAAACATATCCTATTCCGGTGACACAAACGCTGCCGGAAATGTCTGGTTGTCTCGTCAAAAAATATCCATTTTATTGCTTCCCCAAACATGGCTTAACATGTCTTGAAGTGTAGTTAAATACACCCAGTGGTCTCAGGCTTACAAATGTTGAAATACAGATTTAAATAGCAAATCCAAACCCTGACTTTGTCGCCACAAATACATCTAGAAATGTCCCAACACCTTGTCAAATGTTTCCTGTTTTCTTACCACACACACGGCTGGAAAGTTTCGCTGATGTTTTATTAAAACTTCCAGTGATATCACACTTCACCTCAAACTGCGGTCTTGACTTGTAGTCACTGCTCCGCTTCTGCATAAACCTCTGGAAAGGTCCCGACATCTCATCAAACGTCGTGTTTGTTGGCTTTGTCGCCTCTGACAGGATGTTTGGACATTTCGCAAATACGTCATGAAATGTCCCGACATATCACCAAACATGTTTTGTTGCCACAAACATGGCTGGAAAATGTCATCTCGTTTAGAAAGGTCCAGCGGTTTCACACTTCAAAATGTTAAAACGCAGCCTCGAACAGCGGTCTCGACTGGCGGGCTCTGGCTTTATCGCCCCACAAACCTCTGGAAATGTCCTGACATCTCATCAAACATCCTGTTTCCATATCCGCCATCAAAGAGCAGCCTTCTCGCCGAGCTCCAACACCACCCCCATCTCCACCTCCATACAAAGACTGCTTATATCCAGTACCTGTATTGGGAACAAGTTATGACGTGTGCTGCAGACATGTAAATATATGGAATCAGTCGGTGGTTTGTAGGAACATAAAGCCAGGACTTTAATGGCTCGCTGGCTGAGAAGATAACCTCTCAACAATGATACTGTAGAGCTGAATAGCTGATTTGACCTTTTGAACATTTGTAGAGGCAGGGAAGGAAGACACTCTTCATCACACACACACACACACACACACACACACGCCTCCCCCTCTCACCTCCCTCCACCTTACTAATCATTAGCTGTGTCCAGCCAGACATCAGACCTTGCTGGTTGTATTAAGATTGGCGCACACCCTCTCTCACCCTCCTGAAGCGACCTCACCCTCGCTCTGTCCCCCCTCTTCGTCTTTTCCCTCACCTAACTAAGCCTCATCATTAGCAGCAGCCTTCCAGACATCAGACAGAGCCGGCTTCGTTAGGACTGGAGATTGGCATTTGCTGTCCACGGGGCATCTCTCTTTTTCTATTTCTGTGTTTCCTTCTATTTGATTTTTTTGAACTACAGGCGGTTAAACCTCAGCTTACAGCGCTCACTGATGAATGGATTCAGACCAAAACATGGCGGCACACAGATGCAGCCATTATAATCAAAGTTTTCACTGCTTTGCTTACTTGCTGAAGTGTTGCTGCATCATGGCTCCGGAACACATTGTTAAAGAAGAGTCAGGTTCTGCTGTTTTTAGCTGTCAAAGGTCAAGAAATAATGAGTAGATGGAATGAACTTAAAGAAGTCAACCTGCGGTGTCTGGATGTTGCTCTCATTATTTATACACGATTATATCTTGCAGCCATTGGACATGTCAAGGCAATTCTGCTTTTTACAAGACAATTAAAGCCAGGGGCAGAGTTACACTCTCAGCACAGTATTAAAATTCATAGCTGACATATGCAATCCTTCCTGAGACTATCCTCTCCTATCCTTATTAATAAACAAGAATAAAAAAATGAAAGAAAAATGAACGCCAGTCCTGCCTGACAGACAGACAGACACCAACAGAGATAAAAGAGTGTGTTAGACTTCTATTTGTCACATGTTACCTGAAACTCTACAGTAATGATAATTTGATCGCTGGATATGTAAATACACAATTGCATATTACATATTATTACCAACGTGACCACGGAGCCTTCACCTGCAAACTGGCAACCCAATCACCAGAATAAATGCTAGTATGTTTCTGCAAAATCACAGAATAGTCAAAACCGGACGTTTCTTTATGTTGAAACTTTCCTGCAACTGTTGAATTTTGTCAACAGTCTAGGTGTAGGCACAAAAAACACTTGGTTAGGGTCAGGAAAATCTCATGGTTTGGTTATAATACCATTTTGGTCGCCACACTAACATATAGAGATCTGACTGAATCGCTAAACACTTCTGAGGTGTGGGCAGCGACTCAGAGATCTGAAGCTAAATCAGACATAAACAAAGTTCTCTTCTAAATTAGCTCTTTTCTTATGTGCCAACTACAGTACATCAAGATGTTGGTCCTTGAAAATACTTACTGCAAGTGCCAAGCAAATGCAATGTTGTCACTGCAGCCTACGTCCATTGTCTGTCCCTTCCACTGTAAAGATGATCAATGTGGAATAGATCTGTAAACGGGGAAGGATTAGGCAATGGTCGCTGCTGCTGCACAGGTGATTTGCTGTTTCACTCCGCTCCGCCGCCTCTTTCTTCTCTCTGATCTTTCCCTCAGTCTTTGGGCTCGTTATTACATCTTCCTTCTCGCAGAACACGGTTTCATCTTTTTCTGGTGTGCTCTCACTGTCCATCTCTGCCTTCCCCACAAATTGTTTCATATCTTCTCATCACTGGCGCCTCCATTCTCCCTCTCTTCCCCTCCCACCCGCCTCTCTCTGCCCTCCATCTCTGTCATGCAGATGGCGAGGCTGCTGGTGGCGATAAGACTGTTGAAAGTGGCGTTATCCTGCTGACAGCGCCTTTCTAGCAAGAAGAAAAAATTAATAAAACTGTCCTGAACACAGAGTTATAAGGCACAACTTTCTAAATAATAAATAAGACAGACATGACATTATTAAACTGCGTCATTCTGCAGCCGTGCGTTTGTGCAATCCATCTGCTCACCTGAGACCGTCTTTTCAGTGGTGCACGGGACATTTTGGGGTGTTTACAAAAATACAGTAGGAATTACAATGTAATATACTTAACAGGAATGTCAACAAGTCCTGCCGAGTTACGTGTTTAATTCCCTGTGAGATTCCAGCACATGAAAATAAAGAGAAAAACAATTAAAAACACTAAACTCATTTCGGCTGTATTTGCAGTCTCCTCCTCAAGCATCTGTTGGGACCGCGAGAGATGCCTCCGCCTCAGGCCTGAGGTCGTTTGAATGTGGAGAGCTCATCAAGATGAATTACAAGTGCCGGAGAGGGAGCATGATCAGCTGAGGAGGGCAGGAGGAGCAATTAAACTTCAAGGAAAAAGTTACACGCTGGGTCTATTAAGAGATGAAACAAGTAGCAGCGGATGAGCCCTGAGTTAAACTGCTTCCACCTTCCCCGGTAGAGCCGCCTGGTCTCGCTTTTTTTTTTTTTTTTTCCAGTGTCATCTCATCAGAAACATCCTGTTTTTTTTTTTGTCACTAACGCGGCAGGAAAATGTCACAATGTGGCTTTAATGTCACACCACCATCCCCTTCAACTCGTGGCTTGAAAGTCAGCTCACAGAGACTACATGTAATGTGAACATGCAGCCATAACTTCTAAATAAAAAAGTGTATAGAAAGAACAGTTGCACCCAATTACTGGTGAAAAGGCAATGAGATTTTTCAGAAATGTACAAAGCTGATATTTTATTCTAGACACCAGACTGTGTTGATTTACTAAAGAGATTTAATAATTCATTTTAATGAAAAGTGCTAAGCCCCAAATACAAATTGATATTTGGTCGGCCTCATTAGATGTACACTGTTTTTAAGTAGATTGAAATAATTTCCCCCATCATGCCTCTGTGCTGAGCTCGGGGCTCCAAGTGACTGACTTGTTTGTGATGGTTTAAACCAGTCACAGTGTTTTATCCCCTTTAACGTGATAACGGGTTCAGTCGGACCGTTCTTTCTCCGGCGATGGCCGTGTGAGACTACTTGATGAGTAAAATGTCGACAGATAAGAAAAAACTCTTTGTTTGAAAAAGAGAATAACGAGTCTTTACTGTCTAACATGATGTGACATATCATTAAAATAAAATAAGTTTTTAAAAATTTAACCAACAAAATGATAAATGACTAAAATGTGCTTCAGCATGATACATATTTTAGCAACAATTAACTATAAAAAAAATCTAATCAGGGGGTCTGTCAGGACCGGCAGGACCGGCAGGACCCGAGGACGGACTCGGCTCGTCAGATGGAGCTGGAGGAGGGAGCAGTGTGGAGGAGGGTGACAGACTGTGTGGGTTTTTGTTTACACAATTAAACCCTGACAGCGAGCGTGCGAGGGAGAGGCCGGTCGATTTAGCACAAAGTGTCTAATTTGCTGCAGGGTGAAAATAAGCAGCTTAAAAGCATATGAAGTTGCACTCTGTCGGATGGTTCTGTGTTATTTGTCGGCAGGCTGTAATTACTCTGTCTGGTCTTTATTGCGGCATGCATTCAGCGATGAAAGGGGGAAGAGAGAGGAGTTGAAGGCGACTGAGTGGAGGGAGTCAAAGGGCAACGGGAGCCGGAGTGAGAGAAATATTACGTTATTTACAACAAGCGGGCCTGAAAACTGTGCTGGGTGTGAGTGTCAGGCGGACCCCGTCACCTCGCTGTTATTAAATTACGGTTATTAAAATGAAAAATGGCTACACGCAAGATGTGATTACAAAGAAAAGTAACATATTTTTTCATTTAACATCAGGGTTTAACTGTTTAGGAGTTCACTTACAAAAGTAATGGGACTCTGATGGGGCCAATGAATAAATAAATAAATAGATAAAAATAAGTTTAATGGAGAAACACTTGAATTTAGCCAACTTTATTTGGAAGAGAAAAATGTTAAATTGTCAAATTAAGTCCCAAACTATATTTTGCACACTTCCATCACTTCTGACCTCCTTGCTGCGTTTGTGCACTCAGAGTTAGTTTTTATTTCCGAGCAGGGACGAATGATTAGCAAGAATTTAACATTTAACCTCATAATCAGGCCACGCTTTCCGGCTTGTTTCCAACTCGTCCGATCGTCTCCCAGCTTGTGTTTTCTCGCCCCGATCCAACCTCTCTTCAGTGATGTTGCCGCCCTTTGTGATCACAGCTTGGTGAGTACAGTGTCACAACGGAGCTGTGAAAGAAAAAAAAAATCCCTAGTCGTTATAAACCAAACTTCCTTTAGGTTTTGCTCAAGGAACTGTGAATATAAAAGTGGATACTTAAACCCCATATTATAGAGGAGTTTGTCAGGAAACCTCAGTCTCCATTTTCAGCGTGGCCACCATCCAGTCACATTTTTTCATCGTGATGAAGTCAAAACGCTGATGAGCAAAACCCTTCAATGGAACACGTTTTAATTTGAAATCACCAGGTGGAAATAACACCTGGCAGACAACAAGCTATAAGATCAAGTCAGGTTAATTCAATCATGAGGGACCTCATTGAAACAGAGCCTTGAAGAATAATTATATTAATCGATTCAATATGTGGTCGTACTGAAGATGAATCCAAGAATGCGAATAGTCTTGTTGGTTGTGTAGCGTAACGCCTTGATGGAGTCTAGACGCTGGTGTGAAGAGTCACACCAAAGGTCAGGATGGACGTGATTTGCAGCTGCTGATGAGTTGAAGAAGTTTCCTTTGTTGTTATCCAGCTGTTCAGGAAGACAGATGTGATGTTTACCACCTGAACGGTTTTTATAAAGATGAGAAGCTGAGGAAGGAGGGTAGGTGTGCACTTCCCAGGATGACATTATTCTGTGCACTTCAATCTTCCTTGCGCCTGGCCTCCTCGTTTCTCCTGCCTTTATAAATCACTGCATTGTTGAGCCTTTTTTTCAAAATGTGATTCTTAGTTTCATCATCTTCCTCCTCTCCTGCTCCGGCCCCCGCCCCCCCCCCCCTCGCCCAGTCGATTTCCCTGCTCTGGACTTCTTGACAGTCTCCTTCAAACGAAGTGATTACTTTCTCTTCGCTGCAATATTCCTGCTTCTCTTTAAAAAGGTCTTTAAGGGCACTAATCACCCAGGCTCCGCTTTCTTTCTCGCCACGTGTTATCCATTCATTTGCTGTCAGCTGACTGCTGAAGCACTTTATAAGAGGAAGCCTGTTAGGCTTTGTGTTCCTGCCACTCTAGGAGCTGCAATGTGACCTACAACATGCCCTTAATGGAGATAATGAGTTTCTTTTTCGCTGCACAGCCAACACAGGGCTCCTCGACAAGGGTGCGCGGATGTTCGTCGATTTTAAAGGATGAATCTGAGGGAGGTATTTACAAAGACAGCTCGTACAAATGGGAACAGCATCCACAATGGACACTGGGCTTATATGCTCTTGGTTGTGAAGTTGTTCTATCAGATAACATTCAAACCTAACAACACTCCACAGTAGTGACACTTTTGCAACTGTTCGCCTCTCTGGACCTGACAAATGCAATAAAAAGCAGTCCGTGTTTTTTCCTCCTCCTCTTGTTTAAAGGCCTTTCTGTCCACAGGAGGTCCGCCTTTGAAGTGATTCCTCACAGTTTTCGGCTTCAGGTAATCACAGTCAAATAAAAAAAACAAACTTATTTAACATGTTTGCAACTTTTCTCATCTCTGGTCATGACAAATAAAATACAAAGCTGCCTGCGTGGTTCTGTTTGGAAAGGCTTTCTGTCCACAGGAGGTCTCTTCTTGAGTTTTCTGCTTCGAGCTTTAATCTTTTCCTCTCAGCAGAAAGGATGTGACCGCTCTGAGCTCTCAATGTTTGTCAGAGCGTAATGTGTTTACCAAAGTCCTCACACTGAATATGTGTTAACCCTTTGACAGAGCACAACAGTGGAAGCTCTGCAGTGAGACCAGGTCTGGTTGAAGAAACAGACATTTAAACAGGTATTTAAGCCCTTTTCACAGGTTACTCCTTCAGGTCACCAGATGAGGGGATCTACATTGTTTTCTTGTCCAAATTTGAATGTTTCTTGCATCTCTGACTAAATATGAGATTCGATGCGGTAACCATTGTCCCTTATGTGTATAAAATCTCATCACCTGCACTTTACTGATTTTAATCAGCAAGTTTCTTGGGTTCGTTTCAACCATGAAAACAACAACGATCACCACGAAGATCCAGAGTGAATGTCTCAATATCCATGTTGCTCAGAGTATCCTCATTACTTTGAATTTGGCTGAACGTTTCATCAAATGCCATCAACAGGTCAACATTTCAATATGTCCAATACTTTTGTTTAAGGTCCTTCTTTGCAGAATTATTTTTTTTTTAGTCTCATTTCCAACTCCTCATATATCGATACTTTGGGATGGTGGCGACCCAACATACAATCCCATTTTATTTTGATGATTTCTTCCAAACAGGTCCTTAAACACCCAAAGAATTAAATATATTCTCACCTCAGTTGCCCATTAACTTTCTATAAGCCGCAAATAATCACATTTTATAGGTTGTTAGTTTTATTAGGTTATTTCCTGTTATTTCCTGGTGTTGTAACCTCATATGTCTTGTCTGACTTTCTATTTCCTGTCTTTGTCTTTTTCCCCTTCCTTTTCTGTATACACCCGTGTTTAATTCCTGTTTCCTGTTTTCTTCTCATGTTTTAACTGCATTTCTCTTGTGTTCCTCGTGTCATCCTGGTTTGTGTTTTGTTTCGTTTTGCCCATGCTTTTTGTTCCCAGCCCTATTGTTGCCTGCTTTTGATATTTAGAATACAGTTCATTCAATGAAAGTTCCTTAAAGCCTGCTTATTGTAACCGCCTCCTGTCTGCCTTTTGGTCCTCGCTATTCTGCAAACTTTAACTTAACCAAAGCGCAACCATTTCACAGTTTTAACATGTTTGTCCAGAGTTATGTCATTTTTGGGAGTCACTGATGAATTACATCTGTCATTACCGTCTGTCATTTAGGTTTGAGAATGTGTTGTATAAATACCACAATGACTCTTAGATTATTCTGCTGCTTTTCAAAAACACATCTTTAACGTTTTAAAGAAATCTAGAAAGCAGAGAACGAGTCTCTTTATGACCCTCTTTTCTGCTAGCGGCTGTCTTTCTTTAGTGAACCGAAGTGTTAAATCAATCCAGCAAGCTTCTAAGGAAAAGTGGCTCTCACGCAATCATCACCTGTTGTCAGATTGTCCTCAGTGCTCAGCAGCGGAGCCGTCCGTCCTCAGTGACCTGAGCTGTTTCATTCAGCTCCACTACAGGGTGGATCTCCCACTGCACCACGAGATGACGACCGTTTTGCAGTTCGGCGCCGCAGAGCTTGTCACACCAGTTAGAGCCCACAGTCCTGCAAATGGGATAATAGGTTACTGGCCCTACAGACCAACTTCAGGCTCAAGTACTGAGAAAAACACACACAACCCACCCCAACTCAACTTCTTATTTTTACATCAGATTCTACCTTAAAGCTGCTGCATCTTTCTTTTTTGTTGTTGATTCTGGCAATCCCTGTGAACAAAAGCAGAATGCTCACTTCTGGAACGCCCTCTACGCCGACGATTTGAAGTCTGTTTGGGAAACCAATAAAGTCAAAACGACCAAGGAGAATAACACATTTTAAGGTATAGCTTATACAACTTAAATGAATGGTCTACTTTCCCTGGTAATTCTGAGGTAATTGGTTTTCCCGACTTTGAAAGTGAGTAAGTCAGCTTTTAAAATTTACAGTCAACATCCATGAAAATATAGTGAAGGAGAAAATGGCCACAAAACTGCTGAGAAGCAGAAGACATCAACATAGTAGCTGTGCGGGTTATTGTAATAAGAGTTAGAGATATAACAAATCAGAAGCAGAATCAGAGAGGAGTCGTTGTCAGTGGGGATCCATTGTTGATGAGGCAGATGGGAAGAACCTGTTCTCATGTCAAGAGGTTTTTACTCCTGATGGACCGCAGCCTCCCGCCAGAGGGAAGAGTCTCAAAAAGTCTGTTTACTTTAAAAAATCTTAAGTCATCATTAAAACATTCCTTGAACGAGAATCAGGGAAAACATGATGGCTGACTTAAATGAAAAGGAAGGAAAAGGACATCCATCATCCCTAAAACCAACGACCCCAAATAGTTTTAACAGTCAGCGTGTCACATAAACTTCCATTCTTCTCTGATTATCATTTTCCAGTACTTTAAATAAAAAGCTGACAGCATCACAGGATCAAGAGGTGTTCAAAGTTAAAGTCGCATTTCACATCCAGCTCAATTCAAAAACCTCGAGCTAGCAAACTAACGGTCTCCCTTCATCTCTTCCGCTTTTGACTTATTCGCCGCGTCTGAACATGAAAAGTGTATAAAAGGCTTCTTCCTCGGTGTAACCCGAGAGGTCACCCCTTCTTCACATCAAACTAATGAGCCTGATTCAAAGTCTAGACAGCAGGCTGAATGTGGGAAGTGGGAATCAAAATGTTTAAACCTTGTTTTCAATTTCTCCTCAGATCAGATTCAGCTTGTTAATGTGTTAGTCCTATGCCATGCAACGCGGGGAGGGAATGAAATGAATAGAAAGTAACTGCTTAAATGCAAGATTTATTCTACATAGGAGAAACCACAGAAACACACAATATATACAAATGGACACTCAGATTATTTTAGTGTCTGAAGTAAATAGTGACCGACCTCTGTCAGATAAATTGCTTTCTTCTTCTTCTTCTTCTTCTTCTTCTTCTTCTTCTTCTTCTTCTTCTTCTTCTTCTTCTTCTTCTTCTTCTTCTTCCTCCTCTTCTTCTTCTTCTTCTTCTTCTTCTTCTGTCATTTCAAATTCCCTTTATTCATCTATTCCCTTGGATTGTACTGCGTTATAAATGCTCAGCTGCGGTACAGTCAGAGAAAAAGTCTGAAATGAATCCAAATAAAAAATGACCATGAAGCTGGAAGCAAAAAGAAATTCACAAAAAACAAAGTTTGCAGACTGAAAACCCGACTTCTAAGTCCTCCCTGCTGGATCCTGTGAGGTTCAAGTGGCAATTTAAACCCTCCAGATCAACTACCCTCAATCAGAACCAGCTGACCCAAAAGAAAACACCCGGCTCTGACCTCCAGTCACCTGTGCAAAGTGATATTGTAATGCAAGTGACTGTTTAATGCAGTGCAGCACACCAGCCTGTCATGCAGTAACCACATGGCCCAGTTGAGGTTATATTCTCAAGATGAAATGACTAAAAGGCTTTCAGAGTAATCCCTGTGGCACAGAGCTCAAACTTCAGATTCTACAAACAGACGGTCCCTGCAGTTAGCGAGCTCAAACGGTGTGCTGGAGAGGATGAAGGGTGTGAAATGTTTGGCATGCCGAAGGGAAGATGGAGGGTTTGCCGTCGTACCTAGCAGGGAGGATGAAGGGAAGGAGTTTGACATGCAGGACATGGAGAAGGAGACGGAGGAGACGGTGCCGCGGTGGGGAGGAGGGAATGTTTTGTTGTGCAGAGGGAGAAAACAAAAGTGCCTGAGTGGAAAGTGTTCTTTATAGTCCTAAAAGTAGATACTGGTACTGGTTCTGTTTTACCCAAGCTAAAGTCAAGCAATTAAAGATCCACAAGAGTGTCTGAGAAGGATTTCTTTTTAATGTTTATTTCAAATTATTTGTTGATCGTTCAAAGAGCAAACACTTCAGTCGGCTGACTTACACTCAACAAAAACACTGTTTAAATGCAACACTTTGTTGTTTTTTTTAAGATAAAAGTAGATTATTGAAGTGAAGGGGAAAGTACTGAATGGTGGATAAAGATGAAACGAGATAAGACAAGAAAATAAATATTGAAAAAGTAAGATGAGATAAAAAAAAAATGAAGTCTATTCACTTGAAGTCAAAGATCTAAGACTTTATTCACACAAAATAACTCATTCTTCCAAATTTTGATCACAGAGTTGTTTAATGTGTATTGGTGAGCACATTGGGCAGGTGTTTCATTGTAAAGGTAAGTGGTCAGGTGCTGATTAAACAGCATGATTAGTGCACAGGTGTGTCTCGGACTGGTCACAATAAAAGGCCAGTCTGAAGGCCTGACAACACATACACAGTGTTTTAGGTCGCTGAAAGCTTTTACTGAACTCCCTCCGGGGTAAAGACCTTGTTCTCCTTCGGGACGTATCGGTGTGTGTACTGTAACATCACTGTCAAATGTAAACTCAAGTCTGTGATATGATATTTGAGTTCATACACTCAGAGATTAGATGTTATATTGTCTGTTAACAAAGACACAGACTGACACTGAAGATACAATGATGGTGAAAAGCAATTACAAGGAAATGGCTCCAGCCAGACGGCCCATCTCGAGAGAGCTGGTGCGATATTATTTATGAAATATTTGTAATGGAAAGAGTTAGCTTTTAAATGAGGCTCCAGGAACACACATTTGAGAAAAAATTGGGAAAAGTGGAAAAGAAATTATCTATGTTTTATTAATTTTTCTCAAACTCAAGACACCGTATGCACAGTCTGTTTTGTTTTGTGTTAAAAAACTGAAAAAAGTGACATATCTGAAGGCGAATAAGGAATTCTTGTGAAGATGTGAAACCAAATAAAGGAAAAAAAATTCCCCCCAAAAAATAGAATGATGGAAACAGACAAAAACGACTGCTGACAACGTTTTAGTAAAAAATAGCATCATCCAGGATGATCCTGTGAAGGACAGTTAAACGGTCCCACCTGGTTCATTGTAGTTTCTGTCACTAAACAACCAACCAGAGTGAACAATCTTCTTCCTTCTTCTTCCTTCCAAGGAAAAGTGACATAGATTGGGCTCAAGATTTGAGAGAAAGTCGTCCTTTTCTTTTGTGCACAGAGAAAGTCTCTGATCTTTGAGTTCAGCTCATGAAAAATGGGAACCAAACAGAAGCGACGAGTTGATATTTTTGTTGATAAAAAGGATTGTGAAATAAATGTGTGTTACGTGCGGAGTTGATATTTCAAATCTAGGTCGTGACCTCGTCTCTCCCTGGAAGCGTTCAAACGTCTCTTTATCCGAGGCGCTTGACGCACACGGTCACCTTTTCTTTTCTCACCTTCAGGTTCCACGACTTTCCGCCCCACGGCTGAACTGTTGTCCTTTTTGATCGAGTGTGTTTGTGAGTGACGGAGCCTGTGTGTGTTCAGAGCAGCTGTGTGTGAGTGTGCGTGCATGCCATACACCTTTCTCTGCCAACACAATGCTGCAAGTTGTAATGTATATTTCATGCTTTGTTGGCCCTCGCCGTACGTCAAGCTTCAGCAGCCATCAAACATTCATACTGCAGAAGCGCATTTACATATCAAGGGACCCCGCGCAGCCAAATCTACTTGGAGCGAGTACCTCTCCCTCGCCATCCCGTTATCACTCCCGCCGTATGTTTCATGTCTTAGTCTGCCTTTTCAGTTCTCGGCCCTCCCCCCCCTCCCCCCAACACACCCACCTTTTTGTTCTAATCCTCTTTTGTTAAAAGCCTCTTTGTCTTTCCGTTTGTGTTCATTATTCATTCCGTCTCTGATTGCGCTAAAAAGGAGGCAAAGCAAAGAACGGCACAAATGGCCCTCTGTAGATGTGGATAGGCTCGAACCTCGCTGCTAAATCTGCGCAATAAACAATATGTGAGAGCAGAAATGTACAAATAAATGTGACGACTTCACAAGATCACAGCCCTCCATCTGTTTTCCGAAAAAGACTCTTGCAGTACTGCTTCGCTCCGTTAACCGTTCCATGAAATGCATTTTAATAGCTTGTATAGTCTTAATCTTTTGTGTTTTGCATAAAATCTCACACAACATGTCCTCCGAATGTGAAGACAAAACATAACAAAGCAATCGCATGAACTGTAGAGGATGTGAAGATGTAGCAAAATGCTTTCTGAGGTTTCACGTCAGGTTGTGAAGCCACTATAAGCCCACATCTGACACTGTGTTTTGTTTTTGTATATTGCTTTCATAACACCTTTAGACTGTTTGCGTCCTCCAAACTGCTCACCGGCCCGGCAGAGTCGGGATTACCTGGTGAGGTGGCATCACCCTGATTCAGGAGGTGCAAACATTTGCAGCTAAAACAGACACGCTGCACACACATTTCTTGTATCCCATTTTTACAAAGAGGAGCGTTATTTAATTGAAATTCAGGGAGACTATTGAGAGGTTTCAGAAACACCTGCGTGAAGGCTCAAGGCTTGCATTTCCTCTCACATTCATCTGTTTACACACACTGCATAGCAGCTTACATTTGACTTGACCTCCACATGTGTCACCACAGCCTGAAGTGTATTTCTGTTTCTTTCTGTTTTGACGTGTGTGAAAACACAACTGCGGTCACCCACACGCCAGCCTGGTCTCACTGGGAGTGTCACAGTATGAAGGTGTAGCGCCAGCAAGGGGCCACAATGACGGGAGAGGCTATGGTCAAATAAAACATTTGCATCAGGTGGTGATGAAAATTCACATCTCGGCTTCGCATTGAGTTCACTGTCTGTCAGATCAGTCAGCTGAAAGGAAGGTGACACGATTTCATGTCCCATGCGTTTTGAGTTTTATCTCAGTCGGACACGCTGCTCTTTATTCACTTTACATCTGATACTGATGACAGAAATGTCACATTTTGTTGATGGCTGCTGTGGTAAATATATAGAAACAGCCAGCACAGGAATGACAGCGAGTCAACCCAACTGCAACCGACAGAAGAGGTTTGAAATACTTTAAGCTTCAATATTTCTGCGTTAACAACGGGTCAAACCACCATGTAGACGAGAGATCACTCTCATCAGCTTTGCAGTCTTTTGTATTAAACCTTTTTCAGTGTTCAGTCTATATTTGTTGTCTTTAAGTATTACACCCATAATGTAACACACGGTACGGTCGTCTTTCCTAAGCTCCTCTCTGCATCTGCACTTCTTTTTGTGCTTTGTGCCCACATTCGAGTTTCTGTATCTATATTTTCCATCCCACACTTTGTCTCTCCCGCTGTGTCCTGCTGTTTTCCGGTGTCCTGCCTTTTGCACCTCGTCAGCAGCTTGTACATTTGAACACGGGCGCCAACACGTGAATGATACACTGTCCTCAGCACATCTGTCCATGTCACGGTACATCTCTTTCTCTCGCTCTCTGCAGGTGTACATGTCTTGTGGTTGCATGGAGGACATCGCTTGCTCCAGGAAGCTACAGGAAGTGTGCTCTCTATAAGCTCCCCGGTGGCATCAGACTGTAAGAGGTTGACTCTCAACACACTGATGGTTAAAGCTCACTCTCTGTATAATACCAACCCCCTGAAATCCAATACGGTACTGGAGCCCATTTTTCATCTCATAATGTAAACACGCAACCCAATATACAATAAAATGGGTATGCAGCAAGTCAAACATATTTCCAATAAAGGCTGAAGACAGCAGTCAGTCTTTGAAAGGTAAAGGGTATTAAATAAGATAGTAGCCGTCAGTAACGAGGAAACGAGATTCATAAATGTATTTCATCATCCCTTTTGTCCGGAATAAACAATGTATCACCAAGTAAAATCTCAACATTAAGTCCCCATATTGAGGACAATACAGTTATTAATGTAGAGTCCACAAAGGTAAAGACACAGTGGCTCATTCAGAAATGACTTAGAATGCAAGCATGGGCGCTAGCTCGGTTAGCAGTACAGCAGAAAGTAAATTCTAGTAAATCACAAATTAGCAGTCACAGAACAGCTGTATTTAAAAAAGGAATCGCAATGCACAATTAATTTGGGTATAAAAAGAGATGCCTGTCTAGTCAACAGTTTTGCCTAAAGGCCACGTTACACCGATCAAATGTTCTCCAATAACAGGGAACATTTAATTGTTAGCAGTCGTCTCAGAACTGAAAGACTTACCTCAACAGGTCAGACTTTAAAAATGACCAGAAAGTGAGAGTGAAGATGACATGTACTGTAGTTTAGAGATGCTTTGTGCACGAATGTGTCTAAAAGTGGGAAAAAAAAATGTAAGACAATTGCAAGGAGACACTTTCTGGTAGACAATCGGCAGATCCTATCTGATGTTTCTGCTGTGTTTACTTCACGTACTGTGTTGCTTTGCTAGTGTCTTTGACATCTTAACAACAGTGACGTTCTCAAACTACCTACTTGTTTGGAGTAAACTCAAGTTATTTTTCCTTACTGGCACAACAGATAAATGATGCTGTTATTCCGCCAGCACTTTTGGCAAGTCAAACTGAGCCGCGTTGACTTGCTTTTCCATCATCCAGATGTTATTATAAACTATGATTGATTCAGTAGATGGATCCAAGTCTTCATGGCTCTTGAAAATGCATTCAACATGAACGTGTGCTGGGGGTTATCATAATCATAAGCATATTCTCCATAAACACAAAACTGAGTGTTCACTGTAAGGTTTTTTTTTAATCCTATGACTTGTTGGCCTGACTTCCAACAGGAAGATCATCCCCGTGGGGCATGGACAATGTAGAACCGTCACTTCAACGAAACGCGGCTGACGCAGAGGCAGAAGAGTGCAGCGGTTGACCACAGCTTAAAGGAAGAAAAGAGCACTGCCCTGGTAGAGCAGCACCGGAGTCCTGACCTGGATGTGAACTGCAGCAGGCAATCAGTGTAGTAAGCAGAGAAGAGGTGTGGGAGGACTTTGGGAGGTTGAAGAAAAGCAGATCAGCTGCTTCCCTGACTGGCTGCACAGGTCTAGTGGGCCAAGACATCTATTTTCTATAATGGTGGAAGATGTTGTAGAGTTTCTTGAAGTGTTTTTTTCTTCTCTCACAGTTTATTCTCAAGTGTAACCGGGCAGAGCTGTCTGCACAGCCGGAGTCAGTGCAGCTTCCTGTGGAAGCTTTTCCTCACAGCATGGCACGTGATGTACTTCACACTTTAACATGTAACATATACTGTAGAAGTAAAGACTTCTGATCTAAACTGATTGCAGTCAATACCGGAGATTTCAGGTTTGTAGTATTTATCTAGTACTTTTTATTTATTAAGCACGACATGCACTGAACTGTTGAGTTTTCTTTGTCATATTCTCTGAAACAAACTTGGCTTATGATTGGTTCCCATGTGTGTTTGATGGGGCATATGCAGGTTCCTCACAGAGTTTACTCAGATGAAAGCTGACGTACTATATGTCACTCTGCAGCACCATAGTTGATATATGTCATACATCAACATTTGAGTGTGTATTGCAACCCACCAACCATGACGTTATGAATGTCTTCAGGGATATTTTTGTCTGTCTGCAGGAGTGTAGACTACTCTGAAGCTGAAACAACTCAAGAGGGCCACTTCAACACGTCCCTGACCCAGGCAGTCATAGTACTCCTACGGTGAGTATTTCTGCGGGTTAAGAGCTACCCACATCCAGAACACAACACTGAGTCTGCAGCAGACAAGCTAATGGCCAGCAAGCCTAAAAACAAGTGTAGCTAGCTGGTGAAAGGGGAACACAGAGGGCTCTGCAGACAGCAGCCAGCTGAATAACCGACAGGGAGAATGACATTTTCTGTGCTGCAGGGGCACAGACTCAGTGGCGTACAGCAGCAGGGTCCCAGTCCGTACCCGTCAAGGCCAAATGGAGGTGAAAAGAGAATTATTCAGTGTTGCTGTCTGGAGACAGCAGGTGGCTTTGAGAGAAGTGAGCCTAAAAGGAAGTAGACAAAAGGTTTGTGTGCTTAATTGTGACTGTCGTGTAAATCCATAACCGTCCATTGCTGTACACATTAAGCTGGGAACATGAGGTCTGAATGTGTTTCTCCAAAATATGTCATCCAAAGTGTGACAAAAATCCAGAGACCATTTTTTAAAAATTTGCGTCATTTGGTGATGATTACTCTTGATGAGGACAAGTGATGTGAAGAGTACTTCATTCATACATACAGACATACTGAACATGCAGGACCGAGGCAAGACTATCATCTGGACTAAAGGACAGCAGGCCTCATTTATTCTCAAATCAGTTTTTGTGAGGGAAGACTCGCTAACTACTTTCTCTACCGAGCACCCAGGAAGAGAAAGCTTGGAAGCCAGTTTGACAAAGTTTCCCAAACTGTGTAATTACACCGTATTATGATGCACACAGGCCCAAAAGAAACTTCTTCCAATACAACTGACACAACCTCCTTTTTTAAATATGATACGACACAACTTGAAAGTCAGTTTACATTAATATTCATGACACATCCTCAGGCAGCTCTGCTCAAAACGTTTACACACAAAATCTGACTTACAGTTACACACATGGCACACATTCATAATGCTTATTAGCAGCACACTGATCAGGAGACTGATGTGAATGCTTCAGCCTGTTGTGTTTAAATGGAGGAACTCTGCGTTAAGAGATACTGTTATAACACTCATTCACGACCTATATTATGGCTTAAACAGAGTTAGCTGAAGACGTGGTTACAGCAGGACGAAGAGCATCTGTGTGATGATTCACTGGTAGAAAATTAGAATTAGATCCATTTGGTCGGCTAAATTTGAAAAGTCAAGTTAGTGTTTTATCCTCTTTCAAGTTTACAGAGAGTTAAACCGGAAGTGTCTCTGGGCCACACGATGTAGAAGTCAGTCGAAGAATCAGAGGAATGTTTTTGGCTTAGTGTGCCACTCAGCAACTTTTACAGGAATGAACAGGGCGCCGTATATCCATGAATTCTACTGGGCGGCCCCAGCTAGATGCTGAGCTGAGTGACCTTTTAACTAAGCTAGGCTGATTCAAAACTGCTAGTGGACATTTCTCTTTTAAGAACGCGGTCATGTATAAATTACATTTAACACCTGGCTAAAATCCAATCTCAGTGTGTGTCGGACCTCCTACAAATGTGTTCAGCATGAATTTACACCATGCAGGTTATCTTTATCCAGGTATGCACATTAAGAGAGAAGACCATCATCATTAGGTGGTCATCCAGGCTCTTGTCTGATGTGTAAAGGTTCATTAACAAAACACTAATCCCATCTAGCAAGGGATTTAAGGTTTTTTTATCACATGACCATCATTTGTAGAGTCCTCACAGTACAGGAACAAACAGCAGTTTTAACCACAAACCCCACTGCAAAAGTTTCTTTGAATAAAGTTGAGGTAACTTCAGCTTGTGAAATATTTAGCAGATGGGTTATTCCCTCAAGTGTCTGTCACAGAAAACCTCGTCTAAACCTGCCGTCTCTCTGCTCTGTTCTGTTCTCCAGATGCTTTGTAACTTTTCAGCATGTCTGCCTTTCTCTCTCCCCCTTTCATACATTTCACACACTCCCTCGATCAGTGCACTAATCCATGCTATCAACACTTATGGCAGTGTGTGTGTGTGTGTGTGTGTGTGTGTGTGTGTGTGTGTGTGTGTGTGTGTGTGTGTGTGTGTGTGTCGGAATCAATACGTGTCCCGCTGTGGGCTCACTGAGGAGAATTTGAAGTGAATGCTGAGCATGTGTCCTCTATATATTTGCGATTTCTGTGTTCACCAAGTGTCTCCTTTTCCTCCCTTAGCAATAGTTATGTTTATTAATACCCTCCGATTGACATCAGAATTGAATCTCGAAGGAAAAAAAACATTTTCTTCTTGTAGAACAATATGCAGGACAAAGTTTAAAAGACAAAGAGAGAGAAATGCACTAAACACCATGCTGTGTGTGTCTCTTTTAACACTTGGTGTCAGACCCTTTGTACTCAGTGCCAGTTTGATGTTACTGACCAACACTCTGGTGTTTGGCAAGTGTTTTAAAATTGTTTTGAAACTAAATAAATTAATAAATTCACAGATATGGTTCACTGTCAGAAATCCTAAGTCACACACAGCTACAATCCCCTGTGGGGTGCCTCAAGGCTCCACTCTCGGACCCTTCCTCGTTTTAAGTGTAGAGTAATTCTCCCCAATATACCGTAAACTACTTAAGTTTTTTTCTGATGATCCAAATCTCATAATCTGATATGATAAATGAGTACTTTGCTTTTGAAGACAAATATGTATAAAGAAAATACTCAGAACGATTTTGTTTTATACACTGTGTTTAAAAGAGGCTGTCGTTTTACAGTATATATAAATCAGCATGCAATTTATTAAATACCAGCAAACACAATGCTAAAAATGCAAACAGGAGAACAGCCTTACAACTTAGTTCCTTGAAGCAATTCACCTCTCATCCAAGAGGCCTCTTTAGTTCTAAGTTCTTGCAGGCTTTTAAACTTTGTGGGTGTGACCTTATAGTTACTCCCACGCAGAGTTTCAAACTCCCCTCCAGCTAGTTAGTACTGAAGAAGCCTTGTGGATGAGAGGTGACACTTCAAGATACTGAAACAAGTCCAGTTGCCGACAATAAAGCACTTACAGAATTACTATGAACTGGATGACTGAGAACCTTCATCAAGAGCCTTTGGACTTAATTTCCATTATTAAGATTTGATTAAAATTCAATTATAAGAGTTGAATAACCATCATCAAGATTAAGACCTGCATGGCAAATGTGATGCTATGATGAGACTCCACAACAGTTATTGTTTTTTGAGGTGCTGACGTTAAACACGGACAAATCTCAACTTGTAGTTTCTCACATGATGTGCAAAACTGTTCCAGAGGGCCAGAGGCAAGACTTCCAATAACAGACACATCAACATTTAAGGTGGTTAAAGAGTCAAATGTTCAGTATTCTTGATACAAACAAATGTATACATTGTGGTATTTGGACCACACCTGAAGGCAAATGGTTTTATATGTGTTCCAAACGGCCACACTCCAAGGCCTGCCACCATAATCTCATCCTGGTTGCTGCTATTTAAACGATTCATCATGTCAAAGACACTAAAGGCACAGTCGGTTGAACACCACCTGAAAATAATAGAAGTTTTGTGGACAATAAAAAAAGCAGAGCTTGAGAAACAAGTTCAAGGCTGCCCCAGTGTCAGCACCAAAAAGGTGTGGGGTGAAAGGTTCGTCCACCCAGCGAGCACTCCTTTTGAACGACTCTGGTCCCTAAACAGAACATGTCATAAGCATTGACAAATGGGTCAGAGAAAGTAAAATAGTTCTGACAAGCCATCGGATCAAACGACAAAGTTGTTGGTTTTGGAATTGACTTCACATGCAGCAACACCCTTAATCTGTCAGGTCAAGACATCTGATTTAAATGTCATATAAATGTAAGTCGATGTTTATATCACACACTGAACTCTTCCATTATTATCTCTTGCTGTAGTCGTCCTAAAAGATAGAGCTAATGCAGCTTTGACAAATAAAATTCCTGCAGGTCTGAGCACTGACTTTGCTGTAATTTAAAGACTTCCCATAGTTTAATCTCATGGTTTATAATTTGCATTCACAGCTGGGCGAAAGCTAGTTCAGCTCTCTTCTGCTCGTCAGCGTCGAAGAGCTTTTGATTTAATAGCCGGAGAAGATTTCAACAACTCCTTTTGCTTCCGAGGGTTCAGTGAGAAGCTCTTGAAGGGCTCGGGTGTTAACTGATCTGTGGCGCTCAGATTTCTTTTCACCTCTTTTAATCAAGCTGAGACCTGGAATATTAAATAACCTGAGCGCTCCTGGGTGACCAAAAATGATGAATTCAGCATTAAACAGGAGGGATTCAACCCTTTTTCATTCCACTGGAAACTCTTATTTCAATTTTCTTTTTTCTCAATGTCCCTCATTTTAGGAAAAAACGTTTCTCTATTAAATCTAGGTGATTTGAACAATAATGTGGGTATGTTATGTCTCTCAGTTACGTTATTTGTACTTTATTTCAGACAAATCATATTTTCCTGTGAGCTTTCGTGAATGGCTCTAAATACTACGATTCCCATGAGCCATCATCTACAAAGAAGGAATCTGTTATTGGCTGGAATTACAGCTGTATCAAAACAATAAAGATTTGTCATTATAATTGGAAACAAAACACTACGTCATAGCTGCCACTGATGACATCTTCTAACATCGACCTACAGGGTGGGTGAACTTAATGCTTTACCATACTTCTACAATATGTGCAACACTACAACAGATTTTTAATCTTAGTGACTGAAAGTCAGAGTTGCTGTGGCTCAGTGCATGAATGTCCACATGGATGGGTGAAAGTGTTTTAAAGCGCTTTAAAGCCTCATAGAAATGCAAGACCATTTGCATAATTTACCATTAAAACAATTCTCAATCTACCTGGGAGCCATTTGAGTGCTGCGAGAAATAACAAATATTCATACTCCCTGGATCTGGTTAAAAGTTGTGCCAGCTGCGTTCTGAACCAGCTGGAAATGAGGAAACGAATACACGTTTTCTTAAGAGCTTTCCCTCCTCAGGTCCTTCAGGCCTCTGGATAATCTTTAATCTTGACTCACCTTCATCTATCACCCAGGGCTAAAAGCTCTGTTCATATAGCAAACGAAGCTAATAAAAAGAGAGAGAGAGAGAGAATGAAGTCAGTGGGAGAACTTTATTCACAAACTTTACTTGCAGAAAAAAAGGTACCATGGCTTGATAACCACTTTATAAACTGCATGAAGTTGGTAAACAAATGGAATGAGAAACTTTGGAGATACGTCTCATTGTATTTTACTGATTGTAAATCCAAAGAGGCTTTTCTTGTGCTCAGACTCTTCCACACCTGAATCTCTTCATCAAACTTTAGTGATCGAGTGATTTCATTCTTGGTGGTGGAAAGCTATTAAGCTATGTCGGTCAGTTCACACGGGTCCGGCATTAGAATGTGTCTTAAGAGGCCGCTTCTGATCCGATCTCACTTTCCCGTTCTCTTTATATTCCAGATTCTTCAGAAATCAATCAACCGCTTCGAACTTGTTCAAAATACCTCTGCAAGGGGCAAGAAAATATAATCACATCTGTCCTATTATTGCCACATTGCACTGGTTGCTTGTGGTTTTTAGATCGGTTTAAAAAGTTTAATTGCAAATCACTGGTTGGCTTTGCTCTAATACCAATGATCTGAACCCCATGCTACTATCGATACCCAGGGTAAGACTTCAGACAGAAGGTGGAAGGGCATTTGCTGTCAGGGCTACACAACTGTCGAATAATCTTCCACTAAGAGTCAGGCGAGCTACCTCAGTATCCTCCTTTTTAAAAAGTGGCCATTAGTGTGGTTTCTGGTTAATGCTCTTTCTAAATATCATTTATAAGAAGGTCCATATAGCCTGCTTAAGAATTTTGTCATAGACAATTCTTCTACCTTAACAACTCACAAACTTGCACAATTTTCTTCTGGACTTTCTCCACAGCAACAAAGAAATAGCCTTTTGGTTATGGTTTACTGTATTTGTAAAATTCGACATGTTCAGCATCATTTAAATGTCATCTTCATTAGTAAATTGAGTGTAATTGGTAAAGTCAGTTGAAACAGTGTGTTCAGGTAAGGCTGAAAATACTGAAGATGCAGAAGTAGACAGGCTGGTACAGCAGCGCTGCCACAAACTGACACTTTTTACAAGGAAAGAAACAATATATAATATTTCATTTAATGCTGAATTTACAAGAATGCCCCAATGGCTTAGAATTTGTAGTAGCAGTTTCGCAAAGTTTTTAAAAATCTTCTCCTCATCTGACAACTCTGAAAATTGTGTGATTTATTGAGGGAGTTTGGTGATACTGCAGCAACTGGATAAATGGTTGGGTCAGTTAAAACAGACAGTGTGTTCACAAACATCCTCTGCTAACATTGGCAGGCTAAGAGAGTCCAAACATGTAATTTACATTACAGTGAACCACATGGAAACCAGACAGTGTGTAATCCATACTCCTTCTTCTTCTTCTTCTTCTTCTTCTTCTTCTTCTTCTTCTTCTTCTTCTTCTTCTTCTTCTCCTTCTTCATCTTCTTCATTTGCATACATACTGTGAAGTCTTTGCACTACCAACCCTTTTCGCTGGAACTGCCTCTACATTGTGTCCTTTGGCTCCATGCCAGGGCTGCATTCATGAACCTGACACTACCCACCAGTTTGTTAGTTTACATATATGTATGATGATGACCTCATTCAAATTCACAGGAAATTGATTTATAAAATCTACTCTCTTCCAGTGTGCTTGTCGTTTGTCCATTTGTTCACACACAAACACATTTGTGTGGAGTGGATTAAACAGAGAGATGTGAGCTGATGTATTAACACAGAGAACACAGTCAGTCTCCATTACTCGCCTGCTGGTCTGACTCATTTGTTACATTAACCTTACTCACCTTTTGCTGATGATTCAGGCCTGTGAGGAAATGTCCATTTGGTTTGTGTTTTCGGAGGTCGGTACACAGACACAGATAACAACAACGCTGACTAAATTTCCACAGTTATGATGGCCACAAGTAGAACGCTGTTCTGTGAACAAAATTGGCTTGGAAGTCGTTTTCCTCAGCAATTTTCACAAAATGACATTTGGTGTTTATAATTTTTTTCCAACTTCATGCTGTTACCGTGTCGTGTCCTGTTTTTTACGCTTACAATATGACACACAGTCACCTATAAAGTTGCATTTCAGTGAATACAAATGGGAATAAACAGTTTTCTCTTGTTCCATTGGCCATTTTTTTAAAGAAATTAATACAAGCAAGGAAGCCCTGTATTCATAGTTCATACCAGCCAGTTTGAATATATTGACAAAAAAAATAAGGTCAAAAGATGTTAGATTATTTTGCCAGCTGGTGCTGCTTTGTGCTGCTTTGTGGGAAAGACAAAATGGGGATGATGAAGGCAAAACAACATTCATTTTGAAAATAAATTCAATACTTCAGATGATGGTGGAAGTAGGTGTAATCAGTGTTGATTGTGAGGTCGGGAAGGGCTGCTGTGAGCACAAAAACATAAAAGCCCCCAAAGGTAAAAGAAAGCAAGACAGGACAGAAAAATCCAGGCAACTGCGAAACCTTTTATGAATCCAAGAGTCACAGCTCATCTTGAAGACCATCAATAGACAATCAATGTTGTCAAGACAACATCGTTGCGTTATCTTTTGTGTATAAATCATAAATGTTTTTAAATATCTACTTCTAGCTTCACTGCTCATCTTCAAGTAAAAAACTGACCACCTTTTATGTCCATGGCCAATCAGCGTTGATGGCAGGTGTAATCAATTGAAGTAATAAATTCCTTAGTGCCATATTAACAGACACAACTGAGTTCTCCTTCTGGAAAATCTGTTCTTCTGACAGCTTCACCATCATTGGATGCACACAGTGATGTAGTTGGTGTTAAGGACGAAGTACAGGCTGTAGCTTGGACCTTTTGTCTCTCCATCTGTGTAGCCAGGGAGCGTGCTGCTGCTCATTTTGCTCTCTTCACTTGTAAACTAGCTCATTCCCAACAGTGAAAATGGCATCTCAAAATATGAGTGCAGAGGATGTTATGGATGAGTTGATTTGCTCTCTGTACATTCTCCCTCTTCTCTCCTCTAATTCCCTCCAGTACTGTGCCTTTCTCTTTGAAAAATGTTTCTGTTCAACCCCTGTTAAAGCAAGTCAAACTCAATTTATATGATTTTCATCAATATTACCCCTTTCTCTTAACTCCGATGTCCAAAATCCAGATTATTGAAAATCGACTTTTTGCCTTTATGAATGATAATTCAGTGTTTGTATCATTCCAGGCAACTTTCAGATCTCACCACAGGACAGAAACGGCCCTTTTTAAGAGCACAAATGACTTGATTTTGCTGACGCGTGACGTCCCTCTATTTTAGTGCCTCTAGTACTAATGTCTCATACATAGATTACATCATCTTCTTCAGAGCAATGGGTGGGCTTCTTTACTGATTAAGTCATACTTAACAGACACGACTTTCTGCGTTGATAATGCTGTGTCAAGGTCTTCCACCTCCAAGCTGCTTCTTGCCGTTCCTCAGTTTTCGATGCCTGGTCCGAATACACTGCCACTACCTCAGTTGTGACCCAAATCACTTAAAAGTAAATGTTTTTACCTTCATCTTTTTTTTTTTTTTTGAGGGCATTCATAAATGGATGGCTCAAAGTTTACTCAAGCTGGATTCAAAAAGAAGAAATACTTCTCTTTGGCACTGAGCAGCACTCAAATTACAATAATGCCAGGGTTACGCTCCCATCTAAGAACACTGCGGTGTAAAAAACTTGTTTTTTATTTTATTGACAGCACTCCACAGCCACTTAACTTATCAAATCATCATACAGGCGTGTTTTTTTTCAACTTTCAACTTTCAACAAGTTATTTCTGTCAACCAAACTGTCAATACCTTCATTTCATTGTGGCTACATGATCACAACAACTTCTTTTTTTTATCTAGAGAACAAAGTTTCTCTCTTCTCTACAATAAATCAGAAATGCAGCCAATTTATTAACATGTATCAGAAAACAAGAGCATATTAAACGTATCCTTTCATCTTTGCTACCTGCTGACTGCCTGTTGGCTCATGACTATGTTTCTGACACCCGATGTGTCATTGTACGATCTGAGGTCATAAAATGCTGCTCTCCTGGTGGTCCCTAAATCGAGACAAAAAAACAAAGGTTCTTAAAACACGCTTTTACACTCTCGCCTTTATTTGAACCTCTGTCTTACTCTCCCACACCAATTTAGTCCATGACCTTCAAAATAATGAGGAAAATACATCAATATTTTCAATTGATGGTTCTGTATGTTTTTGAGAGAGAAATAAAATTGCCATTTTAGATTTTACTTCAGTATTACAACACAATCTTAAGAATGCAGCTCAGCCAACATAGTAATTTGTTGAATTGTGCTGTTAAGTTGGAGTCAGTTCAGCAAGGAGGATGTCAGATGATGGGAACAGCTGCTAATAAAAGGCTGGTATATAGTCAAAAATCTGATGAATCTTGGAAAGTAAATTGTCTTGTTTTCATCTAATTCTGTAAAAGATTTTTAATCACCATAAAATGTCAGACATGCAATTTAGTCATTCTTTCTTTTTAATATTGCAAGCTTTGCTGATCCCACTTATTGTTTTTCCTATTTCCATCAAAGCTGTCAACTGGGAGTTGTCAGTGGAGACAGGTCTCTGTAAATATGTCTGGAAGTTGAGGTGGAGACATATCTCTATAAAGATGTTCTGATATTTTGTGGTGGAGGCAGGGCTCTGTAGATATGTGTGTAGATGTTGTGATGGAGACAGGTCTCTGGAAAGATGTTCTGAGATGTTCGGGGATGTTGTAATGGAGATTGGTCCCTATAAAGATGTGTGTGGATGTTGGGGGGGGAACAGGCCTCTGTAAAGATGTTCCGTGATGTTGTTGTGGTGACAGGTGGAGAAAGATGTGGGCACAACAGTCTCTGATTTCCAGTTCCTTGGTCAGCCTGAGTCCCATTTGTCCCATTTAATTTTCCTGCAGCCAGACAATAGCCAGGAGCAGCCGTAAATCTAAAGATGGATTTGCATGCCCGTCCAGGGTCTCTCCCATCTCCTCCCTGTGGCAGTCTTGCTGGTCAGGTTGGATGGTCAAACGATGCAATGGGCTGCGATCGTCTCAAAGTCTGTGTATTTCTGTTATAGGTCATCATAAAATTGCAGGAGCCCAAATGATTATGTTGCTGTTGCCATAGCATTCAGCTACAACCCCTGTACATTAAGTTGTGATAAAAAAAAAAAAAAAAAAGTTTTAGGTATTAATATTTCACTGTGTAGGCATCCAATTGGTGAGTGGCTGGCTGTTTCTATATGTATTTATACATTTATATTTTAGTATCGCAGTGAATTACTGTCTACATGCAGAGTCCATGAATAGAGTGTTGAGGAACAAGTTCTCAAACCCTGGAGTGATAGAGCATCACTGCACTGCCAGTTCTTTTTTTCAGTTAGATGTCTGAAATAAGGTCTGTGGTGAACACGACCTCATGAGGTTTCATAAAAGTGACGTTCATTTATGTAAAGATCATAAACTTGTTTTTGCCACAGACCTTATTTTCAGCAACAATCCAAAACCCAATTGAGAAATCACATAAGCCAAGGGAATCAGGGTAATGTTAATGTCGGTGATAGCCTACAAAAATAGGTCATCCGGGCTGCTCTCGATGGTCTCAGTGAAAACTGATAAATAACGTTACAGTTCCTAAGAATACTGCGTGTGTACACTTGCACTGTTTTGTGACGTTCAGCATGTTGATGCAGGCTCTCAGTCACAGGTAACTGGACTTCTACAAGATGTGTCACCTCTCATCCAAGAGGCCTCTTCAGTTCTAACTACATTG
Source organism: Diplodus puntazzo (assembly GCA_963678695.2). NCBI lineage: Eukaryota > Metazoa > Chordata > Actinopteri > Spariformes > Sparidae > Diplodus > Diplodus puntazzo. The sequence goes on along the minus strand of OZ023167.1, from coordinate 28,919,623 downwards.
TGTGATGTAAGCACACTAATAGTATTTGATGGCCTGATGATGCACGAAAGATCTGGGTTTGCAATAGGTTCCCTGTGATGTTCTACCTATCTGAGCTGGACTAATGTTAACAGGATGCTGGTGTGTCTCTGCCTTCTTTTTTTCTAAAAACCTCAATCAACTCTTGAGTCCTGGGTAAGATTGTACTGAATGCTGAACTGAAGTCAAAAAGCAGCAGTGAAGACTGAGTGGAGGGCAGTGGATATGGCAAACTCTGTGGGTCTGAAGTGAATGCACATCTGTATTGACTCATATCTGAGAGGGACGGAAGCACCTCAACAAGAAAAAGACATGAGAGAGACATGAATAGTTGGAAAACAGACTTCTTCACACTTCACTGGAATTGAAACTGAGCCATCCCTGTGGTGAGACGCTCGCTGCGACTGATATCCATGATGGCAAATGCTCTTCCTGGCTGGTGATTTGTTCAGTTCGGGGAGCCAGGAGAGGTGTGACAGGCCTGCTCTGCTCATAACCCATCAGCTGAATAATTACAGCTAACCTGCTTCTCCACAGGGCCTTGCTGCTATAAACGGCCTCGCTGTCTCACACTAATGGAAAATTACAGCCAGGGCAGCGTTGCAGCAGCAGTTCCGGGCCACCGGGGACCTGGGTGGACATATTCGGGTCAGCGACTGTCTGGAGAAGAAGAGTGAGGCCCTTGAGTAAAGAACAAAGTGCAAACAGGATGAGATCACTCCAGTTGTTCCTGCAACACTCTGCGTACCAGCAGTGTCCTGTTTCACCACTTAAAAACTATTTGACTTTGACATTAACAGATTTGGTTCACGTTGACCAAGAGTAAGTGCTGCTCCCTCTCCTGTGTGCTGCTGGGTTATGGTTGGTACATATACATATGTGTCTACAGATCATAATCCAATGGCACTCCTGTAATAATTTCAAAATATTCATAATTTAGATATACAGTGCGACATGTGAAGGGTTTCTCATGTCCTGAATAACGACAGTGCTTCCATTGTACTTCACATTACATGGCACTTTCCGCTTGGCTCTCGTGTAACAGATTTATAAACCCTTGTATTTATTTATTTATTATTTTGGATCAAACTCACGCTGGTCCTCCCATCTTCTCAGGAAGTTGGATGCCTTGTGGTTCTTATTTAACAGTGTAAAATCCATCAAAGGGTAATTTACAGAGTTAATGTGCTGATATGCTCTGGCTGTTATCTGTTGTACGTGGTATCTTCTGATGTTCTCAAAGGCAAATTTCACACCACAGTAGATAAGCTAACAAGATTCTGCCTTTGTTGTTGTTTCACTCGCGGCCACAGCTGTCTAATCCCTACTCGGGGAGACAGTGAGCTGGCAGTGAGCGTTTCATGTTTTTATCTGTAAGGTGTGACACAATTTTGTCCCAAAAATCTCTCCTTTGAGTATGAACACACATCCCCCGGAGGCTTCAAAAGTGGCTGTAGAGTTTTGTAGTTTCGTCCTTAATGGAGGATAGAGGCTGTGTTCAGCTTAGATTCATGTTGTTGACAAGTTTCTGTCGGTGTTTTGATATTTTTATTTATGTTAGTGAAAACTTGTCAACAGCTCACAAGGAGTTTCTGGTGTCTATCCGCATGCTCGGTATGTTCCATAAATCTTTCCTCTGAATCTGTCTGGCTTTCATTCTCATACATCTGAAATCAGTTCACTTATATTAAAGTTTAACAGCCTGGAAACCAGATTTCCACTTTACCTAACCTAGTCACAACAGTCTTTCTAATATGTAGCAGGTTTATGACGGAGAAGAGCATCACAGGTCCAGAATGTAAGTGTCACACTTCATATGTTTCGCTGCCCTGATTAGGGGTGGTTAATCAGCCCAATTTCCCGATTCGATTCGATTCCGATTATTGAAGTCTTGATTCGATTCCAAATCAATTTTCGATTGATCTTTCATTTAACATCAGTCAGCTGCTGAATTATTTTACTTCTCTTTGAGTAACACCTCACAGCACCTTCAATATTGTATAGTGTAACTGTAATATTAAAATTATTATGTTTTACTTTGTTTTAAATGTAGTCTTTCACTGTTAAAAGAAAGTTGCCAAGCTCAGCAGCCAGACTCATGTTAGAAGCATTGTTGGTGACGACAACCAGGTCGTGTTTCTCTATTCCCCACTCGTCTGCCATTGCTTTAAGAAACTCACACATACTTGCGTTTGTGTGGCTATCATCCATAGCTTTCGTCCGAAGTACGGAGGACATTAGCTTCCATTAACTGCTGACATAATGAGCTGTAACGGTCACGTATGAGACTGTAGCTCTAACATATCTTGGCTCCAGACTGTGGACCATGTAGTGGAAGCCAGTAAGAGGAGGACTCCAGTTTGTATTACTATTTAAAAAAAAAAAATTAAAAAAAATTGTATTTATTATTTTTTTTAAATCGATTTTTGGAAATGTAATAATCGACTTATAATTGTCAATATTATGATCGCGATTAATCAATAATCGATTTTTTTTACCACCCCTAGCCCTGATAGGTCGTAGGTCTGCTGTGTCCAGTCTGCAGGTCCACGGTCACTAAACCTAAATCAAACTCTCAAATGGATAATGTTGGTCAAATATGATTCAAGATTATTTTACTGAATTGTTTCTCACCTCAAACGTTTTCAGCAAAACATTTACGTTTACTCGTCAGCTGTAACTTCAGAGCCTTTATGACCAGATTGCTATTTTTTTTCCAGCTTGAAATGGACCACACATCACCCAACATTCACGAGTCACTCCAACCTAAAAAGTAAGTTTCTGCAAAACCCCCAAAGAAGTTAAAATCAACTAAAGTCAAAACTTTGCTCATGCTCTGCTTAGGTCTATCCAAAAAACACTTGGTTAGGGTTGGATAAACATCATGATTCGGCTTAAAATACCAGTGGTGTGACTCAAACAGCCGTCGGACGATTGTCTGCATTGTTGTCTGAAAGCCAGCTAATAAGCATATTATGTGTATGTGTTATGTGTACGTCAACATTGGACGTATCTGTGGTTGTACGTATGTATGTACATCATACATGTTGTTGCTCTGAGCTGTTGTATGTCTTTAATTGCCCATTAAAGGCAGCTTGAAAATGAAATCGAAAATGAATTGAGGCGGATCAGACAAGTGTTGTACTTTAGCTATAATTGTAACAAATCCAGATACAGAAGCTGTGAGACTTTCCTGTAGACGAATTCAACAGTTTTTTTCCAGATTTGCGAGCGCAGCTAAAATGTCAGTGAAAATCCCTTATTGTAGAGGGAAGTAATGGGTGAGCAAAATTGAAGCGGGAAGTCCATTCGTTAACCGTAATGGATGCTAACAAGGACAAATTGGGTAGCACTTGTACTTTTGCCTGCTGTAAACTTAAAGTGAACTGATTTGTTTTCAAACTGTCTAATGATCTGACTATTCACAGTTCTCGTCCTAACTGGTCTATTTTTAACAGCGTAGCCACATTTTCAGATCTCAGTGAGTCCACTGATTGAAATGATGGACAAAAGTTTGACCACCAAGTTTTAATAAACAAGTTTTTCTTTGAGGACAAACTTTGTCTCCTCTGGCAGCGCTCCTCTGCTGCTGCCACAGTGGAAGGACCGAACAGGTCCTGCTGGTCGCTGCTGTCATGTCAGAGAGCTGAAGAAAGTTTAGTCCACATCCAGCAGAGAGCCTCCTCTCTTCCTCCTGTTTCTTGGAGGCAAATCTGTTTTTCTTCACGTCGTTTGTGAATATTCTCACATATTTGTGAGAAAAAGGGAAAAACACAGATTGTCTGAATCTAAATGTTCAGACTGACAGGCTCAGAATGCAAAAGTACAGTCTTGAGTGTCAGTCTGCCAATAATGAAGTCTGTTACAGCTTCTATACAGAGTTTTGCTAAATATAATGTTGGTCTATAAGTAACTGAACACCTTTATCGTATCTTTTAAAATGTGTAATAAATTAGTCCAATTTGGGATTATTGGTTGTGTTTCAATCTAGTCTGCAAACAAATATTGATTTTCATCCAGTCAAGCAGAAATCTGAGCACCTACAAGTGTGAGGACCTGCTGAACTGTAAACTGTATTTATCATTTAGCCGTTATAAGTACTGATAAGTACATAAGCACGGCATTGTGACAAAGGAGAGATAGAATATGTAATTAAAGACATGAAGTTTTTAACTTTGTTTTTGCAGAATGCTTCTTTGGTAACATTCAATTCCAGCGATTAAGGTTGATTTTGCCATGGTAACACACACACACAGACTCACAAGGTGAAAACATTACTTACTACTAAACATTAACTGTCATTATGTTTAGCTAACGACAGCAACAGTAACAAAGGTGAATTCTGATCTTTTTCAAAATTGACTCCTGAAATAGAAATAGAAGGTTTCCATTGTTTCAGGCTCTAATTATAATAAATTGTAGACACAACACAACACTTTAATCTGAACCAATCCCACACATGAGTAGACCTTGTTTTAGCAAAACGTCAAAGAAACGTCAGCGATGTCCAGGTGATGCTTCTGCTTTGCTCTGAACATGAACATGGACAAAACTTTCACTGACGGTGAGACCGGTGTTGTTGGTACTGAAGTACTCGAGTCATACCACTACATCACATCCGATAGGCTTCTCTTTCATCCATCAAACAAGCTCCTCTGCATGTAGCTATCATTATACCTACATAGAGTGAAAGATTATTGAGTCAAAAAATTTTGATTTTGATTTCTACTTGGTCAGTTTACAGAGGTCTCTTTACTAAAGGTCACAGAAAGTAGGATGGATTTACAGATGAAAGTAAAGTGCACTTTGAATGGAGAGGAAGCTCATCTCTCTACATTCAGAGAAGGACAATCCGTGTCCTGGTGGACTCAAAGTGCACCACCTGGGCTGAGTGACGCACGAGGAGCTGCTCAGACGTCACTGAGCTCTTAAGCGGCAAGAAGTGGGATGAAAGCATCATCCCATGTTCTCTAAAGGGTTTCCTTATCTGAGTAAAATAAAATAAAAAAAAAAACTAAACTTGTTTGCTTGGATGCTCACTTGTCATACAGTTCCCTTTCAGGATGATTCATGGTCCAGTCTTACAGCTGCGTTACAAGGTAATAATTATGTAACTTTGAGGACAACTCATGCTTGCTATGTTGGATTTATTCCAAGTCAGTTGAACAGTTCTGCAATTAAAAGAAAATGAAATACATTTCTGCATCTGGTCTGATATTTTAATCATCAGCTAATCTCTTTAGTTTATGTTCTGAGCTTCACTGTCAGAGAAGGTTTCTGCGGAGGCTGAGGGTAATGTCACGACAGGTAATTTGCATTCCAGACTTTGCTCTCATTTCACAAAGTGCTCCGTGGTAAAATATGACAACAGAGGCAGGTGTGGGAGGAAACGTCGCCCTCGAAAGGTTCAGACTCAATTTGGCGAGGACACGCCGATCACTCCATCTGTCACAACTGCTTTTGTTTAGTCATTTAGTTTGTGAGCTGTAGACAAACACAGTGCAGCCACTCAGAACCTCACTCAGGTTATCCGAGGAAGTGTTGTGAAGAAACACATGAATACACACACACACACACACACACACACACACACACACACACACAGTAAATCCCTGCAACCAAACCCAGACGCTCCATCCACACCCTGTAATCGTGATTTCACAATTATTTTAAATTACTGTGTTTTGCATGCAAAGCTCCTTGTTTATAGAGATAATCCGCTGTTAGCTGTCTCGCCCTGAGTCAAGATCCATTTAATCTGTGTGTCTCGGTACAGACAGGTCCGGGTCACTTCAACCGTGCTCAACAGAGACACTTGTAGCAGGGAGGAACTGTTACTCCCCCGCTGTCGCCTCCAACCTCTGTACAGCTCCTCTCTCTGGCTCACTGTGTTTGAGGTGCTCTGCACTGACTTGAGGCACAAGTAAATAAATGTAAACTTACATATAAAATATAGCAGATTGTATTTCAACACATCCTCGAATCTAAATGACTGAATAAACTATATGATTGTGACAGGGGCACTGGACCTTCGTTTTCCAGGCTCAAAACTATTGGGCTTGGGGAAAACATTGTGTTAAATAATTACGTTACTTCAGTCACATCACATACGTTACTGTGTTGCTTTGCTCGTGTCCTTGATATCCAGGCTACCCAACAGCAGAAGAAGCAGTCCGTAAACGTGGCAGAGAAGGATTACATCATAACTCCCAATAATATTTTCTTTGTTAGCCTCCATGATTTTATGTTAAAATATACCAGATATCAGGGTTCTAATCATGTTCCTTCCGTTTCGCTGATAAATGTAGATTAGCTGACAGGGTATTGATTGAATAGAGCCCTGATTGGTCGACAAGAAACAGCTTATCAAGTTCCAGTGAGGCGAACCTGCTGGGTGGAGGTCAGCGTTGGGCAGCTCAATCTAATGAGAAATTACTGTATTCTCATCGAAATATAAAAGTACATGGATGGACCACAAATTACCCAGCCGGTGATTTATTAAGCAGGAAATGGAGCATGATAAAATCTGTACACAAGCTGGACAGCAGGAGTGTATTTGTTATCAGTGACGCTGCTCAGCTGAAGGCAGAGCTGATAAAACAGAACCGTGCCAAACAAAGTGAGAGGTACCACACATGTCTCTTGACTTGGATGAATCAATTTATATATTACTATTATATATTACTTAATTAGGACTTTAAAACTAATGTTTCACCTTAGTGTTGAAGCTCGTGGCCCACACAATGACTAAATCCACTCCTGAGTGTGGGGATCATACTGTAGTGCTTATACTTTTTTATTTTAGTATTTTATTTCCTCCTTCATGTCTAATTCTCTCATTAATTTACTACCCTGGACTGTGGAGGCAAGTGAGCTATTTGCAGAGTCTTGTTGCAGTACATGTCTCTCATATATGATTCATGATGGTTCAGAATGTAATGGTTGATTAAAAACTTTGGTTTGTAAGACGAGGACGCTACCTGGGAGTTTTACGTTAAAACAATGTTGACTGATTTAGAATGGTTGCTTTGTATGGACATTTAAAGCTGTTTTCGAACACTTCGCTTTATATCTCTGAAACCAAGAGCTACATGCTTTACGTTTTGCCCCTTTAGATTATAATTACAATTCTACTGGTCACATTTGGCCCCTGATATTTGAGTGTTAAATCTGATGTGAGGATGTAAATTGTTAATGACAAGCCTGCCTCAGTGTGACATTTAAAATGTATATATAGCACCAACCTTTTTTTCAGTGGAACGGCACATAGCTGTATCTAAAGACAGAAAAAAACATGCAAACATTTCAGATCTTAAGGAAAGCTGTGCTGGTGATTAGCAGGTGTATGCAACTACAATTGTACATCAGCGCTTTCTGTAAACAAACTTGAAATCTCTGCAGCCTCCGGCTTCATAAACCACGTCGCATTTTTTATCCGAGCCATTAGTGTGAGGGTCAAACACAGCCTTTGTGCTTTAGACACCCACCTCCTGTTCTCATTGTAAATTATACAATAGAGTTAATCAACCATGAATGCGTAATGCAGCTACATCCTCTTCCACTTCTACATTATCATAAAAGCATTCGGGCTTGCCGTGTATAAACAGCTACTCCACCGTGTTGATAATATTAGCGGAGCAGCATTGGATTGGCTTCACCTTGTGACTCTTTACGTTCATCATTCATAAACTTTCACTTTGGGCCAATTAATGTCTCTGAGAAAAACATTCATTAAACTGAAAGACACATTAAACCGATATTTGCATATGGAGTTCAAAAGGGCCTTGTGCTGTAAAGTTGCCATGGAGACGATGAGTGCTTTGCGGTTTACTTTGTGGATGAGGTTAAAAAAACACATTTAAGAGCTTTTGTAAGGTGCCGCAGAGGGCGGGTTATTCAGAGTTTTTTTCTTAAACCACCTGCTGAACATTTTTCTCTTTACATGAAATGATTTTGCTTTTTATCTCCAAAGCACCACCAAGGTAAATTGTCTGGAAAATGAATGACGTCCCTATTTCATAGGGATGTAACAAAATTTAGCAATATTGCGATAAGGAAATGTTGACTGTGATGACATCTATCAACATATCACGTGGTTATTTTGCTAGTAAATGGATGATGGGTTGACTTTGTTGCTTGTGTTCTCTATGTTTCATTCAAACTGTTAACTCACATTAGCTCTGGTCATGTCTGTTGACTCTCCCAGTCTTCTGATGCTCTGGTTGGGGTCACTCATCCTCTGGAGTTGCTTTTTTGTTGCAAGAGTGCCTCTGGTCTTGTTAGGTGGAGCAAACAAGCAGGCTGCCCTGCTGCTGCTCACCACCCGGCCTGTCTGCTTCACCTAACGGCTGAGAGAACCCTAGACCTAACCCTAACCCATCAGCTCCACACTGGCTGTACCGTGGCCCTGGCAGCCTGCTGGACAACAAGAGGACAGGAGTTCAGTGGCTACTTTCTGCACATGCTTAGGTCAAGGCTGGATACATTTTATTTTACTGTAGAAGGAAAGCAGAAGCAATGTAACTACTTTGGTGTAGTTACATTCCCACTATTTTATGATCTTATTTTTCTTTTCACCCATTTTATCTTGTCTCCTATCTACCTTGATGTAACCGATCTCAGCCCCAAACTACTGTGTTAGGCACTGGGTGGGACAGAGAGATCTCTATAAAAACCAATAATCAACAGGACTAGTGCATCAGAGGAATTTAAGTTCGCCCACTGGAGAAATGAGATATGAGTAGCAAAGCAAATAAGACTCATCAATGACAGGCAAGTTTTATAGAAAAATGGTAATGCTGTATTAGTTTTCTTGACGGCATGAAATGGAATATGATATGAACAGGCATAAACATATAAGCACAACAATCAGTGTATTCAGTCTCTTTGAAATCACTCACTGGGTTATCAAATGGTCTTCACAACATCACATATTTACTCCTTTAAATTCATATATATATATGTATATATATATTTTTTTACCATTTACATGTTAAGTTGTTCTTGCTAGGCTTTGGACCTACTTGAGGCAAAATTTTTAAACCTATTTCATGTTTGCCTTGACCTACTTTAAGCCTTATTCTAATCAATTTTTTAGATCTCTTTTTAACCCCACTTTAAATTATTAGAGTAGTGAACTGATCATTTGCACTTATATTTAATCCTATGTAACATACACTGTGGTCCCTTTAATGAGTTATCTCTTTTGTGAGTTTGCAACACACCTTAAGACCTTACATCAATATAACCTTCAAAACTCCTCAGCTGAAATGGACCCTTTAACTTTCAGCATACTTTAATAAGACAACGTATTTTTCTTAAAACCTTAGCAATAACAATAATCAGGTTTTACAATTTTCTTTTTCTTTTCAGTCCAGTGATGTAAAATAAAAATAGAAGAAATAATCCACACTAGGTGTCCTTTAACACTGGCAAAAACCAAAAGAAAGGCGAAGTAACTTACGTCTCCTTCAGGATAACACGGTGCACAACGGCTAAATCCTTGTCAGTTCAACACACACACAAAATATCTCAATGGGGGAACTTCTATCTTTACAGAAAAAATACAAACATTGTTTTCTCACAAAATTTAACAGCGCAATCTCCTCCTCATGTCCATCTGCTAGCTGCAGTCAGGGACTTTTTTTTTTCTTTTCTTCCGATCATACTGCAAGGCTGAATCCTGAATGGCTCGTTACCTCTATCATCTAGCTATCACGTGCATCTCACATGAACTAAAGGCTTATTCCACTCAAATGTCAACTGGAACTGTGCGTTCAGACCAAAAGCGCACAAAGAGGAAAAAGATCCCAGAAGTCATTCATTGTGTATTGGGAGCCAGGCGGACAAGGAGGGAAAGGTGGAATAGGCGGATTAGGAGGAAAAAAAAAGTTAAAAATCCTCCAACTTTATGTAATGAGCTATGACGCGGGGACCAATGGGGATGTCTCGTTCTGCTGTCGCCCCCTTGTCAGGTCGGTCCCAGAGAAACTCCCGCGTAACTTTGGTTCCTACCAAACATTCCTTCCGAGATGGTGCTGAAAATGTTGATTGCTGCCGTAGCAGAACACCCGGTCCTCACGATTTGATCCTGTTCGCGTATAGAGATTAGAGCTTAGATCGGCCCGCAAAATCAAGCCAGACCCGTCCCGAGCCCGTGCACCTTGTGTCCGAGCCCGGCCTGCGCAGCCCGTTAACTGTATGAGCTGTTCACTTTTTTCAGTAAGGAGTAATCGAGTTAATATTTCCAAACCAGTAATCAGATTAAAGTACTTACTCAAGTCACTGTGCGTTACTATTATTGTTGTCATTTTCCTTGGTAAAAATATATATTTTTGCTTTCTTCTTACGTCTCGGGGAGTGATGTCACGTGTGCAATAAGTCACGTTTTCAGCATGAGGACAACTCACTCACGTGTCAAACCATGCAGCGACACAAACAACAAAATACAGTCATTGTTTTGAGTTATTAAAAAACACAAATGCTTGATCCAGTGTAATATATGTAATATGTTTGTAAGAAAGGAGAGAAATTATTGCATACTAGCGTTACAACGTAGCATGCTAGCGTGCTATTTAATGACTTTATCAAGTAACTTTCCATCAAGTAACTTTCCGTGATCAACGATGTCAGTAAATAGATGGGCTGCTACAGCAGTAGTTGCGTGGTGGTGTTTAACGCGAGCGGGCCCTTTAAATTTAGAAGCAAGAACGAACAGGGTGACAAGAGCGACTTAAGCGACTTAGGTGGAGTGGACAAGGTGGACAAGGCGGATTTTCCTCTTTGTGCGCTTTTGGTCTGAACGCACAGGAAGTCTGCAAAAATGGGAAAAGAACCACATCACATTCACTATATTGAAAATAATGAACCATGTATAGCAATAACCATTGTATGTCTTTTCTCATATTCATTGAACCACAGTGACCTATTTTATCTTAATGTCTCATTTTCAAAAAACTACAGTTACTCTGTACTCTTTTTTTTTTTTTTCGTTCTCGTGTTTAGGGCCTAGTAACCTGGGTTACCTTGACATCCACTGCCTCTTTGTGCTGGGTCTAATTATCAAGGGCTTTTTGCTTTGGATTTTATATACAGAATTCATGCACCCTGGTTTGGTCCTGAATTATGGACTTGTGAATACAAAGGATTTCGTAATTATATAAGAGGAGAACTGAATAGTAATTAGTATGATTAGTGGTAATACAACAGTGGCAGTCTTATGAGTGTTTGAATTTTGAGTACATAGACTAGATTTCAAAGCAAATCATCATTACCATCATCAAAACTTTCTCATTTATTTTTGTCTGTTTGAGCTGAAAATCTTCGTCTCTGCTCCTCAAGAATCCTTAATGAAAAGCATTAAGGGTTTTGGACCCAACCGCCGTGTTCAAGCCCTCAGTCTGTTTATTGTTTGCTAATTATTTGTCAGAACAATAGGCAATGACAGAACATCGTGACATATCCGGTGCTGATCATCTATATCAACTATGTACAAGATCATATCACAGACGGCGGTTTATTGATTTAATTATTTCTAGCATTAGCAGAGATAAAATCCTCATCGGCCCAGCTGTGAGGAATGGCAGCGTCTCTCTGTTTGTTTAGAACAAACAAAATGTTATTTGATTTCGGGGGAACCGGCTGAAAGGAACTCAGTGCGGAGAGTCAATACAGCCGAGTTTCATACAGACAGGATGAATGACAGAAGGGGATTTCAGACACAATAATTTAGTGTTTTATTTATGTCATCCATTCATCTGAAATCACTCTAATTTCTAAACTTACCTTGATTTTAGCCAATTATCCTCATATTCTCAAAACTCCTATTGAAAGCATAGACAAAGAGTTCACGTTTTTGTGCTCGTGTTGAGAATGTCTGCTGCAGCCTGCGTTCGTTGTTACACGTGCTGTGGTGCATTCATGTGCCATTGGAACTTTACAACTTCCGGGGTTTGAAAGCTGCCTGGTGAACCACATCATTCGAATTGGATTATCGTTTTTAACGAAGAGGATGTGTGCTTGTTGTTGTGAATGTCTCACATGATACTCGGTGTTGCTGCAGCTTCATGCCAGCACCGTGGCTTCGTTTCCAGACACATATCTGAATCCAACTGTGATGTATTCTGCTCAGGCCCAACGTGTCGTGTGTGTTGTCTGAAGAAACAGGCTGTGTATTATCAGAAGGATGTTTAATGGATAAAAAACACTGTGGATAAAACAGTGTGGTGAAACAGACCCAGTGAGTCAGATACAGAGGCAAGGCCTGACACTTCCAAGAGACTGGGGTTTGTATTCTGTTTGTGACCAAGAGTCGAGACCGATTAGTCGTTTTACATACACAAGTGACTTAACTGACATCATGTATGTTACATAACTTGTGCTCCGTTACTGAATGTCTTTGTTTTAACCTAAAGTATGATCTTTTCTGAAACCTGACCAAGGTAGTTTTTGAGCCTTAACCTGACGAAGCTGTGACCATTTGAAAAATGCTGGTAACAGTCCAAAAGTCAAAATATGTCATAATATGTGAACTGTTTGTCAGCAAGCTTTATCTAAAGGTTCTTTTTCGAGAATCAAAAAAATGTACTTTTCTTACATGTGGACGTTGTATATTACCAACTCTATCACCAGGATAAGTGTGAGCTCAGAAAGTTTCTGCAAAACCACTGATAAGGTAAACTTTATTATAAGATTATTTTGCAACTTTACGTGTTTAGGTGAAATTCTCTGTTTCTCTTTCGTCACAATGTTCTGGTTATCTTCTGGTAAAGTTTAGGCACAAAAAACACTCGGTCAGACCTCGGAAAACATCGCGGTTTGGCTTAAAAGGCCTGTTTTGGTTGCCACAGTCGTGGACTGAGATGGTCTGACTTCCTGTGAAAAATAGCTGTTCTGGCACGAGACTAGTTGTTATGTCCGTTCAGGACAAATTAATTTGTGTTCGCTTGGTAATGCCTCGCTGCATATTTAGTATGTTTCGTCTTGATCGAAAGTAAAGAGAGTTGTGTGCTTAAGCCTCTCGTTTACAACTCACAACACAAGCGCCACCCGCTTACTGCATTTCGCGCAAGCGCAGATCGTACACGCTGCTGTGGAGCAGGCAGCATGTCGAAGCGGTGTGTTCAATGCCGCTTTTCTGCCGAACGGGTCAGACAAGAGGCAGCGGAGTGGTCGGAGAGTGGTCGGATAGGCAGTTGGATGTCTGGGCGGTGTGTGGGGGCCTTTAATTTTCAACGTCTAACCAGACGTTGTGTATAAGGTATTACTGCTTACTTGACCGTAGAGCCCTTCACCTACACAACCGGCACTAGATTGGTAGGTAGAGCGTCAGTGTGAAGCTGAAGGCCACTGACCAAGATGCTGTATTTGAGGAGCTGGGAGCAAGAAGGTGTGGTGGGAAACACAGTCCATGTATAAAGACAAAATATGCCACCTGACATTTGTGTAATTATGACTAAATACGCAGAAGTGTCAGACACAGAATTCAAATTAAGACTAATTTACATCTCTTAAAATGAATGAGCTCTCATTTAAGAGAGTTTATATTTGATGATTTCAAGCACCATTATAACCTGTGGAGAGGATCAAAAGTTCCACTCTCCATGCACTCAAGACACATTCAGATGTATTCAGAGTCAGTGTGAGGAGAATTATCCATTAATTTGGTATTAGTATGGGTGTTCAGTCTCACAGGTGGTGAAAATGGAACCTGAAGCTATCTAATCGCTGCATCAGCGCCACGCAAAAGTTAATGGAGGGCGTTGTCAAATGGCAGAAGGTGCATTCTGTGATAAAACAGGGTAATTCCACTTCACAATAATCACAGGGGTCCTATCAAGTCAATAACTGCATTTACAGCAAATGTCTCTCGGCACACAGCGGGCAATTTTCTCTCCTAGAATCGCCGGAAAGCCATTTTACTCGGGGAGAGGAGGGAATTGGTGGGTGCTGAAAGTGAAATTTCCCAGGAGGGCCGGGACATATTGTGAAAATCACTCGTATTGGAATGTATCCAACGGATTGTCACTCAGACGAGGGTGAATTTGAGAACAATATTGTGTTCACTCGCAGGAATAAATGTGCTCCGAGGTTGAAAGGGGCAGCTGTGGCAGTTTTTCGGAACAAAATACGTTTGACTGCAGCTGGAGACATTATTGTAATAGCTTACAAAATTGTCAGATGGTTTCATGTTCAAACTGTGCAGGCATGAACAGAATGAAGGTCTGACAGCTCTGGTTTGGTCTTTATTTATACACGAGAGTCGTTGACTTTCAGCAAACTTTCAGCCAAAACATTTTTTTCCCCCCCCAAAGCATCCAGATTGTTGGCAAGAGTGAAGAAACAAGGATTCAACTTTATAGGTTTATTGACATGGAAAATACTCATCTGACCTCGACATACTGACTTGAACTTTTTCTGTTAAATAACCCAAAAAATTACAAATTCTCCGGCCTGACAGATTTGCAGTGAGTGAGAGAAATTGATATTTTTAATGAGACAACAGGAATATTCCTGTCCGTGTTTGTGGCAGCAAATGACAGATAATTTATGTTAAGACACAGGACCATAAGAGTGTTGTGGCAACTATAAATAGAAAATTAAACCTAAGGAAACACACATTTTGAACATAACCCTGTTTTCACATGACCAAATCCACGGTTGGTGCATGTCCAAAAGTCAACATGACACCTGAGCTCAAACTACATCTGTCGATGACAACTGTAACATCAGGAAAAAGCGACCGGTGGATCTTAGAGCTGCAATAAAATTACTGTTAAATTACTCAAAGTGATTAAACAAAGTAATCGCAACAGTTGGTGGTAAATTTAAGGAAATAAAAGTCACAATTCTCTGATTCCAGCTTCTTAAATGTGTATATTTTTCCTCATTTCTTTCCTCCTCTATGACAGTGAACTGAACACCTTTTGGGTTGTGGACAAACAAGACATTTGAGGATGTCATCGTGTTCCAATAATAAAAATAATCATGCGCTGCCGCCCAACTAGATATCGAATTACTTTGTCAGACTGGTCAGTACTGAGCCTGTTGAGGAAACTGATCTCCAGTATCACAGTGGCAGCATTATGGGACCAGCCATCCACAAATCCTCCTCAAATAAGAGGTTTTGCAGAGTTATGCCATCTCACAGGTGGAGGCAGCATTTCTTTGCACATACAACCAAAAGATTTTGCTCATCAGAATAATGTAAACACAGTGCTGTTGAGCATGTGGCCCAATAGCCACTGCTTTTATTTTTCTGAACAGCTCAACTTTCCACACAATAAAGGAGACAAGGACACAAACACTGACTGAGACTACCAGTAATTGAGACACATTCACTGATATCACGAGGAAGCTTTATAACAGCCAACCCACCTGAGGACGATGTATGTTTATTCACATCATTCAGCGCCTAATTTATCACAGCCAATGATTCATCTCTGGTTTCTTTGGCTGGACGCATCAATTCACCCAGCGATTCACTGGAAACGTCAGAATTTCTTTTCCATGGCACATCCTTTCATGTGACACATCAGTACTTTGACAGGCAGGGTAATTTAAATGATAAGCATTTCTCTCCAGCAAAATTAATTTTGATATGCATCTGGCAAACGTGGCCGTGCTATCGCAGCAAGGCAGCTGGCTCGGAGCCAAGCTACAGCACTCATTATTTTCCACTTAAACTGAACGGTGTCTAAAGCCAATTCATGTAATTCGAGTAATAATGGCAGGCACACAGCATCCAAATTTGTCACTAAGTTTGTCTGTGGAATACGTGCGTGCATTTACTTAAATTTATTTTATTGCAGTTATTTTGGGGAGAGAGTTCTATGAGTGTCAATCCTTGTCAGAGGAGTGGTGAGGATTTAGATTCCCAAGGCTTCAGCCAGCTGCTCAGACAAAATACAACTGTGGGTCAGTAACAACCATCAAATGATTCTGGAAGATTGAATCCGGCTTTCAAAGCTTTGTCCACTTATGCTGATGACATTAGCCTTTAACCTGTTGACCATTTGATGGTCAGCAATTTGACTAAAATCACTACTGCCTCTTTTTCTCCAGATGATCAAGTGGTGCAGCTGATCCTAACTTGCTAATGTTTGCATAGATGAAAATGTACCTGTTTGGTATCAGTTTTGGCCTTTTGAACAGTGATAGGTCATTTAAAGGATAAGTCTGATGATGGGTCTTTGTTTTAGTCTCAAAAAGTTTAAATTGACAATGTTACACTACAAAAAAGTTTCAGTAACTTCCTTCAAAAGATGGGCACTGAACTGGAGTTCTTAGCCAGCGTCACTTCAACATATTGAGGGCAGATTTGGTTTTGTGACTCTCAGCAAGGCTATCATTCAAGCCTCCACCACGTCTCTTTTGACTGAATTAAACACTTCATTTAAAGTATATGCCATGCTGGAGTCTAAGGGAGGCAGTCAGGATCGATGGAAGCTGACACATCCAGTCTGTTGTTAGGGTTAGACAAAACTTATTTTTAAGGTGAGGAAAAGATATGTTCAGTTCCTGAACTAGTCATGAAATTTAGCTTGTGGGACTCCCTTTGGTTAAGGTTTGAAAACGACTGTGACTGTGGTTATATGTTAAGTGTTTGTGGAATTGTATCTTTAGGATTTGTATAGTTGAAGGCAAAATGTTTCAGTTCAAACCATTAACCAAAGACTCAGTTCAATCACTGTTTCATGAATTTCATGACAGTCAAAGAACATGCCACTCAGCCCGACAATAGAGCGTTATGGCATAAAACCAGTGAAATACATGGGACGGGACTTGTTAGTAGGATCAATTCATGATATAAAATATCAAATATAATGTCAAAGTAATCCAAGCTTTAGATCTAAATTTAGTTGTTTTTAGTTTGTTGATGTGGCCCAGTGTTGGAAGCACAAGAAGTGACTTTTCTTCATTTATGATTCAAAATCTCAGTAATAATAACTTCCCCACCTGCTGTTTTTTCCCGCGTCGCCCCTCAAGTACAACAGCTCTTACTGTCGACTTGTTTGTTTACATATTTTCCTGTTCTTATTTCCCCTCAATTAAATAAAAGCACATTTGAATAAACATGCAACACACTTACGATCAGCAGCATGAATAGAATATAACAAGATACACAGAGTACATATTTATACAGTCCGTTCTTGTTACATGTGTGCTGCGTGGCACTCTCACCGATTCACAGAAGAAGCCAGTAATGGAAGCACTAATTCAAATGTTTGTCACTTTAAATGAGAGTGTCATCATCAGGCGTAAAATACAACAGCATGGATAGATTTTTTTCACCACGCACACATGCCCACACCTCACATGACAAACAGTCATACAGTCATCTGAAGGATGTTTTTAGACAAGATATAAAAAGGTGTCAATGTGGATATAATGAGTAATTTATAAGAAAATATTCTTGAAAAGTTAAACTTCTTCTTTCCATTCTTATGTGAGAGCTTTGAAAACCAAGCATTCTGAATCCAGTAATGTAGTATCATGACCTTTTTAGTAATATAATGGGAGAAGTTATTGAATTCACTCAGCAGAAAATAGAATAGGACTGAAATATCGTGCATCTACTGTAACGTGCTGGTGTAAAGTCAACACTGCAGCTCATCGACTCAGTGATACGGACGTCTGTCGAGAGGCTAACACATAATTATGACATCTATCTGTCAATCTGCCTGTCATGTCAGTGAAGCTGAGAAAAGAGCTGTCAGTCGTCTCCTCTGTTGTGTCTGTGCACTGTTGTGAGAGACTTGGTAATGAGGGCAGAATTTTCCGAGAAATATAAAACTATAGAACAACATTCAAAGTATTGTGTAAAGTTACAGATACAGGTGCTCCTCTGCTGCAGTTCCTGGCTGAAACACTAATTCCTCCCTAAACCAGATTTTATCATTTTCTATCTTTGGATTTGCTAAAGTAAAAAACACACAAAACATGAAGGACGGAGTTTACGTACCGCTATAACCAAAATTCAAGAGTTATTCATGCTTAACTTAGCCCATGTAAGTGACGTGTTTATGTGACATGAGTTACTTGTCACTTATGAGACTAAAAGTAATTATTTTAACCCAGTGGATTATCTTTTTCTGTCCTCAACCTAACGAGCTGCAAATCCAAAAGTCATATTTTTTTATATGTTTGTCAGCAAGCTTTATTTTGAAAGTCTAGTCGGATGTGACGTAATTGCTTACTTGATTGAGATTTTAGTGTTTGGACACGAATATTGAGGGGATTTTCTAAAGTTGTGAAAGTTGTGCACTTGTTTCCGAGGCTTCAGCCTGAGCATACCTTCAGGACTTATGATTGTTATGCTGTTGATGAACCTACTGATTATTTTCTCAATCAAAAGAGTGTTTGGTCCATAAAACATGGGAAAAATGTTAAAATTGCCCATCACAAATATTTTTGAAGGTTTGTTTTCCTTCTGAGAAACTGTCCAAAACCCCAAAGATATTTTTTTCAATATAATGGCGGGAGCAATTTTTCACATTTGAGAACCTCAAACTATTAAATGTTTTTGCCCTTTTGCTTGAAAAAATGAGTCAGCCAATTAATCGATTGAAGATTGGCGCTCTTTACACCTGCTTTTAGCAACGGAAATTCAATTCTGCGCACCTACTGAGATTTTCTCTTTGAAGCTAATTCAGTAGAGGAGTATTCAGTCTGTGTGTGTGTGTGTGTGTGTGTGTGTGTGTGTGTGTGTGTGTGTGTGTGTGTGTGTGTGTGAGTGGGTGTGTGTGTGTGTGTGTGTCCTTTTTTGGCCCTCATTAGGGCCAAAGCAGATGAGCTGTCAGGAGCAGACACATTAAAAAGTCATCTTCATCCTTCCATCATTGATCTCCAGCTCTAAACGAACTGGTCTGACTCAGAGAACGGATCAAAACAGAAAACGAAGATCTTTCCTCATCACCTGTTGTTATCATTCTTTCAGCTCGGCCCCTCTGCTGGCATTATTTTGTTTTTGTACATATTTCTGTTCTGGTGAAACACTCATATATCTGGAATTAAACCACCCGAGGCTGAGAGGCGACATATATCCTCGTTGAGGCCGTTGTCACATGATGTTGCTTCGTTCTCTGAATGCATTTTGTGGCGGTCCGGAAGGTAATGATGTCATCTATTTGAATTATGATGAGAGACAAGGTGAGCTGCTGCTTGCTGTCAGGTGACAGAGGCCGCCTGTCAGATGTGAATTAAGAAGCTCAGCTCCCGGATCTGCATTCACGGACACACAACAGACACAATTTACGACTGTTTTCCCAAGAGCGCAGGCAGACGTTTGATTGGTTTATTCAGAAAAGGAAGAGGGTGGATGTTTAGGGGAGGGTGTAGTGTTCCTGTCACCACCCAGACTGAATTATTACTCTGAGGCTACAGATACAAAGCCTGCACTAACGGCCTCCTCTGTCACAGCCCGGAGATTAGAAATATTCATCAGAGGAGAAACAATTGGTCTTTCATTAATAACATTGATTGTGTAATTCATTAACCTGGAGGCTCGGGTATGTCTTTAAAAATAACTGCTGGTGGATTCAGGGACCCACATAATCAATATCCTCTTTGTCAATGTGACATCAGAGTGGCCTTGCTTATGGATTTAAAGTCTGTAAAGGGGTTTTGTTCAAGTTGACCTTAACACCACTTTTATTATTGCAGGATCCTGGATACAGAGATGCAGTAGGAGGCTGTCCTCACCAGGAAATACGCTCAAAACTAGATGATTGTGCAAGTTCAGGTCTTGGCTGCTTTCTGCTTGTCAGGTGAGTCCAATGTGAATCGCTGTTACCGGAAACGTCCCAAAATCTATATAAATGAACCGTTGGTATTCTAAAATCAAGACTGGATGGTTTACTTCGGGATTTAAATGTTCTCAGAAACACTTTTAACCAAACAGAATGTTTGAGTTTCAACTGTTTGCCAATCAGAGGCAGCCAGAAAGTGTTTGTTTGGTTGTAGGAGAGTGTTTTCTCCGATCAAGGGTGCAATCCTGGGAAGCAGCGCGACCTCTCGCGTCCAAAAGACGCCCCTGTGGACGCGTACTACAATGGCGGAATTCATTTTTTATGTTGCCACAAAACCTCTTTGGTTGAAGTTTGTGTGGAAGGTTGGGTAAACAGAGTGTTTGACTGGATCAATTTCAGTACGAATATTTAGTCAACACAGTGTTCCCTGCATGAATGGAGACAATATGATGAAAAATCTGTGATTGTGGATGCTTTTTCATGCTTATATCTGTCGAAAAGCTCCTCGTTTCACACCAGACACCTTCATCTCTCTACGCCGCCCATCAAAGATCCGTGGACCCGACGGATCTCCTTAAAATGTACATCAACAGAAAATCCAAGAAATCTTGGCCGGCACTGAGCGGCTAAAACTTTTAAGGTTCTCGTCAGCAACTTAACTCGATCAACTAATGGGCTTTTGGTTTTTGAAAACTAAAATAAAAGGTCAAATGAAAGTCCAACGTTTTTTTTATAAATGAAGCCCCGGAGCAGCAGTGACCATCTGGCTACCGAAGGAGTCCACGGGCTATTGTCTGGACCAGAACCATGACTCAGCAGGAAGGAGTCGAGCAGAGGTCAGTGGAGCTCCAGGCGAGGTCACCTGCTGGAGCGGACGAGCTGGCAGGACTTTCAAAACCAGAGAAAACACACACACACAAACACACACGCACACACACACACACACACACACACACACACACACACGCACACTCTCGCACACACACACACGCACACACACAGATGAGTAAACGGTACCCTGAAGCTTCTGTCGATCCGTCTCTGGATTATTCTTATCATTCCTAAAAAGGTGATGATATTGATTTTTGTGGGGTTTGGCTGAGAGTGTTTGTGTGTTTGACTGATGCTTATCTCAGTATGCAGCACATCACCTGTCTGTCAGTGTCAGGCTGCAGACCCAGCCGGCCGGCGCCGGGTCCAATCCTGCTCCAACTCATAAATAAAAGATTTCACATTCATAATTGAACTTTCTTAAGTGATCTTAACTTTGTTTTTTGTTTTTTTGCTGACAAAACAAGAACTTAACAGGAGACTTCAATACAAAGATAACAGTCATACTTAAAAAAAAAAAAACATCACTACAAAGGAGAGTCTTAACACTTTGAATGGAAATGCAAAGAGGCCCGATCCCAACCCACAGGGGTGTGAGCGGTGCTGCTGGCAAATGCTCTTAACCAGCGTGCGACCAAATATGACTCACTTTCTATTGATTTCAAATTTCACCTTCACACTGTGGTTCACCCCAAATTTTGTGACAGCTTTGTCTGAACCTGCATGCTAAGTAAGAAAGTGATCATCCTGAGCCAAGAGGTGTCACATCAGCTTCAGTTAGTTATCATGTGCAGTCAGAGCAGCCTGTACTGTACGGGGCGGGACCACGCCACTGTGACTAACTAACATTTGTTTCTTTTGTGATAACTGGATTTGAAGCACAAGTCAATTTGTGTAGTCCAGCTAAAAACTCTGGTGACCTTGGACACGCCAGCTGAGCTTGGCACAACCAACCGGCTTCCAGAAACACATGTCGTGTCGGTAATTTCGCCGTCCGACTTGCTGGTGTGATCGACCAAGAACAGGTAAAGCCCAAGTAAATGTCCTGATCAAAGGCGATGTGTTAAAATCGTGGACAGAATGCAGTGATTCAGAGAAAACAACCAAAAGGGCTCCAAGAGGTCCAGTCAGAGAAAAGGTCCAGAACATCGTCATGTATTCTTCCTTGTGCAATGATTCAGTGCCACAGTCTATAAAATATTTTATTTCCAGTGTCCTCAGCATTCTCTCTGCCACCTGGCAGAGGCACTTCACCTTGCTGCTCTTAATGTGAAGAAGAATGTGAGAGTCCGCTACTGATTAAAAACTCTGTTTTTGCTGTTTATTTTCTCCAACTGTTGTCTCTCGCCTCGTCTCTCATCTGTGTTTGTATCTGACTTGAATTTCACTGCTAATGAAAGTCGAGTGAGTGATTTCAGCTGAATCCAAATGTCCACCCTCCGGACTTGTGGACTATTTGGTTCGCCGTCTGAAAGTCAACTAACAATAGATCTATAGGACGGTTTTAATTTGTTACTTTGGACGTTTCCAATAAATTGACATGACTAGATGGAGGCTGATGTATTAACAGAGAGTAACCAAGACTCAATGCACATTATCTCTCCGGAGGGTCAGTGGATGAAGGGTGCTGGTCTTGCACTAGTATGCTCGCAGTTTGTTTGAGCTCAAATACACAAATCCAGGATGGAATTTTCATGTATTTTTCAATCAAGCATTTGCGAAAATGTTGTGCCACCCCTTGTATTTCCACCTTTGCTGGCTGGTAATTTTTTTATAGACTTAATTACATTTGTGCTGCATGAAGGCACATGAACAGCCTGTACCACAAAGACTGAACTTCTTCATTCCAGGCAGCAGGCATTTCAACACATCACAGCAGAATCTCTTTGTACCCAAACCTCTCCATAATCCACCTCCAACTGTTGAATTTGTTGGTGAAATGGACGGGTTTCTTTTTCTCTCCAGTTTTTCAGAGCTGGTCTGTGTTTCCCCTGCTGCTGACATTTCCTTCCTCTTCAGGCTGTGTGCTCGCTGGCTCTCAGATCAAAAGACGCATTATTTTTTTTAAACCAGTTGTGCATGGCTGAATTACACCGGGAGCCAGGGGTTTCCATGAATCAACTGAAGCGCCCCACAGGGGTAGCAGTTACATTCATGTGTTATATTCTGACAACCCACTGCAGAAAAATTGAATGTTGGGTTGAATGTAATGGAGAGTTCTCTGGGGGCTTTTTTAATTTGTGTATTTTTGCCCAAAGACCTGCTCAGCCATCAAGAGCAGCTGTCTTGGTTTCTGGTGAGCAGGCAGGCAGATTTAAAGTATAGTTATCTCTGTAATAAAAAACACACACAAGGAACTATTAAATATTACAACCATTTAGAGGCACCTAGGGGGCAACTAATTTTAGAGAAGAGGCTATTTTATTTATTTTATTCTATTTGTTTTATTTGCAGACCCACTACTGCTGTAACAAAATAATTTCCCTGTATGGGATCATTAAAGTAATTCTATCCATCTATCTATCTATTGTGGCAATGCATCACATTTGCTCCACTGCAGGGGCACTACAGAGGGTTTTTTTCTAATACATGTGGCCACGAGGGAGGGTGATCACTTCGCCTTTCCACCTCCCCCCCCACCCGTCATCATCCCGTCATCAGTTTAGTTTGTATCGTCTTTGTCGAGTCATCTGATCAGTTCATTTTGATTGTGCGACCTGCTCTGTTGTTTCCTGTTCTTGTGTCCACCTTCTACGCTCTCGGCGTGACAATGAGTAGTTAAAAGGAGTTTTCCGCTTCACTTTGCAAGCGCGCTTGTTCACGCGAACATCTGAGGGCGAGCATCACATTTTGGAAAAATGTGCTCATTTTATTGGAAATGAAAAGACGAACAGGCAACATCACCTACCTTCAACATCATCAAATTTAATTTCCACATTTGCCAACTTCAGTGAAAAACAAATAACCTGTTTCTCAATGTTCCCGGTGTCTCCAACACAACCACTGAACGAGGCTGTTACAGTGAAATTCTTCACAGCGGAGGTGCCAGCCTGGAAAAGTGAGATAGTGAATTGCGACTTACTCGTAGTATTAAATATTCAGCATGTCACTTGTTCCGTCTCACATATCCCTCTCTGTTCTCACAAGCCTTTGTTAATTATTTGCATTTAATTAGCTCCCAGATTTTCTGTTTAACTTAACGCCACATGTATTTATGAGCGTTCCAGACTTTCCTTCTATATTTTCTGTCTTTGGCTCGGATTCGCATCCTATAAACAGTCCTGCCAGACAGCCAAGACTTAGAGCCGCCGTCTGGTTTAGTGGAGAGATGTATTTGGTGCAGCAGTAAAGTATTGAACTGTGTGAAGCTGGTGTCACAGCGAGATGGGAGATGCTAGTTAACCTGCCATGATGAACTGCCTCAATGCCATTTGTCCAGCAGCAGACTGAGAGGCTCTGCTGCAGGGAGAGAAGAAGAAAAGCTCCTCCGGACGGCACTAAACACTGTTAGAAGTTCAGATTCATTTCAAACATGGATCACATTTACAGGCAGCCAACGACAGAGTGAAGCTCGAGCGGCCCTCAGCCTCTCTGTGGCGACAGGACTTTCACAAATTACAGCACATAGTTCACTGTGTTCCCAATAAACGGGTAATTTGTGGATAAGAGAATTAACATAATGTGTTCTGTTGTTTTAATGCTGCACTCGACTTTCTTCTTCATTAAGTAACAAAGGAGGGAAACAAAATGCAAAAAAAAAAAAAAATAGTTGTTGGGGAAGTTTATAAAGATGAAGGTCGTTAAGATAAAAAAAGAACAGAAACAAGCTGCCACGTAAAAAAAGATGAGAACATGGACACTGTGTTGTTCAAGGCCTCTGGATGTAAAGCTCTCAGTGATCGCAGCTCACAGTCATCTGACTACATTTTTAATTGTTAAAACCATCAATTACTACTGTACTAATTACTCAAATGACAAGATTACAAATAATGAGCTCCTCATAGGCCCTAACAGAGGGTTTATTAACATTAATAAGACAATAAAGATTAATATTGACATAATAAACATGTTTATTGTTAGCTCGTGAGACACTTACAAGCAACTTGTTCAGTTTATAAGAAGCTGGGCTGCTCAAAGCGATTTACAACAACTGTCCTATTCACATACACATTCACTGATGGTAGAGGCTGCCGTGCAACGTGCCAACTCGTTCAGGAGCAATTTGGGGTTCAGTATCTTGCTCAAGGAAACTCCGACATGCAGCCGGGGATTCGAAGCAACCTGCTACCGATGATTTGACGACCCACTCTACCTCCTGAGCTACAGCCGCCCTGTGATTTCATCTGTCAATTATTTTCTCACCTGATTAGTTGCCTATACAACGTCAGAAACATTCAAAATGTAGATCAGTGTTTCCAATGTTCTGTTGCTCATACTGTTTACTGTCATACTGGAGAAAAGACACCAATAAACATCCACATTTAAGAAGCCGGAATCAGAAAATGTGTACGTTTCTTCTCTTAAAGGATTAAAGGAGACATATTCTCTCAATTTCAGGTACATAATTTTATTTTGGGCTACAAATACAACTGCTTTACATGCTTACATGCTAAAAAAACTCTTTATTTTTTTTCATACTGTCAAGTGCTGCAGCTCTGTAGCCCTCCTCTGTCTGAAACACTCCATTTTAGCCCCTCCCCCCTCCTGAACACTCATGCTTCTTATTGGTCAGCTCACACACGCCTGACCCAGCACTGCTAACAACAACAGAGCTGCTGTGCTAAATAAGTTCTTATGTGCCACATTAGCGGCTAGGCATAAACTCCGCAAATGTAAGACTCGGTGAGGTAGTGTGATGTCACAAAGTCACAGAATTAAAGGCGGGACTACTGGTGAGGCGTTTCAGGAGCAGTGCTTTCAGTGGGAGAGAGGAGCTTCTGTTGGTGTGGACTTGGGCCTCTCAAATGTGTTGAGAGGAAACTCACATAGTTTGAGTATTTCAGTGTGTGAGAAGGTGAAAACATTTAGTTTCCGCATGTCTCCAAATGCTTCCTGCTGCACTGGATGTGAATGATCAGCAAATGTAAAACACACAAGCAATGATCTCGGGGTCATCATGTTGCTCCCGTATCTATAGAGTGAATTCACATTGATTTCTTTGATTAAGGGAGGCCGATCCCATCTTGGACTCACCACGGCTCAGAGAAGCTGGCCCGAGGACAAGCCGGTGTGCAGGTGCAGCTAATAAACCATGTTGAAACCAATCTCTTCACCGCAGTACAACTACAGCACAGCTTGTTTCATTTGACCTCCTTCATCAGTGTGATTGATTTGCCCCACAAAGCGTGTTACTTCGGGGAGAGAGGAGAACCACTCAACTTGTGCTCCGCTGCACTCTGTCTGCTTTTTCAGCCTTGAAAAAAGTCTGAAGCATGTCTGTACTATATACTGATATTGATGGTCTGGATCACAAATGTTTTGATGTGGGGCCCTTTAACAGATTTAAAGAAAACATTTGTAATAAAATCAAGATGTTGTTTCATAATGTCGATGTAAACAAAAGCAATGCTAACAACTTTCGCCACAGCACAGGTGTAAAACGACTCGATCGTCACCTGATGGCCTCGAGCTTAGCATAGCTGCAGTTGCCATCTTGTTTTTTGTTTTTTTTTTGGAACCAGAAGTGACCATATATGGATGACAGGGTGGAGCTAGGGAGGATATCATAAGTAGGCACTTCTAGGTTTGCCAATGCTAATGCTAAATGCTAATTAAATGTTACAGGATGCACACCCTGGAAATTGTTGCAGCAAAGCCAACAGTGTCTTTAAAAAGAAAAAAAAAAAGAAATAAGACAAAATATACATTAAAAAACATTCCTGAACACATGTGAGAGAGGCTTTGTACTATGCATGACTCCAGCACCATGGAGAGAGTCACTGGCTGCCTGCTGACAGCACCAAAGAGACAACAGAGGACTTGTGTCGTTAAAGGACGAGTTCACACCAAAATCAGAGCTGTTAAAAGTCCACAAGTTCTTTAATCAAGTAGAAGTACAGTTACTTCTTAATTCTGGACTCTTTCAAGTATTGATTCAACTTCTTTACTCAAGAAAAAGTACAGGCTCTGAAATGTACTCCGAGTATCAAAGTAAGAAATATCCCTCTTTTTCGATCAAAGCTAACTGAAGCTCATGTCATATTAATAGTGATTCAAAGACTATTGAAGTTAAAGTAAGAACCAGTAGGATTTTGTCCCAGCTGTTCCTGAACGCACCACAAAGACAGTTGATTGTTGAGTCTCATTCCCAGGACGTCAAATAGACACATGTTGGGTTGGTAAAGCGTCCCGAGCAGCAACAAAGTGAGAAAATAAGAAAATCTCTGCAGATACGAGACACTAACACGTCTTTTCTCCACGTTCCAGTCTCCCTCTCTCTCTGTTTAGTTTTGTGTTTTAATAGATGATATATATGTTTCAAGCTGTTTCAAACTTGCCATGAAAATGCATTATTTCACGCAGCTCAGCCACACATCAGTGATGGATGGCGGTGCGATTTCAGGGGATTTCTCAGATGAATCTCTGTGTAATTAATGTTTTATGGATTTAAGGCCGCCTTCAAACTGATTCTCAGTTGGCGGTTGATTGGAAAATAATGACACTATAGAAAGTAATCAGAGGCTAGTTTAGTTGATGGGTTTGTGTGTAGTTATTGGTTTCGCTGACTTAAACATCCCCCTGACGTCCATATGATCCACATGTTTTCAGACAATAAATAATTAAATGTCCATCTCCAGATTTCCCATGAGATCAGCTTCCTGGTCACAGAGACGACAGCCACCAATTGATTTGTGATGCAACTCTCTGATGCATGAGGTGAAATACATCAATTAGGGTAAAGGAAAAAAAGACAAATCCGTGAGGGTACATCTCTACATTTACCCCTCCATGTCGGCAGGTACAACCCAAAGATAGCAAATTAGAATAAAAAAAAATATCTGCAACTCCAGGGACGAATACATATTTCCTGGATGACAATTTGTCATTTAATTAGCGAGGACACAAAAGCAGCAGGATATTCACCCGCCATCCATCATGAAAATATGCCACCAGTATTGTATATCCATAATCATTGTCTGCAGACAGACAATAGGAAAACAATAAGCCTCCACCAGACGCTCTCGCTCGCTCGCTCGCTCTCTACACCGAAGACGAGGTAAAGGTTGTCCCGTTGTTTCCTGTTGCCATTTAGAGGACATCTATTATGGATATGTCAAAGCGCTGAGAGTTTGGGCTCCCACCAAGAACCTCCAGCAGGCAGACAGAAGTGAACTTTGTCGCAGTGGCTCTCTCCATCTCTGCTGCCACACTTGGCCTTCTTATCTGATAAAGTAGAACTGACATGAAAAACAACCTTTAATAACAGAAGTGACCTTTCAGCTGGCAGGTGTGTGCGTGTGTGTGGCTGTACAGTGGAGGACGGTGGCTGCGAGCCGTCAGGATCACGGACTCAAGTGGCTCCTCCATTTGCCTGCGAAGTGCTCTATAGGCTCCGGAGACAGACTGACACACAGGAGGTGAAGAGATGAACCTGCAAACCGCTGTTTCTCTGCATTTATCTGCACAAATGTGGCATTTTCAACAGCCACGAAAGAACACTATCCATTCAGCAGCAGCACTGAAAACAACTTAAAATCACCTTCAGTGTGTCAGTGGTGTCTTTCTGTTTCTGCCATCAGAACTGAACAAGTAAAACAACCAGTGGTGTTGGACAATTTTAACCGGACCAAGCACCTGGTTTAGCATGTAGTCAAAGCAGTAAAGCTGTACTGATAGTCAAGTTATCGTCAAGTTAGCAATAATACATAATAATGTCTGTTTAGACATTCAGAATAAAGCCTGTTGACAAACATTTCACATTCTAAGACATGTTATGACTTTTTGACTGTTTTTAACGTTGTCAGTCAATGTTGGTTTGGTTGAATCGCGAGAACCACTTTACTTACTACGTCACATAAGTGGCACGACTCGCGTCACCCAACGTAACTGACTTGTGTCATTAACGTAACGTTAACGTATGTTAACTTACTTATGTAACATACCTCTAAAAACAACTCACTCTCCACTTTTGGTCACAAACAGGATTAGTTATTGGTTATTACAGCCAACAAGGCTGCCAAACGGGCAACTGGAGTTTGAGCCACACCACTGGAAATCTTAAGGACAGCTGGAAACATTTCCAGTGGTTTTAGGGGCAGAGAAGAAGCGTAGGGCCACTGACCAGGCCTGATGTGTTGGGATTGAGAGCAGGCCGCTTATTCAAAATAAAGACGAGCATTAAACAATAGACAAAACATTCTAGATATGAATAAACACAGACAAGAAATGTGGAAACTAAAAATGCCAAGTAGTAAAAAGTAGTAAAACCTTTGGATTAAACGCAGCAATTAGAGTTTAAAACTGATAAATCAACTGAAACAGCTGGGAGTTGATTTTCCAAGTTCTGTACAAGCATCTGGTATCTCCAATGCAACAGGTGTTTTCACTTTGCTAACGCGAGTTTGTGACCATCAGCTGTGGCTTAAACAGCTTTCTGACCACATCGAGGTAGAAGAACTCCGAAATGAGATGTTAGCTGCTCCATGTTCCACTTTCTACACCAGCTGGTTTGCAGATTGGTACCAGGTGGGTAGTGTGCCCGTGTTTATCAGAGTTTGCTTGCTGGAATACACCGCCGCCTGCTGGTGGAAACATAGTTGATGTGCTAATAAACAAAACAATGAGCTACAAGAGGCTAAAAGGCTCCGTCTGGCTGCAGAGTGAGATCTTTCTGAGTACATCTGTGGTTTCACAAAACATTTGTTTGCATGTTATTCAATGGATGGAAAATATTGATTGCCATGTGGTGCTGGCCCCCGATGTCATGGCTACGTAATAACAGCAATTATGTGGCTGTAACTAGACGGGCAAAGACAGCATTGTAAAAAAAAATATAATAATCTACAGTAATTGAAAAAAACGGGAAAAAAAACAATTTCTCCATGACACTGCCTCACACATTAGTAACATGTTCCTCCACGTTATTTATTTATTGAGTACATCTCGTTAGTTATCGCTTCAGGACGCTGCAGGAACATGAATCTCTGGCTCTGATGAAGTGATTAGCAACATGCTGTTACCTGCGGCCACAGGTAATAGGTGTCTTTAACTCAAGTGCATTTTCTGTATGACGAAACTGTTTATAAATGTGGGGAGCTATGCTTTTATTTCAGGATGTATCAGTTCATTTAAACACGTTTTATTATTTATAGATATTTATATATCATTATTTTTTGAGCTGTATTACTGCTGACCAGAGGTTTCAATGGGAGTGTAAGCAAAAGCAAGCGTGAAAGCACATGTGCTGATTATGTTTTAAGTAAGATTTTGAGCCGAAAATGTTTTGCCTCTAACTTTCTCCAGAATGAAGCCGTGTTCTGGGACTGTGTGGAGCTTGTTTGTGATCAAACCTAGTTCACAACTAATTTTGTAGCCTTGAGGCAAAACAAAACACTCTGAAAAATTAGTAAATCTGTTGTTTTTTTTTTTACAAATTTTTAGCACCTGAACTTTGTTCTTCCATGTTTAAGTGCTAACAATCTTCTTGTTCGGTTTCTTGGCACGTTATGGACGCCTGTTGATCAGGGAAACAGATGACACGACAGGACTGATGAAGGTGTTTCGTATGTGCATACATGTGTATTCTCATGCCAGCACGAGATACAAACTATGAACCAGTTCAGAAGAATAATATCACTAAATTAAAATACTATAGACATAAACTCAGGGTAATCTAAAGCCACTATGATTTTCTATTCTGAAAACACATTCTGGATGTTAACGCTGTTCACCTGAAGAGAATTAGTCTTGCATAGCCAGACCTGTCTTCAAAGCACTGAGTCAACGCTGGTCTGCGAGTGTCGGTGAGAATGTGTTTTGCTCTTGGAGAGGCGAGCCCTGGCATCAACACAGATAAACCCCCACAAAGATAAGAGCTGCAGGCCTGTTTTGGTTGGTACCATTAGCAGCCAGGCTCGTCACTTCCAGCATGTAGGCTGCTGGCTCAGAGGCTGTTGTTGTTTCCCCTAGCAGCAGGGTTTTTGATGAAACAGATAGCGGGAGGGACAATAAGCCTGAAGTACGCACCCAATTTCTGGCTCATGCCAACCATCTAAATCTGGTCAGGCTGGCTAAAGTAGGATAGAGTACTTAGTGAGCTAATATAACCAGCTTGCAAAGAGCTAACTACCTGATGAGCTTCTTTTTCTTGTTTGTATTTTTTTAACAGTTCAACAGATGAACTCCTTTGGAGTTGATGGACAGCCGTGGGCGTCTGTGTTAATGTCGGAGGCTGTGCAGAAGATGGTGTCGAACTGAACCTTTAACGATTATTTTTTCTTAGTCTCAACCTATTTCACAGCCGTATCATTTGGGAAAGATGGCAGAGATGTGTTCACAATTTAGTTGTGTTCATGTCACCTGTTGTATGATTGCACCATTTTAATCACATTATGAAACTGGTCTCGTGGTAAGTTGTCAGTTTTAATAAGGGACTGGAGTTATTTTTCATAAGGCTGCCGTTAGGAAATCCTAAAAAGTGGATTATCCAAATTGTCTTTACTCTTCTAATGAGCTGATTTATAACTTTAAAGGGGCACTTTGTAGTTTTGGAGAAACAATCATTTTAAAACTGAGGCATTTTAATATTTACAATATTAATGTGGTCATAATACAAACTTTGATATATTAATGGTTTCCATAACTGAACAAGCTGCTATTAGAGGAAAATTATTCCCTAGAACACTGTTTGACGCTGAAAATTTGGCAGGGTCCGCCACATATAGACAGTATGAAATTTGTCTTGTCCTTTAAGGTCATGAAAACAACGAGTTTGTTCATTTAGTTTGTTTAGGCAGAAACAAATATGCTGTTTCTTTCCCAAAACTACATATAACACCTTTAAAATTGAGTTTCAACCCCCTTTACCTATATTGCTATATTGTGTCATTAATCCTATTCAAATAATTTTAACATCAGCGTTGCATTTCTTTTATGCTAGTTTCAAGAAATGTTGGCATTTCAGAGTACAGAGGAATATTTTCTTTGTGGTGCATATTTGACTGTCGTTCGAGACACCCTTTGATACTTTACTAATTTGTTTCAACTTTTTATTTAGACTGATGGACGAGACTCTCCATGAGAAAATACAGTGAGCAGCTAATGGCAGGAGAGGCTAGCTGTGAGAGGTGGGTGGAACCACAGGGGCCCATAAGTTAAGACTGATGGGTCGACCGTGTTCGCCTGTAAAAAGTTGATTTGTTGAAGGCAGCGTGTGTGTCATTAGAGAGAGTTGGCCTGAGAAATGCTTGCAGAGAGGGACTTTAAATCTACAGTCAATCTCCCTCTCTGGCAGCACCTGCCTCTGATGGAGTAAATATTAGACAGTGCATGAATCACTGTGGAAGGAGAAACTGTGGGGAGAGTCTTGTTTAATCAGAGCCCTCCGAGAGCCTGTGCAGCCCGCAATCTTCCAGAACAATAGCAAGCGAATGCAAATTACATGAAGAAGTAAACATATGACAGGACAGATAACAGTGGAGGAGCGAGAGGAGGAGGAGGAGGAGGAGAGGGAGGGCTGGTTGGAAATGTCATCTCGGTGAAGGCGATGGTTCAGCTCCCCTGCTTGTTTAAGTGCCATATCTAGAAACGAAAGTGACAGCGGAGGCCTGCCTGCTGGAGGGAGGCAACTGCTCACTCTGCTAGAATCTGCAAACATAATGCTAACGTAATGGCTCGGCTGGTATGTGCCGTTCCCCTGCAGCCTAATGGCTCAGCATAATGAGTCTGATGTAAAGAAACTGCCTACTACCCACCAAAAGTAATGAGTCAAATGTGCGGCCCTCCCATCAAAGTTCATTCACTTCAAATGAGAGAATCCATTACTGCTGCATCCCAGCATTGGCTCGGCATCGTGCGCGTGGAAAATGCAACCGCACGGGAATGAATTACTGTGCAGGGATTTGTTTAGGCTCACACAGTGTTGTTTTGCCTCAGGTTTGACATTCAGTTTAAAAGCTCTTCTGCTGTGACTCGTTAAAAAACACATCTTTCGGTATTTTTCGAGGTGAGGTGTTAATTAGCCGCCGTCCACAACTTCTGCTGCCATTAGCATCCTGGGGCGTGATCTATTGCAGGCGACGCTGGTTATTTATTTCTGTGGAAGGAAAAATGTAAACAGGAGGAGATCTTTGTCTTTAAAAGATGAAGAGTCAACTATGCAGAGACATTTCAAAAACTGATTATTCTTTATTAGTGTAACCCATTGCTATCGATACAACACATCTACATCAGAAGACAAAGCTAACATTTACAATAATGCCTTGCTTCTGTTGAACATGTTGGTGGATGATTATTTTAATTCTTCATGTATCGTAACCTGTCTGAAGGAGAGCCTGGATTTTGATAAACTATGAAACATTAGTTTAATCCTTTCAATTCTGTTTTTGGAGGATTGAGCTGTTAACTTGAAACTTGAAAACCCGCTCATCACTTCTCAAAGCGCCCCTGTAGTGCAAATGTTCTTTCTTTTACTGTTTTGTATCTGTTGTGCAGCAGTTTGGTAACTTTATTGTTTTTAAAATGTGCTATACAAATAAAGTGGATTGGATTGGATTGGAGATGTATAAAGGGTCGATAGTCGGACTGGTTGGATGGGCAGCATACTGGACTTTCCCTTCAGAGGCCTGGCTTCATTTTCTGTTTGTGACCAAAAATAAAGAGTGATTTGTTTTTTAGTTGTTTTTATGAAAGTAAGTTAATATACAGAAATGAAGTTCTTTACATCACTTACAAAGATGAATGGTACGTGAGTGAATGTACGTTTTTTAACCCAAAGTATGATCTTTTCCTAAACATAACCCAGTAGGTTTTGGTAACTAACCCAAACCAAACCATGAGCCTTTCATAATGTTGATAACAGTCCAAAAATCATAATGTGTGAACTATTGGTCAGCAAATTCTATTCTGAAAGTCTAAACATACATTGCATATGACATATTATTGATTTGGCCATTTTGTTTCAAGAGACAGAGAGTGTCTGGCATCAAGTGCCACCTCTGAAACTGATGTTTCCCAACAGGCCACCATGCTGATCCGGTATGAAAACCCAGGGCAGGCAGCCCACGAATGGCATTTGTCCAATCAAGGGCAACCGGTGACTGTTTGCGTGGTTGTAGGGTGTAGCCGGTGTTGGTCAGACATGCGAAGCTGGGAAGCGCTGCGTGCTCTTGCGTGAAAAGACACCCCTGTGGACACGTACCAGACTGAAGTGGTAGGTTGAAGCTCAAAGCCACGGAACAAACTGCTGTCATTGAAGAGTTGTAACAACGTGTTGGTATTTTCTCAACTTTTAATGGATCATTTAATATGTCATTTCAGTGGTGTATTTGTTTTTTATGTCTATCCAACACTGACACTGTACGTTGGCCGTAGAGTGTTTATATTTTCAATAGTAGCCACACAAAGAGCAGTCACCCCTGCAGTCCTTTCATATTTGTGAAGCGAGAAGAGTATAAGAAGAAAAAGCCAGCGGGAGGTTGATCCAAAACAGTATTAAGTGCTCATGCATAAGTGTGTGCCAACGGGCAGAGATTACCAGATAGTGTTTTTCATGTACCAGCAGGGAGACGCCCGCTTTCACTGAGTGCGGGTCTCTGCCTCGACAAAGCGCCTCCGATGTAGCTTTGAGGCAAAACTTCACCCGGCTCTGCTGTTTATAGC
This sequence comes from Diplodus puntazzo, assembly GCA_963678695.2. Taxonomy (NCBI): domain Eukaryota; kingdom Metazoa; phylum Chordata; class Actinopteri; order Spariformes; family Sparidae; genus Diplodus; species Diplodus puntazzo. Next base: position 28,885,208 of record OZ023167.1, on the reverse strand, counting down.
TGTTTTTACAGCGGTAAGACACGTAACCCCTCCACCCTGTTTTCTGTTGCTGTTGCTGAGAAACGGAAACAAGCTAAGGAGAGAGTGGAACAAAAGAAGATGCACACTGACAGTGGAAAACACAATGAGGGTTTTCCAGTGTAACAAGGTTTGTGCCCCTTACTGAAGCACATACTGAACATATAGATAGAAGTTAGACATTGAGATCGGTGTTTTTTGCATCTTTAATGCAAAAAAAGGAAATGCTATTCTGAGACTTTTACTTTACGTTTAAAAAGGTGACAAATATTAGATATGGCCAGAATTGTAATTCAAAACATTAAAGAAATGAACAAACACGATTAAACAGAATGTAAAGAAATGACATTTCTGAACTAACGTCATCACATCAACGTATCTACCTAAGTAGGCATGCTAACCATCTAGCTGTGGCCCAACCTGTCCCCAATACCAACTGACTCCCAAACAGTCCCCTGAATAAACAGTGGTCCTGTGCTTGTTTAAGCCCACTATCCATCCCCAGCCTCCTCCCTATCCAGACTTGTTGTCCTTATACTACTTCTTCCAGACTTCTTTGTATCTCGGGGTGGAGTAGACTTAAGGTGGACCCAAATGCAGACTCACGAGATGCCGAATACAGAGGAACAAAAAGCAAGCTTTATTTACAAAAAAAGCTGAACGAGTACAAAAACCAAAGAAATAAACGAAAAGAGTCCAAGGACCAAAAAACAAAGTTGCAACTCAAAACAGCAAAACAGAGTGCAAACGAAGAAAGGCAAAGTTCATATCAAACATAGAAAAAACAGAAATCAAAATCCAAAACATACCAAAAAGGGAGACTGGAAACACAAGAGAAAACACAAGTAACTCGAGGGGGACATCACTGAAATACCAACAATGAACTGACAAAGAGTACATGGGGAACCAAGGCTTAAGCACACAGACACACTGATGAGGGAACGAGGAACAGGTGAGGAGAGAGGAGGGAGGAGGACAAGTGAGATAATGAGGGGAAGACACAGCAGGAGAAAGCATGAAGGATACAACACTGACAGAGGGAGACAAACATGCAAGGAGGAAGGGGAAAACACAGAGGAGACACAAGAGGGCAAAGAAACAAGACGTAAGACAAAACAAGACACAACACAAAGACATCAAATCAACACAAAGACATCAATCTTCCTGCTGCACCTTTCTCCTGTCCCTTCCCACTGCGTGCTCTCGTCGCTGTAGTCATAGTCCTGGTCAGAGCTGCTGTAAATCACCTCCATACTTTTTCCCCTGTCTTCAGGCTGACCTCCAGTCTTCAAGGCTGTCCCAGTCTGGTGTTCAGCTGTGATCCAAGGTCATTGCTAATTGGGCCACTTAGCTAAAGATGGTTACATCAAAGATGCTGCCATCTATGTCTTGGGAGTTACCTTCGAATTGTAGCAATTTCTTTTGAATCACAACTTTAAAACAAATGACAACACATCCCTTCAGAAGTTGAAAAAATGGAGAGAAAACAAGAATTTTAACCAAAAAAAAAAAAAAGCGACAAGAGGGAACAGGAGAGAAAGTGACAGACTGGTCTTGTTATGATTTCCCAGTTCATCTCAGGGTTTTCACTCACATTAGAAGCTCCCGAGGCTGCCAGTTCAACTTGCTGCAGAAAACTCAAAACATGAATTAAAAGCAGCTGCACATCTGTTGTCACACAACATTCTATTTATACATTGGCAAAGATTTAAAGAAGCGCTTCAAAAATCAAGTGGGCCTTGGTCTGGTAAATGGTCTTGCATTTTTACAGCGCATTTCCAGTCTACTGACTGCTCAAAGCACTTTACAATTCATGCCACATTCACCTATTCACAAACACATTGTGTCAAGATGTTTGTTCACATTATATGAGATCATCTACACTGCTCAAAATATTAAGGGACACTTCATCGTCACAGTATAAGAAGCACAAATGATGACAACAGGTGCAGTGAAGAGGTGACTACCAGCACAGTCTCAAGAGAGGAGGAGAGGAGAGGTTGACAGCGACGTAGAAGGGCATCGACCCAGCAGCAGGTCCGGTATCTGCTCCTTTGTGCGAGGAGGAACCTGAAGAGCGCTGCCAGAGCCCTACAAAATGACCTCGGGCGTGCTACTGGTGTGCTCGTTTCCTACTGTCAGAAACGGACTCCACGAGGGTGGCATGAGGGCCCGACGTCCTCTAATGGGACCTGAGCTTACGGCCCAGCGCCGTTCAGCTCGATTGGCATTTGCGAGGGAACATCAGAATTGGTAGGTCCGCCACTGGAACCCCGTTTTCGTCACAGATGACAGCAGGTTCACACTGAGCACATGTGGCGTGAAAGAGTCTGGAGATGCTTTGGTGAACATTCTGCTGCCTGACACACTACTCACCACCTGCAGAGTCATCAGGAGCATGCCAGGACGCTGTCAGGAGTGCATTCAAGCACGTGGGGGCCAAACACCCTAATGAGTCACATTATAAGTTGTATGAGCCTGTGATTTCAGTTTTTTCTGTTGAATCCAGCCCTCAGTGGGTTGACTCTTTTGGTTTCCAGCGACCGTTATTATGTCATTTTGCTCTCAACAAATTATACAATGTACATCGGTAAAGATATTCAACTTGAATAATTCATTCATCAAGATCTGATGTGTGTTTGAAGCGTTCCCTTAATTTCTTTGAGCAGTGCGATACCCTCCACATGTTTTGCACTGCATTAGAAGCACCTCATAAGATATGAGAGTTCCATAAGTATGTCATTAGAGAAATCAGTAAGTACCTGGAGTGCATTGTGAATACATTAAAATGGTATTATGAAGCTTTTAGGAGTAGCATGCACTTTGAATAGAATATCAAGAGCTCTTTCCTGCTGTGGTGTCTTTACATCATTATGGATTGGAACCCTCTGCAGGGTGTCACCTCCCCTCGAGCTTCAGCAACCTTTCATCACTGACAAGAGTTTTTTTTTTTTTAATTTTTTTTTAATCAATTTGAATCACAGCTTTAATTGTCTTTTTCCATTTTGTTTTAACTTAGCTCAACATCAATTAAAGAGAAAGTCACCTCAGCGTCCTGCAATATACATCAAACCATACACGTTTCTACATTGGTATTTTGAATGCATAAATGCTAAAATGCTAAATCAGTGATTTCAGGCTGAAGGACATTTATCCGAAATAAAACCAGCCCGGATGACAGTGATAATAATTACCATTCTGCTTATATTGTCCAGTCATCATCATCATCATCATCATCATCATCATCATCGTCGTCACCTCCATCATCACTTTTCCTGTCAGGGGAACACCTCAGCGGTACTGTAGCCGTGCTGTTTGTCTGCTGAGTAATCAGACTTCAGATCTGCTCTCTCAGACTCTCTCCGGTCTCCGGGGGATTAATGCTGACAGCTCAACAGGAAGTGGAGTAGATAAAGCAGCGTGGTCCGGCTCATACAGTGGATGACGTGACATAAAGGGGCTGTGGTGTGATTAATCATAAACTGGGTCGGAGGAATGTCAAAGTATTATTACCCCTCGTTTGTTTTTCAGCTGTTTCAATATGTTTTACATTTGAAATACCTTTAAGGCCCCGTCACACCAGCACTTACACTGGCAAAACATTTTTGCTAAATCTGCACAAATGTTCTAACTTCTGCGAGCTATGACTAACAACGTGTGCCGTTGACCGATAGCAATTCGTATCGATAGTCCTAACTTCTGAAAGAACAAGGCCGGAAATTTCAAAATGGAATATAACTTCCTCTGTTGGACTTAACGGGCTGCACAAAAGTTGAATATTTTGCAGATGGTTGAGAGACAGAAGGAATAAAAGAATAAACTGTGTGAACTTGTTGTCCTGTTTGCGACCAAGCTAACTAACATAACTAACAGCCATCTTGCAAGCTAGTAGAACTTTTATTCCAACTTCAGTTGCAAGCCAGCGACAAAACAATGCCAACTAAACTGCAAACCTTTAACACCAGCATCACACCTGTCTTCCTTAATGGATTTTTAACTTGGCGAATGGTGAAACAGTCAAATACAGCAGATGTTTGAAAGAACCAAGAGGATGAGAAACACTGAAGAGATTCAGTAGCGAGAGCTGAACACACTGACTTTTAAAAAACATCTTTCTCTCAGGTTTCCTGTACAGACATGAGTTGGGAGATGGTTGCTTGTTCAGCGTCGGCTGCAGTTGGGGTCGGTGAAAAAGCTCGCTGAGCATGCTCTTTTCTGATATTTGACATATCAGCGACTTTATCGCCACATGCTCGCCCGGCGTGCCTGCTGTCAATCTTTTTGTGTTCTCATGTGTACAGAGGTATTTTGTAAAACGAAGGTCGTGTGAACAGGAGGGGAAAATAACCAGTTGTATATTCGCATCAGTGTGTACGAGGTTTTGATTTCAGTTTGTGTGCACATCAGCTGAAGCGATCTGCATGACTAGATTTCACCAGAAGTAAATGAGAATAAATGTTTCGTTATTTGAGTGAAGCGACCCTTTAATAAAGAAGCAGTATATTCTGACAGTCAGTGAAGCGGATTTAGGGAAAGCAGCCACTGAAAGGAACACGTGAATACGTCCTTCAGGAAATGTAACTTGGCTTGCCTGATGTTTACTGGAGTGAAGTAGTGACCGACCAAGCAACGCTGTGGGCAGTCGACCATAAAAGTGACACAGTGCACGGAGAGTTACAGCGGCTGACGATTTCAGCAGATTTTCCTCTGGAGTCTCTTCTGCTGCATAGTCTGCAGGAACAGCATCATCTGTCACAGACTTAACAATGCATACAGTGTTAATAAATATTTTACTAAGCCCCGATCACAGCAAGGCTCTGTAGACGAGTTTTCTTTCTGCCATGTTGCAAAAAACAACCACCAGGGTTGAGCATGAAAACATTTTCATGGTGTACGGTATCTTTAATCCTTCTGCGGAAAGATCTCCTCCATCTGGTGCTGATGTGCAGGACAAATCATTTTGTGTGTTGAACGACATGAACTTCAGGTTCACTCTTCTGCCAACACATCACCAGTTTCATACACAACTGGAGGCTCTTTGGCTGCCAGGCCGCTGGGATCCATGTGTTATGCTACACTGGACTTTTTGGATGTGATGTGCAACATATTCAACATGCTTTACTCCCAACTCATTGTATATACCAGCTTTGTTAGCAGTCTGAAGCTTCAAACTGTGACGCTCTACCTTTCGCCTCAGTTTATCATGTTAGCGATACCCCTTGATACGCAATGCCCGGTTTAACTTTCAAAATAAAGCTGGCTAACAAACAGTCCAAAAGACAACACATAATACGTGGACAGTTATTAACGTTGTCAAACATTCGCGGTTTTGTTACGTTTAGGCACCAAAACTACTTAGTTAGGTTAAGGAAAAGATTTTTGGGTAAAAATAGCTTAATTCTTATATAAGTGATGTAAGTGACTGCGCATTGTAAAGGATATAGAATAATGAAACGTTCATTGTTTACAGAGGTTCCCTATAAACGTCGATATAACTGAATGAACGAGGGAGCTGTCTGTTGCCAAAGCTTTAGGATCAAAATAAACTTAAAAGTACCAAAAGTAAAAGTGCAGAAAGGCCCATTTCATGTCCTATCCCTATTACTGTGTTATAATTATCAATGCCTTAAAAAGATCATCACTTGCTGGTAACAGATGGTAAAGGTGGATTCTGGATTCTGCAAAGTAACTGAAGTATAATGTTTGCCCCCAAAATGTTAGGGAGTAAAGTATAAAGTACCCCACAGCTTGGTAGAGTAAATGTAACAAATAAATTATATTTCACAGATTTCCACCGTTTCATTTGCGTTGATTCTCCTCGTCGGGTGAAAGTGGGCAGAAGTAAATCACACAGATGGGGAGGAGGTCTGTCCTTGCAGAGGAACGTGTTGTACTCGAACCAAGTTAACGTAATAAGAAGAGACATTCTGTGACTGACTTATTTTGTGTAGGAAATAAATACAGTGGGGTGCGTACAGCTTCAAACCACAGAGCAGCAGATGAATACTGCCCAACTAAAAGCACTCCAACTTGTCTTTGTTCATTTGTGAATGTGAGGCTGTGACACAAAAGACCATTTATACTGTAACTCCATCAAGGAAAACTGTCTTTAACCTCAACCGACTGATGAACAAGTTTGACAAAAACCTTTCAGAAGTTAACGTTTAACTGTCCCTGTCCTCCTCCTCGTCACTGACTCAGCTCCTTTATCACTAATCACATCTTTTATCTTCAGCCGAGCCAAAAATACCCCAAAAAACTCAACATGGCGTCCTTTTTTTTTTTGCTGATAACACCGCAGCGCTTTGTTCACCATGACTTGTGCTTTTAATCAGATGTACCTTCCAGCAAATGCAGCTCCCTCATTAGCATTCACTGCATTCACCTCGGTGCACCGCCGGCCGCTCTCATTCCCACTCGCAGCGCTGTCTTCTTCACTGTAGGATATGATACATAATGCATGTACTCCAATGACTCCCCTCTCGCTCCCTCTTTTTCCTTTTCTATCTCTCCATCCTGTGGTCCAATGAGAATAATGGGGGTAAGGACGCCATATTAAGAGAAAGAGAGCGATTCTTCCTCTGCAAAGTCCAGCCGACTGAACCGAGCCCGGGCCCTTCACTGTCCGAGCTGTGGCTTATCATCAGATGAATAAATTACCTTTATGCTAATTGCGTCAGTCAACATATGTTGTTTTATTATAAACTACGGAAGATGAATAATATACAATGATATCAAGATGGATAGCGTCGAGTGAAACAAAAGCATTTTAAAAAACACAAGTCACTTCCGGGTATCTATCAGAGGTTAAATCCATTTTTTGAACTTGCATCCTTTTTATTAAGTAAACAGAAATGAAGAGAAAGGATAACCTGCTGTGGAATTTCTCACTCAAACATTCACCACAGTTTACAGATCAGACTCTAATTAAATTATTATGATTTTGGACTGTTACAATTGAGAAATGATCACAGTTTGGTCAGATTTATGTACCAAAACTACCTGGTTAGGTTTAGGACAAGATCAGGTTTTGATTTAAAATACGTTCATACGTGACTCACCAAGGCTGAAACGACGGCACATTTCTGGATGGTGAGATGCGTCGCGATGTGGACGGGGAGGATTTAGCATCGATGCAGAGACGGAGCACAATCTGGAAACTACAGGCCCAGGCTGATTGTTGATTTTCTACAGTCACTTCACTCTTTCGCTTTGAATTGTGGCGTGATGTCAGGATATATGAAGGAGGGGGGCAGACATTAGCGGATAATGATAATATAAAACATGTATTTGAAAGCAGACAAGTCATAGCTGGATTTACTTGTTCTACTTACTAATTGAAAGTTTGAGGTACATCATATTTATCAGACGCTCCTGTTTTCAGATTAACTGCACAGTCTGAGCAGAAAATGGACACTGCAGCTTATTAACTTATTAATATTTTTTCGAACGGGTAGATATCAGCCGCCTCTCAGCGGGGGAATTATCTAAACATTTCTTAGTAGTAAGTATTTCCTACCAAGCTTGTTTCACCAGATGTGATCAAGAGGAACCTGGCTTAGAGTTTTATTTCATTTGAGACAGTCGCTGAGCTTTTATCTCCTGATTGACAGTAGCTAATGTCATTACATTAGTTGCTAGGCAACAGAAAAAGGACGCCGGTGCTTTTGCAGAGTTCTCAGAGTATAAAGAGGCAGTGATGCTTATCTGTACGTCTCACATTCCCTCCTTATTTTTCTCATCTGTCCACAGAACATCATGTAGCAACTAATTCCCTTCAGAATGGAAAATCCATTACCAGCCTTTACCTCCTTTCTCCTCTTTCTCCGTCTCAGTGTTTCTCTCCAATTCCCAGCCTTCACAGCGCTTCTCTCTAAATAAACCTCATCAATCTGCTGCAACAACAAAGTCTTCACAGTCTTCAGAGATGGTCCGCGTCATGCTCCGCTGCACCTCGGACACCGCTCAGCTCGGGCCTGGAGGTGAGGATTCAGAGCCGGCGAGGAAACGTTCCCCTGGCAGATGACAGAGAGCGTGTTTCAGGCCAAGCAACGTCAATTCAAGGCCGTAAACTGCGGAGTATAAAAGCTGATCTTGTGCCAGAGGATGTTACGCAGGGATGCTTTCCAGTTTTTGAAACAAGACCAGTAAAAACAACAGTACGGGTGGTTTGTGTGAATGCTTAAAGCGACCTACAGCACACATATGTTAACTCTTCATCCTGTCTCCTGATGACAGCCAGCTTTGGTTTCTTCAGCACACGTCAGAGGTAGAAAACACTCATGAATCGCTTTTGTAACTACGATATGAAGGCACAAACCTATGCTTATGACCCTACAACTTCTCACATGCTAGCTTCCGCCCAGACAGGACGATGTCACCAGTCAACAGTTGTTAAACCGAAACACTGGCAGTGCAGTCGTTCCCTCGCCTTACGAAAGCAGCAACAAGCTTTTAAAATCATCTATTACAAGTAACAAATGTAGTAACTGGGTAGCTTATTTCTCACCTTTAGTTTGTTCACAAAGATAAGATAAGATAAAATAAGTGAAGATGTACTAATGGTCAAACCCAGATGAACATCTAATCAAACCAAAGACTGAATATAAAGTCAATCTATCAAACACTCAAACAAAAAATTTTATATTTTCCAATCACAGGTAAAATTTCCATCTACTTCCAATTAAGAAATTCTGCATGAACAATATCATTTAAAACACTTATTTTTATAATGTTGAGTCAGCATGAATACAAATTAAATGACTTAATCTGCTAAAAAAAATATATATATATAACATTTTTCAAGTATTAGTGTCTCCTGCTGGAGTATCCTTACTTGGAGGAGTTATTTATACAACACTGTCATATTTTACCAGTTTCTGTGTTTTCACGCAGCTGAATTATCCACGAACAAGACTCCAGTGCATTATAGGATTGTTTTACTTAATTATGATCCCGCGCATTACAGTGATGATGAAAGGTAGTAATGGGTTGCACATCAATACAACAACAAAAACATGTAAAAAAGCTGTTTCACATGGAATAATTATGTGACTAAATGAGTTTGTGAACTATCACATTTAAAATTGCAGCAGAATCCTCTGAAACCCAAACATCCAATCCCACTGATAACTGAGAGGCAATTATCCCGTCCTTCGTTACTTTTAATGCCACAGTGACTCTGTGTGGCACCGTGAATGCCACTAATGGAAGCCGCGCTGCCCACTCATGGACCCGTGCAATTTGAAAATGGCTTCTGTAATTCTCATTAGCATTCATTTCATGCGGGAAGGAAAGCGAGATAAAGAGAGAGGGGGAGAGGCAGAGAGCATAAACAAAGACTGAGCGAACGGGCAAATTGGAGGCAGAATAGTTTAGCAAATGAGCTGACAATGAGAGTTTCACCCATCAGCTGAACCGAGCCTCCCAGGGATCCTGCTGTCTGCACAGAGCCGCTCAGAAGAAAAATACATGTCGTAATAATAACGAGCAGCACTGAAATAAAGCGAGAGGATGCTAGAACTATTAATGACTCTTGTCTTGTTGTTTTCTCACGACCCCAAACAGTTTTTATTGAGTCACAGATAAGAAAAGGCGTTGTGTCCGACCATGGGTTCTGCTCGGGGAGACGCGTTCTCCATTTATTTATGTCTATTATTGTGAGGCTGATGTGTTCACTGGGAGATTTCTGTTGGAAGAATATTTTCTGGGTGCTCCGGCTGTGTTTATTTATGGATGCAGCCAGAGAAAAAGTGAAGACACAGTGTGATTGTTAGATAATTTTTATCTAAGATTTGGACTTTGACTGTTGAGAGCAAGTTGAGTTCATACGATGGGCCAGATGCTGCTGACAATTTAAATCAGCATTGCCAGGAGCAAAAAAAAAGTAAATAATCCTACAAAACTCCAGATGTAACGTTTCAGGCAAAATATTGTACATTCAAATCTAGACTTCAGGCCTGTGCAGACTGATTGTGCAGTGTATTTGCATGTGTGATGAAAAGATGTTCCACATCAAAATATTTCTTCTTTCTGAAGGTCTCGAGACAAAGACTACTGTCTGATTTATGCCTTACAAAAGATACCGACAAAGCTTCCGGATACAGACCAATGTGGCAGTACCTCATGTAGTCATGGGGGGGCAGTGTAGCCAATAGTTTAGGCGAGACGCGACGTGGGTTAGAAGTTCTAAACATCCGTGTCATGTTATTTCGCCCGGGCACAGAGACAAACAGTTAACACAGAACAAGCTGCGAGGAGATTTGAATCAGAATGCGAGTTGGATGCTGGCAAAGCAAAAGTGGAGGTCTGTATGAGACTGATTCGACTCTGAGCGGCGCCATCTAGTTGTCGTATTGCTTAACATCAACGCCATCGTGCAGGACGCATGGAAGATTGTGGGCAGTAGTTGACATATTGGAGCAGACGAGCCTTTACGTCTCTGCATCACAAGAGTGTATGTAGTTATTTTAACCCGATATATGATCTTTTCCTAAAACTACCTAACTGCCAATGTTTGACAACATCAAAACAGTCCAAAAGCTATAATACGTCACACCATGCCAACTATTTGTCTTTATTTGTAAAGTCTTGAAGCTTCAGGCCACTGACCAGCTGCCTCAGAGCTCATTTATGCTCCTTTAACCTACGAAAAATAGATAAGTTCTTTGAAAACAATATAACCGTCTCTGCCCTCTTAATTTCCATGTGTCCTTTACATGGATGTTGAGCATTAGAACCACTAGAGGGCGCCGCTTAGAGTTGAAAGTTCTGCCATTTCCAAACCTTTTTCTTCGTGTCCTGCGATCATGTTTTGGTCGAACTTTCTGCCCCCCATGACTGCTGAAGGTACTGCACCGCTGGTTCGTTTCCGTCTGTGTCTGTATCTGACGCTGAGCATATGTGAGCCTTTATTTGACGAGTTGGGAGTGAGAACATGGAGGTATGAGAGGGAATATTACAGGAGTAAAAACTAATATTTTTGCATTAAACACTAAAATATACAATCCCTGAATCAGTGTTCGGACAGCTTCATCAGTCTGACACAAAAAATGGGAATGACCTGCCCACCATCCTTTAGCCACCAACAAAATAAGCTCTCCATGCCTGTGTCCAGTGTTTGTGCACGCACAGTGTTCACAGACAGACCACACCGTCACAGCTGTATTAGATAAGGCTCTGAGGTGAAGGACTGGTCATAATTTCACTGCAGCCGGCGGAGCATCTTCTGAGGTTCAAATGTCGTCTGCTCTGGGCGACTTCAATCTGCCCCGGTGCTGCCGGAGCACAGGAAGCCTCGCCTCTGCCCAATCTAATCTTCAGTGTAATCCACGGCCTGACTGCTTTCCCAGCACCACCATCTGCACCCGCTGCCTGAGCCGCTTGGCAGCAGAAAAAAGCGCAGGAGTGGTCAAAGAGGCTAGATTGTGTCACTTAGTGCCCAGTGGAGCAGTTCTTTGAAATTCAGGCTGCCAGAAACTTAAATGGATTCCTCTGGCTTATTACTGAATGTCACTGTAGAGGGAAGCTGCACACTCACGCTGCGCAAACTCAAGATACTTTTTGGGAGAGGGAGGCAGGTCTGGTGCTGGACGTGTGGAGATAAACACAAGTCATCCGAGATAACAACTAAGACTGTAAAACTTGGTGTGAATATGATCTTGGCGAAAGCTTGAAACTTGCTAATGGAATATGAATATGAAAGATTATGTTGAGACTAAAAAAGGTGATTTTGTCACCACAAATGTGGTTTTGTTAGAAACAATCCTTTTCCTGCCACAACACTGAGCTGGAAAAGGGATGACGGGTGATGTTTTCCACCAGAGTTCTTTGCTTCTTCTCTTTCTTGCTCCATTGCCACCAGATCAAATATCAAATATATCACACATAGGTGAAATTTAATGGTCTGGATGAATGAAGTCAATGATGGAGACTAAATCAAACGGTTGACGAAGGAATAACGCATTAATTTTTAACTTGTGGACACAAACATGACACCAAATGAATGATCATATTAGATCAGGAAAGGGAGGAAAGGTATGAAGTCTAGAAATGAATCAAAAATCAAAAAACACCTTCTCTCACAGAAAAAAAAGTAGATGGAGCCCATCCTCCATCCAAGTTTCGTGGAAGTCTGTTAGGTCGTTTTTGTTTAATTCTGCGGACAAACCAACCACCAAACAGACACGAGCGAAAACATAACCTCCTCGGCGGACGTGATGAAATGAGGACAAACTTCGGGTCGCTGGGTGACACTATGTTTGCACTGGTTGTTAAAAAGCATCTGACACTAAAACATCAGACACAAGGACGTCTATTATCAGCAAAATCAAACATATAAAGCCTCAATTTCAAAGCGAGGACCGACGAGAGATGAGAGATTTATTTTATTGATTCAAGCTGCCGAAGGGGTGTAAGTGACCTTAACACGAGAGAAGACTTCATTCGCAAAAAAATGAAAAAAGAGCAGAAGGTTATCGTCAGTGTGTGCAGTGGTTTTGAATTGATACACCTGGAAACTTAAATGGATTAGTCTCACTCATTACGCCGTCCGCCCGCTCCGCTTACCAAGATACATGTTTATCTTTGAAAAATAGAGAAGGTTATCACGCCCGGGCGAAATCATTCTACTTGAGGCTGCGGGGCGCTTTATGGTGATATTCAAGGTGAGGGAAGATTGAAATTTTAATGAATTAGTTCTACATGCGGCATTATGGCGGTTTATGCACATAGCTGGGTCAGGCGGGGGTTATCAAGATGATGATAAATCACACGGCATGAACAGATTCAAGGTGAGGCCAGAGCTGTCGTCCTCTGGGGAGAAGCAGGCCGAAACTTTGCTTTTTAAACCCTCGCACCTCCGATGTGAAGCGCCCAACGCTCCGCTGCGGACACGCTCCAGATGAAACCTGCAGCACCTGCACTCCCAGAGGAGCCCGGAGACACAAAGTGATCGAATAAATGGATGAAACAACGAAGAGGAACAGACAGCCGGCGTTGGCTTCACTTGGCTGTTTGGGATTGTCGAGGCTGCGGCAGAAAAGCTCTACAAAGTGAGGACAGAGCAACAAATGTAATCTGGGAGAAGATGAGAACGCTTTTAAAAGCCCAACAGCGTCTCACGATGGAACAAAACACGGCGCAGCGAGGCGGCTACAGCTCCTCGGGGGAGTTATTGACAGGAAGTACACAGCGGTGAGTTGTAGCTGCCAGGAATTTGAAGGTCAGCCGCACTTTGCTTTATGTGTCCATCACCTAAATGCACGTTTTTACACATCAGTTAACGTCAAGTCAGAAAATAGTGTGCAGTCAATTCTCCCGTCCGCTGACTTAAATGTTCATTCCATTAAGGCTTTTGAGCGCACGGGATCCAATGCATCTTTATACAGAGGAATCTTTTAAAACGCAGCCGTCAGTGCGTTGAGATGCAGTGAACAGCTTTACAGACTCGATCTGCTAAATGTTGAATGATGAACTTGAAGCTGCTTCGATCAATTTTTGGCCACTAAAGTGCAAAACGTAAAAAAAACAGGATTCACAGCCACCACAAATCACCTGCTTTCAGCCGGTTTAATGAGTGAGGAGACGTCTTCTCGCTTACAGTACACATCCGGCAGACAATCATTTAGTCTCCCTGACTCTCGTTTTTAGTGCTTTATTTATGGCTGACTTGTGGTGTATGGCCTGAACTAACTTAAAATAATTCTAGCCTGTCTTGTCTCAGGGTTCGATGGTTTGTCTGGGTGCTGGAAATGTGTCGTGTCTAGTCCTCATGTCCCTCTGCTGCAGGGCAAGAACTGCGTTTCAAACAATGGCCCTGCATCTGCCTCCTTGCTAAGCGTGGAGGAGTTAGTGTCGGCTCACCTGAGTTCATAATGACGGCGTGCCCCCTGTGGGTCTGTCGGCTCCTGTCAGGGTCCGTGATGTGGAAAGATTTCCCCCGGCGGCGGCTCCAGGTCCGTCGGAAGAAATGGCGGCTCCTCTGTGGCGAGCAGTCTCCATCAAATGCTCATAACACAGTCCAAAAACAATCTCCTCAGCGGAGTTGAATCAGTGTTAGCAGGTGGAGCAAATGTCCTTCTGCATTCTGAAGTCCTTCAGAAGGCACTGCACCATAAACTATTGTGACCAAAACTATGAACTACATGGGGCTTAAAAACATATGTAAAGCTGCAGATTTGGAGATGATTCTCTGTGGTTTCTGCATCATCAGCATTGCTATTACATGTGTATTTTCAGTCACTAATTGAAATCGCTACAAATATTGATTTTTGCTCATTTGGACACATTTTGCTACCATACACAAAATTGTGAGATGCACCAAATCTAAAGTAAACCCAAACTTTATTCTATCCCCAAGTTTAAAAAGATTTCAAGCTGAATTTTAAAACTGTGAAAGCGGCTTGTTGCCACGATTTACAATTTCTGTTTGGCAGCGACCTCTGGTGGCCATAGTAATTATTACAGCTGCAAAGGAGAGAGTGAGGTTAAGTTGTACAAAGATTAATAAAAGTCTGCTTAGGCAGGAGGACGTGTGCCTTAAACAAACACATGACTTTCACCCAGGAGGCTGCTGTTTATGTCCGAACCAAAAGTCAATGGTGAGACAATCAAACTTACTAATGTGGTGAAGTTACTTAACGTGCATGATGAATTTGGTGGAAGTTTTAGTAAAGTTGTGCACTGAATATTTGTGAAGGTGCAGTGATTAAAAACAGTGAGTTTTCAGTCTGAATGTCACTGTATTGGTTTAAGATTGAAACGTTACTCTCGCTGTGCCTCAGTGTTTTCCATCACCTGACAGCAACAGAAAACAGTTTTAATCAGAGGGAGTTCACTCTTCTTTGGATCAAATTTTTTCTTGCTATTGATTTTTTTTTTTTTTTTGTAGGAAGGTGTGTGTCTTTTGTCCTTCAGGTTTAAACTTCGCGTCAGACACCGCAGCACAATCTAATCACTTTAACTCGCTCATAGGGGAAAAACAGCCGCTCGATGAAGCTCTGTGTTCTCAAACAAGTATGATTATATGGTTTTATATCAGTGTAGCACTGGAGTGTGTTCTCAATCCTCAACCAAAAACAACAATAAAGCATTCTTCTCAGGAATTCCCTGTAGATCTGTGCCGCCTCACTCTTCTCTTTACTTTTTCATTCCCTTTCCTCTTTTCACTCCTTCTGTCTCCCTGTCTCTGTGCTTACAGTGTGGCTGTGATGTGTCTCTGCTCTCAGAGCCCCTCTGGCTCCCAGTTATCAGTCATTTATTCTCTAATCTCTCCGTCCAGGAGCAGCCTTGCTCTGGCTCCATATGGCAGAGAGCTGAGGTGGCAGCTGGCCCTTTATCACAGCCCAGAACCCGGCCAGGTTGACACAGCAACACACACACATACAGTGAAAAATCAACATGCTGGAGGGCGAACAAACAGGGAAGACACATTATTGGACATAAACACACATGTTAAGTTTTGACAGTTCAAACTCCACCCAAAAAAAAGAGTCAACATGCCCCGAGCAGGACTTTTGTGCAAGATGTAAAATCCCAGTTGTGGGGCTGGATGTTAAAAATGTTTTACATACCAGAACTTTGACTTTGATATATGATGCATACACGTGTAGAAACGTGTGAAAACACTCCCACCATCCTCTCCACCTGCTGCCATGTACGTCAACTCAAATATATCATGTTGTACGTGATATGTCATCTATTGTAGAAATGTTGATATTTTATGTCTGATGCGAACAAATTTGAACACATCCACGGTTACCAAACATAAATTGTCAATATTTTCTGGCGACTAGGCGGATAAAACATTATCTTTAACTAAAGAAGTTTTAGTTGTAATTATGTTAAAAGTCTTCTCAACTGTGCTTAGTGAAAAAAAGACTTCCCGGAGAGAGAAGGAAACTCTCCGTCCAGCTGACCTATCATGTTCCATTGTGTAGTAAAATCTCTCCTAGTCAAGAATCAGCAGCCATTGTCGGAGTCCCATTGTCTGGCAAGACGGGTGATGAAATGAGTATAACAGCAGTGAAAAGCGGAGGATGACCCCGATGATGATAACCTTTGTCGGTGTGATAATAATGAGAGATAACCGACAGTCTGTCTCATCCAGCCTGCTGCTTTCAGACCTGACCAGCAGCTGTCAGAGACAAAGACCAGAAACCAGGGTGGGAAACACAGAATAATAACTGTTAATGCTGTCCCTGTTCTGGACAGCAACTGAACATGTAATGGTGATTAAACAAAATAGATTACAATATCCATGTTTCCATGAAATGTCAAGAAACTTTCAACCAAACTTCTGAAACTTTTCGAAAGGCTACTTGACTACGGAAGTAAGCAGACACTAGAGGTAAACAAACCAGGAGACAAAATGGAGAGAGGTCTTCAGGAACTATTTTTCGATAGAGCAAGTTGGAATTATTCTTGCATGTCAGCTCGCATCAACCAAGTTGCATGCTGTCCGGAGACGAAGAAATGCAATGATTATAATGCACGCAGCAGACAGCGGCAACATTTTGCGCATTAATGTCTTGAGAGTTACCCCGCGTTTCCACCAGATACGTGTCCGCTGCGTTACGTTTCCGCCACCGGCAGTATGACATCCGGTTTACTTTTTCAAAATAAAACACTCGGTGCTGACACCAGCACACAAATCTCAAAAAAGAGACAAACACAAGCTCTTCTGCTAATCCTTCGGTCGGGAAAACTTTGTTTTGTTTTTTATAACACAGATTTTAACTGTGGTCGCGAGTGATTATGTGGTTATGGCAGGAACTCCACGGTCTTGTGACGCCAGCTGTCACCCGTACTGCACCGTGGCGGACTCAAATGCAATCAGTGGGGGTTGCTGGACGGCGGAGAAAAACCTGATCGAAGCCGTAACGCAGCAGACATGTATCTGGTGGAATCTCTGGGTTAGAGGGTGTTATTTTGAATTTTGCTGTTTCCATAAAATTTCTAATGCGTTTGATTGATCAACCCATGTAGCCTGCACGCCACCACCACCCGCTCCACCTCTTGATTTGAAAGTCAGCTCATATTCATGTAGTATGAACATATGCATATTGTAGAAACACTGGTATGGCACATGTAACACAAACCAACTGGAGCCTCTTCTTGTGCAGAAATATACAATTCCAAGATTTTATTTTGGCAACAAACAAACAGTGTTCAAATGTTTTAGCGAAACAAAACTCAACAAACCACATTTTTTATTTCTTGTCTGTTCATTCTTTGTGAAGACTCGTCCCAAAATCAGCTACACATCGACTACTAAACATCGATCCCTCATCTGTAATCTGAGTGATATTAATCCAGTGGTGAAAATTTACTGTGCCATAACGATGTCCTACTTATAAAGAAGGGAAATTCATGTGTGGTTCATGTTCGAGTTGCAGGTAGTTTTTCCTTAAACTTCCTCAAACTGTTCCTCAGTTTATTGAATGTTCCTGTGGTGGAAGAAGTCCAGCGCAGCGGCACAAACGGCCTCATTCTCTCCCACATCAGAAAGCAGGTTTTCTGTAAAAGCTGATAACAGCAGCTACACAAATAACCACAGCTACGAATAAATGAAGGGTTTCATCACCGAACGGTGCACTTCAATTTAGGCAGACACCAGCAGTTCGAGACTCCATAGTTGGGCACAGCAGACGATCGTATCTTTGAAAATGTTACTACTTTGTGACTAAAGCATCCTCACTTTGCAAATCACTTCAATGGCCCCGCCACGGAGGCTTCCATTTTCACGCCAACAATCATTTTTGCTGGAACAGACATCCAGCTTTCAAACATCGAAATATCTGGCTGTGAAATGAAGCTTTTCAGAAGAAGAATACGCTTTTCACTGTGATTACACTTGAATGTCAAACAGTTGCAGCAGCTATCTGATTACCGCCTCTCGATTCACCGGCTGGAGACGAGCTCGTCTCACCTCCGCCTTCTTTTTTTTCTTTTTTTTTCTGAGTAACAGAAGAAAAGAAAAAAAGAAAAAGAAAGATGTTCACATGAAAAATGTCTTATTCATGAAGACATTTTCTGTATATCGCACACTCCCCTGATGTTTAATACATGTTTCCTCCTGCAAATGAGTGTCATAAGTGAGGACATAAAGCAGTAAACAGAGAGCGACACGGGGAGAAATCTGATTAGACTGCATTTGAAGAAAGTTAGACAATTCAGATCTTGAGGTTTCTTTGCCTGCGTTTTTAGAAACACCAGGAAGAATTTGGAGACTTTAACCGGGATTCATTTCCACGCTGTCGGAGGAAATTAGGGTATATTTCTCTTTGTGCTTTTGACACGGAAACTTTTCTTTTTCTCTCGAAAAGTTTCTTTTCCGTTTCTCTCCCGCGTGACTCACATAGTTCATATAGGTTTTAAATGCATGATTAGGTGAAAAGCATCAGTAGAAGAGAAAGACAGTGACAACAGATTAAAAACAGAATCAAGTCATGTAACGCAAACTTTGACCTTAACCAATAGAAATGTGTGAAAGTGATATTCACTCATGCACAGATGTTAATTTCTCTCTGAGCTGAAGTTAATCTGCAGGTATTTGTGTCGTGTCCACTTTCATCCTGCAGGATCCAGCCTTCGTCTTAACAACGAAACAATACTTTTGTCACGTGTTTATGTTTCCAGCAGAGTGAAAGTATGCTGCTTCTCTCGCAAAACAACATTTCTATTCACAGGAGTTCGTTATTCCCAGAATTGATATGATTTCTTTCGTATGTGTTCCATATGTCGACCCTGAGAACTCAACGCACTGCAACTTAAGTAAACACAACACATGAGCAACATTTAGAAAAAATAAGTGACAACACACCAGAAACACGTTACGCGTGACAAACCCGCCTCATGATAGAAACAGTGGCAACAACAAATGTGTCCGCGTCAGAAGAGAATAAATATCGGCAATCTGCATTTCTGCAAACCACAGATATGTTGAAATGTTACACTGTTTTGGTTTGGTTAGGGTTAGGGCACAAAATCCACTTGGTTAGGATTAGGAGGTTATTCTTTACTCATGTAGAAGTACAGATAGCTGCGTTAAGAAAAAGTAGAAGCACTGATTTAGCTTCTTTACTTTAGTAATAGTAGAGGCTCTGAAATGTACTCAGAGTATCAGAGTAAAAAGTCTCCCTCCGAAGGACATTTGGGGTCAAGGCTAACTGAAGCTCACGTCATATTAATATAATTCAAAAACTATTAGTTAAAGGTAGAGTTAGTAGGATTTTGTCCCAGCTGTTCCTGAACGCACCACACAGATAGTTGATTGTTGATCCCAGGACGTCAAATAGACACATGTTGGGTTGGTAAAACGTCCCGAGCAGCACCAAAGAGAGAAAATCAGAAAATCTCTGCAGATACGAGACACTAACACGCCTTTTCTCCACATTCCAGTCTCCCTCTACATCTTTGTTTCGTCTCGCTACGTCTGGCATGCGTGACGTGCACTGATGAAATCAGTCTTGTGATGTCGGGAAGGAGGCGTTCGCTGAAGCTAAATAAAAATAATCCATAATTTCCCTCAAATGCTTTCAAACTAAAGTAACAAGCCTGTTATAAAATGTGAGGAGGAGCTGTTTCAGATATTTGTGTTCAGGAATACGGAGGGAAAGATACTCAAGTAAAGTACAGATACCTGAAACATCTACTGAAGTACAGTGACACAGTATTTGGTATACTGTGCATGCAGGTTGTTCAGTGGGTCTTGATGAGTCTTGAATTCCCAGTTAAATCTAGTGTCTCCATCTGAGTGTGCTGATTGATGAATAACAAATAGACCCTCAGTTTGAAACACTATTATTTTTACTTGACGATGAGGACGTGCCCAAGTGTAACCTTCCTCTCACTCCTCCTCTTCTTCGTCTCTTGCTTTCAAACACACTCACACTCTTAAAATCATGATTTACACTTTGTTTTTTACCCACGGCGCACTCTGTTCTCCAGACCAATCCCTGCCCCTTCTCCCATCGCCCTGCTCCATTCTGCGTCTAGGCACCAGGCATGATTAATCGCTCACAGACGGCTGTTTACACAGTCTGATGGTTTGAACAGAAGGAAGTGTCTCTGAGGCAAAACCCAAACTCCCTGCCTCAGCAGAAACACAACGACTCCGATAAGAAGAGATGAGAGTGGAGAGTTTAACTGCGGGTGAGTCCTGCAGGGGGAAGTTTGACTCCAACACTCTAGAATCGTTGGAAATCTGTAGAGCCTGTTTCATTGACTGAACGTGGTTAATTTGTTTTTTGTTTGTGTTTAAACAGTCATTAAAATACAGATATCTGAGTGCAGCTTTTAGATGGATACAAATAAAAATAGTGGGTAAAGATCACACTTCACTGATCCCGGGGCTGTGAACAAGTGATCCAGCAGTTTATTAAATGATTCAAATCATCTCCATGTTTACCAGCGACAGCATTACAGTGATGTCATGTGGGAATCCACCGGATATTCTCTAACCTACTCCAACCTTATCTAGCGTTTTTGCAAACACAGGTATATCCAAGGTTGACATTTGTACCAAACACGGCATATCATGTTCACATTCTATGCGTATTAGCTGACCTTCACATCGGTAGTTGGCGGGGATGCTGGTGGTGTTACTACAAACCACAAGGCTGCCAAGCTAATGACCGCAGTTCAAAATACAGGAAGGCTATTTTAAGCCAAAATATGATCTTTTCCTCTGAAAACAAAGTGATTTTTGTATCTCAACACACTGGGCGGCAATAGCTCAGTCCGTAGGGACTTGGCTTGGGGACTTGAAGGTCGCCGGTTCCCACTTTGGTCCCGCTTGGACCAAAAAAGTACGATGTGGACTGCATGTGTAGCATGCGTGGCAGCCCCTTCACCCATCTCTTCTACACTGCGTGTGTGTGTGTGTGTGCACGCACCTGTGTGTAATGTGAGTGGAAAAAAGAATTTCCCAATTTGCGAATATAATAGTATATAAAATTTTTAAAAATAATAATAATTAACACAGTGTGAAGAGAGAATGTGAAGTTGAGACATATGAAATGTACACTTCTGACATTTACTCTGGCAATTGGGATGATAAATTGACGTTCAAGTACTGTATGTGTTTAATTTGTCAGACATGAAAAACTAAGTTGTGTTTTGAGCCGACTGACAGTCTTCTGGTCCTCTAGGATCAGCAGCAGTTGGTTTCAGCTGAAAGTTTTGATCAGTGACGTCAGTACATAGACAACTTTTTTGGCTTTTTGGTTAACTTGTTTCCTGTTTTATTTTGTGGATTGTCGCCGTGTGTCATGCTTTACTTTGCACTTCCTGTCTTTGTCTTTTATTGCGTCCAACTGTGTTTTGTTAATCAGTTCCTGTGAAGTTAAGCCTTGTTTTTCCCGTCACTCTTTCGGTTTGTCTACGTCTACTTGTGCTCCTGTCTGTGCTCCAAGTGTTTCAGTGGTTTGTACTTTGGATTTCCACTTACTTTTAAGCTCACTTCTTCTTTTTTCTACCTGTGTGCATTTGAGTCTTTTTTGCCTCATTGTAGCAAAACTCTGTAAAAAGATGTTTGAAAGTCAAAGACATTCTGTAAATGTTTTTTTCCCAACATGAAGGTCTGCTCTCCACAAAAAATATGAATAAAGTTGTGTCACCAAAGATTAGTCTTTTACTTTGAAATCAATTTACTAAGGGCCATGCTTCTGCAATTCATTCCTTTGTAATTCATGTGAGCACTAAAAACATTTCTGACTGATTTCATTTTTATAAAACTTCTCAGACACAGAGAATACCAAATCATAAAAAGAAAAGGCAAATAGTTGTCAGTAGATATTACATTTATTAGGAATCTGAAATCTCACACATATTTTTCATCATGTTCGGGATCTGAAATAAACATTCTGAATATTTTTTTAAAGATTGAAGACATTAAAACAACAATTTAGACACCAGCTTTAATCTCTGTTTGTGGCTGTACGGTGATTATTAATGTATGACTTCCTCTGTGCGCTTCCCCCTGTACCCGAGCCCAACCCCGCCATTAATATGCTAAGTGTTTATATGTTTGTGCACTCTGGCTGACTTGGTCTTGAAATCTCACATCATGAGAAGGAATTATTAATCAGATGCCAGTTTCTCTGACTGCTTCCTTCTGTTTTACATTAACTGTTTGCATCACACGCTGGTTTGTGAGGTTAATGAAGCGAGCATCTCTCGTGTGTGTTGCTCCTACAAAACACCTCGCAGGAGTAGGCGGAGAGAGGAATACCCTGCAAACAGAAAGAATAACACTCCACATGCCCCCAAAGGAGCGACCTATTCAATGCTTCTATATTCTGTGTTCATTAAGAAATCCAGAAAAAATCCCCACACTTCCTGTCTTCATCATTTGAAATGTAATACGTCTGCTATGCAACGGTTAGGGTCACCTGTTGACAGTTTCTGGGCATATAAAAAGTGATGTCTTTACCTTTAATGATGCTTTTGTTTGCTGTTTTGTTGTGGTTGTGTTGTGTTGATGATGGAAAATGAAGCAATTTGTGTATTTGTGCAAGATCATCTAGTAAACATGTTAAAACGGGTGTGTTGTGTTTGCGTCCTTCTCCACGATCACTGAGTGTGTGAGTGAGTAGAAATCACACAGCACATGGTCTAACACACCATGACACCGAGAAAGACCCTCCCCTCGAGAGATCAAGTTTGCAGATCGCTAATTTATGTAGTTTTAGCAACCTCAAAAATGACCACACGATAATAATACATTGCAGTATACGCCTCCAACAAGAAACTGCCATCAAAAAGCCACAGATAATGCTCAGAACAGCACCAAACTTCAGCAACCGTACAAATAGGTTCGCAGCACATAGTTCGAGACATCAAACCTCCGCTAGCTTAGCCGGATTTCTATTGTAAAGTGAACACAACTCACCACTCTCCTGCAGCAGCTTCCTGTTGTGGGGAAGCCCAGTGAGTCGATTAGAAATGCTCAATTCCGTTCTTTTCCTTGTCCGCGCTCGATAATAACTGTTATAAATTGGTAGGCAAGACACATATGAACTTTGATTGCATTTCCATGGAGTAAAAATGATACATTTTCATCCTTGAGTTGCGGAATTCTACTGCACTCTGTAATCGACTCGCAGGGCTTCCCAACAACAGGAAGCTGTGGCAGGAGAGTTTGAGAGACAGAATTTAAACTCAGCTTCCCAAAATCCTCCGTACACAATTGTTCCAACGTAGTGTTGCCATCCCAAATCACAGGACTCCAGTGGCAGTAATCCTTTCTTGTTGATCATCAGTGTCTATTTTCGTGTCAAAGGTCAAATTTTTCAAGTTTGACACTGCAGAAAGTCTTCTGTCAAACTCGATGATAATGTCCCTGCTTCAGCCTTGCCAGGTTTAAAGAAGAAGAGAAACAAAATTTCCCTCTGGCTCCTAGAGCTTACAAATCCAAATTCTACGAACACACACACACACACACACACACACACACACACATCTGACAAATAGTCAACACAATAAATTATTGTGAGTTTAACTTTTGAAAATTCATAATGTCAAGAGTTGGAGTAAGTTCTGAATGGATAAAAACTTCAAATAATGATTTGGCAGATGCGTTGCATAAAGTCTGCAGAGGACTCTTGAGGGGTCTCAGACTCTGTTGAAGACCCAAGTCAATACTTTAAAGTGCAGCAAAAAAAAGCTCTCAGTGTCCAAACATTTGATTTCTCCCCCTCAGGCTGACGCATCGCTGAGGATGCAGGATGACAGTCACCCTGCAATAAACTGTTGTGCAGTGAACTCCCAAGATTGTCCGTGTGAACGCAAAATGGACCCCGGTCAAAAGGCAGCAGTGTGTTGTTGTTCAGTCAAAACAATGTACAGCTCTAAACTACCACTTTAAATGGTGAACTTGATCTTGAAGTATCATTGTATCCGGATTAGCAGCTTGTGAGGATGATGAAGATGACAGTCAGGAGGAAGCTGAGGGCTTTAACGTTCTGATTATTGATAACACGTCTGCTGTCAGTTTCCTCTCTGACTCAGCAGCTTTGTGGCGTCAAACAAAGCCCCGGCTTTTAAAACCTGGACTCAAGCTCCTCTCCTATTGACATCCGCTAGAACTCATTGATTCCACATCGGGCGGCACGACTGTTGTTGATCTGCTCAGCGTGGAAGGGCGGGTGGACGTCAGCGCTGTCACTGTTATATGGATCACTTCTCCACAGGGAGCTTCATGGTGCAGCAGTAAGAAGTGTTGATATAAACTATATATATATATATATATATATATATATATATATATACTTTATATGAACATACCACGACGAAACACAGATTCATACTGTATGGACTGACAGGTGAGTCATGGTTGAGTTTTGACTTGAGGGAAAATCAAATACTGGAGACTGTGAAGGGGCTTTTTTCTGCTGAACACGAATACAGGCAATACCAGGGATCCAGGAATTCAGTTTAGGTTATTGTCTTGTGGGAATCTCTAGAAGATGGAGCAGAGAGGAGCAGGGGTTCTGGGTGGGGGGGTCCAAAGCAGTCGCGGCAGGCAGATGGATAATGAGTGGCGAGGAGGGCTGCGAGCCGATGGTAAATACAGTTCATTCAGGCAAAGTTCAACAGGGAAAAAGGGACTCACAGGTTTACGAGGCTGGCAGCACTGACCGGAGAGCAACGACCAACTGGCACGTTGGAGAAGACTGGGCCGAGTATTTGACAAGGATTTGATTAGACAGCCATCATAACAACACAGCAGCTCCACGGCAAACAACTTGACAATCACAGTCTCAGGTAGCCGATGTTACAGGAGCTGTTATCTGTCTGTATCTGTAAACTGACGGTACGGTACAGAGGAAAGAATGATGCAACATTCAGTGAGAGTGAAGCAAACATTAAAACAGCTCATGAGGTGAAACAACGGGGTGCAAAAACAAGATATGAAACAAAGTGGAAACATGCGGTGCGACACACAGGGCAGCTAGGCACGAGAAAAAATAGGGAATAAATCAAGTGAAAAGTGTAAAGTGAAGTCTGTGAATGTGGATCCATGAGGATACTTACAGGATATGTACAGTAGCTATGGTTAAGACTGAAAATGGCAAAAAAAAGATACACATAGTGAGAGACAACTCTGTCCCTCATGTTACAATCTTGTGTGAACTCTATATGTCACTTATGTTATATGCTAAAATGTTCACCTCAATCACAGATACTAACTTCTGTCAGTAGGGCTGCAACACATCTGCCTGTTATTAGTGTCAAGTAATTAAAAAAAAATGCTCATCAGGAATAAAACAAACAGTCCAAAACCCAAAGACTCTTCATTTACTCCCGTGAAGGACAAAGAAATACAGAAAATCCTCACATTTAATAAGCTGGAACCAACAAATGCTTGAATTTTCTTTTTTTTTTTCTTGAATTATTACTTATTAATCAATAATCAGAATACTAGAAATGAATTTCCTTTTGATCGACTAATTGAGTAATTGACTTATCCTTTACAACTTTGTCACACAATCTTGGGGGGGGGGGGCAAATATGCCTCTCAGCTGAGGCCGTCCTGGTTGTGTTGTTTGGTCCACACAGGTCTGGTTTGGTTTGTTTAACCCAGCTGAACAGGTTGACATGCAGGTGGTTTCTTTTTGCGTGCTAGGTCCCAAAATGTAATTATTTCTGTTATTTGTCATAAATTGCTGTGATATTTACGACGTGCAGATCAGAGGACACATGGATGATAATGATACAGTGAAAGAAGGAACCTCAAGGATGTCCCGTTTGTGGGGGAGACAGGTGACGATAGATGTTCAACGTGTTAGAAATACTGGTTGTACATTTTTTGTGAATTACTCCTTTAGCTGTCAGTGCAGCCTGCCCTCAAGTGGTCACAAATCTACCAGCTGCCTGCAGGCTTTAAGGTTTAACATTTTAAAACAAAACAAACATAGAAAAACTTGTATGATCCATGTTTTCCGTCCATGTTTTTGTCTATATTCTTAACATGTTAGACCACCCTCGACCGTCCTGGTACTCAGACGCTCAGTGCTCCTGCTCTGCCACCTTGTATTGTAGTCCTGTCCTGTCTAAACAAATGACCGGTGAGATGATGAATGTTGTTGTCATTTCTCCACAGCGCTGCAGTTCTGGCAGGAGGGGAATCAATGTGAAGCCCCCGGAGACCGTCCGGCTCTTTATATCCCTGCCACATCTCACACACACACACACACACACACACACACACACACACACGCACACCGACCACCACAGCATGAGAATCCCAACGCCACCTCATTCATCATTCAGTCTGTCTGTGGAAAGACTCGGAGAGAGGCTGAGGTACTTTTTTTCCCCCCTGATTTACATGAATGGACAAGTCGGGGTCGTGTGTTCAGTCATGTATTCTGTCCTGTGAGTCTGAAATGATCTGGGACTGAATACCAGGACGGAAAGTGACCTTTATAAAGCAGAGATGAGCCAGCAGATGACCTGTGACTGCCCCTATTAGCTGGAAAATGCCATTTATCCACATCATATATTATAACACGTACATACAAGTTGAAGTTTGATAACAATATCAGTGAAAAAATAAAAGTTGACGTGTGTTTTTCTATGGAATTCTCCCGGCACCTGGCAAAAAAAAAAGCCTTTTTATGACCTCAAAATAGCCCTGCATGAGAGAAACAGGGGCAAAATAACTTTATGCGTAAAGAATAGTGAAAACTAACTCGCTTGTCTACACGGGCGGGTGCAGATGCTCCTATCTGCTCAGACTAGATGTCAATCAAACAGGATCGTCTGTGTCGAGGTCCACAAGTGTTTGGTTTTTTTTGCCATTTTGTCACCATTTAATCATTGAATACCGCATTTTGGACTTATATGAATCTAGAGGACATTTGGGAATAAGTCCCTCACCATCTGTACACACTGACACAGTCCTAAGCACAGTTTTTATCAGGGGTTGTTAGTGAGAACACCTGTGCAGGTGGACTGTGGGAGTGTAGATGCTTTCAATATCTGCACATCCAAAGAAAAAGCAGGTGTATTTTTATGTGTGCTCCTGTGAAGGTGAGCCGGGACTCTGCTGACTGTGACGGCTCACAGGTAGATGGTTAAATGAAAGATTTTGGTGTTCTCCTGTCTCTGATATCAGAGGGTCTTCCTCTCCGGTGTCTCCCCTTCTGCGTGCTCCGTTCAGACCTCCTGCCATTTAATAAAGGACCGAAAAGAATGACGAGCGCGCTGCCGACTCCTCTGATGAACAACAGAAAGCAACTTTTGTTCCCCGAGCCGAGCATGGCTGACAGGAATCAGCGTGGCATCAGGGAACACAACAGGTGATTTCTCTTTTATCTGAACAGTGATGTTCTGCAGTTTAGTTCTCACCTCTGGTCTCATTAAAGATGATTCTCCTGTTTTTATCTTTCCACACTGCGAGCGAGGTGTGGTTTGGAATCTATATTGGCATCTGGCTGTGTAGCCCTGTTTTCACTGAGGGGTTAGAAGCCGGTCTATTCTGTCTCTGGCTGAGCGAGCAGCATCCTTCACCGATCAAAGACCGAGATAACAATGTTCAGAGTCACCTGGCGGCCGCCCGGCACAGACAAAACACAGAAACTGGAGAAAACACTACACACTCCAGCTGGAGACTCTTCTCCAGAGTTACTTCACACGCCGGTCGCTTCAAATGGCACAGAGAGATTTCTATGAGAAGACCTTGAACTGCGATGCTCAGAAATCCAACAGTGCCTCATCAGTAAGCTGAACGCAGCAGCTCGTGTTTACTCTTCCCGGCCTCTCTGCGCTGCTTTATACGAGGAAGGGAAGAGATCTGAGGCTGTTTTGGTGCAGCTTTCTCTGAGCAAGAGGCTCGCTCGCCGCTCAGCGCGAGGCAGTTTAGATGTTGCTGTAGAGGAACACCAGGAGGGAGGTCAGCGACACGAGCAGCTCGGTCGTTAGAAGAAAATGTTGACATCCGATATTTCTGCAAGACCACTGCAATATCGGATTTGTCTGTTTTATACATCGACATTTGTTTACATGTGATGCATCTAATGCAGTCCAGAGCTCAACTCCTGAGCTCATTTCAATCAGCAGAGAACAGTACAAGTTTTATTGCCATGTGTACAATAAGAGAATGTAAAAGTCAGTGGCAGTGAGTCTCCATCATGACATCATCATATTTGAGGAGGTGGTAAAGCTGTGAGTAGCATAGCAAAACTTGTAAACTGTATATTACTGGATTTTAAATGTCTGCAGCTCCAGGATGCATCAGTCATTTGGAGGCTGAGAAAAGATGAGAGAGTGGGTCACTTGTCTACACAATCACTCAATAGCTGTTGTAGGCTGTAGGGTGGACATATAAGTTCAAATCTGCTCGGATGAGCTGTCAGTGAAACGTCTGCCGTCTCAGGACCTCAGAGACGACGGTGCCTGCAGTGCAATTAGTCTTTGTGTAGATACAAGCATGAAAAAGCGTCCTTGATCACAGTTTTTTTTTTGCCATTTTGTCACCGTCTGATAATAGAATACTGTGATCTGGACTTAATATGTTACTAAAATGGATCTTGTGGACAGTTTTTGTTGGAGTTTGATGCACTACTGAAACATCCAGACACTGTATCGGTAAGTCAGAATAACTTCAGACATGCTTGTGAATTGGAGCTTTCTAACAATGTACAGCAAGTTTTTTTTTTGCCCGTTGTGCCGTGTTTGTATTATTTGGCGAAATAGCTGTGCAGCTTAACAGGTTAATGTCTACAGCAGAATTCATGTCCATCCATTAGTTTACAAGAAGGCTATTAGGTCATTTGGCCCTGTTGGTAGCCTTCCAGAAGAGGTCAGAGATTCACCAAAATGATAAAGAATCGTCCTCTGGTGAACGTAAAAACCCACTGCGAGTTTTATGGTGTGCTGAGCAGTCTTGAAGATTTGAACTGCTGGAGCAACATTAGCATCGTAAGCATAAAAGTTCTTATCAGGCCACAGACTTTACATTTCACTTGCAAATAAGATGTTCTAACAGCAGAGGAGATAAATGAGTCTTTGGTTCTCGTACTGTCGAGCTTGAAAGGGAGGAAAAAAATCTAAATCCCTTTTGCATTTCAGAGTTTATATCCTCTAGGACACATGTCCAGGCTCCAGAATCATCTCCGATATAATGCGGTCCCTTAATATATCCACGCTCCTTCTCCCGCTCTCGGAGCCGGTGTGACAAGTTGAGCATTATATGACATCCCATGAGACTCGGGGAAATGGGCCACGCTGCAAAAAGTAATATCACTCCAGCTACGAGCACATCAGTGATAGCTGCGGACTATCAGAGCTTGTAGGATGCCAAGGGAAACGATTATGGGATTAACATTTAGGGAAAGTGTGTTTTAGCAGCATCGGTGAGGGAGACGATTAAAGTAATATAAAACCCACAACAAGGAGCGACGAGGGAAGGAAATTAGAAAGCTGTGGGCAGCGACATTCCCAGAGAACGTGTTTAAAGACGATGATCGTGTCTGGAATGATGGAAGGGAACAAAAGGGAAGAAGAAAAATTAATTCCCTGTGAGACAAAGGAAAGAAATTAGTTTTATTTAATAAAAAATGTTTTGTGTATGATTTTTTCTTTACAAATTGCAAAGTTTAGAAGTTACTTTGATTTTTTTTATTTTTATTTTGCATTTTAGAACAAAGTATTTCCTCTCAAAACCTTCACTGTGGGAAAATGTTTGACAGAAAGCAAATCTCAGAGCACACCTGGAGAATGCAGTTCACAATTTCAGTCCCTAAGGTCTAAAACAGAAGAAGGTCCAAACTCAGAACTGATAAATGCAATTCGGGACCAACCCGATCTTCAGAATAAATGTTAGCTCAGTACGTTTCTGCAGAGCAACAGATAAAGTCCAATGTTTCGTGAAGTTTCAACTTTACGTAAGTTTGGGTTGAATCCCATCTCCCTCTCTTCACAACGCTGGGCTTAAGCTCTGGTTTGGTTTAGACAAAAAAAAACACTTGGTTAGAGTTCGGAAAGCATCATCGTTTGGCTTGAAACACATGTTTTAACCAAAACTGGCAGAAAATGCCTGCAGGTAAAAATATCCAGCGGTGTGACTCGAACTGCAGGTGGCTCTAACAACACCACCACCATCCACTTCACTCCATATTAAGTTCCATTTTACAGTGATTTCCCAGATTAAATTTACCTCCTTTATTTTTATAAGTAAACAAAAAAACTGCTGATTCTGCACTATAGATTTCATAAATAAATCAGCACATCCAAAATCCATAATTCTAATGAAACCGATGCATAATGGCGGTGGATTTAATAAATAACACACATGTATCATTGCTTACAGCAGGTATAGTGTAATATGTGACTATGTAATATAGACATGGGGTTTTCATCTTTATATAGAAACTTACAAAGTAACACTTCACCCTAAATATCATTTTCTGTTAATAACAGCCCGAAACGTCTTTCACGGAATGTGTATACAAATTAAAGGCCCCAAAAAAAAGCTTACTCATAACCAGGTGGCATTTATCAAGACGAAACAAGTGTGTCATGGTGTCTGTAAAAGAGTGACACCGCAGCAGCATGTCAGCCTCATCTGTTCGCTGTCCGTCAACGAGCCGTGCATCCCTGAACGTGTTCCTGCCGACCTCCCTCGGCAGAGGCGTGTAATCACCACTGCGAAGGTTGAGGTGGCTGTTGAAATCGAATTCTGGATAAATTGTTTCTCTGTCTGCCTATTCTGTAAGCAGAAATGAAGGTTAGTGATGAAATTATTCAGATAACTAACCACTGACACCATCCTGTGGCCTCACCCTCAGTGCTCAGTGCTCAGTGGAGTCTGAGTGAGACTACAATCCATGAGTAGGGTTGAGACAAAAAACTTGTTTGTCATGAAGTAACCGGTGGGTGTATCCACACAGTCCTGCAGTTTGAGCGATTGAACAGGAGGCGGTCTCCCCCTCTGGCTCTGCGGGGATTTCATCACTCCAGGAGAAACACTGGTGTCGTATTGATTTCAATCTAAAACACAAAACAGCAAAGATCGATACTACGCGTGGAAACGACTTGCATTAAAATGTCAACGTGAGAGCTAAAGTGCGGCGAGGACGCGGGGCTGTTAAATCAAACAGCTCTGACGCCGACAGGAAA
Organism: Diplodus puntazzo; assembly: GCA_963678695.2. NCBI lineage: Eukaryota > Metazoa > Chordata > Actinopteri > Spariformes > Sparidae > Diplodus > Diplodus puntazzo. The sequence goes on along the minus strand of OZ023167.1, from coordinate 28,854,062 downwards.
ATGAGTGTGTTTGCGTTTCATTTAAGATCAATCTGGTGTTTAAGTGTTTGTTTAAGTGCTTACTCATCTTATTTACATACAGTCATCGATGTAATCACACTTCTCAGTTTGGCTCCAGGGCAACAGTATTTCCTGTTTGAAGCATCACTCTCGGGTTTCAGCTCGGGAGACTGAAAAACAATATTATTTACAAGGTGTGTTGATAATAATGTTCATTATAAGGCAGCAGAACCTTTTAATTCTTCCTGACGCTCAGTTTAATCATGCTTCTACTGCAACACATAGTTTTGAACCAGCTGTAAATTATCATCATTAGCCTCTTTCAGCTCATTGTCAAGTGTGCTCACAGAGATCGTATCAGGAGAATGATACAGGGAAACTCAAATGTCCAGGATCACACAGGGTACGCTCCAGATGTATCAGTGCGATCAGTCCATCCATCTTCCACTTCCTCCTCCAGGTCTGGGCGGAGAATTAGCATGTCGTCTGAGTGTGAGGCTGCTTAATACAAGACAAAAACATGAACCCTGTTTGTCACAATCTTAGGTTCGTTACTACATGTTACAAAAAAGAAAGAAAGAGGTATTCCAAAAGTACTCCATTACAAGTAAAAGTCCTGAATTCAAAATGTTACCTATTTATAAATGCAGAAGTAAATGTACTCGTTATGCAGAATGGTGTTTTTATAAAATATCATTCTGTTTTCTTTTACTAGCAACGACATGTGAGGGCATTTTGTTGTTTGCATTAGAACTCTCACAATATCTGTTTTTTTACTTCACAATTGTCGAGGCCAAGTCATTTCACAATAACGTTATTATCACGATATCTACTGCAAAAAAATCAAATCTATCTTTAACTTTGTTCACTGTGTCTTTTTTTGGCAAATAAATTAAACCCAAATTACAAGTGAACAGAAGTGAACAGAGAGTCTGTAAGTCTGCAATGTGAACTGAACTCTGACCCAATTAATATTTAAGTTTTTTTCAGGAAAAAATATTCAGCATTATACTTAAAAAGAAAAATCAAATAAATGTAGTTGAGTAAATAGTATGTTTCCTCTAAAAGGCAGTGAATTAGAAGAATAAAATAGCATGAAGTGGAAATTTGCAATTAGTACATTCCACCAAAGAAAACCCCTAGTTTGGCATCATATACATAATTAGATGTGATTTGTGATTAGTTTATTATAAAAAAAATAAAAGTCCCAAAATGTGGAACTGTGCCTTTGAACGCTTGAGTTCCTGTTCGGCTAAACTGCTGTCTCTTGCCAATAAATCAATAAGAGATAATGTGATGAATTTAGAATTTATCGCTACATTGATAAATTCATCCGGATCACCGCAGAGTCCTCGAGCTCATAAACCCCGACACGGATCGCACTGAATCAAGCCATCAAATAACAGGTAGACCAGCTGCCGGCAGTAAATCTGAGCCGCTGCCTGTAACGCTGAGTGCTATGAACCATTGTGAGTGCGACGGCTGAGGACAGCGAACATGCCAACGCGGCCATATGGAGCAGATGTTGCCTTCTAATCAGGCACTTCTACTGTGGCCTTTTTATTGCATCAATATCGAGCAGATAAGATGGGCTTAATGGACAGGTGGCCACATGGAAGAGCATGTGGGAGGTTTAGAATGAAAGGCTGAAGGACACAACTGTACAGGAAGGAAGAGGAGCGTCAGAGCATCTGGTCTGAGCCTGCTGTGAGCCACCAGCTAAAGCCTGGTTGATGTTTTATTTGTATTTCGCTGATGTTTAGTGATTTTCTGATTCATCATTTAATAAAGATTGCTGGTTCTCACAGGCGTTTCCTCAGTTTTTTTTCAATTGACTGCCTTTCTTTCTGGCAGTTTGTTTCAGTTTCAGTTTTTATTTCTAATCAATGTGACAGAATTATATTAATGAGCTTGATGTGGTGAATTTGAGAACAGCGCCCAACGTCCCATTTTCTTTTCTACAATATTTATATTTGCTTATTATCCATCTCTATGATTGAGTGCCGCCATGATTTCAGAAACCAATTACCAGAATAACCATTGGTAATGTTCTTTTCTGCAAACCATTGAAATATTCAGACTTTATTTTTCTTTGAATTGCATCTTTATAATTATTTAGGTCCAATGGTAAGTGGTCACGACGCTGTGCTTGTGGTCTGGTTAGGTGAAGTACCTGGACATGGCTGGAAAATGACATCTCATCAGAAATATCCGCTGGTTTCACCGCAGTGTTTTCTGGTTTTCCCTCTGATGTCCTCTGGCTGTTCTGCCTGAACCCTCTGTGATTTACAGACTTTTCTGATGAACAGATGGCTTTTCCTGTTGCTAATATAACCACTAACAGCAGCTAACTGTGCCGGGCTCATTCGCTGACGGGTCCAAATATAAACTCTGCAGCCAGTTTGACACAGCACAGAGGTGGTGCACGGAGCTGAGCTGCTGCTGGACGGTTACCACTTGCTCATATACTCACATATGTCGTCAAACTGGCAAACTCAGATGATGCGGTGGTTTGGCCAACCCTGTCATGACTTAATCAGCTGTGTTCACTCAGAGCTCCCAGTGATCCGGGCAGACAGAGCTGGCTGCTCTGACATGTGGGCAGCGTTTAGCACTTACGCTGTTGGCTACGATAACCAGCCCCTCCCTGCATGAGCGTTTTTACAGGTGACACTTAAACATGTAGAAGCAAACAACACGCCACCTTTCGTCTCACGTGGACTTTAAGGTAACCTGCTCGTAATTAACTGGAATATAACCTTGTTACGTCTCCTCGTCCTCTTCAGCTCACCCGCAATATTTCACCCTTTACTCTTCTACATTTATCTGACAGATGTAGCAACAGTTTACTCTTCAACTAAGATGAAAACATAATAAGCTTATAAAGTAAAATGCATCGTTAAAGAATGAATTAGTTGTTTAAAACCTTTTCAGCCTGTGACCCGAAATTTTGGTTCGCTGCTCCACCAAAGGGAGATTTTCCTTCAAAACTGTGCAAGCTTCAATTTTAACAGCCTAATAATTTCAAGGCCCAACGTGGTTAAACTATTTATTATCACATGATTAGAAAGAATGGCCAAAACGTGTGTGTAGCAGAGCTTTATTTCTTCTTGATGATCACTCGACCTCCCTTATTTTGTGATCATTCGGAGGGCTTCTGCACTACAGGAACATGCTTAACCTGCTCCGTCAGTAACACGCTTTGCATTTTATTGCAGAGCAGCTGCCCATCATCAACTTATTTTTGATTGGTTTCATGCGCATGGAGAGCCGAGTCCTCGCTCGTCACCAGGGATCAGAACGAAACATGTCAGACGCGTTCAGTCGCTCACACTCAGCACTACTTCCATTACTTAGATTGGCATTTCTAGTGCACCAGTGTTTATAGGATCATATGGGCTTAATGGGCAGGTAAGGACCTGGTGCAGCATCTGAGTAATGAAGGTGCGTGCACACACACACACACACACACACAATCTTTACATGGACCAAATACGAGCCTTCAGGAGAGCTGTGGGAGTGTAATGGGATTATGAACAGATGTTGAGGACTGTAAAAGTCAGATGAAAACTGGAAAACTGTCTGAATGTCAAGAACAAGTGGCAAGAGTCTGCTGTTCTGGATATTCTGCTTCAAGCTGGATATTTTTTAACAAGATGTCAGGACATCTTCAGGATGTGTTTGTGGTGACAAAACCAGATAGATTCAGCCAAAACTGAATCCCTAAACAAGTGTTCAGTGTATCGAAAATTGAAACTGTGAAAAATAAAAATGTTTTTATTAAGGAACTTCCTTCTTTAGGAGTAATTTTAAAGTGTGTCTGGTGACAACACTGTCTTTACTCTCTTTCGCAAGTAAAAATCTAATTATTTGATTCTGTAAGTTATCTAGTTTTATTCATTAGTCAAACATCAAGTTTTGGCCTAAAACACCTGGGTCCGTCACCTTTTATTCTTTATTATGACTGGGCAGTTCTTTTGTTGTTTGTTCATGTGTTCAAATCACAGACAATCAAAATATATATTTTCATGCAACTAATACTTCCTGTCCTGTGGATCAATGTAGCTATTACACAATTCGATGTGTCGTGAGACTGAATGAGTCGATTATGAAGATCCTGTGGTGGGAAGAAGTTTGCGTCCTTAAATTCACCTCGGTCCCCAGAGCAGCAGAGATCTCCAAGCATTATATTTTCCCCCCCCCCCCTGGCTGGATAATATAAATGTTCCAGTTTTGTCTTCATCTTAATTTGTTGCATTCACAATGTCACTAAATTCTAACGGACTCCTGCATAAATCTCGGTATCATAAACCAGCCAGCCGTGGCTCGTGGCCTGAATTCATCCCATCCGACATGCAAGCGTGTGTCAGGTCACTGAGGGCAAAGATTAGCCACATTAGCAGCGCGGCCGTGAACTGAGGATGTGTTGGAGTTGCTCTCTCGGCTGCTAATCCTGCTCTTCCTATTCCTGCTCAGGACTCGGGAGAGAGGGACTAGAGCAGCTCATTCTCCCTCGTCCTCCTCGTCTATACCAGCCTGAGTTGTGACAATTCAATCTGTTTGGCGTCTTCGAGCATGAATTATGGATGAACCCTGCAACCTGTGAATGCGGCGGGGATTTACGTTGATCGAGCAGCCCCGCGCTTTATAACTCCTCCTGCTCGTGTCACCGGCTCAGTGTGGATTTGAAAAGAGGTTGGGGAAAAAAAATCAAGGTAATTTGCGGAGCATCAAAGCAAAGCATCCTGTTAGCATGCCGCTATTCGCCCGGTGACAGACCCATGATTGACTGGTGTGTGCTGAAACACATTAGCTGTGTGCATTCTGGCTCCGAGTCGTTTCTGATAACAATTAGTCAGCATCGGAGCTCTTCAGCGGAGAATGCTGTGATGCTGCCGCCCGGGTCGGGTGAATAGAAGCCATTGCTCTGTGGAAAGATGTTTTTATGTAGTCGAGTGCAATTACAAAACATTTGGAGAGCGGCGAGCGGGTAAAAGAGCCACTAAAAGATATGAAAACAAATAACTGTTATGTTGGATCCTTTTAACCCCTGATGCTTTTTCCATTACCAGAGATGAGTTACTATTTACCAGTTATGTTCTTTTTGTCTCCTGGGACGGCAACATCGATCTGTTTTGGATGGATTGAGATGAAATTTTAAGCAAACATATAAAGAGGATGAAGCCAGAGCCATTATAAGACAGCGACGGAGCACATCAGGCATTTTGAACAGAAACGTCTGTAATGGTGGTTGCATGGCCCTGTCCTGCCCCTTCCTTCCAAAGCCAATCATTGCAGCCGAACGATGCAGGGAAAGATATCGAACAATCGCGCTGGAAGCACGCAGCTGAGATTCACAACAGTTTCAAGTAGGTGACCTGCTTTTAATGAGCAGGGAAAATGAGGATATCACACTAACACACAGGATTACCAAGCAAGGTGACGTCACAATACTTAAAGATTATGCTCACATTTGCTGAATGATGTGCTGACAATGACGCAGCACGGCACGGCCAGACCAGACCAGAGGCATAACTTGTAGGAAAAATGTGTTTTAACTAGGGCTGTCAAAGTTAACGCATTAATAATGCGTTAACGCAACGTCCTCTTAACGCCGTTAATTTTTTTAACGCGCGATTAACGCTCAGTATAAAAAAATGAGCATTGTATGATTTACGGCCGTCGGTGGCACCTGTAGTCTTGATACAGAGGGTGGCAGAAGAAGAAGAAAGGGAATCAGAAGAAGAAGAAGCAGGGTTGGCGGTCCGTTAAAAACACGGCAGACTGAAAAGCAGCACTCGCTGCAAACTCCTCATCTCTGCTGTCACTCACGGTGGCGGACATTTGTTTCTCCATCGCCCTGATCATTTTGAGGGACACTCTCATGGCGTGCTGGTTTGCTGATAACTCATCCCCGCATGTTTATCTCAGGCTCCTCGTTAGCCTTCTTCCTCCCTCCAGCAGGCAGCCTGGCCCTGCTGCTGTCCTCCTCGGACAGACGCTGAAGCTCCGTTTCTCTCACTCTCTTGGGGTCGACAGAGAAACGTCTAGCGGCTGCTTCTCCCGAGTTTTCCTTTGAATATATCACGACAGAAAGTTTGAAATTCAAGTCGTACTTTTTTTTGTTTTGCTGCACCGGAGCCATGGCGATCATCAGTGTGATACTGACTGACAGAAAGCAGCACACTGCGTGAAAAAGGCGAAGAAGAAAAACGTGCAGTGTCAGTGGACACCACTTGCAAGCCAAACAGACGGCAGATGCAGAGAGCCCGTCGCCCCCCCTCGCCAAAAGCAGACAACCCTGGATTTATTTTCCTGCATGATTTGAAGTGTTGAATAAACATTTTCATAATGCAAGCATATTTGACCTTTCTTATGTTGTTAAAAGTATTAAGAACATGAAAAAATACATTAAGGTACATTTAGAACAGAAAAAAATGTGCCAAAAAAATTGCAATTAATTTGCGATTAATCGCGAGTTAACTATGGACAAAATGCGATTAACCGCGATTAAAAAAATTAATCGTTTGACAGCCCTAGCTTTAACCTTATTTTTTGGGCTTTCTGTATCAGATTGGACTGGCGATTCTAAACATGTAATTGGAGCTCTGGCTCTTGTCCCATTCACTTAGACAGGAGCCTGGTCTTGTTAAAGTGGAATAACTGCCTATAGGGATGTTGCCAAGATGGAGAAGCAACCGGTAAAACTAATCCAACAGCTTAGTGGACAAAACAAAAGCCTGGAAGAGTCACCAAATAACCAGACAGGCCAACCCAATACCAGAATAAATGCTGATAGATGACAGTTCTGTCCAGAGGTCTCTTAAAACTATTCGGTGAAGTCACACAAACAAATGTTGTAATGCTCTCTCAAACAGCGGTCACTCTCATGACATGACGTGTTCTGTAGCCTGCTACTGTGAATGAATTAGTGGTTTGCAGAAACGTTTAAGGAATAAAACAGGAAACACCTCAGGGACAGAGAGTGTACGGAGCTCACCTCTGATGATTGCATGTTAGCACTGAAATGATTTCGCGATGATCCACTGATCCAGTCAGATCTGTCTCAAGGAAAGTATGAAGAGAAGAAGTCTCCGATCAGCTGATGTCAGGTTTTATCCGATTGCCAGTTGAGCAGAGTGATTTCTCCGTGCAGTTTGTCAGAACGGATGACCCGAGCCTGTAGGACACATTTCGTCTTGGGGAATATGTCAGGGAATATGACTTAACTTTATGATCAGCGCTTTAAGTGGTGGAAACGTCTCTGGCAGGTTGTTTTAAAGGATTGGTTTTCTTAAAACAACACTCTCGTGCCCAAACGATTTGAAATGATCCCTTCCTAATGCACTTCCTGTGTATGAGCTGGGGGATAAAAATCCACAGTCCTCGTTCTGTGCAAAGATGCATTATACATTGAGCTTATGTGAAGCTTCAGCAGCCTGACTGGGAATAGTAAAGTGGATATCTCCCAAAGTCTTTTAAGAGAGAATTTATCATTTTTGTATGTGCTCACAGTGTTTCTGTGCTGAGCTGCAGTGGAGGAGAAGATATCTTTGCGAGTGACTGTCTTTTTCTATTTCTACGTTTCTGAGTTAAGCAAAGTGCTTTTGTTTTATAGTTATATAAACTCAAGGCTCATTAAAAGACAGACTCCTGCTCCTCTGCTCAGTGCAGTGAGCTGCTATACAAGGAGGTACTGAAGATGATGACGGACAGATGAGACCAAACAGAATAAATGCTTTATTTTCAGTTGTCACATAATCAGTCTGTTCAGGAAGTTGTGATGCACAGCACACAGCAACATTTTTCCCAAATTTGACCAATTATCCTGGTGTCTTGTGAGTTTTGTCAGTCATAGCATCCCCCAGAATGAAACGATGAGTCACACCAACACGTTCTCACTCCCAACTCATCAAATACAGCAGCTTGGTCAGTGGTCCTCAAACTATGGCGCTCTACCAACACCTCTAGCGTCGGTTTTGCACAGTCAAGTTAGCAATAACACATTTTTGGACTGTTATTAACCTTGTGAAATGTTACAGTTTGGTTAGGTTTAACGAAGCAAATTTAAAAAATTTAAAAATTAAACTCACTTAAAACAAATCCACACTTGGTCACTCACAGGATACAAACCTCTGGTCCCTGGTGGTCCCATACAACCACCCAACCAACCCTCAACTTGGACTTTTCTTGCACTAGAGGGGCCCTTCAAGAAGTGACGCCAGAGGGGTTACTACAGACTTAGACTTAGAAGTACACGTGAAGTCTGAATGAAGACATGCAGACATACGTAACATGAACGTCTCCCACTTTAATAAAAGAATTACTGCTTAACGGTTACCATGTAGTATAAATCATTATTGGTTTGCTTGCTTGTTTGCTTGGCAATATTGACGTGTGTGTTTCTGTGTGGTGTGCAAGCTATAATCAATATATCAAGTGGAATGTAACATCAATCTAAATGGAGATTGTGTGTGTTTGTGTGTGTGTTTGTTTGTGATAAAGTCAGTTTTACTTGCTCCCACAATTTTCAGTTGCAGAAAAGCACGTCAGAAGATTGCAACATGCTCTGGGTTGGCTTTATAGTCGATGCAATCGTCCATCGCCGACGGCTGACAGTATTCGACTGCTGGGTCCTGTTCCATCCTAACATCAGGACCAGAGAGCATGGAGAAGTAGTGTCTGCTCTCAGAGTTGCCGTAAGGCGAGACTTGTTGGTGTTGTTGTCTGTGATATGAGGGAGAGAAAATGAAGAGACGTTTGTTTTGCTGCTCGATGCACAAACATTACTTCTCCATGTCCTGTATGTTATTTTCTTATTAAACCAGCTCAATTAGGCAAACCAAAGACCCTCGGTTACATCGAGGGCACTGATGATTCTTCTCTGTGGGCTGCTGTCACTGTGTTTCTCTCAATTGTGCTTTTTTCTTAGCTTAGTGTCTTCAGTGGAGGTGAACTTTGTTTAAACTTCTGAGGCTAAATACAGTGAAGTTACAGACACATGGTGTAAAGACGAAGACGCTTTTAAACCTGGCACAGGGATGTGCGATGTGAAAAATCCTGGAGGGACTTCATACTGTAGATTAAATATACTTATTGACTGGTATGTGTGTGTTAGAAGCCCCCTGGTTTGTCACTGATGATACTGAGTGGTGACAAGTCAGTTTGACGTACAGTATGCATCACCGCTTCTGTATGATCTCGCTGTTGACACATGAATCCTTGATGTCAAACCTCAAAACAAAACCTTTGGTGGCTTTAAAGTGGTTCATTTACTTCATCATTAACATGTTGCGGAGTCTCATTCTGACCTCATTCTGTGAAAACACACAAGCTGAAGCCTGCACGTCTGAGTCAGGCGGAAACAGAGGGGAAAAGCATCAGTCCAAATCATGCTATGCTCACATAATGCAGCTGTGTGCATGAATATAATCTTCACAGTAGATGTCAACAATATAAATCTGGGTTCAGACTTTGTGCTCAGCCTTTTTCCGTCAGCGCGCTCTCCAGCTGTGTGATTTTTCTGTTTCACGTTTCTGCTCATGCATTTGATGTTTTTTGTGTGTCAGTCGCACTCTTGTGTCTCGACTCGCATTGATTTTTGCCGAGCAATTTTTTTCTTTACAATCCATAACTCTGAGGGTTGCAGAGACATAGAGGCAGCAAGCGGCGGCATGCTGCTAGCAGGTGGCAGGTATAAATACTGACGCAACAAAGAGTAAAGAACAGAAAGTCAGCGGGCGGAGAGCAAGGCATCACAATAAGATAAGAAAAGACCTTCTGCTCCCCTCCTCTTGTTCTGGGCTGTTTTTCTACAGTAAAACAACATTAAAAGTTGTGTTTGTTTCCTCGATGTCCACTGACAGAAAAAAGTACTTGCAGTTTTGTGATGAACAATATTCTAATATCCTGCCTGTGTCATCGCCGTCCTGTGTGTTTCCTCCTGTTTAATTTTCCTTTCACTTCCACTGAATATCCACACTGCTCTCTGCCAGCTGCAGGCTCATCTCCGCCGTCCCTCATGAGTGGATCTGATCCAGGGACTGGACCTGAACAGGCATGGACTGACGATGCTTATGGCTGATGAGCCATAACGCACAGGAACAACGGCATTGTTTCACCCTCATTTTTATTCCAAAGAGGGCGAAAGTCGCCTGGCAGCTCTGCAGTAGTTTGCCAAAATCCGACAGTCAAATATGGTGCAGCGGTGGGTCTGGAGGAGAGGATCTTGGACCATTTCCACCTTCCTGAGTTGTAGGATGTTTGAAAAAAGAAGAGATCCTGCACAGTGTCAGGGTGTTATGTCTCTTGGAGCATTCACAGACAACCAGCAGTAAAACGTTTTACAGAGTGGAAATGGACGAGGCTCTCCCCAAGCGTTTCCAAGTGGTATTATTGTTGGCCACAGGACAAAGCATGACTTTATTAATTCATTTAGTGCATTATGGAGACATGAAAGCAGATAGAAACGGTGTCAGTCTTCTTTTTCCCTGGAGATTTCGGGCATGGTGGCAGACAGAACAGCGTCGTGAAAGCGAGTTTACAGGGAACCAATTATTCTATGGCCTTTGTGCAATCGAGGTTTTGTCATAGTGTGAGTTTTTGGTTTTGTTATTTCCTGTTTTATTTTGAGGTTTCGTCCTCATGTGTCATGTTTGCTTTCCATCTCCTCCCTCTGTCCGTACATTATGCCCTCGCCTTCCCCTCCGTCTCTGTCAGTTCGTCCGTTCTGTTTGTCACGCGTGTCTGTGTCCCTGCGTCAGTCCGGTTCCTCGTGTTTGCAACTCGTCATCTGTTCACTTTTAATTCATAATAAGATTGAGCGTTAAACTTGTTATTGCCAGTGTAAAGGCGCTCTTTGTGGCAATTTACATGAATTAATCAGGTTTTTTTATTGGCGATATGTGAGCGGATTGTAACGGAACATGAAAATCGCACCTTCCCCGTCCGTCTCGGTTGTCTAAACAGGCACGTGGATGATTTAAGTTTTCAGTGCTGCTGAACCGATCCAAAGGATGTGACTTCATGCACGTTCTCTAGTGCCTCTGCCCGCTCAGCTAGCAGAAAGCAACAGCAGTTTATGTTGATTTAGAAGCAGATTCCACTAATGCCAACCAACGACCGACCTCCAGTGCATCACAAAGTTTCAACAGAGCCCCTTTAAATCATAAAAAAGCCTATTGCGAGATTTGTGATATAAAAATAACTTTATGTAAATTCAAAACTGAAGCGTATAAAAAAGGTAACAGACAGTCCAGACACATAGATGGTCTGTTTCAATGCAGAATTTCTACCTATTATATTTTTAATACACTGTTGTAACCATTTGACCAATCTCTCAAATCACAACTTTTTACTTCTTTTACTTTATTCTATCACCCTTTGAATCCACATTTTTTTCTCCACCGACAAGAAACAGGAGTACGAATGCACTCACACACGCTCGCAGCACATTCTCCACATATACTTTGTTCTGTGCTTACAAAATAGATGTGTTGGCTGCTTGGATTTCCATCAGAGACACGATTAAGCTTCATTTCCTCGTCTGCTGGCTGCAGCTCAGCTCTGTTGAAGGGGGCTGCAGCAAAAGAAAAACACCTGATGGAACAGATGGTGGCTGTTTTGGACCTCACCGGATCAGTAAATACCTGCTGAACACCCGCCTCAGTCTGATGACATTTCCAACACGCACTGCTCTGCTCTGAGGTTTTCATTTTGGATGAGTGACATATTTCAGAAGTGCTGTGTCATCACGAAAATCAGCCCACGTCCACTGAAAGAAGTAAAATAGGTTCATATTTTCAAAATATGGCGGAGTACATTTTTTGTTTATTGTAACAGTAAGACAACTTGTTTCATCAGCATGTTTGTATTGTGCTAATCGACCAGATGTGGTGAAAAAAAGCAGAAGTATCAGCTCAACGTCCCCACCGCACTGTCAAACAGACTGCGTACAGCAGCCTACAGCTGTATGGAGTGTTTTGACGTGACATTGCTGAATGCAGACGATTATTCCCCGAGTGGCAAACACAAAACAGTCAGCATCTGCCTTTGTGCATTCGCGTTAATTCGTGCCAACGTGTTAAGAGTCGTTGTTTAAGGGGCTGCACAACCAGATCCACAAAGAAGTCAGCCAGAAGACGTTTAAAGACAGATGAAGGCTAAAGAGGAGAGAGGCAACATGAAAGGACACTCGACTCACCACAACCGTGCTGATCTGAATGAAACATGAAGGAAAATCTAAAATACTTGACAAATGTGTTCAAAGACAAACATCTATATGCTTTGAAGTCCCAGAGATTGTGATCAGGCTGATGAATCCTGCAGAGGCTTCTTCAGAGAATTGTGTTTTTATTCTAGCTGTGAAAATATATTCAAGAAATCAACAGAAATATCTCGAGTGCTGTTTTATATGATGCATAGATCTGCCCAGAGCCCTTGTACCCTGTATGGAAGCCTCCGCATTTGTTCTGTAAGCCCATTTATACTGATTTTTCCTTTCAAAGCGATTTTTATAAACTGTAATTTGTTTGTCGACACAAATCGCTGCAATTTCCATCCAGAGAAGTCACCTGTTTGTTAGTTTAGCCACTCAGTGTTGATGAGGGGTTTGTATGACACAGGAAAGTGACATTAATAGACACCCTGTGTTTACTCATTGACCACACTGCCATTAAATGTTTGCAATAAATGGAAGTTTTGGAAATATGATTTAAAACTGTCATTTTGGGGGACTGATTTAGTTTAGCAGTGACATGAGAGTACACCCAGTGATACCTGACACCTGGAGTTAAGGTTTTCAAGGGATAGTTTTACCACAAAATCCGTATTTTTGTGCCAGATTTGGAAGATACCGGCTGTAGAGATGACTCGCAGTGATAATAGCAAATAATGCATGAAACTGGTCACAACAAAGTCTGCGGATTATCTTTGGTAACCAGGTCATGGTATCTGGAAAAAGATGTTACTGTTGAGTTTTTTTTAAATAGATTTGAGCACCACAAGTCAAGTGCATTCTATTTCCATTACATTGTAGTGAAGACAGACATTTCCACAGTCGATATCTCCAAAACTCAGCAACCCACACCAGAGCAATCTAGATGGATACACAACAGCACAACAGGTGAGAGAAAATATGTCTATGATTCTGGGGCAAACTGCCCCTTTAACCTTATATTTTACACTATTTCCCTTTTTGTATCGTCCATGTGTATCCTTTTGTTTTATTTTGTTTCCTCTTTATGTTGTAAAAACACTTTGAATCAACTGTGTGTGTGTAAATAATATATAAATAAAGATGAGGTGAGTATATAATAACCTCAGTATTCTCAATATTTGGGTAAATGTACTTTTCATCACTGAGTGAAAGTCCCCCATAACAGTAGTACTAGTAATAGAGAAACAGTATTAACGTATGGGATATTCAATGTACTTATACATCAAAATTACAAGTTACAGTAAGTTATAACTATATAAACATGTCTATACTGTATACTATGGGTTAAACAGTTTTTGTAAATGTGTGCTTAAAAAAAGAGCTACTTTGGCTGTGATGCAGCATGTTTTCTGCAAAGTAACTTAAGTTAACAAATAAAATGTAGTTGAGTACAAAGTAAAGTGTGAAGAGGGAGTTTAAAGTAGCAGAGAACGGAAATACCCTAGTAAAGTAGAGTTACCTCAAATTATACCTAAGTACCGAACTTTTGTTGGTATTGCTACTTTTACCACTTCTGTCTTTTTAAAATTAGCTTCTGATTTGTTTCCCATGTCCCCAGGGTGCATTCATCGGGTATACAGATGGTTATCGCCCCAAAAAACAGCGTTTGCCTTATTTCCGAGGTGCAAGTGAAGGCAGCACAAACCGCTGGCCGGTCACAGAACTTTTCATGAAGGCCCAGTTTGGTTCTGATATTTCTGTATTTCACTGTGTCATCTACGGGCTGACTCGATTGATTTAAAGAGATCTGCTTTTGGACATTAAAGTCTGGTGTCGGCTGAACCTCCTCATCCTCCTCCTCCACCTCCTCCTCCCGCTCAGGCGGAAGCGCAGCGGTTCGCTCCCCCTAGCGGCAGAGCTGTCCGCCGCGCAGCGTCACAGCGCCGGCGTCCGCCCCCCAGTCACAGTGAAAGTTGTCTCCGCTCGGGAAAGCGGGGCTTCGGGACTCGATAGTTGCCACCGCCGCTGCTTCACACGCTTCCTCCCGGAGAGATGAGGCGGAAGGAGAAGAGGCTGCTGCAGGTCGCCGGGCTGCTCATAGCGGCTCTCCTGTTCCTCCCTAACGTCGGGCTGTGGTCTTTGTACCGGGACCGAGTGTTCGACAACTCGCCCGACACACTGGACGGTCCGGGCGGCATCCCCCTCATACAGGTAAGGGACTCGGCTAACGGGGTGGCCGGGGAGGTCTCCGCGGCTGCCCGCTGCTTCACGGGGCTGCCTCGCTGTGTGCTCACGGTGGCTGTATCCGCCAGAAAAGCCTTCAAATGTGAGTTTGTTCGCCGCAGTGGAGGCTGAGATTCGCCCGAGACGCTGCGTGATCTCGCCTCAGCCGTTTTACTCCTCAACACATCAACCTTCACATTCCCACACTGTGAGTGTGAGTGTGTGATGGGATTTTTTACAAAATGGACCTCTCGCAGCTCGGTGTCAGCGCGGGAGGTCGTTAGTTACAAAGCGGAGCAGGGTGACAGCGGGGCCACGTAGACCGAAGCTGGGCGTCACAGTAAAGTTAGAATCACACGGAGTTCAGGAAGTTGTATAAAATGTGGAGCAGGCGGTGGTGCGTTCACATGTCAGGACGCCAAGTGCGAAGTTAAAGGTGCCGTTTTTATGGTGATGCGTTCAAGGGGGGTCATGGGTTATATTTAAGAGCAGGGTCCTTTCGTGTCACAGTGTTTTTGGCCCCAAGGCCCTGTTTTTTTTGTAAAGCCCTTAGGTGCAGCTGATGTAACTATTTTTACGGAAGTGTCAAAGGGCCAGAGGGCGAGAAAAGAAATGAGAGGAGGAAGTCTAGTTTTTCTTTTCATGATGCACTTCAAGAATAAAGTCGAAATATTGAGAATAAAGTAAACTTTTCTGGTCCATCAATTCCAGTTAGGGGAGCAACAAACAGCTGTGTGAGCGGGCCCAGCCGACAGTCTCTTCTATTACTACATCCTTGGAGTGACACGTAACGTTCAAGTTTTTGAATGCATACTTAATCGATATGTATATCATATCAATATTAAGTTATAACCAGCCTAACAGATTTCAAGTCATCAGCCAGCCACTAATGCAAGTTGTCTCCAAAAGTCGACTTTAATCTCGACAAATCGACTTAATCCGTTTGTGTTTTATAGCTTTTAAGATTATTTAGTTTCTGTAGTACCAGCGAACAGGAAGTGTCCACTTTTAAAGGAAAAGTTCATCCAAAGATTCAAGTCATTGCAGTGTGTTTCCATTTGAACTGGGAAGTCAGAATTTCAACTGTAACCCCCAAAAGTCAAATTTTCGACTCAGAAAGTCTCCCAGGAGGACTGCCAGGCTTTGAAGCCAACTTTCCTAATGGCCAAACTGTTTTAGAGAGCTGAAGTCAGGCCCCTTCCGGTCTACCCAAAAGGACCTTACTTTAAGGTCCCATGGGGCAAACTGAAAGGGGCCTAAATTATTTTATCCCCATTCAAGTTAGCCGGATGCTAAACCGGAAGCTCAGTGGGCAATGGGGTTCTGGAACTGGGAAGCTCTGTTACCACTGAGCAGCTTTCATAGAAATGAATGGGGCTCTCACTCCAACACTGTATTCAGGTTTTAATGTACTGTAACATGTAACAATAACGCTATAACAATGCAATAGATTTGGTCAGCTGGCATGAACCTGGGTCACTGCACCATCTATGTTTATGTCACACGCGACTATTAGCTCCAAAATCCTTTTACACACCACAAGGAAATAATCTCTAAATATTTAAGCACGTTATTGAATAGCTCTCCACATCCATTACGCAAAGATCACAAGCAATTTTTTACGCACGTAAAGAACAGGCACTTCTGATAGCCCCGGTGATAGTAAACGTAAATTCTCAGGCTATTAACAACTACACAACGATACATAAAACACATTAATAAATCATCAGAGCCAGCCGCTCCATAATAAAAACGTGTCTTACCGCCACGCAGTCATCCATATCGATCTATATGCTCTCTGAGATTTCTCTCTTTTTCTCCGCTCTCCCCTTGTGTCGCTTGATGCCGCAATTCATTTTTTTGCTAGCTTAAACTCAGTCAACTTCCAGCAACCACACTCAGACGGTCTACTCGATTCAGTCTTGAATTTCCCAGAAGGCATTGCTTCATTTTAACTTTTGCAAACAACTATTCAAATAAAGAAATGCAGGTAGATTTGTTTTTTTTTCAAACCATGCACGTTTTTGAATATCTGAATAAGACATTTCGCTACAAAAGAATGCAGAGTGATATAAAAGTTTGCGACTGTAGAAGGTAGCCATGACTGTGATATAGACACACGTATGTGGCCTATAAATACAGCTTAGCTTAGATAGTTCTATAGTGAAAAGTTTTAGGAGAAATTTGGATTGCCGTTGGCGTAGTAGCATCATTGATTCTTGAAATGGCTGGTAAAAATTAAAGTCTTAAAGAGATTCCTCTCTGTGGGACTCCAGTAAAAATGAACTTGGGGCCGCTCTGTGATTGGTCAGTCGGCCGCGAGGCCTAAAAATAATTAAATTAAAATCCAAAATACATGTAACAGCGTACGTGTGTTAAAATCATTTCCCAAAATATTCATAAGGAATTTATAAATTGTGCAAAATATTTTTAATACGTTTTTAAAAATTTCCCTCTTGCCACTAGGGGGTGCTGCAGCACCCCCACTTCCCGCGGCCATGCACAAAGTACAGTGAAATTGAATTGCTAATAATGGTTAACCAGGTTAGAACTGCTATTCCAACATATCGTACTGGAATATGGTCAACTTGGGTATGATGTCATTACTAGCTCGGACTTCCAACTTCCGATGTAAATGGAACGCACCATTATATCTACTGACCCCATGCTGATGTTCAAGTTCAGGTGAAGTTTCAGCACCTATCTGGAGCATCACAGTGAAACAGCAGTGCAGCATTCAGCTTGTCCAACATAATCCAGGTCTCCAGAATCCCTGAGATCCCAAATTGTTTTTAAAAGATGTTCTTTACACACAAACTTCAAACGACTTTCCTTAGATAATGACTGACTTTTAATATTTGGGTGAACTTTGTGTTGAAGATCTCAGAGTCCAAGATGACTCCTCAAATTGTTTATTCTGTTCAGCCAGAAGCAGAATCAAATCCTCACATTTTAGATGCTGGAAACCACTTGTTGGTTGATTCACTGATCATAAATTAATTGTTTCTTTCCAACTAATTTGTTGATGCAAGATATTGTTTTTACGAAAAGACAATCTGGTGAAGACTGGTGGAGTCCACTTGATGCCAAAACTCAGAAATGTTCAACTCTGACAGAGGTTTTATTGGTAAATTTGATAAAAGCAAATTTGTTTAGCTACAGGTGAGCTATCAGAAATCCTTAAATACCTCAAATAAATCCTTTAAACACAGACACTAAAATTGGTTCACAAATTAGGATTGTATTCTTTCAGCTAAAACGAAATAGCAGGCCAAGCGTTGAATCTCTTTGCTCATCTTGTAGGACACATCTGATAAATGTTATTTCTCATCTTTGATACATTCGTACATGGTTATGCATTTTGTCCTTGTGTCATACAATGCATGAAGAGAGCAGTGCCATATTGGGTCACCACCTTTGTTTTGTTGAAGTAGCAGCTTGTGAAAGGAGTTGTAATTCAAACCGTCCGTATGGTAAACTGAACATTTGTGCAGCAGGGTCTTAAAGTGTTTTGGAACAAGTGTTGAAGGTTTCACTCCTTATTTTTTTAAGGAAAGCAAGACCTTGTGATTGAATGGTCATTGCAAAAGTCTGTAAAGTACAAAAAGAAAGAAGCTGAAGAATTGAGAGGCTTAAGCTGGAGTGAGGTGACAATAGTAGCTCCTCTTATTCAAATGAGGCAAATCTGCTGAATGGAGGCTTTCACTGTTGGTATGTGTGTGTGTGTGTGTGTGTGTGTGTGTGTGCATGTGTGTCGGTGTGAGTTTAGGGTGGTGGTGGTGGTGGAGTTTGTCCAAATCCACTGAACTTGCTTGACTGGATTGATTGTGGAAAAGGACCAAGTGAAGGGAGGGTTTAGTTTTGATGGTAGCTTGTGTTAGAAAAGGCCGCTGACGTGTATCACTTACAGCAGGAACAATTATTTTCATTATCAGTCCATCATTTCTTATGTAAATGTTGACAGTGATGTTGTCTTTTTATCAGCAGCTGCGGCTCATTTGCATCCTGAATCGTGGAATTGTTTTAAACAACTTTTTCTGCGCTAATCCTCCCCAATGATTACTTTTCTCTGCCCGAGTTTGGATGTGATATCTGAAGTGACAAGAAGTGTTATGATCGGGATTAAAGGACATCTCAGAGGCCGGGAGAAGCGTGTTACATATTAGCAAACTGTGTGATAACAGCTGCCAACCTTCAAGACAATTTGATAAGAGACAGATGGGCTAATTTGAAAAACAAGGCCGACTTTCTCCGTTAAAGGGAGAGTTCAACCAAAAACAGGAATTTAAGCTTGTTTGACACATCCTGTATCCAAACAGTCAAGCAAACATAGAGTTGGATAACGGTCAACCGTCACCACCTGAGTTGAGCCTTACTCTGTAAATATTGTATCTTTGTATGTATAACTGTCATTTAGCTACTCGTCACGAGACCTAAGAAAATATGATGGTTTAAAACTTGAAAGGGTGCAGTGAATTCACTATTCACGGCAGATGCGCTTTATATTTTCTTTTTTACTGATGCTACATTGTAACTTGTAACAGAATCCTGTGGTATATTTGGAGCAAACACAACTAACAGAGCTAATATAGCTAATGCAGCCAACAGAGTTAATAGACCTAATGTAGTTAATAGACAGCAGACTTAATAGAACTAACCCATCTAACAGACCTAATAAAGCCAGTGCAGCTAAGATTTGATGGCGCTAGTAGAGCTAATGTTGCTAACAGCTAATTACATAGGAGGACTGAGAGTTGGAGTCTAGCAGACCATGAGGAATTAAACAGTACACTGCAGTTTAATGTGACAAAACAACAGAAGTCCTGTAAATAAATGAGTTACTTCAGCTGAGAGCAGTTCAGAGGTAACGTTACTGATTGCTGACACATTTAACAAGCAACTATAGATGATAAAAAAACAGTAAAGAAACAACATTTTGGGACATCTATTTACCGTACTTTCCGGACTATAAGCCGCTACTTTTTCCCCATGCTTTGAACCCTGCGACCTATACAACGGTGCGGCTAATTTATGGATTTTTACAGCTAACGGCCACTAGGGGACCTCCTCAATCTATGGATTGTACAGGTTACGTCCCCCACCTTTGACGCCTGGTTTATTATTACGCTTCTGCGTCGCGGCGACAGCGTAGCTACGTCGTCGACCCTACACCGTCATTGAGCATTCGGAGTTCTGCGTCGAGGGAACGCGTTGTTCTGTCGGTGGACGTCATCAACGTCAGTGATTCAGGTTTGTTATGCTAACAACACATAGTCAGACAGGTGGCGGTGCTAACGGAGCTAACAGCTGTCTGTCAGTCTGACCGAGAAGTTTCTCACTTTACTTCGCTGTTAGTTGAATTAAATGACATTCATGTTGTCTTTAACTGTCCGTGCGAACCAGTCCGCAGCTTTGTGCGTCTGTTTGTGCGTCTCTGACTCTTGCGTGTTGACGTTTGCGTGGTCATAGGTTGTGCAAATATGCAACTTGTTTGTTGAAATGTTAATAAAATGGAAGCTTCCCCAAACAGCAGTCTCTTTCCTGACAATCTCCTCTGTGCACGAGCCTTTACATATGGTTATTAAACGTTAAAACACCTGCGGCTTATAATCGGGTGCGGCTTGTATATGTACACATTTGTGTTTTTCCCTAAAATTGGCTGGTGCGGCTTATATTCAGGTGCGCCCTATAGTCCGGAAATTACGGTAGTTGACAGGGGGCCTTTTTGACATTTCCCTTCCCATGGTTAATTCTCGTTGATAGTCTTTATTTTGGCACATCATTTCTGACTAATATCTTATGACACTTCTTTCTGACAACTCTTGTCTTCTACTCCTACAACTGTTGTATATCGCCCGGGCCTCAGGTGTAGTACAGCTCTGACCTAAGCACCAGATTAAAGTGTCTTCCTCTGAGGCGTCCCCCCTTCGCACCGTGCTAACATGACTGTATCGAGTCCAGCAGCTACGAGCAGTGAAAGCTGTAATCATGTGCTCATGCATACGCTGCCTGAATGAGTATTTCATACCGCTCTAGCAAACATGAGCCGCCTCAGAGCTTCCCCACCATGACAGTGACAGAGAGGTAATTTGCACATTTCCCATCTGTTATTAAGGACGCCTGTTGAAGAAGAGGTGGCTTGGCTTCCACCTGCCTGCTCCACCAGCTCAGGTTAATTGGAGGGTAGAGAAGAGGAGTGCAGTGGGTAGAATTTAAAAAAAAAAAGAGAGGCTGCGTAGTCTGACCTGCGGCCTGCTGTGCTGCCCGGCTAACCGCTGAGTGTCATGCTTTTTTTTTTTATCAGCTAGTGTGCGATCTTCCCTGCATTACACCTCCATTGAGGGTGTTGTTTGCTGTTGTTTCACACAAGACTGTAAGTGTGCCTGGTTGTCGGGATGTCATTTGGTACCATGTTGATTTTTGTTTTCATAGGCTAGATAATTAACAACAAGCTTCCTACATGTGGTTCACCTGCCGTGGAAAAAATTCCAAAACGTAAGGTGTCGGGTGACTTTATGAAACATACAGGCAACAAAGAAAGTCAAGACAAACTGTGAGAACCCAATTAAGGCAACGCTTTATAGGCCAACTTTAAAAATAAGATTCTGGAAAAGATTTGCAGTCTTATTCTCAGATCCTCAAATACAGATGCATTGGGTCGGTGGCTCGAGTCCACCAACACTGAATAATAGCACTCGGCAATGTTAACACTTGAAGTAATCTTGATCTTGGCAGACCATAGAAGCTGTTTTCTC
Source organism: Diplodus puntazzo (assembly GCA_963678695.2). Classification (NCBI taxonomy): domain Eukaryota; kingdom Metazoa; phylum Chordata; class Actinopteri; order Spariformes; family Sparidae; genus Diplodus; species Diplodus puntazzo. Next base: position 28,832,927 of record OZ023167.1, on the reverse strand, counting down.
AAGATGTCTCTTGAACCTATTTGGCACTATTGCTGTGTGTGACAGTCTTTTCTGCAGATGAGGTATTGAGGTGTGGGACAGTTAGCTCCACTGTTTTAAGGTGTGTTTGGGTCGAGATGTTTCAGGATGTCTGTTGATATCTGAAAAATTCCAACCTGGAAACTGTGTTGCCTTACTGCGGCAATGGTTCTTCATCCAGGCTCAAGTCACCCACTTTGGGAAACACTACTTCACCCCAACAGGGAGGAAATTCAGATAAATAGTAGAGCCCAACCCAGCCTGAACTGCTGGAGGAGGGTTAGTCTAAACAAAGAGAGCCATACACAAAAATATAGATCTGGGCCAAATTGCCGGTGGATTTTCCCTCTCACTAACTGGATGTAATCAGCTCTGCTAAAAGTCCAGAAGATAAAGTGTGCTCTTGAAAGGAAAGTTGGCTGAGATTCACAGGCCTGTCACAGAGCAGCGAGCATCACGCAGCCTTCTGTACACTGGAGGCTACAGTTATGAGCCACACACTGTAGGCCGGAATACTGTTCATTCATCACTGCAGGACCTTGTGCTTTTCGCCTCTGACACATGTACAGTACAACTCCTGATTCACACACACACAAACACACACACACAGACGGACTCTAAAGCCAGTAGAAGGTCACTCAGCGACGGTCTGGTCTTATTAATGAGCAGAGCTCAGAGTAAACAAGGACATCTATGTAGAGCATCTCCGGACAAGGAAAAATCCCAGCAGAAAAATAGTATAAGAACGTTTTTCAATTTGTGTTTTCAGCCTCAGAGGTCACAGATAGTTGAACCACAGCTTACCAGGCAAAATTATTACTCAAGAACAAACTGGTTTTCTGAGTAAACACCCCCAGTGCTTCCGTCTGATTTTGAATTCCCTGGATGTCTGCTTGTGATGTATTTCTTCCCCACAGTCACGATGCAAATCAGATATTTGTCTGACCCGTCTGTCCTCCAGGGCTCCCACGGGCCTTAAGAAACATTGAAAGTCTGACATTTGTCCTTTTGAGGAAAAAAATAAACAAACCCTTGATGCTTTATTCATTCACGTTAACTGTTCAAGACCTTTTGAAGAACGCATGTTCTGTACGAGTGTGATGAGACGAGATTGGACCAGAGGAAATCATTAAATGGAATATATTTAGCTTTGCAGCCTCCATGGTTAGAATAACAATAGCTAATATTTTCATAGGAAAACAGTGGAAGGAAAATGACTGGAAGTCCTCCTGCATTTATTGATGAAAGTGTTGGCGTTTGTTAGCGATGTCTCGACAAATGATGTTCCAAATCAGTGAATGAATGGCTTCTTCTTAGAGAGTTTACTCGGCAATGAAATTTTTATAAGACGGAGCTGATGCGTCTCTCATCACTACAGCTGAAGTCTAGGAACTGGGCCAAACTCGACACATAAAGTCATCTAAATGTCCCAGATTCTGATGCCTCAGCCCAGTCGTCGGCAAAGCCCGGTCCCCTCTTTGCCTCGGTGCTCCGGCAGTGTCGAGCAGTTTGAACTGCAGCGCCCTGCCTGCTTCCTCTCTGTTGCTATTCTGATAAACATTAAAGTTGAATAAGAGTTTAGCCCGTGGTCCTGTGAAAAATCTCTCCTTTCCGCTCTATTGACATCATGTGGGAGAGAGGGAATGATGTTTCATGCCAATAGCAGGCAGCGATTTCAGAGCGCTCGGAACCTCCAGGCTGCACCTACGGGAAGCACGACTCAAAAGTGCACAAGAAACAAAATTGAAATTGAATGGATTTAGGCTGCCCTCGCAAAACGGCTCACGCGGATCGCACCGCACATGCAGAAGGATTTGAAGAAAAAAGCGAGGCCTCCTCAAGGCACATTGCGGAATTGGGAGTAATTTCAGGCTGCAGTGATTTTCCTGCAAACAAGCGAGGAGACGCAGGCTCTCTGCAATTAAGGAAATCACATCAACTCTATGAATCCTGTGAGGTTAAGAGCAATTAGAGAGGCTGTGAGTGGGATTAAGACAATTTAACATGGTTTATGATAACACTTGTGAGAGTTCATTAGACTTGATTATACTGCGCATTGTTGCATTTTACGCTCTCGTAACAAAAAAAATAAAAAATCACATATCCCTGCAAGGATGACCCCTCCGAATCTGTTTGTCATAGTGTGAAACAACAGAGAGGTCATGAACCTGTGATGGAAATGATTTTGACACATGGTGGTGGACTGCTGCTTAATAAAGAAGAGGATATAACTCAGTGTCCCCTCCTGGTTGGTAGCACTCTAATAAGAGTTGATCAGTTTGTTGTCGACGTTGGGCAATAGAATCATCGCGCGAAATGATTCATGATTTTTGGGTCATTGATTTATTGCAGTTATGAAAGCATTTTAGTAACTGAAGCAGCATTTCAGACATTTTCCAAGAGAAAATCCGAACATTTCCTCAGATTATTGGATTTTTTACTGTTCTCCGATATATGTGGCAGTTGACTGAATATTTTCTTTAGACAGATGGGACATGTCTTGTTTGTCGAGTCTAAATTGCCACCTATTTTTTTTCTACATTTGGAAGTGTCCTGTCCTGTACTCAGATTTGAAATAGCCTGTAAATGTGTTAATTTGCACCGTTATAACTCAACATTGCCAGCTGTAACTCACGTTGCACTATTTACTGTACGTCACCCAAGAAAGAGGAGTCATTTCTCTAGGCAGCACAGCCTTTTAGCCGGCTGCACCACTCTATTGGCTAGTTCACATTTGAGACATTTGGAAACACAAGTTCAGGGCCATTAAATACTGCTGTCTTTATGATTTTCCTGAAGAGCAGATTGTGGACACTTTCAATATCAGTCATGATTTAGAATCATCGGATCAAAAACCCTATTTTCGAAGATCTTATCTTGTTGTACGCCAGAGTAAATGAGCATGTAACTATTTAGTGATTAATCCATTCTGATTATAATCATTTGCTTTACTTTCCCTCTCAGCTGAGGGTGAGATGGACAAACTTAACGTCGTGCTACAGGTCAGCGTGTTTCTGACAACAACATATTGCTGTCTGAACAATCTCACACAGTGAAGTGATCACATCCCAGCAAGTAACATTTTTCATTGCTTTACTGCAGAGTGACATGTTCAAAGAAATGTTGAGGAGTGAAGTCGAGCAACAATTAACTCATGTTGAAAGGAGTTTTCGTCACAGTCAGATTATTCACAGAGACAATAAATCACCAGCTGCAGGATGTTGTGATCAGGAGACAAGCTGTTAACGTCACTACCTGATGCAGTGTCGCCGAGCGGTGGAGCCAGCTCTGCTGCTAGACTGGGAAATGAGATTTTACCTTTAATGTGTAAAGCCCCTGGAAACGAGGAGGACTGAGGGATGAAAGTCATTTGCAAAGACAAGTGCAGTTCCTCGCTGCAGACTTAAGTCGTTGCACTTTATCACTCGGAGCTGAGAGAGACTGGGAGAGAGGGAGGGGATGAAACACCTCGGGAGAAAAAGGCAGAGTGAGTGGGTAAAAGAGGTGTTTGTTCACAGGCTGACTTTGTTGGAGAGTGTTTCCTCCCCAGGTTCCTCACACAAGGCAGACGTTGACTCGCTGCTGGCTGCGGCACCGACTGAGCGCGTGCAGAAGCTGCTCTGTATGCCTGTCAGGGTTCTGCTGCCCCAGATCAGTGCAAGGAGCCAAATGAGGGACAGGTGCAGCAGACAGCCTGTGGATACGGAGCGAGGAGTCAGGCTTTTAATTACAGCCACGTGGGTTATGGAGCTGCTTTTTTTTCCATGTTCAGATGATTACACTAATCCCTGGATGCCAATTTAAGGGCAGCTCTGTGCCGAGCCTCACACTGAAGAAGTTGCACTCTAATGTTTCATGTTAATGTATTTAGTGTTTTTTGGAGTGGACCTGTACTTTGGCTCAAACCTGCTCCACACTCACACTGACCCGAGGTCAGATGATAATATTTCTGGGCTCTTGACCAAATCCGTGTGAAAATTAAAATCTGAAATGGGCAGTTTTTAACACTATAATGACCCAAAGTGTCTGTGTATGAAAACCTATCAACCAGCTATCTTTCTCCAACCCTGGGTGCTGAAGCAAAAGTTGATTAGGATAAGAGTGGTGATTCTACGATTCTGCACCGACCCACAAATGTCTAACGCCAATTTTCTAAATGCTTAATGGAACAATAAAAGACAGAATTAAAGTGCGAGGGCGGTGAAGCACCCTGAAATTCAAATTTATAGACAAAATAATGACCGAAGCTAGGTGAACAGGAGTATATTGTGAAAACGTTCTATGCCATCACTCAGAGACTAAAGACTAATTTATGCTCAACGTTAGATACACATTCGGACATGGAAGGAGCCTTCTGTCTGTACTCTATGCTAATTTTGTCTGAATTTCTGAACATTTTCCTGACAGGACCAACACAGCTGTACCTCTGGTAGTCGCTTCCTCACAATCTTGGTCAGTGATGGAGCTAACAGTGCAGTAACTTTATATTTATATTTCTACATATAGTAGCCATGTTAGATTGCACGTCCCTGTAGCTGCCAGGTCGTAACGGTCCAGTTGGGGTTTGAACAGGACGCTTGCTCCCTCATTGAAAGTACAGTAGAAAGTAAAATCAGCTGAATTTTGCTGAAATGTTTCACACACGTTGTTGAGCATCTTCTCTGTATCTTGTGCTCTCTGCGAGCCGCTCTCCTTATTTGTTATGTTTGCGGTGTGAACACTGACTCTGACCCTTGTCCTCTTCATTATCGGCCGTTGATAATCTTGATGAAGTTGGAGTTAAAGTTCACCCGCTGTTATTATTACTGCTGCTCTCAGATGAATTCCTGAACTGTAAAATGTTGACAATTAACTCGAACCACTGGGAACATGTTATTAACTTGTTGGCTGATAGATGGACCCCGGCTCTCCTCCACTCCTGCTTGTCTTTGCTGCGTTCACATGCTGGCCGGGAAAATGTGTTTTCGTTCCTCTTGCTGAAAAACTGTATGCGGTGTACTTGACCGCAGCTTCTGACCTGTGATGAGTTTATTTCTCTGAAGGGAAACACACAGTCTGCTTTCACCGGAGAGAATATTCTGTTTTCTTCCAGCAGCGCACTTTGATGCGTGGAGTTTCTGTAGCTCGTACTGTTGGAGTCTGTGGCATTTAAAGGCAGTCTGCTGTTGGCTTTGTGCACATGAGATAATAGCTGTGTGTGTGTGTGTGTGTGTGTGCAGAAGACAAAGCACTATCTTCTCCATATCGCCCGCTTGGCTGTACAAATCAGGTGATAAAGGAAAAAAACGGCAGTCATGACACACTCATGACAGTTCAATCAGTCGAGCATCATGGAAGAAGGAACAGTGTCCATAACAGATGAACCATTTAACCTGAGGCAGTTTCCTGCTTCTGTATGTTCTGTTCACTCAGCTGTGTCTGTTAACCTCTGAATACTGTGCTGTGTTCACATGCTCTTCAGTAATGTGGTTATTCTCCTCTTTGAGCAGTAACCCGAATCACAAAATGTCAGTTTGTATCTCCCGTTGTAGGTTCAAGGATTAAGAATAGCTCAATGAGAGCAGCTGGAGAAACATGACATGGCCCCTGTAAGCCAGTGTATGGTTTACTAGTGCCTTTTCTTTTTTGTTTTTTAATTAAATCAGAATGAAAAAGTGCAGGAAATTCTTCCTATTATTCAACTATGATCCTTATGACTTTAACTAATGACAGTTTAATAATCCTTTAAGTCGTTTCTTTGATGAAAATACCCCAACTTTACAGGTTTTAATGTCGCCACACCGGTGATACCCGTAGTTGGAGGCATTATGTTTTTTCTGATTGTCCGTCCATCCCGTGTTTGGGGGACCAAGAACACCTTGAAAGAACGTCTTCCAATTGGCACAAACAGCCACTTGGAGTTAAGGATGAACTGATCCAAATTTAGTTACCAAATGTCAAAAGTCAAGGTCACACTGACCTCATGTAGTGAACACCATATCTCTAGAGGGTCTTGAGGGATTTTCTTTAAATATGGTTCTGAAGTCCAATTAGACTCAAGGATGAAAAGATTAGAAGAAATGTTTGGCCATCACTCAACATTTCATGTGATAACTATGACAATATTTTACACAAATATCTCATAGGATAGAAAAAAAGTTACAGCATTTTATATCCAAAAGTAATTTTAATGTTCCTTTTTATTCATTGCCACAGCTCAGGACCAGCATGAAGATTGGTGTGCAGAGCCAGTTATTTACTTATATGGTTTGGATTTTGTGCTACAGAGCAATTGTTGTCTTTTCCTGGTGTGCAAGGCAGTATTACAATAAATTATATGATTTTCTGAGCTTACAAGATTGTTTGTTGTAATTGTAATTGTAATTTATATCCACATTACTGAATTTTATTTCACAAAAATAACGTGTTAATGTTTTGTGACCAATAGTCATCCCTACAATGTTGTCAACAATATAGATTTTGAGGTGTTTGGTCAAAAATATTGTGATATTTCATTTTGGTGCCCAGTCCGAACAGCTAGCTGCATGGCTAACTGAGCTACCTAGCTAAGGGTAGCTACAGTTAGCAGCAGTTCGTATGCTGCCCTCTATTCCTGGGCTGGGTATTGTTAAGAACCTCACGATTTGATTCAATTTCAATTCTTTAGCTCACAATTCGATTCAATATCGATTCAATATTGATTCGATTCAATATTGACTGAAATGCTTCAGTATCGATTCAGTAATAAGTAGTAATAAACAAATGATTCATTGGAGTACCTGTTGATAATTTTTTAATTAAAAAATGTAATCTTAAATTATAAATTTTTTTCTCGTTCTAGTTTGAATCAAAATGTAAACAAAGTCACATGATGTGTTTAGTTATAAAATAGTGCAACCATAGTTAAGCTGAGAAAGTGCCATTGTTTCTGGGACTGCATGCTACATTTGTGTCTGACATAAAACATAGACATAACCGCGGTCACTCCGCCCTCCGGCTAGACGCGAGGGGGTAAAGCGTTGACACTGAACCCCCCTCTCTCCCTGGAGGACAGTGCTACCCACGGACGCACGGTGCCGCGGCCAGGGTGAGAGCGGCTGCACTGGGAGTTTACAGTCTTCAAAAGAGTGGTGCGTCAGACATCGGCTACCCGCCTCCGCAGCTCCGACGGTGTTTCCGCGGCGCATCAGCCTCCGACCCTCGAGCGAGGTCGCGGGCGAGGCGCCTCCAGCTGCTGGAGGCGGCGACCGAGAGGCGTCCGGCGAGGGACAGCGGGTGGTCTTGAATTGATTCAGAGGATTTTCTGAATCGATATTGAACTGGGAAAAAATATATTGCAATGCATTGATGAATCGATTTTTTTACCCACCTTTACTCTATTTGTTTGAGTATGAATTTGACAGGTGGAAATTTCTCATATATGGACCTTTTAAGGTCATATCGCCCAGCAGTACCAAAATGTACTTCAAACAAAGTTAGAGAAAAGTTGATCGCTGCAGTCGGCAGTTAGCTGAATCTGTTAGATTTCAACTTTGATGAGCTCCAAAGACAAGATGCATGGAGATACAATTAACAGGAATTTAACTAGTAAACTAGTAAAAAGAGAAAATGTCTGCCTGATTGGAATAAATTCATTGCCCTTGTGTGATTATTGGGTGAGAACAGCTTTATATGTTTATCTAAATAAGTCTATTAGAACACTTAATGCAAAATATTGTATTTTCAAAAGTATGAATTTAAGGTTTCATTGGTAGCAATAATGGTGTGAATGACGCTGTATCATAAACATGTATTTCTCTGTCTTTTGTCAACACAGCTGAGAAGATCCTGCTAATAAACCTGCTGATAAATGGCCGGGTGTTATAACAGGTGTTGTGCTGTAAATGCTTATAGTGCCGTCTGATTTCCTGCCATATCCTGATTACCCAGAATAATCTCCTCTTCTGTGAATGCGAACCTGGTGGAGCTCTTTGCTCAGCAGCACCTCAGCAGCTGTTGCAGCCATACTGTAAGCTTCATTTAACTGTCCTCACCCACATTCCCACGGTTGCGATTCAAAACCAGCAAAGTTGAAAGAATGAAGCCCTTCTTCTCCCGGCATTAGGCTACAGCCATCCCGCTTCTCTGTCAAGTGACGACTTTGTTTCACTCTGACAGATCACAGCGCAAGTGATGTATCCTGTAGTTCAGAAAGCTTCAGAGGATTTTTTTTTTTTTTTTACTGAGGCAGTCGGTCGCTTTTCTGAGTCTTAAAGCACTTTTCAGCAATCAGACTGCAGCCACACCAGCGCTTCTGAACAGCTGTTTGAAGATTGACATGCTGTCTCCGGAAGAAATTGCTGCATTTTTTGCTCCGTTAGACCGTGGCCTTCATACTGAGCTACTTGAAGGAACAGCAGGTGATGTCACTGTTAGCATTTATGCTTCTTTGATCATTTCGGGCACGCACATACAAACCAACCCGTCGTCATCTTGGATCACAATCTTGTCAAATATTTTCATTGGCATTGATTAGGGTAGTAAAGCGATGCGTGAACAGACGGGCTGTTTGGGTGAGGAGAAGGTAAATGAAATGAGCTATAAACGCTGGGATTTTTTCCAGGCGGCTCAGGTGGCGGCTGCTGATGCAATGTTGAAACAGTCCAGTTTAATGGGAACATTAACTCAGCTGTCACTCAAGTGCTGGTTTGCTGAATGTATTGGATGCATTTGTACAATTTTATGGTATTATTGATAAATTTCTGTGTCAATGCAGAACAGAATATTGTATTTTTAAAAACTATTGTGTGCAGCTTTTGTTCATTTTGCATCAGAATGTCTTTACCTGCTGCAAGTTCCATACAATCAGTCTCAGATGCTGCGAATATTACCATCAATACTGCTGTCGCTTTGCTCTCTGATGAAGATTGAGTTGTTCCTTGGCTGCTATGACATTTTCTGTCAGCACATACAGAGCATGGTAAATTTTGACACACCTGAAATAAACAGGCAAATGTTTTCCACCTGTGACAGCGCCCGACACACCAGGCCGACGGTCGGCCGATGTCTTTGCGGTGTGTTCAAGTGCAGCTTTTTTGCTGAGACGTAGGCGATCTGAAAATCTGCTGCAAAACGGTGTGTTTTTGTTTTGTTCATTGAAGTTGAACTTGCAAAGATTTCATAAAGGAATCTACTCAAATATGTATTTTGAGTCATTAGTGCTGATGTGATTGGCTTAAAGAAGATGAGATATTATTACCTCGGCATTTTTCCCACCAGTCACGACAATTTGTTTGTTGCTGCTCTGTTTCTGCTTTGCATTTACTCTGTGGTATTGGGATTGTTGAATTGTTTATCAAATATATCCTCATCTTTACCTGTTTCCTGCTTCGCATTATGTCATCATTTGCAAGTGATTTAGTGGTAACAGGAGCGGCTGATTTGAAATGTCATGCTTTACCTTTAGAAGTCATTTAGATGGAAATGGTGGATGTCAACCTTCGAGGAAATTGCGCACCCGCCGCTTATTGGTGACTCACTCGTGTAGCTACTTGTGGAACTGTAATTTCCATTAGTTGCTTTCAACCGCCGACGTGTGACTGACACATGTGAATTAAGCTCATGACGAACATGTCTGCCGAGGGAGAAATAACTCCTGTCCTCGGCTGCTGTGTGAACGCTGCCGCTGAAGAGACTCAATATGCCACTCATGTCAACAAGTTTCTAATTGCACTGGCAGCGGTTCAAACTTCTGAAATAGTCACCAAAAAAAAAAAAAAAAATCAACAAAGGATTCAGTTTCAGTGGAGTGAAAGGAGCCCATTCATATCAAGTCTTCTCTCATTGGAAGAGGGTCGAAGAGGGTCGTTCAGTGTTTTCAGACCTTTGCACTGAATGTGGTTCTCTGACGGATGTTTGACAAGAAGAAGAAGAAGAAGAAGAAGAAGAAGAGAAGCTCTCAGTGGTAGTTCTTTTGAGATGTGGGCACACAGTCTGATCAGTTGTTTTTTTTTTATTGACACCTTCCAAATCTACGGCAAAGGATCTGTAGGCCATGACATCTCTGCAGCACATTTTACCTTTTTGTCAAAAAACTGCAGCTTCTGTGGATTTAATGATGGGCTGTACTGGGATTCTGATTATATTTTGATCAATTGTGCAGCACAGTAACATCGCAGAGAGTTTCATATCTATGTGCCCAGACTTTAAGCATCTAAGCCTACCTTTTGACTGATTTAAGTATTTGAATTGAAAATAACTGCAGTTCCATGTCATGTGGCCCAGCGATTGCAAATAAATACAGAATTTGATTACTGCGGTAAACAGGACACACTTCTTTTTATTGGATTTATAAACTATTTTAATATTCATATTTTTGTGGAAGATTCCTCTTTTTTTTTCAGTAGCGTCCATCTCATATGACTCAGTGACTCCGATTCTGAGCCTTTCTGCTTCTATTGTCGGGTCTCTTTGCTGCCCAGATGAACTGGTGCTTGTCATTAGTTCCCTCATTGATGTGAGGCAGTGGGCTGAAACACGTGGGTAGATTTACAGCGCGTTATTCCATTATGAAGCAGTCTCTGACTGGAGGTCTTTGTGGCTGTCCTCAAAGCGTCGCCTCTGCCCACTTTGTTTGACATTTTTTTCTCATATTGGACTGTTGTCTGTTGAACCCCGAGCTATCATCCTGTGGCCTGATTGTCCCCATCACTGACAAATGTTGATAATTACCATCCAGTGGAACTGTAAAATCTCTCCCCGCTGAGCTCATTGATCCGCTCTTTTCTAACCAGTGGTGGGAAGGAGCGACGTGCCTCGAGCTCTCTGGCCGGCCGCGGCACAGTAAAGCTTGGCGCTGACGGACGAGGCGGACGTAGGGGGATGGATGTATGGAGGGATGTTGGCAGGATTAGGGCCACTGAGACAACTGATTTTGCTGATCATTATGTAAGCCACATCTGTCCTCTGTCCCCTCGGTGGCATCTGGCCTCCCACACTGAACGCAGCCAAGCCCAGCAGCAGTAACTTGAAGAGACGAGGCTCTGAGTCCTGCTCACACAGAGGAAGTCAGGGGAAGGGGCGCTGCTGGCTGCTAGTCGCAGAAACACTGAGCAGATGATGAGGGTAACAGGGAAAATGTTACAGATACAGTAGATCGGACCGTCCTTGGACGATAGGCTGCGAGAGATTGACTGCATTGATCAGACTATTCTTTTCCAGTAATAACTGACTCATAAATGCTCATTGATTAGTCCAGAAATCCCCATCAGACTATCCCAGTGCTGTTTTTTTCTGCTGGCCCAGTAGTACGCGCTCTGCTCATAGAATTTGCATTGTGATGATGTCATAGATTTTTAAAACGCTCTTCCGAGCTCTGAGAAAAGTTTTACAAATATAAGACCTTCATGGAGCTAAAAAAAAAAAAAAAATATCGTAATTAAAAGAGCTATAATTTACCTTATTTACAGTTTGAAGTTGCTTTTAAAAGATTTCCAGACATCTCTTTTGAAATGGTTCACTGCGGTACTGTGAGCAGCCAGTGTGCACAATTGGAAGCAAGGCTGAGAGGTGGAAAGATGTAACGCTAAAATGTGACAAACAACATTACGATGGAGTACTGTATTGCTGCATAGATGCCCTGTCCCTACAAATGTTGTTATCTGCCTCTCAAAGCACATCTGTTTGGTACAGACCCAAAAAAAACCCATTGATAACATCAATGGGTAATAATATCAAAATCTGCAGCCCTGTATGTGACACATCTGTGGCGTGTCTGTTCACCCTGAAAGAAGGATCCTTCTTAGTCGCTCATATGGAGTCTTCCTCCTTTCTTTCCTTCCACTGCTTGACATGGAGATTAAAAATATGCTTACATATAAACATTTTACTTTGACATATTAATCTCTCACTGTGGAAATTTTCCTTTTTTGACCTCCCCTCGAGGTCACTGATGAGTAGCATCCCTGGAAGGATTACAGGCTGTGCTCACGGACGCTCCAGCAGGCCAGATTGTTTCCATCACCGTGCCTTGACTCTACAAAAGCCTGAAGGACAGTCCGCTGGTCCGCGTTAGATCCAAGGACCATGGGATGTTAGGAGAGGTTTGGCCAGACGGAGGCTGCTCTTTGAGCTGGCAGCGCCACAACTCAGCAGCATTTAATGGCCACGTACAGTATTTCTCTGCCTCCTCTCTCTCAGACATGATAATAAGGGGCTTATTTGAACAGCACTTTGCTCAGATGGGTTTGGACAGGCGCCAGTGGAAAGCTGTGATCATGGCAGCGGCAACACAGCTGTAAATTACCAGCGAAGCCCCTTACAAATCCATCACACTATGTCTCCTGTTAAAATTCAATTTTTAACTGGAATGACGTGGTGTAATCTGTCTTGTGTACTGTTGCCTCAGATGCCTTTAGCAGGTTAACATATGCTCTGTATGACACGTCTGTCCATGTTGCTGTTACTACCAGCACACTCGTGTAATATTCATGGGATTATTGTTTCTCCTCTTTAGACAGAAGCACCTTGTGTGGAAAAGATCGTGTTACACATGTTTTACTGGAGCCTGGTAATAAAAACATGATTTTACAAGGCCTGGAAATAACGTGGGCCGCCAGTGAAAACAATGGAAAATATATTCTACAGACAAATTCATTGAAGTTGCATTAACTGTTCAGATTCTTCGTAAATTATGACCTATCCCCAATAAGTATTCATTTTTAACAAAGCATATTGCAGAAAAAGATGCTTGGGCACTTTAAGTATTTGATTACAAGCTTGGCTAAAATGCTGCCATTTTAGTCAATAAGGTTTATTACAAACTGTGAAATATCCTGCCTCCATTACATACGTATCTTTGGGAGTGACAAGTGGTGGACCTACTGTCTGCGTTGGGGCTGTTTGGTCCTGTTGTATCTTAGGCTATATGTGACATTGCCTTGAGCACACTACATGCCAACCCCTGTATATAAATGGCATGACTTCTCGCGCTCGGAAGGCCACTAGGCTGAAACGTTAGCATGTTGTTTGACATGGACAGAATAAATTGGCGAAACTGAGATTCGTCAACTCCATCCTGAAGAAGAGTGTGGTGTGTGTGCTGCCTTCATCCCTTTGGATACTTAGCAGTTGCAACATCTGTCTTTGGTTTAGCATCACCGTATAAAACACAAACACATAACATTTATTTAGCTTTCATGAACGTTCGGCTTGAGTCAAGCTTGGGCGTAAAAAACAGAACTCCTGTTGAGGTTAGATGGAGATCTGTTACTGCTCTATTGGTTGGGTTCAGTTATAGAAATGAGGCCCGGGCTGCACTTTAATATACACAAATATAGAAATACACAAATATATGTGTATAAAATATTTATTCACCGATGCATACATTTTTTTTAAACTTCCTAATATCTGTATCAGCCCCAAAAATCGAGTATCGGTCAGGCTCTTGTAAGTTGAATTGATGGCGACGAGATAAACGCCAACTCGCAGAGTAAACATCCTGCAAGCGGTGAAGCTGTTCACACAACATGAAAGTTGCCAGTTTATTTGCGTCTGCATGTCATGCATCCAAGAATTAAGCACAGTTCTGCGCCTGCAGAAGTCAGACAAGCAGCCATCTGTCATGGCCTTTGTCCAGTCCTCTGCCTGGTATTTCTGGTGGCAGCAGAGCTCTGGATAATGACTGCTGTTGGGAGATCAGACGCTGTGTGGCAGCCCCGCCGGCCTCGTCTTCCAGGGTGGTCTCTGTGCCTCATTCTCCGCTCGGAGATCCTCAACTTGAGCAGGAAAGAGCAGTGGAGCTGGTGCACAGGGGGATGGATGGGAAAAGATCTACAGGCAAAAACTCCCCACTGGCTTTTCTACAACTCAGTGTTTCTCTGAGGGTTATAAAGAAATACAGCAGTGCCGTCGCTGCCAGTGGTCGTTTTTCTTAAAGATGTTAAAAGGTTTTTTTTTTTCCTATCTCAACGATTTTAGTTGTTTTTCCTTTCCTTTGCCCTTTGCCTAAGATTTTGTTGTTTATTTTGTCCTTCTTTGTACTGCAGACTGAATCATCACACCTTCAGGGCGATTTTTATCTGAAAACAAACGGCTTCCTTCTCCTGCGTTCAGTCGGACTTCTTCAGGGAAGAGAAAAGTCAAAACTATGACACAAACCAATTTGCAGGAGAGGATGTGATTCACCTTCACTTTGCAGTTGGATCAACAGCTTGTTGGATGTGTAAGTGGTGTGGAGGTGGAGGCATTGTGGTACAGTGAACTATTTTTAGAAGGTGAGGATTGGTAGCTTATGTTTCCGTGTGATGAGCCAGGACAGCCAGGGCAAATTGACTCGTCTGTGAAGTGGATGAGGAGAGGGAAGAGGTGGAGGAGGAGCAGGGGGTGAGGCGGAACAGGAAAGACAGGTAATTGCGTCCCTGGGGGTCGAGTTGGATCTGACAGAACAGGGAGAGGAAAGAAAAAAAGAACAGGAAATCTTCGTCAACTCATTTAAAGATACTGTCGATTCACAGCGGGGAGGAGAGGATTGAGAAAAGAGAAGTATTGACCTAAGGTGATCTGATTCATCCACCTCGGAGAATGAATGGCCATCTCTTTTGTTGTCGGCTCCTCTGCTGCGCCAAAGGCAGCCCAAAGTTCTTGCCGAAAGCAGATTATGGGCCATGAGTGAAAAGTCAGTTCTGAATTAAATCAAACAGCTACAGCTAAGAGTCAAAAGGACCTTTCCCACAACGAAAACTTTTCCATGAAACCCTGTGAATCTTTTTACATGTACTTGATTTTTGGCCTGTCTTTCGACTGTAGTTCCCACTTTGGGTCCTGAGCAGCACACCTGCGTCCTGTTGGCCCGGTCAGTACTGGTCCAGTAGGACTGAACATCACTGACTGATCAAACACAAGCCTCAAGACTGCAACATCTTCAGTGCAACTTTCATTAAGACTTCTCTTTTACCTTTCAGTGAGACTTTCTGATGTTTAGCATCTCCTTCTAAAACAATCTTTAGCTTTTCGGTATCCTCAAATGTCACAGTGTGACAAATGTTAAAAACAAAACAAAAAGAGAACAAAACAATCCGTCAGTGGCATTGTACAGGCTGTCATCAAGAGTTCAAATGTCTTAAACATTTGAAGTTGTGAGACGTCTTTTGATTTTGTGAAAATGAGTTGAGTTCTTATGTATGAAAGTCCACATTTCTGATTAAACCTAGCATTGAAACTAATACTGTCCTGATCTCAACTGTTGTCAAAATGCAGATTAGCCTAGCTCACACAAATAACTGTATTCCTACATTATACTGACCTCTGCATGGGGCCACATATGTACCACATACAGTACCTTAATATTTACCCCGAATGCTTGAATAATAAAAAGATAATTAGTCCAGAAAACGCTCTTAAATTTGGTTAAAAATCCACTTGAAAAGATTTTTAAAGGCTCTAAATATAAGTGGCTCATACCTGTGGACACCCTGTTGTTGCATTGCAAACATTGAATCTCACTCCAAGCTGTCACTTATAAATCAGTCTAATTTGCCTGAACATCTTAAATGAAACACAGTAATATTTACTCCCCTTTTAAGAGTTCCCTTCCAAATGTGCGTCCAATGTAATTATATTCTTAAGCTCACATGAGAATTCAGTCGTCTTAATCAGACATAACAAAGTCAGCATCTACCGAGATAACACACAACGTGGAACACAATTCCCTCTTTGAGTTACTATCTATTCACACCAGCTCAGCAAGGAAACTCAAAACTCAGAGGAAGTTTTGACTATTTTTTTTTTAAATTTGGATGGGCCTCACTCGATTAACTAAGACTTCTAAACCTTACATTATCTTCTGATAAACTTGGTAATACATTTTCTCAGAGAACTTGGACTGTTACAAGACAGATTTTTTTTGCCACAAAATGTTTCAGGACCGTCTTCATAAATACCAAGATCATACATTTTTCCTTGTATTTAGTTTTTCCTCCTTCCTTGTATCAGATGAGTTCAGTAGAAAAGGGAAGTTGCAAACTGGGTCTTTTTTTAGTCAGCGCGTATAACCACAAATCAAATGCAGCTGACATTATTGCACACGGCCCGAGCTGATGTTCTTCCTGCCAGCTTTAGAAAGTCCACTGCAAAACTGCAAAACACAGCCATTACAGTGACGGTGTACCAAGCGAGTTTACACAATTCTGAAAATGAAGTAAAAGAAACAGGTATGTTTTGTGGTTGCTGTTGAAATAAAACCCTGATGGCTTCCTGTGTGTCCGTTTCATGCCTCAGGACTTCATTCAAGCCTGAAGGTGCTGGGCAGCAGGCGAGGGGAATGAATTTGTAAAGAAGGGGAAGAGGAAAAAAAATGTTTTGTATTACTCTGCAGAGCTCTTTATTTTTCTCCTTCCTTTCACCAGCACCTTTTAAAATGATGATTTATTATGGATGACAGCGATATTACCTGAGCACTTTACCTCTAAAAGTAGAAGAACATATTCTCCAACGAGTATTTTCACCTGATGTCAGCCATCGATGGTTTTGTAAACGTGAGACGTGAACTTGAAGTTGGCTGCAACATACACAGCCTTTGAGCTGACTCGGAATCGAAGAAAGCAACTCGGTCCATGTCTGCCTGGCATGTTGGTGCTGTATGACTCTGTAATGTCCCACAACAGCTGCTGAGAGCCCAAACTCACAGCAGCAGCACCAATCCCCCCCCTCCCTCCATCTGAGCGAACAGCAAACATAATCTGCTGTTGGGCAGATTAACAGAAGACCACAGCAGCATGGAAATGAGGTTAGGCAGCCAGCGTTTCAGAGAGGCTCTTTATAATCTGCAAATCCCTCCATCGAGGTCACCAGGAGGAAAACTGACGGACAGACGACGGGCTGCAATCTCAGTGGCTCTCATGATGTCCTCGTTCAGGTGTTGTTCAGGTTACGAGACTGGATATATTTCATTATGACTAAGCACTTCAGTCCTCCACATGTTGCTTTCTTTTGATTAAATTTAAAGAATAAATCCGTACTTGTACCGTACATGTGGACTCGACTGTACCATAATCCCCTTCAAGCGCTTCTCATGAACTCTTGAAGTCAAGATGTCACATTTTAATTAATGATCAGGTGCTGGCATTGAGGTCAACATCGGTCACCGGTTACATCACGTCACGAACGCAGAAAAATAAATGTTTGGGACATGCGAGCAGATAAAGTCATGTAGCATCTTATACAGGACCCACAGCTGGTTAAACCACTGTTCTGTATTCATTTAGTTATTCTGTATAAACTGCAGGTAACAATGGCAAAAACAAGCTATGTTTAACAGGTTAGATAACTGTTACTGGTGGAAACACACAGTGATGGGTTAAACAAGGAGGACACTGTTGAGCCCCCATGTGACAAACCTGAGAGAACTGTGCTGTGATACATCAGAAAACTTGAGAATGGTGTTCGTCAAACAAGTTGGACAGTTGTAAGGAGCATCTTTGTTCCAAAGAGGAATTATCGATGTTTATTTATCGTGGACATCACACAGAATATATCCTGAGGCGGTGAAAGCCACAGTGAATGTGCATATATGTACAACATGTGAATGAGTCCTTATGTGATTGAGTTAGGACTCTGAGGAGTAAGAGTTCGTGGTTTACCTGAAACCTTTCCCCTCATACACTCCTTTTGTTTCGCATCCTCTTCCAAACCGAACACACAAACCCCCCACGTCGCCCTGGGGATGTGATCTCTTCCACACTTTTGCCGAACCTCAGAAAATAGGATGGTTAACAAGGTAACGAGGTAACGAGGTATCCAGTCTCGTAACCGGGACAACACCTGAACGAGGACGAGAGCGAGAGCCACTCAGATTGCAGCCAGTCGTCGGTCCGTCAGTTTTCCTCCTGGTGACCACGACGAGCAGAATCCCATTCATGTTACTGACACTTAGCAAGCCTGTATATATGCTTGTCGCACTCCCCCCTCCCCTCTCACTATAATGATGTTTTTGTCCAACTATTTTCTGTGTTTTATCAAAACATGACTATCCAACATTGTAGTGCACTTCACGCTGCGATGGGCTGGTTATGCAGAGGCGAGAAACAAGCCAGGGTCTGAACTTGTCTCTCGATCTCCCCTTTTACTTTTTTTAGAGCTGAATGATTAGTCGAGAAATGGATTTGTCGATCGAGATAAAATAAATGACCTACGTGTTTGCCATGCTTAGGTGATTTTTAAGCAAACATGTTGCCGTTAGCTTCTGAAATTTGCAAATTTGGTGCTTTTCTCTGTCTTTTCTGATGGATGAATATTTTGGGTTAGGGTTGGGGTTTGCTCTCGCTCACGTCTGTTCATCGGCTGTTCGGTTGAATGGTCTGTCAGCAGAATTACACAAACGCTACTGAATGGATTTCCACAAAACTTAGCTGGAGGGAGAACAGACTTTGGTGTGAAGATGTCACTTCACTGTGAATGTCTTCCAGGCGAGAGTGTCTGAAAGTGTGCGCCGTTAATTGTAGCAGCTGTAAACATGTCATTTCTGATGTGGTAGGACTCTGCCATGATCCAGTGTACCCTGACAGAGTGGACACTTGTTCTGGTGAATGCTCCGTGGACCCTGAGCTGGATGTGTCCTCTGAAGGAGATGGCACCTGAGTTTGGACACAGCTAATATCTCATTTCAGGTAGATTAGGCGACGAGCACGTGCCTGCCTCCATGTCTTACGCATATAGACTCGCTCATTTGTTAACTGACACTCTCAGTCTGTCTTTTGTGAATCCGTGTGCAAACAGTGACTGACATGTGGCCTTTTGTCATCAGTTAAATGGACCACTAAAAGGCTGCATTAAATTTAATGAGGGATCACGCTGCCAGGTGACGCGAGTTACATCCCCGTCCTCTCGGCTCTGCTCACATCCTTCCTCCTCCTGCTGCTTCTCTACTTTTCGCGGGGATGTGTGTTCTACTCCAAAGGTGCATCTCTGTGTTGTTGTGTCACTCATGAGACATTTTCGCGGCCCGTCAGTTAATGAGAGCGTGTTGGATGGAGACAACAGAGCCTGTGTGGATCGCGGAGTCGCTCCTCCAGCGTCCCATCAGAGTGTTTGTGCTGTGTCTTGAATATTAATCGAGCGGAAAAGTGCCCAGAGTGGAATGAGTTTGTAGCAGCGTGGAGCCTCGGCTTTTTTTTTTTTTTTTTTTTTTTCTGATGATGGTGATTAGCAGAGTGGAGGAAGGTAATACTCTGCTGTGTCGTACAGCAGAGGAACAGATGACTGTGTTTGCTGCTGCCTTATTTTCGGCTCAGTTTCATCTGTGAATGTGCATCCTTATGAGCCGGCGGAGATCGCCTTGTGAATTTAATCCTGCATTATGTTTACTGCACCGCACATTGCCCCGCGGAGCTTTAATTGTGAACAAATGATGCTTTCAAGAGCGCATTGTGTGTACCCTAACATTTTGACTCAACCAAACGACACAAAATCTTCAGAGAATCAAAACCTCCTGTTTTGGTCTTCACTGATGGGACTGAGGGAGCTGGGAACTCCAAAAGATATATTTCAGTGTTGAATCACTAAAAGTGCTTTAATGTCCCCGTCGGTGCTCGTTCACGCTGCCGGACAATGAGATGTAGATTTAAGAATTTACAACATGCCATGTGACCCAGGAACAGGGTCCGGACAGATTTTCCATTTGGTATTGATGTTAACCGGACTTTAAGAAACCTGGACATGGAAATCAAAATGGTCTTGACGCCTCTGTGAGAATCCGTCTCCTGCTTCACGCTCACAGTATCCGTCTCCTGGTCAACGATGCGTGCTGTTTTTCAACCAGTATTTACTCGAAAGACTCGCTCAGTCTTTCCTAAAAGTCTGCTCTGTCCCTTGTGGGACTGTGTTCACGCTGATGTAAATATTTAACTGAGCAACTAAACAAAGTGAAGGCTGGTGTTTGAAGACAGTTGTAGCTGGAGCTATTTGTCAGAAGATATTTGGGGAGCAGCGTGGCTCATCGACATCGTCGGGAAACGACTTTGTGTCTTTGGAAATATGTGAGCTGTAGTTTTTCACCGCTGACGGTGAGGAAGACTCTGATGGAGTGAGCAAAAATGGATGATTTCATATTAGTCTGTGTCTTCTTCTTCTTCATTTTCTTCTTCTTGGTCTCTTCGCCGCCCTCATCATCATCTTCTCTGTCTCCGTCTGCTGCTTTGTCTTCCTTGTGTCATACTCTCTCTCTTCCTCCGTCTCCTCCATCTATTCCGTCTCTTCCGTCCCCCCTGTGGTTATTAAAATGTAACCCAGTTTCAGAGCCACCGCTGTACTGAAGTGAGCAGATGTTGCCATTGAAAGCACTTCATAATAGTCAGTTCATCAGCTATAATTTTAACTAAAACCGATATATAGCCCATAATATGCACTCTAAAATGTTAATATTTACCATGCATCACTATATGACATATAACAAACATATCAAAATACACCGAAGCTTTCAGGGTCCCAAGAGGATGAACTGGTGGCTAATTACCTGACTTCTCCTGTAGTGCCACCAGTAGTTCAACATTTTAGTTCTGAGTTTATAATGAGCTTGTAGTTCTGTCTGTCTGTCAGCCAGTCAAGTCAAGTGGCTGTTATGGGGGAGTGTGTTGTGAATTTGAATCCTTCCTTCGCCGAGTCCTTTTACTCGTCTTACCCTGCTTTGGTTTCGAACATGTGACCGCGTCTCCCATCTGTTCCTCAAGATTATTCCGTCTTTTTCATACTCGTCGTCTTCTACTGTCTGTCTCAATTACTTTCACCCGCCCACGTTCTGCTTCCACAAAACTAAACATGTGCACACATTAGCTGAAAAGTTTCCCTCTCTCCTTGTCTTGTTTTTCAAGGTCTCGTTGAGCAGCGAGAAAAGCCCCAGAGGAATATCATGGCGACGTGCGCTGAAATTTTAATCAGGAGGAAATGGGGCGGCACAATCGCGCTTCTTTTTAGTATAAATTTGCACAGACGGACTCTTGCTGCTTGTCAGGTCCTTGTGTGACACACCGAGGGCGTCTGCTTGTGACAGAAAGAGGAGAGGGGGAGGAGTGGTGGAGAGGGGGAGGTGAAGGAGAGAGGCGAGGGGACGAAGAATAAAAGAAGAGAGGAGGAAGCTGAATGGATTTTTGTATTAGGCTCATATGCAGCATCTCTGTGCCGGAGTGGAGGACAGCCATGGGATGGAATTATAACTTATACATTCATCACACAAACGGGCTGAAGGTGTTCAAGGTTTCCTGTGTGTCAGGTTGACCCAGACAGTCGGATGCTGCATGGAGGAATGATGCGGCAGAGGAGCTTAAAGGAAAGGCGCATATAGAAGCTTTCAGGAGAATGGGAATTTAAAATAAACACAGAAAAACTAAACCGAGGGGTAACGTGAAATAACCTAAAATATAAATACGGAGCCAGGTTTCATTTAAAGCCCAGATAATTGCTTAAATATTTAAGCCAGTCTGTGCAAACTGCCACATACAGTATATGTGTTAAATGGGATTTATCTCTAACATGTGGTGGTTGGAAATTTAATAAGCAGTCAGAATGACAGATAAACTCATCCACTCAGCAGTGCCAGTTCTTCAGCAGATGGTATAGTGTAACTGTCTCTCAACATTACATTCATCTGGCGCTCTTCTTCTTCTTCCCACAGTAAGTTACTTTGGAGGGGAAGAAGGCGTCCATCTTTCCCACTCACCCATCAGAAGCAGTTCGCTTAAGGACACTGAAATCACATTAAGTCTTCCATTTTTGTAGTCGTGTCTTTTTTCTAATGGATTGTTGATTAGACCTGGCCATCGATGGGGGAAAAGCCAATTATTTCAAAAATCAATTAACTGTTAAAGTAATTCTTCAGTGCCAAAAGGAACATTATGTTTTTTTTTAAGCCGTTCAAATTTGAAAATTTTCCCTTTCTCTGTTTTGTTTGATATTAAACTGAGTATCTGGGTTTTGGATTGACGTCGCCTCCGACCACGAGAAACGGAGATGGACATTTTAATGCCTCTGCAATATCTCATCACATGGAGGTCGTAGCGGACCAAATGTGACTCATATGTCTCAAGGATGAACTGATTAGAATTTAGTGGTGAAAGGTCAAAGGTCATCGTGACGTCACAAATCATGTCTTTGCCGTAACTCAAGACTTCACATGATAATTATGATACAGTTTCGCCCAAATATCTGATGGCATAAAATGATGAAGTTGTCCGAAAGGTCAGAGGTTAGATGCACTGTGACGTCATGATATTCTAGATTCTAGTTCACTGTTTTCTACAGCTGCAACTGCAGCTTGCGATTATTTTTTTGACGGTTTATCGTTGAGACTATTAAAACATGCTCATTACAGTTTTCCTGATCACAAGGCGACATCTTCAAATTGGTTCTTTTGTCCAAACCAACAGTCTAAAACCCAAAGTGTCACAAAGAAAAGCAGCAGCAGCACATTTAAGATGCGGGAACCGGCAAATGTTTGACATTTTCTCTTGATAAATGACTTCAGTGGTTAATTAGTCTATAAAATAGTTGGCACTTCAGTTTCTTTCAATCGAATAATCCATTACTTGTTGCAGCTCTGCTATTTTCTGACATTTCATAGACCACATGATTAACTGATTAATTTAGAGAACAACGTGAAGATGAATCAATAATGAAAATAATCATTAGTTGCAGCCCTTCTGTTCGTAAGTTTTCATTGTCGAAAGAGGGAAATAAGGTTGATTCTGGAGTGACGTGTCCATGTACTGGACAGACAGTGTGTTGTTGGTGGTGTTGAAGAGTGAGAACCACAGCAGCGTCTAACTGCACCACACTGACATTTTCAGGTATGTTTACATGCTGTGTAATGCGCTGCAGCTGAGAAGCTAATTGGCTATCCAGCCTTTAAGCTGACGTCAGCACTGAACTTCTCCACGCTGAGTGTGTGTTCGGGGGCTTTTTCAGCAAGGTGCACGACCAGACGTGTGTTCATGTTTCAAAATTGGATGAGAGGGAGTCTACAAGCTTACTGCAAAAGTCACCAGTATATAAAGAAGGGAAAAAATATAGCTAAATGTCAGTGTTAATGCAGTTATTAAAGATTGAACAAGTTATTTTTTCTCTTTTGCTTCGTTAGAAATGCATAAAGAAATGTTGAAGTAATACAGGAATAAATGTATTCAAGATTTAGTGAGAGTTCGCAGCAAAGAAAATTAAAACAGCCATATCAATTTATGCCACATTTAATAAATTGATACATTTCTACGTTTATTCCTAATTTAGCGTCTAATGGAACATTAATTTATTTACTGAGCTCCTTATTTTGCAGCCTTAGTCCTCTGTAGTTCAGAGTCCGTGGCATGGGAATATATGTCATCACATCTTAAAGGAACAGTTCACATTATAGTGAAAATTCAGTCATTATCTATTCGCCCCCATGCTGTCAGGAGAAGTTTTGTCGTCCACAAACATTTCTGGAGCTGCACGACAGCACAGGGTTGAAACATGAACGTAAAAAGGTTCCATGCAGCTCGTCTGGCATAATCCAAGTCTCCAGAAGCCCCGAGATCCCAAATCAATCTGAAAAGATGTTATTTACACCCCCGACGTTGTTGAGCTCATGTTCCTATGCCGTAGGGAGCCATTTGATTTTTTTTTAAATTGCTGTTTTGCTGCAGAAATATTTGTGGATCACAAAATGCACCTGACATCCAGTCAGCATGGGGGTGAGGAGATAATGACTTAATTGAAATATTTCCTTAAATGCAGAGTTGTAAAGCCTCTTTTAATTAGATTTTGCCAACTTCAGTCTGTTTCAGTCGACGTGAGCCTGTGATATTTTGTTCCATTGCAGTTCGTACTCTAAATCCCGTGGGAACTGATTTGTTCCCACTTGAGTCTTGAGAGACACAGATAAGTGTTCACGTTATATGACGTTACACTTTAACCTGACCTTTACCTCAACCTGACACAACTCTTAACCCCAAAGCGAAGTCTTCGCCCTTAACCACCTTTCAAAAAAGTTATGACAAGACAACGTGTCCAGACCTCAAACAGATTGAAGTACAAAGACAAATACAAAGTCTCTGTCAACCAAATCCCGGTGTGTGCGTGTTATACAGTGGTTTGTTATTCAGTGTCACGTTCCTCTAAGCCAGCAGTCTGATTAATAATTCACGGTATTTCATGCAGTCAGTTGTGCCATTTGTATTTGAAGTGTTTCACTAATTGCCTCCTACCATTGAGCTAATTATATCTCCATTGTGCTGTGATCCTGCAATTGACGATGCAGAGTCACCGGAAGTCACTGGGTGTGTAGAATGAGTAAGTGGAAGAAGAAACAGCCCCGGCGTTTGTATGCCGAGCCGCAGCGTGTCTGTCTGTATGTGTGCGGTTGTGTATATAAGGCCTCCGCGGAACGTTGCGTCACGGCATTGAAATTCTCCTCACAGGGTCGTCAAGCATGAAATAGAAGAGCACACTTTCTGTGGATAAACCCCCATCATAACACTGTTGGATAGTGAGAGTCTGATGCTCTGGAGAAATCTCCTGCTGACACTGGTGTAAAAAAAAAAAAATGCATTGTGCTGTGCTGTTGTATAACTGAAGAGCAGTTCTGAAGATGCACATCGGTGGTTTTGCAAATTTGAGCTCATTTACAGCAAATTGTGTTTATTTTATATCACTGCAGAACATTTCTAAGATTCATTAGAGATGACCGAACTGCTGCAGCTTTGGGGTGGGAGACTGTGGGCTGGTAGAGAAGTCAACCACAGTCGACTCTTGAGATTCAGCTGCAAAACAAATGGAGCCATTATTCAAGTAATTATTGCTTTTCAGTCGTTTTTCAATCGAAACTGTCAAACCTGAGCTGGTTTCAGCTCTTTAAATGTGAAGATGTGCTGTTTTTTTTCTGTCATTTATGGGAGTTCATTAAGTGTCTTTGGGTTTTTGACTGTTGGTCGGACAAAAGAGGCAATTTGAAGGCGCAGCAAGCATTTTTCTGTTAATGAAATGTGAAAATAATTGCAGCCCTAGAAACAGCGGTGCAATCACAAGCCAATTTCTAACTAGACAAGTTTCCAATTTGTAGTAAATGCAACATTTACACAGATTCACCAGCTCCTCAGCCCATCTGTAGTTTATTTCTGCACTACTTTGAAAGATTTCTGAGCTTAAGAAGTAATCATTACCACCTAACCTGTGTCCATTTGTTGGTTGGATTGTCAGCAGGATTACACAAAAGATACTAAACAGATTTTCTCCCAACTTGGATGGAGGTTGGGTCTCGACCCAGAATAGACCACATTAACTTTTGGTGTGGATCCGGACTGAGAGACAGATCCAGGAATTTTTCTTCTCACTGTCCTTTACTTTGCGAGTGAGAATATTTTTTATAGAGATATTTGTATAATGCATCGATCTTGATGAAAACATTAGGAATATTCAGGTGGCTGGTATGGATGATTGAGTACCACAGGGGACTCGTTGACCTTAGCGGAAGTTTTTGCTCTACTTGGTGCCATTCTAATTATCAAAATAGCATTTAGATGGTCAATTCTTTGTATTTCATCTTTTGGGGTTTAATTGGAAACCAATAAAATCAACGTGAAGATTTGCTGACAACCCTAGATCGCAATAACCAATTCAAAATCAAATCAAATTTGATCATGTGATGTTCAACGGCAGTTACTTTTTAAAATGTCATTTGAGGAATTTTCAAATTCTGACTTTTGACGATCACCATGTGTGCCAGTTGTTGTGCCTCAAGTTTAATTTTCTCGTTACACAGTTCGTGAATTGGATGTTTTTCGAAAGCACAACGAAGACGATTTTCAAAATGCTCCCTGTCTGATAATAACTATAATCTTGACAACAAAAGATCAACACAAAAAGTCGGCAGCTGTGAAATCTTCAAGCGTCTGCAAAGTTACTTCCATTGTGCCCTCACATTATCTAAAACCCAACTCCATGGAAATCAATCTAAAAGTGTCCGTACATTCGGATGAGGGCGGGCAGAAATGTCCCGTGTTGGCACGGTGCTTCAATGAAAGCGAAATGAAAGAGTGTGTCCGCGTATTTGACAGCTTTCACAACTTTCTTTCTCCATGTTTCTGTGTCTACAGGGTGTTAACCGGGTGGGGAAGGACGCCCAGGTGGGACCTGACGGCGTGCGGAGGAAAGACTGGCACAACTATGAGGCGATCAAAAGAGATGCATCTCGATCCGGTAGGTCCAAACGTCCTCAGAGATGTTCATATTAATTTTGGATACACAGTGTTCAGTTATTCATAAGAAAGATTAACATTTACACACACAATCATATTCCTCTCTGGGTCTTATTGCTCTCCAGCAGAGGTGTAAATCTATGCTCGAATGCAATTCTATCTCCTACAATAATCACCAACTAGCGTCGATACAAACAGTGTAAATTAGTTGAAACGGGTTGATCCCTGAAAGGAGCCGTGAAAGGCTCAAAGTTATTTTCCACACTTGTTACCTTTAGGAGGGAAAGCAGATCATTTCTGCCTAATAAAACATGCATGTCCATGAATGATGAGGGTTGTTTTTGTCTTCTGGGACTTCATACGTCCCGGATTCTCCTGTAAAGATATCAAACTGTCTTCAGCAGTTCAGCCATTAGAGTTCAGATTTACTGTTATTTCATCAAGTTTCATCAGGTTCATCAGTGTTTCCTGCTCTTGCTCCATACCAGGGCCGTAAACACATGTTTTATTTAGTTATTTTAAACGTCAGCTTCAAACCACAACTAAACATTTTATTGTCTTCTTTACCAATTTTGTGATTTTGCTGTCTGAGTTTGTGTATCTTCTTTGATTTGGTTGTTAAATATCATCTAAAAGCAAAGTCCAGGTAGCCTTATGCATGGATCTGCAGGCGCAGTTAGAGTGGCTATCATCTCCCCATGAGGGAAAAAAAAAAGTGGGGTTCTGTCTTAGTCTGTCTGAAGTGTTTTCTGTGTTTAAAGGTGCAATATTTAACACCAGAGTAACTGTTAACTGCTGCTAACTGTACTCTAAACATCTGTGACTGCTGTGAGAATCGTCCTGTTCGTGCTATTTGCATGAGAGTTTTAGAGCTTGATGTTTTCAGGCCAAAGTCTCGCTGCTTACCATACTAACCAGTGTTGTCACAGTTACCTTGAAAAAGTAATCTGATTAGTGATTGCTGATTACTCCTTTAAAAAGTAAATTAGTTACTTTACTGATTACTTGTTTTTAAAAGTAACTAAGTTAGATTACAAGTTACTTTATTAGTTACATTCAGCAGGTGCCGACCCCCTCCCTCACATAAACTTTCAGCGTAGCCCTCAGGTTTCTCCATCGCTGCAGACTCCTTCTCCAGGTAAGAAGAAAAAGATGTTCTGTGAGGCAGCACGGCATTAGCCGTTTTTAGACAGAGCACCAAGCCGCCAATTTGCCCGTCCTTTTGGCGGCTCGGTCCGCGGTTTTAGACAGAGGCCGGCAAATTGGGGGTCTGTTCTGGTCCGCCGATTTTCCGCCTCGGAGGGTACACTTATTTCCGCCTCGACTGCTTTCTAAAACCGAGGCGGAAATGTGCCGGCCCGTGGGTGAGGTGGGCGGAGGTGTCAGTGACCTGCACTGCTGTGCGACCCACATCCGAGGAGTTTAAAACCAGGAAACAGCTGATCACAGCAGTCAGTCCATCACTTCATCCGCGGACATTAAGATGAACAACTGGACAGCCGCTGAGATCCAGGAGATGCAGCGTTTCCTCGTTCTCTGCAGCTGTTGTGTTAGCTTGTTGTTGTGTCGGCAATCAAGAACGGTCGCTACTTTCAAATTAAAAGCACCCAGCTAAGAAACCAGTTCTAAACTCCAGTGGGGTGCAATGTCAAGCTCTTATTTTGAAGACAAATTCTATGTCACTGTTTGCAGCCCAACTTCGAGCTTCACGTCACGTCACATGTTTACGCTTACCTCAGAGGCGGCTTTTGGGAAAGGAGGAATATTACGCCTCGGTTTTAAAAAGACAGGCCGGCACATTGCCGCCCTTACCTTGGAGCAAATGTGCCGCCTTTTCTATCTAAAAAGAGCTATTGATAGTAGTGGGGATCTTGTTTATTATGGCATGAAACGAGGGTGAGTCAACCGTGTTTAAGTGAAGCATTTCCTCTACAACATACCGCGCGACAAACTTCTAACCCTTTGTCGTCAGCACAGAGTGTACAACGAACCTTAATATTCTCATTTTTAGTTGACACAAACTCAAAATAATGACTGTATTTCCAGCTAGAAACGCACATCTCTGTCCTCCCTCCATTCTTGTTTGTGTTTGTGTCGCTGCGTTGTGTAACACGTGAATTGTCCTCGTGCAGAAAACGTGACTTCTCGTGTATGCAACATCACTCTCCGACAGCAAGAAGAAAGCAAAAATATATATTTTTACTGAGGAAAATGACAAAAATAATAGTAACGCACAGTGACTTGAATAAGTAACTTTAATCTGATTACTGCTTTGAAAATATTAACGCGTTAGATTACTCGTTACTGAAAAAAGTGGTCAGATTAGAGTAACGCTTTACTCTAATCTGACCACTTTTTTCAGCGAGTAATCTAAAAAAAGTGTGACCACTTTTTTAACGAGTAATCTAACTGGCATCACTCATACTAACACCATCAAACATCTCTGCAGCACAGTACAAAGACGTCTTCGACATGACGTCAGAGCTTTTATTTTTTCACTGTTATTATGCATAATTTAACATAATTTTTGAATGTTTTAAGATTAAATTCTTACATATTATCTTAAATTCTGTCACATTTTAGAATTTAAGATTTATTTTTAAAAGGTTTTTGTTGTTTTCTTTGTGAGGAATTCATGTAAACGTTTCCCTGAATGAAATTGGACCTATCGTCTATTTATTTTGGCATTAAAATAGTCTTAAAACTCGTCTTTCGTCTATAGGAGTGGCTGTATGAAAGCTTTGTTGTTTTAATGGTGTTGATGGTACGTTCTGTTATTCTGTGTTCACTGGCAAAAGCAAACGCCCTCCTCACCCGGTTATGTGTGAGGGCACTCCCTTCCTGAAGGCGTGCTGCTTTTTTCGTTTGCCAGAAATGATTGTTTAAACTTTGATTTTGCATTTTATCTTAATCTAAAGGAAGTGGGAAACTCTTGATATATATGTGTGTGCAGAGGAGATACAGTGTTGGTGGAACTGATGGTCTCAGTTTCTCTTACATGTGATGACGTGCTGATTGTGTTTGTTTGACGCAGGTAACGGTGAACAGGGGAAGCCGTTCCCCCTGACGGACGCTGACCGGGTGGACCAGGCCTACAGGGAGAACGGCTTCAACATTTATGTCAGCGACCGGATCTCCCTCAACCGCTCCGTCCCTGACATCCGCCATCCGAAGTGAGTCCTGTGTGTGTGTGTTTGTCCAGGGAGGGAGAGTGGGATAAAGTTTTAGGTGGGGCTAGTTTGAACATAAAATGTCACTGGACTTTCTGAGGGTCAAGTGCATTTATCTTCAGTCATGAATGTACTTGCAGCACTGTTCTTACTTCACTGGACAGTTTGTTGATATAAAGGTAAACTAAAAAGATCATTCTCAGATGCATAAGCAAGAATTTCAAAGTCAGTTTTGGACAAATCTCGACTCATTAATTGCTTTATATTGTCAAAATATAGTAAGTGTGTTAAAGATTAGAGTATATTACAGATTTCATGTAGATGTCGGGGGGGGGTTGATCCTTCAGTCCGTATAGATTTAGCGATTCGACGATGAACATCAACATTTTTAAATGCGCCTTCAAAGTGGTGATTTCAACCCGTAACAATGTTGATGCTTATAGACTATAGGTCGGTTACTTATCTACAAAAAACCTGCCTAATTTTCAACCATAAACTCTTCACAAAATTGATTTGTCAGAAGATTTTACGGCTAGGTAAATAATAAGAGAATTATGGAGCATATTGGTGATTTCTGTCCCATCTCCATCGGCCACATCAGTCATTTTTATGGACGGTGCAATGGTGACCAGATGGAAAACATTTCCTTTTAACTTTTCCAGTAAAAGTGCCCAGTGACCCCAGGAAAAACTGCCATTTTTTCCCTGCAAAAATAAAAATAAATCACCTGTGTTTGTGTGGGCAGTTTTCCTCTGAACGAGGGCAGGAACAGGCCACACAGGGCCAAGCAGTCTGCACGTTTTCATTCCAGCCAAAGACTGCAGCAGGTTATTTCACAGATTGGCACTCCATCAACCGCAGAGGAAAAATGAATCACCTGGTGCACTCCCAGGTTGGATTGGAAAAACCAGCAAACTCCCAGCCGTTCGAAACAGATGGTTGCCCCCCACCCCCAATATAAGGTTGGCTATTGGACGAGAGGCCAGATTCAGTGCAGGACTGAGCAGGGGAATCTGTTTTTAAGGGAAGAAACTGAGGTAAATACCTCTGATATAATCCTGAGTTGATGATTTCATGTAAGACTGGGAGGATGACTGCTTGTGTACATGTATTTAATGTCCTATACTATACTTTCCCATGACAGCTGCATCTGCTTCCTAGTAAGTTGCCAGGTTTGCGTGCTTTGAGCTCAAAGTCACCCCATTGTTGTGAAAACCAAACGTAAAAGTCAGTATGTAGAAAATGCAAATATTCCGTTTTTTTCATGTCGACCGTCTCAAATATAAGTCAAGACATGACTTGTGACATGAATACCAAGTCAAGACACACGACTCGAGTACCCCGCCTGTGGCAGCACCACAATCCATCAGGACAACTGTGTCACATGATGCTTTTCTTCATCTAAAATTTGACATCAAATTAATTAGAATAAGATTTTATCCTGATGTCACACCAGAAAATATGGCTGGAGCCTCATTGCATATGAGAACCTCAACATGTTCCCACAGATGTTTCACAATAAAAGCCTTGCAAAGTAATTAAGGCCTTTTGTCCACTGAAATGCCAGAGCGCTTTTAATTTGAAACATCCAGGACGTTTTAAGGTTACATTAACAGAAATGCAGATACAGCGATAAGGCAAACAGGAGTGGATCAAAACAAGGCTTTGAACTGAAGTATTTTAATATTTAACAAAAAGCAACCTGTGCCAACTCAGTCATGTTCACACCCTTGCTGACTCTCAACTCTCAACTCTAGTACATCACAATAAAACATACGGAGGAAACACCCTGTGGTGCTGAGCTAATTACAATCCCAGAGCTCCTGATAACTAACAGCACGCTGCTACTTGTCTGCACCTTCACCTGACGAATGCCTTTTCATTGAGTTGGAATTAAATCAAACCGGTTTAAACTCTAAAAACTGGACCAACAGAACCGGGAAACCTACCCAGCCCTTTAACATTGTTTGAGTGTTGAACTGGTAAAGCTGTGCACTGACGCAACTTGGTCTCAGCTATGTAGAAGATGCATCAACATGGCTTTGAAAACAACATGGTAACCTGTATAACACAAAACGTGTGCCATCCGTTGCACTGCACCCTCCTCGTCCAGTTGTGACAGAATGACGTTGGACCATTCTGCCCAGACACCAAACCCTAATTCCAGCATTCTTTGCACCTTTATTGTTGCATGCTGGATCTGTCCCAACTCATTAGAACAAGCTCTGTTTGGAACAATCGTTCCAATTATCAACCTGCCTGGTCAATTCACAGGAGAGATGTAGCTTTACACTGACAGATGCTGATTACACACCACACAACACCTATGTTCTTAGAAACGGTGGTCTTGACAGCAATTATCAGTGTCATTGATGTTCCCTTGTGAGCACTGTGCAAGGTGTGAAAAACTCATGATAGATGTGTAAATGGGGTTAGTTTCCATGAAGGGTTTGTTGGAATGAAGAGCAGGGATTAAAATAGAGGTGACGTCTGACTTCAGTGGCCACCATGTTCATTGTTCTCCATAATATGACACGTCTTTTCTGATAGAGGAAAGGCAGTGGGGTCATTCAAATCTAGATTTCATCGCATTGGGAGGATTAAAGTAAATGGGGAACCTATCTCCTCGAGATCTGCCTCTTTTTTTGAGAAATATCTTGTTTACAAAGTTTTGTTTTCAGGGTGGCATTTGCCGAAAGCTCATGGACTAGAAAACAGAAGGGCTTCACCCACAGGAGAACATGAAGTAAATGTTGGTTATCTTCTGGCTTTTCCAACCTGACACACCAGATGATTTGCGACAGAGAACCATCTGGAAAAGCTCCACTAGCACCACTAACTGTTTGAAAAGGGACAAGCATTTTCAAAAGCCCAGCTTGTGATTGGATAATAACCGTAAATCAAACTCTTACCAAAACCAACAAGTGAAAGCATCCTTTCCATGGAGAGAAGCCTTCAGTGCTGTACTTTGCCCTTCTGTTAATGAAATAAACTCTCCAGATATCCTCTGCTGAGGAGCCTCCATATTGTTTTCAGACAGCCACTTCTCTCGCTGGTTGTCACGTTCCTGTAAGCTTGACTTGCTTAACCTTAGATAGCTCTCTATGTACCAGTTAAATGAGGACATGAGATTTTATTATAAACAGAGGAAATTAAATAACCAATAAAGATGGATAGATATATGTTTTCCTTTTCTTTTTTTTTGCTGGGCTCAGCCTAAGGGATTGCTCTCTCTTGTTGAGCGAGGTCAGCTGAGGCGGTGCAGGCATCTTATCAGGATGCCTGCTGCATATGTCTCTGTGGAGGGGAAGGTCCAACTGGGAGGGGACCACAGGGCAGACCCAGGACACACTGCTGGGATATATATCTCTTCTGGCCTGGAGATACTTCAGGATCCCCCAGGAGGATGTCAATGGGCCGACCTGCTCAACCTGGTACCAATGCAACACAGATAAACAGAGGAAATGTCAGAAATGGATGGAAATGCTCTGCTGAACTGTAGCTAATATACTAAATGTTAGTAAGTAAACATGCTACAAACTGCGGCTGAATGCAGATCATTTTTACCAGGTTTTTACATTTTAGGATCGAGTCTGAGGAGATGTACCTTCAGCTCAAAATCTAGCTGAGTAAAGAGTGAAATAACAGCCGCTGTAGAGCCGGTGAGCCATATGGAGCCGAGGCCACAGTACAGACTGCTGGGTTTCTTCCAGCTCTCCTCTGACTCATTAAAGAACAACATACTGAAAATAAACACACCAGCGACACTATAAATACCGCGTGCTTAACAGCTTCAGACCTGCTGACCCGATTCATCACAGATCAGCCTTCAGCGCTTTCCCTCTACCTGACAAGAGCCTTTGTTTGACCCTGCTGTCACTTTCATGTGGAAAGCAATTTTAATACATGTTTTCTCTCAGGGTCTCCTTATATCTGTAAATCTCCGGTAGCATGCAACTCATGAAGAACTATCCAGTGAACACGTCTTTCCATACAGTCATCCAAACCATCCTGCGGCAATTTGAGCTGGGAAGATTAGTTAATTGATCGATGGAAAGACAATTAGCCGACTACTTTGGTAATCGATTTATCGTTTCAATCATTTAAGTCATCGATATCAAACATTTGCTGGTTCCCTTATCCTCTAAGATGTGAAGATTTGTAAACAAAGAATTGTTAGCTTTGGAGTGTCGGTTGGACAAAAGATTTCTTTTTGACACTTAATAGACTAAACGATTAATCAATGAACCACGAAATTATATTTGCAGCTGTAGGTCCAGTAAGACTTTTAACAAAGTTGCCTGAACCTTTATTTTCTCTTTTTTTCTCAGCACAGCACTAAAGTTAAGAGAGAATCCAGACGGGCACAGAGGTGTTAAATATCCACTCATATAGCTTAAAATTAGAGTAGATAATGATAATTTATAAATATAGTAGCTAATAATGAATTAATAATTTAATAGATCATTTTAGAGATTGAGCTGCCATATGCAGAACTCTGCTGAGACATATTAATCAATTTATATTGGATTTTGGATCTCCTACGTTACTTTTTGGTGGTGATTTGTTTCTGATTGCAACAACAAAGCATTTTAAATGTGATGAAAATGTGATGATTGTGCACAGCTGTTCAACAGTCTCATTAAAATGAGCAAGGCAGTTGTAAAGAAAGTCAAAACATGCACTGAGGATTCACAGAAGAGTGAAGGCACATACTGGATTTTTAGGCCGGATGGTGATATTAGTGTGTCAAAACAATCCTGATATCAACATATAAGGCAGTGTTCTTAACAACAGTGAATATATTCACAACCACACACGTTTTACCATGATCCCTTAACTGTGGTCGTCAAACACAATGATAAGTAATGAGGCAGGATATTTGACAGTTTATAAGTTATGTTCATCAGCCAAAATGACGTCCATCAGTGCCATGAAACAGTAGACTTCACTGGGAATTTAATCAATGTAAATTACCCCCAGCAGCTTTTCTCTATTTTATTCTGTAAAAATAGGACTATCTGGAAACTATAATAGGGCTATCTGTTGGGCTAGGGCTCCATTTTAGATAAAATTATTATGGGGAGCTTGAAAACCCAAGTACATAATCATACTTGTTGCCCATTTTAGTTTTGGATAATGGACCAGCAAAATAGGAAAGATATGATCTAGATTTATCTTTTATCGATTTATTTATTTATATGATACAAGTACTTGAAGTGTTTGCTATAAAGAGGTGCTTGAGAGAGCCTCCAACACACAATCATATCGGGATACTGCTGCTGCCACAATTGTACAATTAAGATTACAATAATAATCTTTGCTTAATGATCTGTGTTGCGTAGCAATGTAGGACATGATTTATGCAATCATCACCATTATTATTTTTCATAATGGTATTCCATATGCAGACGCTCAGGTTAACAGGTAGAAAACATTTGCATCTTATCTATGAGCGCTTGTGAGATTGTGGAAAAAAAAACGTGTGTGGTTCAGTCGTGCACAGACCGACAAAAGCCGGTGAAAGTCTGGCCTGTCAGGGATGCTTTGGACCTCCAAGGAACCTAAAAACAAGCCACCATACAGGGACCCATACACTTCACACAGGACAGACAGGGGCATGGTTGGTGCTCTGGATGGTGGAGGGGAGCAGGTGTGTCTGTTTGATTGGTCAAAGTGACAGGAGAGTGACAGGAGTCTGACAGCCAGGTGCCACATCAGTCCTCAGCGGGCCGAGACCTTCCAGCAGCATTCATTCATTCATTTCACTCTCACTCACTGACTGAGTGACGTGATGGAGAGAGAGAGAGAGAAGGAGTGTCAGACAGCCAGACAGGCCTCAGAGACTCCGAGATAATTACTGTCTCTACAGAGTCCTCTCCGACTTCTCAGACAGAGAGAAAGAAAAGTGGCAGGGATGGAAGGGCGAGCCGGGAGCTGGGACGCTTCGTTACATCTTATTAAAAGAGCAGCGCATTGTTCAGGTGAGGCTGGTTCAGGCCACTGCAGGACACACAAGAAAAGGTTGGTTCCTGAGGGCTTTTCATCCCCAGTGGCATTTGAAACTTTAAAAGCTGGTATAAACAGTGAATAGAAGTTTTGCGAGCATGCTGAACGTTACACACTTCTTATCCAGCTTTGGGTCATAGACCAACCCTATACAGTGTAAAGCATTGTTGCCAGCTATTTTCAATGGAAAGAAGCAAAAGGCTGCTCTAGATGCTGCTGCATGACACCACATGCTGATTTGCTCTAAGCAGCTTTATCATCAGCCATTTTTAAAGCTGCTCTCATCACATCATTATGCATCTAAATCTGCATTTAACCTTTGTACACTGATGGTTGTAGAACTGTGGAAATGTCATGAACAGAGAGGATCCAGACGCTGGAGGAAACTGACTCTTATGAACGGTGTGTTCTGAGGAAAATAATGCTTGAATAGTCGAGTTAAAATCTTTCAGATCAACAGCAAAGACAAAGGAGTTCCCCGAACAAACAGCGCGGCTCGCCACATGACTATTATGCACATTTGCAGTGTTTTCATGTCTCTGTTTGGCTGATAAGGAGTGGTCTAAGTGTCTCACAACCCTGAATCCCAAAAAGTTTGGATGCTGTGTAAAACATAATTCAAACAGAAAGCACAAAGGCAAAATCATCATCTCTTGTAAATATGTTTATCCTGAATTTGATGCCAAAGCATTTTTGAAGCAAAACATTTCAAACACATTGAGACAGGAGCAACAAAAGACTGGGAAAGTTGCGGAATGTTCCAAAACCACCTGAATGGATCGTTCCACAGGGGAACAGGGGATAGTATTGTGACGGTTATGAAAGGAGCATCCTTGAAAGGCTCGGTCGTTCACAAGCGAGGATGAGGTGACATTCTCCACTCTGTCAAACACATGATTGTATAGAGGATGTCACTACATGGGCTCATGGACACTTCAGAGAGCTGCCGTCAGTAAACACAGTTTCTTTATAGATGTTTTAAATCCCTCAGGATGACAGTTGAAATGGCCCCAGTAGTTGTTTATATTTCTCTTACTATTCCAAAATGTTGGACCAACCCAACAAACATGGCCGTCCCCGGAGCCACGCCACTAACATGGCTGAAAATGTACTTAGTATTTGTCAGGGATGACTAACTCTTCCCTGTCGCGTGTCTGTCTTCTGTTTTTATCTGCAGCTGTAAACAGAAGCTGTACGCAGAGAAGCTGCCCAACACCAGCATCATCATCCCGTTCCACAACGAGGGCTGGTCGTCGCTGCTGAGGACCGTTCACAGCGTGCTCAACCGCTCTCCTCCGCAGCTCATAGCAGAGGTCATCCTGGTCGACGACTTCAGCGACAAAGGTACCGAGGACACACACACACACACACACACACACACACACGAGCACAGCTTCTCTCAGTACCGGCTTGCTAGGATTTTTGGTGCACTGTGGCATCCTCTCCCTCCGTCTCCTTCTTTCATGCCGCCCACACACACACACACACACACACACACACACACACACACACACACACACACACTGACACTGACACTGACATTAATCTCAGACACAAACCACTGAGTCATTTGTTTGCAAGTGTTAGTGGCTGTTGGACAAATAATAAGCCGTTCAGAAACAAAAGCAAAGAGAGGGAGGAACAAACACACACACACACACACACACACTGGTGTTTCAGGAAAGTATCCCACCAGCTCTGTTGTTCATTTATTATCAAGGCCTGAGAGCAGCGAGCATTAACCTACATCAGACATTCTTTGGTTTGTTGTTCTTTTATTGCAAAGATCAGCCTCCCTCTCGGGCTCCATGAAAATCATATTCCCATTGTGTTTGGAGCTGAAGGCTGCAGTGACCTCTGAGCAGATGGTGATGATGAGGGCATCGTGTGACCCCGCTAGTGTTAGCGAGAGAGAAAAACTTCACTTCCTGGCCTGGATTGGTATTCTCACACAGGCGGCTTAATCAGTTCGAACTCCGGAGTTAATGTACAGCTCGGAACCCTTGCATAATAAATCGGGGGGGACAAGTGCAATATTATCGCCGGGCTCTGAGTGGAGGAGAGAACAAGATATTCATCATTAAGCCCGGTTCACGCCCAGCGTGTGAAGCACAATTTCCTGCTCACTTTCCCATTTCCTTAGATATTAAATAATGCACTAAAAATATATGAAGAGGGAAGAAAGAAAAGGATATGAAGTCGTGAATGCGACGAGTGTTTGCGTGCGTGACTCTTTTGCTCAGTGTTACAGTTTCAGAGGGACACATGGGGCAACATTTTACATGAGACTGCTGTTTTGGTTCTTGTATATGCAGCAATTCAGAATGCAAAATGGCTGGCTGAGAGGGAACATGAAGCAGAGGCTGTGTTGATTTGACAAATATACTCTGAGCCAGTCACATCACTACTCTCATTGCTCTGAAACGGCTGAGCCAATCACAGTGATGCACTTCTATATAAAAGACATCATTACCGTCCCATACGTCATCCATCACCAATATTCAGTAGATAAAAGTTTGGACGTTATTTTCAAGCCGCTTGATGAGCAATTCTCATTACTAACCAAAGATGTTTAGTTTTCATGGCAGTGAATCAGACAACAAACAAAATTGGTATAATATTAAGAATGTTTTTTTTTTTATATTAGCAAAATTAAACATAAAAAAGTATATATTCTGAAAGAAAGCCTTTGAAATGATGCAATACATACAAACTATTCAGTACTTAAAAATCTTTCATTATGTATAAATTGTCTAAACTGTTGAACTTTTCAATTTTTTGTATATTATCAATGAATCCTGATTGGATGTGACTGAGAACCAGCGGACATGCTGTGGTAGCAACATGAACATCATGTTGTATTGAAGAAGACTTGAAACTAGAAGTCGAGCCTGTATTTGTATTTGTAAAGTGTTTACTGAAGTAAATAATCACGTGAGAGGTAGAGTCATTCTCTCATAAGCTTACATACAGTATTACTGATTTTTGGAACCAGTGGAGTTGCAACCATGAGAATAATGGCAGTGAATTAAAGGTAAATTGATTTTGTTTATATATTAGGTCTTGGCAGCATGATAACTTCTTCTGACTTGGATTTGTCTTCATCCAGCTTGCTTAATGGAGACACTAACCCTTTTTGATTATATCATTTATTTAACCTCAACCTTATACATCCACTGACGTTTATCCATACTGATGATGAAGAAGTACTAGATTTTCTCCAGGGAATCTTCTGTACAGGAGGGTGCAGAGCGGCACCAGAGTTAATCCGTATGATGATTCTAGAAACATGATAAATGATAATAGTTTGGTCAATGTGGTTTATATGATCATGTTTTTGAGTCATAGTTTCACAGTACACAGCAGTACATTAAATCAGAGAGGTCGGATCACAATCAGTGCAAAAATGCATGCATGACTGTGAGTAGATTGGAACGGGAGAGCGAGGGCAGACTGTCCACATGTCATCGATGGTTGATGAGGTCGCTCTGTGGGATTGATTAAAAACACACCAGTGAAATGTGCTGAAATCGACCACCAGAAATAATTGGGTGGTTTTTAAATGTGGAAACAGGCATAATATGACGTTATAGCCAGCCAGTCTGATGTTTGAAGAGGTGGTGCATGTGGTTATTCTGCAGCAGCCTGTGTCATCTACATGGGATTTAATCAAGGACGCTGGTCGGTTGGTGTAATGGCGCTGCAGTTGGAGGCCACAGATTTATCAACCTATCAGTCCTGCGGCCGTCAGACGGCTGCAGGAGAAGCTTTTCACGAAGCAGCTGTGGAACAGAACAGTCAGATGTATTGTTGTATTCATTAGATGGAGCAAAATGTGCTAAAATAAAGCAATAATTCCTAACAGTGAGCTCTTGTTGACAAAGTCACAAAAGTGGCAGCTGAGTTTATTCTCAGCACCTCCATCACACA
The DNA here is from genome assembly GCA_963678695.2 of Diplodus puntazzo. Classification (NCBI taxonomy): domain Eukaryota; kingdom Metazoa; phylum Chordata; class Actinopteri; order Spariformes; family Sparidae; genus Diplodus; species Diplodus puntazzo. The sequence goes on along the minus strand of OZ023167.1, from coordinate 28,793,629 downwards.
AATACTAACTCCTTGCTTCTCGCTACCTTGTTGAAATGACCTTCCACCTGTGAGCTCGACGTCGGGCAGTATAACACCACCCAGACAGGCAACGCACATTTCAAGGTCAAGAAAATACGAAATGATTGTTGTGGTCGTTGTACCGCTGTGAATATGAGCCCCATGTAATAAAGCCTGAGGTAAACATCCGTCTCTCTCCTGATGCTGATGAACAGTGTGTTTGCTGTCTCTGTTATACCGATGCCCTGCCACATTAAATGATGCTGTTTTGTTTCGGCACCTCACAGCCGACATGAGGACGATAAACAATTGATGAGATGTTTTTTCGGAGTGCAGTTATATTTTCTGGGGTGCTAATTAGTACCCGGCTTCTATGTTGTGTAATTATAGCCTCGCTCCAGAGCGGCGTTTCAGGAACAGCCTCTTCTCTCCTTTTTAAAATCATAATTAATACATCTATTCATATTTGACTCAAAGGATACCCGATGATTTATATTTATCGGTGTGCCTAGCTGGAGTTGACTTGTTATTGTATCTGAAAAGAGAACTGTTGTCTTTGGGTTCGGGAGGGCCTCCAGTGGATTTTCGACCTTTTTACCTCCTCTGATATCATCGTACGTATAAACCTGTGCTAAACGTGTTTTTTTGGTGACCAGTATGTCACAGAAACACACAGAAAACAGAACAGCAGAGTTTGAGCTGTGTGGAGCTCTGATGGCGTTGGTCGGGGATGGTTGATAGTCGAACATCATCAGATTCAAGGCAGGGGTCAGATGGCTTTCATTGGGAGTCTCTATATTTGTTTATTGCCCACTGAGCTCTGCTCCTCCACCTCTCTTCACTCTACAGACTAAAGTACAACACTGCTCATTCCAACCTGGCAACGTACAAGGTGCCTGTTCGCAAAAACGGACTGACAAGTGTAAAACCACAGCGGAGGTATTCTTTCTACTGAGTGCCATTCTCGTTTGTTATTTTGACGTTGAACTTTGAAAGGGGAAAAAATACGTCGAATGGTTGCTGTGAGCAATTAGAGCTTGATGTGTCACAGTTGTCCTGATGGATTGTGGTCGGCCATCTGTAACCTGGTTACATTAAGGCCGACATTCTGACAGAAGAAAAGAAAAGTTGTGTTGGGTTTTCGCAGGCAGATGTCTTCAGCAGCGACACGTAGCCAGGGAACAAAACAACAGTCGCCTTTCCAGTTGTTATTTTGAAAGCAGTACCGCACACTTTTCTCTCTGCACAAGCTGTTCCTCTGCAGAATAATATTTGGAGAAAAAATCTCACCTGTTATTTTCAAGTGATGATAATAATTTCCTCTTCCACCCACGAGAGTGCAGAAAACCTGAAATTAAAAGCTGGCAATATTTGCATCCATATTCATCTGTTTTTCAATGCGTATCACCTTGTTAATGTAAAATGATCTCAATCCCTCCTCGCTCGCTCCGCGCCCGTCCTCACTCTGCCTCTCTCACCGTCTCTCGCCCACGCTCACCTCTGCGTTGTCGGAGCAGTTCATTCAGGCAGAACAGTGACTCACAGATAACATGCAAACACTGAAACCTGCTGCTTTTATCTCCTGTCTTCCCCTCATCGTCCTCTGCGTCTCTTTTTTTTTTTTTCTTTTCTAATCTCTTCTCTGTCTCTCTCTTCTCTTAGTCTTTTCTTGATGTCTCTTGTCTTTAGCACCTCTGTCTATTTCTTGACATCTCTTCTCGTTTGTGGGGAGATTCTCTGAATTTTTTATTCTTTTAACTCTTTTAACTTCGGAACCTCCCCCATGGAAAACTTTTAGTCTTGTTTCATCTTGTCACCTTTTCTTCATGTTTTTTTTTTTTTTTTCTCATTCTACTTTTGTAGCTCTTTCCTTGAGACCAGTTGTCTAGTATGCCAAACAGTTTCAGCGTCTCAAAAATCTGATAACAATATGAATATGCAAATGTGTCTTATTCATATATATTTGTATTAATATAATATTTTTGTTCCCTTGAATTCGTTTACATTTGAAACCATTTACAGTTGCAGAAAAAATATTCCAACCTTATCACTCGTTGGACGTAGCTGACAGTGGACTACTGTTTTAGGGCCTCGAGTTTGACATAATAGCCATCGCCCTCTTTGTATGTTGGAGCCAGAAGTGGCCTTATTTGGATGACAGTGTGGAGCTGGAGAGGATATCCTGATTGGATATTACTGAGAACCTGTAGACATACAGTAGCAGCATGAACACCACGTTGTATTGAAGAAGGCTTGAATCTAGAAATTGAGACTATAAACTTGAAATGTATTTACTGAGGTTAATAATCACTTGAAAAGTAGAGTCATTCGTAGGTAAGACTGCAGTATCTTGACTTTTCTTGGATTGCCAAAGAAAAAATGACGAAGGACTTGGTTGAGACTTTTTTACTTGAGTCACATGTCTGCTTGTCACCCAGATTTGTGGGCTAATACCAATGTCTAATATGCAATGAGCTAAAATTGTCTGATAATATCGGTCAGGATCTAGAAATGACCATCAGTCCGTCCCAGTTTTATTCTATTTAAAGTTCTCTTTTATTCTCTTCACATTTCTTCTGTCCCTGTTAGTCTCTCCTCTCTTCTATCTCTTGGACTTGGACTTTCTGTTCATTTACAGTAAGTGGGTTTGATATCCACCTTTTCCAGGGATCAGATCAACAAAGCTCCTAAATCTGACTCTAGTAGATCTGTCAGCTCCAGTGACTGCTGGGATTGTCGGCTGACATGTTACTAACTGAACTTTACTGTTGACTTTACTCTGTGGAAGATTGTTGATAGCAGTAAATGTCAGGTTTCAGTGTCAGTCCCTCAATCAAAGAGCAGCTGTTGTTTCTCTCTGGTTCTATATTCCCTCTGACATTCAGCAATCATAAAGGTAGGAATCCATCACAGAAAAGGCAGAAGGACAAATGTTTCCTCTCGCCTGAAAAGGAAATAATATGACAGAGCCGCAACATGGAGTTTAAGTTAGGGTGAAGACGGATTTCTGTTGCTCACATATTTTGCTTCTGGCACAAAATACAACTGGCCTTCTCTTTATAAAAGGAAATCTATCCACATGAGGTGTCATGGCAATGCAACTAGTATTGCCTCCTAACTTCCTTAAACAGTCCCATTTTCAGGCTATTTGGGGGATTACTGCGACCTAACGTGTGATTTCACGCCCGTTTTACTATCAAAGTTAAATGTAAGTTGCAATTCTTTGTTTGGTTTTTTTTTGCAATGACATTACTGGAGCAACTTAAACTTTCAAAAGATGTATTATTTTTTCATATCTAAGTGCATTCAATACATGTGTTTACATTTTGAGACTTTTGAAGCTATTTTCATTATCACACACACAATTAGTCTCACAGACTGCCAGGCACAATTTTAACATTTTGTGATTAAAGGCTGATTTAGAGCGGCATGTAGGCTCTACGCAGAGCCTACGCTGTAACCTACGGAAGTGGCCTGTGTGCCGTTATGAGTATTATTACATGTGCACTGTGTGTCTGTGTTGCTGGCGATGGTGAGCAGTTTGCCAGCTGTACTTTCTCCAGGTAAACACACCGACCTATTCAGTTTGCAGCTGTTTCTCTGGGATAGACAGAGTGGATTGGCTGGGGAACTGCAGTGAGGGCTACCCTTACACACTCTGCCTTAAAGTTACCGTACTTTCCGGACTATAAGCCGCTACTTTTTCCCCATGCTTTGAACCCTGCGGCCTATACAACGGTGCGGCTAATTTATGGATTTTTACAGCTAACGGCCACTAGGGGACCTCCTCAATCTATGGATTGTACAGGTTACGTCCCTCACCTTTAACGCCTGGTTTATTATTATGCTTCTGCGTCGCGGCGACAGCGTAGCTACGTCGTCGACCCTACACCGTCATTGAGCATTCGGAGTTCTGCGTCGAGGGAACGCGTTGTTCTGTCGGTGGACGTCATCAACGTCAGTGATTCAGGTTTGTTATGCTAACAACACATAGTCAGACAGGTGGCGGTGCTAACGGAGCTAACAGCTGTCTGTCAGTCTGACCGAGAAGTTTCTCACTTTACTTCGCTGTTAGTTGAATTAAATGACATTCATGTTGTCTTTAACTGTCCGTGCGAACCAGTCCGCAGCTTTGTGCGTCTGTTTGTGCGTCTCTGACTCTTGCGTGTTGACGTTTGCGTGGTCATAGGTTGTGCAAATATGCAACTTGTTTGTTGAAATGTTAATAAAATGGAAGCTTCCCCAAACAGCAGTCTATTTCCTGACAATCTCCTCTGTGCACGAGCCTTTACATATGGTAATTAAACATTAAAACACCTGCGGCTTATAATCGGGTGCGGCTTGTATATGTACACATTTGGGAAAGTCAAGGGAAAGTTTGTGAGTGGAGACAAATCAGATCTTATCGGAGACAGATCTTGGACCATCGCCAAACATGCCAACATGAGTAAAACCGGCTTGGTTGATGACTCTTGGTGTGAGTATCTTTACTTTTTGGTTTATAGTCTAGCTGTACTTCATGCTCTTTAGAGACGCTATTCTGTGTATTTTGCAAAGCCTCCAGCTGTATATTCTACAGTCTCTGCTATAAATTCTGACACAGCATCTGTAAGAACTACATTTGGTGTGTCCGTGTTTGACATTTTAAATTATGCAGTGAGGATGCGATGAGGAAACTGCGTTTCTCTGACAGTTGCATTCAGCCAGCTGTCGTGTCAGCTCAAAGAGTTATCAGCTATCACTGTCATTGTCTTTTACACATTCAGGGCAAAATAAAGCTAGCTTAGAAGTTTATATCATGAATACTTCTGCAGTGTTATTAAAGATTCCTAAAATATGAAGAAACCAGTTGGTTAAAAAAGATTTTATCAGCCGTTAAAGGACAGCTTCCTATTTTCCTTTCATATCTCTTCTCTGGCGTGTTATTGGGCTCAGACGTCTTCATAGCAGAGTTTCATTAAAGCAGGGACAGCGGGAGCCTAGATGTATCCATCATGGTTAACTGTGGTGTGTGACAGAGACAATCGCTCTCAGCAGGACCACTGAGCCACACTGAAGCATCACCTCCTGTGATGGAAACCTGTCACCGACTTCAGATTGATCGCCCAATTATTCAGTCACTGTCCACTGCCTGATGGGATCAATTAGACGTCTGTCTCAGAAACTATGGAAATGGGAGCATTTCATTTGGAAAGACTTAATGTTGCTATGAAAGAAATAGAATAATTACACAAGATACTGTTTTTCTTAAATGTATTTTTTTTTAAAATGTAATTAATTGTGTTTACTGGTTTGTCAGTTTGTAACAATTTGAGACCGTATGGCATGTTTTTAATGGTGGTTATCATGTTTTGGCAGGAAGAGTGAAAACGGTGTGGAGGCAGGTGATAAATGGGCGCGAGCGATAAATGTAGTCATAGAGTGAGAAATGGAGCAATCAAGAAGCATGAAACAACATTCAGAGAGAGGAGGGGGAGAGATGATGTGAAAGACAGAGAGGAGAGGTGGATGCTTTGAAATGTTTTTTTTTTTCCTCTTACTTTTAAGAACCTGCGTCAGTGAATCCGTTGAACAGTCGTCTGGCTCGTCTCGTGGGGACCTGATATGGTCAGAAATGCTATTTAATCAGAGAACAGAAACGTGTAATGAGGAGGTCATTTGTTTTTTTTTTTGTTTTTTTTTTGTTTTTTCAAGCTTGAGATGGAAAGTGTTAAAATCTCATTTGAGAGATTCTGGAGCCTTAAAGTGAGCTTGTCAGTTCCTGGCAGACGAGTGAATTCTTAACCAGATTATCTTACTCATGTTGCAGTCTGAGTAAGCAGAAGAGCTGGTTTGCCAGTCTTTTGGCAGCAGGACAGGTGCAAAATAAAAAAAGAAAATTGACAAAAGGGCTGTCATGATGATGAAAACAAACACCCTTCTTTGATATTATTATCTCTCTCTTTTATACTCCCCTGTCCTCACATCCAGTAGGCGACCATGCATTGTTCAGGCATGAGCTTGATTATCAAAAACTCACTTGGGAAATTAGGTTACTGTCAATCATCTTAATACATAAATCAACTCAGACATGTACTCGCTGAGTCATTGGTGCTGTTTAAACCTTCTGAATATATGATGCCATTGCCCTGACATTTAAAGGAATACTCCACTGAAATCTAATATATTGAGAATCAAATACTGACCACTTCACAAGAAGATGAATCTGTTGACTGAATTGCTCGCAAGGCCAAACAAATCCACATGATAACTTATTTAACCTTTGTCAAACGAAATTGTGCCACAGACCAAGAGCAGGACGTCTCGACAGCGCTGATCTTCGAGGGAAGAGAAAGCCAGAGAGTCCAAAACCTGTTAGCTCTGCTGCACCATCACCTGATTTACAAGCACGATATGGTTTTAACACAGTTCAGAGACAGTCGGTGGTGCGAAAACATCTTTCAGATAAACTGTGTTAACTTATTTTCTTGCTCGCAGCCAGGCTAATGGGCTTCCTAACTGAGAGTTAGCCATTAGCTCGTTAGGTACATCCTGACCTATATTGTGACGATGTGTGGGTGGTTTTTGTTGTGCTGTGTTTTTTTTCATCCAACCTTCACTAATCTTCAGACATATTTACCTTATTCAGATGTTTTTGGATATTGTTCATTGATCGTCTGCGGCACTTCTTTGGCCGTAACTTTTCCATGCTACATTCAACTGAAACCCAATTTGGGAGCTTCATACATACAGCCACAATGAGCTTGTCATGTGTCATGAGCATGTTGATGACGTGCGATTCAAACAGGACGAACTGGCTGCAAGGCTCAGTGAAAAACAAAAGAGAGAGATTCAGTGTGAGAGGAATTCAGTGTAACAATGGTCAGGTGAAGTAAGACAAGGACACACACACACACACACACACACACCACTGGTCTCAATGAAACCAGTTACACCTGCTAACCTGCCCAGCTACAGTCCATGATTAGCTGCAGCTGGCTGAGAGGAAGGAGGCAGGAGGGAGGAGGAGGCGTGAGGAGGGTGGCGTTGGTGAGGGGAGGTCAGCTCACTCTTCATTAGGCTGTAATTGAATTTCCGCAGCTCGCGCAGGAAGGATGTTTCGGCTCCCGCTCTCCCTGCAGGGGAGAGTTGGCTCGCTCCAGCTTCCCAACCTCCCTGATACTTTCAAGGTTAGCTCAGCTAATGGGCTACTTTCTCCCCGGATTTCTCTGCTCGCCGTCTGTCATCTTCGTGTCTGAACATGTAGCAGCACAGGTATATGATCGACCATGTGACGCTGCTGTAGAGTCTCTAACAGAGACCCAGTTCAGTACTGCAGTGGACCACCTCTGGCCCTGACAGCAGCTGAGACAAGCTGTGGCAGCGGCTCAACAAAGGACCTGCAGTGTCCCGGTGTTACAGCTGACCACACAGACAGTGAAGGACGTTCATCTTTGTTTCCCAAAAAAGTTTAGCAGAACTGCTCAGTGGACACACAGTTTAGTGCTATTATTTAAGGATTTCTGATAGATGTAACAGACTTTTTTTATCGATTTAATTTCATCAGCCCAAAGTTGAAGTCTGTACACTCTTTTCTATGAAGGTTGCATTTGAGTTCATCTAATATTAAGGGATTTTTATGGCTTAGTCATTAAACGCCTCACGTAATGGAATCTCATGTGTTTGAAAGTGAGAAGTGAGGTGGAAGTAGAAGTCGTGTGATTGTTTAACCAGCGTATCCACCTATTTACTTTACTGTGTTCACTTTGTGTACTTCTTCACCTGTTGCTGCAATATTAATTAAGATTGGCATTAAATGTCAGTATAGGTTGCACCAGTCAACCTAAATGGATGTCAGTAAGGTCCTAATATGTTTTCATCCTTCAATAATTTTTATTCCTTAAATGTGTCCACTGATCAAAAGAATCAAAACAGGACTTTCGCCAAATTGATCCAAGTTGTGAATATTGTCAGTGTGAGATGCAAAACTGTTAATGCAAAACAGTGGAACACATTACTCCGCACAGGACACTGACATCATGAGGAAAGTTTTTACTCTCTAATGATAGTAACTAGTAATATGTGAAGGATTACATTCTGGCACATGCAGTGAGGGCTGCTGGATTGTGTGGTCCCATTGTCGGTCCGGGCTTCTACTTTTCTGCTCCCAGAATGTGTTCAGAGCACCATGCTGAGACATTTCAACATGGTTGAACTGCAATTGGAAACGTTTATCCTTTTACCCTCCTCTGCCTTCCTTCTCAGTCGCGCTCTGGTTAAAAATTTCCTCAGCTAATTTTATTTCCTCTAATAAAGCCGTGAGGGCCAGGGGGTGAAAGGCGTCGTTTTTAAACGAGAGGCAGCGAGAGGCAGCGGAGCACGTTATCGTGTTTTAGCAAGTGTTTATTTTTCCCCCTCCTTTTTAATTGGAGTGTACTTTGGAGATGAGAGCCGTTCTCCTGGGGAGCCGACTTCATTAGCACCTGTAAGTGTCCAGGCATGTTAGCGAAGAAGGAAGAGATTAAGAGAGAGAGGCATGTCAGGAGAGCTGTCTTTAAAGAATGCTTGTTACTAAATATTTGGATGTGATATCAGAAACTGAGTCAAAATGTATCCCATGTTTCACCTCCTCTTCCCAGACCAAACTTGAGTTCACTGTGTCTCAATTTGTCATTTTCTCTGTGTTTTAACACACAGGACACACATGACTAAACACAATAAGCCACCTTCTTTGTTTTGTCTTGTCTCCATGAAGCGGTTATTATTATTATTATTATTATTATTATTATTATTATTATTATTATTATTGTTATTATTTTTACTATTATTATTATTATTTTTATTATTATTATTATTATTATTATTATTATTATTATTATTATTATTATTGTTATTATTACTATTATTATTATTATTATTATTATTATTATTATTATTATTATTATTGTTATTTCTGTTTCATTTAAAACTTAGATTGAGAATCGGCGCTGCTCCCCAAGGAGCGTCATTAGCATCCACAATAGTGGAAGTAACTGGCATCCTGCCAGCTTAATGGGGGCAATCTTGGTACCAAAACAATCATAAACACAAGTTAACCATTAAGCACAAAAGAGAATGGGAGGAAAATGGAAAGAAGGGAAATGAGCAATGATAAGAGAAATGGCCAATATGAGACCAATAGGGGTGGTGTTTGAGCTAAAGACGTGTTATTATGTTTTAATAGTCTTCCCTGGAGAGCACAGATGCCATTTTTGGCTGCTCAGCAAGTTGAAAGAAGCAAAGAAGAAGTGGATCAGGAAACATAAGAAAATTCTTGCATGTTAGCCAATCCATGTAAACTGATGTTTTAATAACTAGAGTGGATGTTGGTGTCTCACACACCATGTGGTTGTATTCCTAAACCTGACCAGATCATAGAATACAAAAATAAACCAGAAGGAACTGTGAAGTTTCAACATATTCCTCATTTGCAGAAACATATATTGCCAATAGTTATTGTGGTGATTTGGTTGCTTTTATTTCCTGTTTTTTAACATTTCTTTTGTTGTGGGCTGATGCTTCTTTAATAATACATTTGAGATATCTAAATTATTTTAGAGAATGATAAGTATTTGTATGTGTTTGTCTGATCAGAGCTGTGCGTCTTCAGCCTAATTTAATCTGTTTTGATCATTTCAAAACCAGTTGACAGTCTACAGTACAGAAAGCTGCATCTTCTCAAGAACCAATGCTTGTCCAGGTTGTGCTTTCCAATCTGAATGCAAAATGTAGCCAGATGTCTAATGTCAAAATAGGTGTTGCATTTAAAGAAATAACTGAATTTTATCAAGAAAGATCTTTTGATCTTAACGCCAGGTATCAAATCAGAAGTGATGCATTTTATATTTCTGTTGTGTCTTGGACAAGAATAGAATAAAAAGGTGAAAGGTAGTTTGACAACTAACTGAGCGCTGAAGCAAAACGAAGCACCTTCTACATCGACTCTGAAAGTTTTATAACCGGACAACCATGAGCACTTATCAAAAGGACAACAATATAAAACACCAAACATAACAAACAAATGATTCACGATTGACACCTGCATGAACATTTGTATTCCTTCTAAGTTCCTCAACACGGAGGTCCGGGCCACATGTTAGATAACTTTATTCAGATGTGTGAATGTAATTTTGAAACCTAAAAATGGGATCAAAATCCAGAAAACGCGTTACAATCTGTTGCGGTCTTTCCTCGTCCTCTCGTAACAGAAGCTCGATGACAGCGTGTGTGAGAGAAGCTGAACTCGCAGGTCTGAGCTGGCAGGCTGCTGTCTGGACTCTGACAATGACTCTCTCAAGGACTAACAATCCCCACGGGGATATTGTTACAGCAGTCGACAGCAGCAGTACGAGAGCCGCTCGACAGGAGGAGGTCTGGAGATCCAGAGTGAACACAACATCGGTGCTGCCGTGTTAACAGTGACTAACAGTGACTCTGTTGCTGTTCCTGTTTTTTCTTTATGAAGTGAGTTTGCCTCTGCTCTTCTCTGTCATTCCGGTGCTTGGCATCGGACTGGGTTTTAGGTCAAGTCTTGCTTTACCTCATGCTGAAGTGTAGACAGTTTTTCCTTATGCAGGATTCAGACTATATGATAGTCTTGACCTCCGTGAAGGCGAGTGTGTCAGATCAGGTGGTCATAGTCATAAATTCTTGCATGACTCGGCTGAGAGACGTGGTAGACTACGTGTAGCTGTCTTTCGGGAGTTGAGTCATGGGTGATCAGCAAGGTGCCAAGGACTGACTTAACTGTTCCACCTGACAGCACCATTGATTGTGTATAAAGACGGACGACATGACAGCTCCCCATCATCTCGATCGCCCCCTGGTGGCTGGCTGTATGGGCGGTATAGGTCCTTAATCCCTCCTCCTTCCATGTAAGCAGATAAGATGTAATTACAGCTTCACTCGCTTCCAAAACAATGCGGCAGTAACAGTAGGCACTGGTGTCGTACTGCTTTTATCAAAAGTGTGTGCTAGAATCAGCAAAAAAACTTTTAACCTTATACATTTATTGCTGCCATTTGTTGTATAGAGAAATAAATAGACTTTTCTACAGCTCTATTCTAAATCTTAAATCTTGCAAGATGTTCCTCAGAGGGTGCCTTGGTCACCTACAACATCTCTAGTTCGAGGCCGGCTGGAGAGCTTTGTTGCAGTTTGCATTCTAATGTCAGTCATTAAGAATTATAATACTCCAAAAATATTGACTATGATTGATGAAGATGATCATTTGAATATGAACTGCAGAAATCCAATTTTTTTTTACTGAATTGGAACTGGACTCAGAAAGTATCCAGCTGTCTGAAATCGGGGTGGACCCAATCCAAAGCAGACAGGACGGTGCAAGAATTCATTTTTCATTTTCAGTCAGAGCATGTCTGAAATAGGTCCAAATAATTAGATCTAATCCAAAAAAAACCAGTTGACCCAAACAGAGCAGCACAGAGAGTGAACACCGAGACTGGCAGCAGCTTGATGAATCATTAATTAGTAAGTAGCTATACTAGTCATTTCTTCAGTTCAAACACATTTTCCTCTTGTGATTACGACGCACCACAGGATCACAAATGTTGGAGAGTCTTCTTGGGTCAATCAGGTTTCATACATGTTGAAATAAAGCAGGACCAGCAGCCAAACAATAAGACTGATTACACTCGATCTAATTTGGAGCCTTTGTATGTGAACTGTTGGGGGGCGTCTTGACAAACTGAACTCCCGTTGTTCTGTAAAAATGAAATAGTTGAGATTAAGCACAGAATTTGCAGTTCAAGTAATTTACATATTCATATTAATAAATGGTGCATTGGTTTCATATTCTGAACATTGTTTAACCTTTAAATTCAGATCTACAGCATTAATAGAGCAGCTCTGATAGAGATGTTAGTGTGTGGTGTAGCATGTGTGACAGAGCTTGAAGGCAAAGAAAAGAGATTGTCCATCCTCTCTATCAAAAGGCTGCCTTCATCAGTTTGAGACGCGCCGGTGATGCGCACATCTGTAATACATCTCGTCTCATAGCCTCAGTGGCTGTTTAAACTGTGTGTGTTTTGATGTGCACACTTGCTTATATCATCACAGACTCTCCCTGAGCATCCTTTCTTTATTTTTTTGGACGGTTGGTAAAAAAAAAAAAAAAAAAAAAAAAAAAAAGCAGCTTCAAATGTTCCCAGTATGGCTCCTGGCAAAAAGGGAGAATATATGATGGAGTTCACAGAAGCAGCCGAATATCTTGGAGGAATAAATTAGCATCTTGGCTCTTTGGTGCTCTGCCAGGACTTCTGGGAAGTAATCCAGCACCTTGCAAAAACAAAGATTTGGATGCTATACTGGATTCACTGTAATTTGAGGTTAATTGATTTAAAAATCCTCCCCTTCCTCACTTACAGACTGGAGAAATAAAGAACTATATGGAAACTGTTGGATGCTTTATGCACCAGGGTTTTACCCTTCTGTTAAAGGTAAATTGTCATTTGCATGCATACATTTCCCTCCCTGCTGCCCACTCTGCCTCTGTCTTCTTCTTTGCGTATTTTTAGTGTTTGTGATTTGATTCTAATTAACAGCTCGGAGGAAGATGCGGTGCATTCCTGCCGCAGAAACAGATGGAGGGCAGCGAATGTTCAGCTGTTTGGTAAATGGGGTCTACGGAAATGATCCAGGCATCGATGATGTCTGAGCCCTCATCATGTCCTGGACTTCACATTCTAATAATGACTAATGTGTTTGCAGACATCAGCCTGCTCTCGTTAGGGTGATTTATTGCCTCTCCAGAGTTTCAGTAAACCAGAGGAGCCGTATTCCAATTTATTCTGCTCAAATTAACCATTCATAATTAGACACTGTAACCTTTCCCGCTGCCCTCTCCTCCGCTGAATGTGCTGTACATGCAATGCAAATGTTCATTGTTTAATCTCACTGGCTGTCATTAGGAAGGTTATGTAAGAACCATCCCATGCAGGGCAAAAGCTTCGCCTGAATCAATCTCCTAATGGTTAATAGCTAATGGGCTGATTTATTGCCCTATTATGAAGGTGAAGGCTCGCCCTTTCCTCTAAGGGTGGCAGCCACCGTATGGAACCCCTCTGCCTCCGATTCATATCAAAACCCCGCAGCATGTGTTAATCCTGTGGTGAGGTAGTTTAATATATAATAATAAGAGAACAGTATGTTATAGTTTATAGGTGAATTACTTTCTTTAACTTTATTTGTTTGACTTAATTGTGATGAAAATGTGCCCGATTTAGCCAAATGATCAGAGTTCAGGGTTTACAAAAGACTAAAAAAAAAAAAAAACTAAAAAAAAACAGACCTCAATGTTTTATTGAGGCAGCTGTGGCTCAGGCGGTAAAGCAGATTGTCGGTGGTTCAATCCAAGGTGTCCTTGAGCAGTGCATATTTGAATGGCTGGGTATAGAAATATCATGGGGGAGCTTTGTTTAGGCTTCGCTGTATCGGTTTTAAAGAGCAAGTCGGTACCTTGAATGGCAGCCACCGCCATTATTGTGTGAATGTCCGGGGAAACAGGTAAATGTGGAGTGTAGTCAAGAAAAGCAACTGCAAATCCATTTACCATTTATACCCCCAAGTCTCACAAGTGTAATCCACATACAGACAAAGCAATGGAAAAACATGAAAAATGTTGTCATTGAATAAGAACCTTGTGGGATTGTAATGATCATTACAGGAATTAATCAAGAAACAGTATATCGCTTGTGAAAAACTTCAGCCTTTGATCGCAAAATACATGAACATATAAATGAATCTTCTTATTTTGTTACTTTGGCAAGGGTATCAGGTATCAGCGGGATAGTGCCCATCAAGGTGTCCAGTATGAGGAACTAATGCATTATGGAGTCCAGAACTGTCCGAACAGAAATGACAATTAAACTTAGTTGTCGTAAAATATGTGCTCGAAGGAGAAATTGTGAACTTTAAACTGTCCTCATGACGGCATGTCATCACATTGTAGTGTTATAAGCTGTTTATTGAATGTTTATATAGTACTTACTGATACTAATGATACTATAATCTAGTATATCGTGTCTATTATCCATTAGTTATCTGTCAAAATTGGAGAATCATGGGTTAAAGGGCCACAGTTTGATTTAAACACCCTCAAATCAAAAGCGAAAGTCGGCACTTTATCCTCTTTGTCTTCGTTTTATCTGGCCGTCCTCATTCTTCTGCCTGCACTGTATGTTAATGTCAGAGGCAAATTTAATTATCACTTCCGAGGATAATCCATCTCTTGGCTTTAAAGCAGAGCTTTTGGCGGCACCTTTAACACATGTGACACGGGTTAATTTGAGCCTGACTACTTCAGGCGGGCCGCATCCCAAATGGGGCTCTCAGGATTAACCAGCAGAGGCCTGTGTGACAGTTTGATAGACAGCACTCCTCACTCTGCTCTTGATTACAGCTCTCCTCTAATTTAGTTTGCTCGGCTTTAATAATGTCTGGTCAGATCTGGTCTCGCCCAAACAGTCTGGCTCGTCCCGGCGAACTGATGGTGTGTTTTGATGCTGTTTGACTTGAAGGAATGGGCTGTCAAAACTGACTCATTGAAACATAAACCACAGTAGAAAGTACGGCCTGACGGATGATCGGGACAGAGTGAGAAGGCAGAGACGGATGTGTGCACCTGTTGGCTTCAGGTCTGTTGGTTTTGGCTGGTCCTGCTGTCTCCGACGTCTCAGCTGTCTGCTGAGGTCAGGAGTGCCTCCCCGAGAGGCAGCTGCTGCCAGACGGCATCAAAACGGAAAGACTAGCTGAATGATGGAGGGAGGATGAAGAGAGGGAACAAACAAAAAAAAAGAATCAAAAGAAAAGCAGGAAGGAAGGAACAGAGTGCCAAGATAAAGACATCCTGTCTGTCATTTTAGCGCCAGCAGTTTGTCCTGTGAAGGCTTGAAAGGGCTGCTGCCTCTCTTCCATCCTCTTCCCTGATATTCAGAATCCAATTAGTGCTTGTGTTGGAGCGGGCTTCCTCAGTGACAGTGGCCCATTTGTAAGACGAGCTATCAATGAGGAACACTGACAGAGGTAATATTTTATTAATGTCTTCCTGTATTCGGCAAATAATGGCTCTTTTTGTCAAGCTTTCCAAACTTGTGTTGGAGTTCAGAGATGGAAGCAGAAAAGATGAAGAAACAAAAAACAGCAGAACGTGAAGGTCAAGTCTCTTCACTTGTCTTATTGTTGAAATTCTAAAGATGAACGGCCAATCGTAAAGTTCAAGTATAGATCTTTTCGGATCAGAATTGATATACAGGATTATGTCTTCCATTGCATTCCACAATATAGCCACACGTTATGTGTGCTATCCTGACTTTTTAATCAGTAACAACCTGCAAGTGTCACCGAAATTAAAGATGGCAGAAAAAGGCATGAAAATGTCCCAGTGGTTACCATGTGTCCTCTCTTTTAGGAGCAGTTATAACATCGGTGACATTAATTTATCCTGTGAACAAGTTTGCGGCTGGTATTGCTTCTAACGTATCAATACAAGTGCCAATACCATATTTGAGTTTTCCAAAACTATGCATTTTTCAGTTCTTTGTGGAATACAAACATATTCTGCAAAAAATATTATTATTATTATTGCCTGGAGTGTCCAAACACAAGCTGCACCACAAGTTTTTGGTCTTAATGAGTTTGAGTAAATTAGTTTTGGAATACTCTGCAATATTATGGACATAATTTGGTCTGTACCAAAAAAAGTTCAATATCATTTCAAAACAAGTCCGTACAGACACTAGGACATTCATGAATGCTATATTTTGGTCATCAACAACTCCCAAAAGGAAGTCAAACAGCATAAAACTGAGATATTACATGTTTTCTCACCCAACAGTGATCAGTTCTCGTCAGAAGGTTTCAAATAGTGCTGGATCGAACCTGGTCGTATGTGAAGTAGTTCACAATTGGTCTTGAGAGGCTGTTTACAAATGTGGTGGGATCATATTAGATCAAACTTCCAGCAAGCTTGTCTCAGCAGGAGATTCGATTCGACTGGAATAACAGGAGTCGTTACTTCTCTAAATCCCTTAAATTCTGTTTATTTAACACAGCTTTAAGTAATGACGCTTTAAAAACAACCGAGTTATGTTCAGGGATTCATTTATGTTTCATTGTACAACACCAGGGTCGCTAAACAAAACTGAGTTTGAGTCCCTTTATGCTACATCACAGAAAAACAAAACAAAAAGGTGTGACTTCCAATCGTAACTGTCTGGGGTCTGTGTGTGAACAAGTCCAACATTGAATTGCAGAGTGTGATACTCCAGCCTAGAGTGTAAGGTTTTCCAGTCAGCTTCATGGTTGCTGAAGTCAACAAATAGTATTCTGATGTTGCTGTTGTTGTTGGGGCTGTTCAGTGTGTGAAGACCGAGTGGCGGGCAGTGGATATGGCAATCCTCTGTGGATTTCTTGGTTCTGAAAGCATACTGATGAGGGTCCAGGCTGGCAGGGATGTTGATATGTCTCCCTTCTGCTGTAAGAGGACTATCTACTGCACTGTGATGAAATTTCAGAAAAAAGAAAATACAGATGACTTGAATTAAACACTTTGTTTTCCAGGACACAGATTATTTAAAAAAAAAAAAAAAAAAAAACCCTCCCGACTCTCGTCTCTCTGGTGAAGATGAGCAGTGCCACATTTTGGATGTCTTGTTTTCCTCATGCATCTGTTGTGTGTCTTCACAACATGGACAACATTATAACTGGAACTACTCTTGGCCGGTCTATTCGTACCATATGGTATTTTATCAAGACTTCAACCAATCAAGATGGTGTCAGAATCCAAGTGCACTTCAGCAACATGTTGAGGATTAAAACAGAGACTGAAAAACAAGACAATGATGAAAGGTGTTAGACAGATGCCTCTACGCATATCTTAGATAGTTCTTTTTTTTTTTTTTTATAACAGCCATGAAAGAGCTCTTTGTCTCTCTTTCAATCAGTCTTTTGCCTCCACATACTTTTCCTGTCTGGCTTGGTTGACCTTTTCCAAACCTTAATGGGTTTTTAAATCGTGGTAATAATTTTTTCATAAAAGGGCTTCTACCACTTCAGCAGTCGAGGATATAAAAGCAGCTGGACCGGAGTGCATGATCTGTCTGGTGATGGTTGACAGTGTTTGAGCTTTGGACACACAGTGACAGTGGACAGACAGCGAATGAAACATTGCCTTGAATCTGGCTCCAATTTTTTTTTTTTTTATTGACCTGTCAGAAGTGAATTGACGTCTGAGCAGGAAGATTTACAGGCTCCATTTAGGACAGGATTGATTTCTGTCACCAGCAGCTCTGAGGAAAGATTGTGTACATATAGCTCTCTCTTTGATTGATTAATGCTTTCTTACAGTTTCTGGTTTGTCTTTTCTTTCTGTATTTTAATGTTTTTTTCACCTTCATCTCTAGTCCAGTGTTTTTGCTGTTTTAACTGAAGAAAATAGCCTTTTTTAATGTGTCGCCGCAGCTCGAGACTCACAATCAGCTTCGAGCTGAGCTCGTGTTTTGCACCAACAGCGCCGACTGTCTGCAGGAGTTATTAATAAGCTCCTTAAAAGTTGTCTGACAATAAACTGAACGGATTATTGGAGGCAGCATTATCCGCAATTCCCTCATTCGGCATTATGAATTTTGTTCAGTGAAATGTTGAGCATCAACGCAATTTGAGAGGAAGCTCTGTTTTCTGCCAAAAGGCTTTATGACTAAACGTGTTAGAAGGAGCTCATTTAATTCCTTTTTGATTCCACACAGTTGGATTTGTTCTCTTTAGGGTCACAGTCTGTCTGGTGTCTGCCGTAAAGATATTACAAAAAGTCTGTGACTGCAGAAAAGTAAGTGAAATGAGAAGTTGATCCCAGTGTGGGTTATGATGTAGAGGCCTTCGGGGAAACATTTGAGTTTGCCGCATGTGGCATCAGCAGATGTCGCGTTTGATGGTGACTGCTAATGGTTCGGCTTTTCTTTGATCTTTTTCGTCGGATAGCGTGTTGGTGAGGTTGTCATTTGTGGACAATTCTGCATCAGAGCTCTTTCATGTCAGCACGGCCTAATTTAACTGCATGCCTACAATAACTGGGGGTTTGACCCCGTTGTGCTCCTTTGGTTACAGTTTTACATGTCTCTGTTTTCACCTCCGCAGAGCACCTGAAGGCAGCGCTGGAGGAGTACATGGTGCGGTTGCCAAAGGTTCGCATCCTGAGGACCAAGAAGAGGGAGGGGCTGATCAGGACGCGCCTGCTGGGAGCCGGCCTCGCTAAAGGAGAAGTCATCACCTTCCTGGACTCCCACTGTGAGGCCAACGTCAACTGGCTGCCTCCGCTGCTGGGTGAGGAACACATGTCAGCATTAAATTACTACAGTCTAATTAGAAATACACCGATCGACCAACCTGGGACCGGAATCCAACAGTTTTAGGCCTGACCGGCGATGACCGACAACTGGCCAGTTAGTGTCAGACGAGTGGGGTTTGGCATCATAAACGAACATATGGTTGTTGGTTGTTTCTTTCTTTCTGGTTGCCTCCAAAGAACAAGTGGGCGCTTCTGCTCAGTGACGGACTCATTCACCTTGTTTACATGGTCGCATGTTGAGCCAAAAATCCACTGACATCCACTTTTTAATCCCAAAAGTAAAGTAAAAGAATAAAATCTGAGCTCACCTCCTGCCTGCAAACAGCTCCAGATCAGAGCAGCCGTCAGTCTGGTTGAACCATTGTACAGTGATTTGTTCTCCCTGTATAAAACGGATTCTTCATATAAAATAACATCTATCTGTAAAGAGGACTCCCTGCAACCCAAAAATATGAAAGATGCATTCAAACATACAGCAGTTCAAACTTTTGTTCCAAGCGATTGCCAAACTTTTAAACGTTGCTGTATTGTGTATTTTCCTTCTAACTTTCCTCAAATCTTTGAGTTTTCTTTTTTGTGAAATGCTGGAGCCTCTTTACTCCCCAGGACTCGAAAAACTATTGAGAATAAACAGTCTGAGAGGAGAACGTCATGCTGCGGGTGAACTGCTCACAGCTCCCAGACATCTGCAATCTGTGAACAGGAGTCGTGAGCAGCCTCCGATATTGCTTTGTGTGGACTAGGAAAGCTTCTCTACACCATCCATTGTCATTAATGGATTCTTTCTGTGTGTCTCTCAGATCGCATCGCCCAGAACAGGAAGACCATCGTGTGCCCGATGATCGACGTCATCGACCATGACAACTTCGGCTACGAGACGCAGGCGGGGGACGCCATGCGAGGGGCGTTTGACTGGGAAATGTACTACAAACGGATCCCCATCCCGACCGAGCTGCAGAACAATGACCCCAGCGAACCCTTCGAGTGAGTGCAATTATTTTTGACACGTTTGACATTATATCCCGACTGTCTTGCTGCACCATGAGTGCACACATCTGTGATACGAGTTGACCAAGAGTGAGTTGAAACCCTCAGCTCAGTGTTTTGGCATCACACTGTTTTGAATCCGCGGGCCTCAAAACCCTCATTATTCACTGAAGTGGGCTTCTGTTAGCGCTGCACTGCTTCTGCACTCATACACACATCTTCTATTAGACCTGGGTGTTGCCTGAGATAGACAGTGACAGAGGTGCAGTTTGTGGCTAATAGTCTTTAAAGCATTAGACTACATGCTAGTTTAATGTGCAAAACCATTCAAATATGTAGCTTTTGAAATGGGAGATCTTAAAAACCACCTTAATATAATGCTGTAATCTACAGTAAGAGGCAACAGCATTCATCTCTTGGACAACAGTGCAAATCCAATATATCTCCTCCTCTCCTCCTTCTTCTTCTTCAGATTTGTCTACTATGTCGCTGTGTTACACTGTTGAAATGCAGTCGAGTGCTTCAGGAAGAAAATGATTCATATATTGATGCTGAAAGGCGTGTTTTATATTGCTCAGCTAGCTGTAGTAAAATAAAAGAAAAGCGCAGTTTGTTTCCAGTGCTGAAACAACTTCTTTAGATTTACACAAAATGATGAGTGAGTTATTTGAGGTGGCACAACATGCAGCTGTTAGTCGGATATATGTCAGCAATTTAATGCATCACTAACAAAAATGATTGAAAAGCTTTTGAGTCATTTCATTTTTTTTTTATATATATATATAAAATATGGCCTTGTTCTCTGATTGCAGCTTCCTAAATGTTTATCTTTTCTGGTTTATTTGCTCCTCTGTGACTGTAAACTGAATATCTTTGGGTTTTAGATAAAACAAGACATTTGAGGACGTCATCTGTGGGAAACACTGACAAACATTTTTTGCCATTTACTCACATTTTATAGACCTAATCGAACTATATACAAAGAATTTATAGATTAATCAAGAAAATGTTGACAGATTAATTGACACTGCCTCTCATATATGGATGAAAATGTGTAGTTTTTTCTGTTTTATGCCACTGTAAATGTATGAATGTTGGGTTTTTGGACTGTTGGTCAGATAGCATAAGTTCAATTTTTCATCATTTGTGTCATTTTATCACCTACATTTTAAAAGTAAGGTTCGTTTTAGCCAGGTTGCTCATTTCAGTTTGAAAAATAGTAACTCCGTGGAAATGGAAACCACAGATATAGGAGATATAGGGGTATATTACTGTATAACATCAGATCCACAGGTAATACTTTAGTGCAAACAAGACTGATAGCTTTTGACCACAGTGTCCTTCGTCAACACGCAGCAGCACAGATATGTAACCTTTAAGTAATGGAAGCCAACATAAATACACCTCACCCAGAGACTCACTTTGCTATTTGTAAGGCCAAATGACTCGGCATGTGATGCCAGAAACTCTATTTGTGAGCCTCGAGGGGATTAGTTCAACAGCGTTTCTCTATGTTCGGATGCCAAAGTCTATTTGGGTGTCCGGGGAAATACAGTACAGGTATCATCAGGCAGGGCTGTAGTGCAGGAAGATAAGAGACTAAAGAAGAAGAAATGAGCTGCAGAACAATCAGAATCAATCCTTATTTGGTGAATTAGTCTGCTCTTCTTGCCCAATGAAATGACCTTCATCAGTGCAAATCCAATTTGAGTCGCAAAGATTTTCATTTTCATTCTGATTGACATTGCCGCAGCGGAGAATGAGGCACGGCGGGACGGCAAAATCCATCTTGGAGGTGTGTGTGTGTGTGTCTGTGTGTGTGTGTGTGTGTGTGTGTGTGTGTGTGTGTGTGTGTGTCTGTGTGTGTGTGTGTGTGTGTGTGTGCGTGTGTGTGCGTGTGTGTGTGTGGGAGTATGATTTTATCCCCGTTCTCATGCCTCTGTCACTGTCTCTCTCATCAATGCCATGACTGCTCTCGCTTCCCCTCTCTTCTTTCCCTCCGTTTCCCTCTCATCTCTCCTTCAGGCTCCAGTGTTTCATTTAGCGATGAGCTCAGGCCCTGACACTCTCTTTCCTCAAGGTCAATGGACTGAAATGGATAATATCAACTTGAGCATTTCTAATTAAATCAAAACTGTAAGTTGGAATATTCATGGTCTGTTGGGTTGGATCTTAGAGTGACTAAGGAAGACCTGCAGGGATTTAGTCCGGCTGGAGAAACTGAAGTATGACAAAACCTTTGAGAGGTGCAGAAGTGCCTTAAACCTGCATTCTTACAAGCAACAACAGGGGTAACGGCACTGGTTTCAAAAAAAAGAAGCCTGTATCTAAGCTTATGAGAAAATCACCCTAGTTCTCACTTGATTTATTACCTCAGTAAACGGTTTACTAATGAGTTTATGATCTTAATCACTAGTGTCGAGTCTTCTTCAATACAGTATGGTTCATTTTGTAAATTATGAGAGTAAAATAGAGGGTATGTTTTACGGCCTAGCTGCTTTGGGATTGAAAATTCACCAGGACAGAGACAGCACCAGAGACGTTATAAGAGAGGAAGCAAACTCCTTAAAGCATTTTGATTAGAATAGTCTGTAACGCCAGAGATCGTCTGCTTTGTCACAGCCGAACCAGAAAACACACCAGCCACAGTCGCGAGTTGTTGTTTCACAGACGCAAGCAGACTGTTGAGATTCACCTGATTTGGTGCTGCCAGTGCAGAGGGACGTTAAACTTGCATTTCTTCAAGTGTTCTGGTAGGATGAGCTGACGGCCTCACGTCACAGCGTTCTGCACTGAGCCGTTAAAGAAGCTGTTGGTGTTGATTTTCTATCAGATTTGACTGCCGGTTCTATACATGCAGTTTTCATGTCCTAGTGACCATTGAACTTGCAGTTATGGCTCTCTCCCCAATCATTTACATAGGGGCCTGGTCTTGTTAGCCTTTATAAATCGCCCAGGGGTTCTGCCAAGATGGCAGACAAGAGGTAAAACCTGCCTAAAAGGATTTTGGTTTTTCAATGCTTAAGCTTCCCAGTTTGACTCTCTCGTCCAAATATGGTCCCTTCTAGCGCCACAGAAACAAGGTCAAACATTTTGCAATACTGCATAAATTACACCTACTTAAAATCACATTCATGTGTTATTCTCTATTTATATTTTTAGAATATCTTTTAATTATTTGTAGTGTTGTTTGTTGTTTTTGCACCTACAGACCACAGCAAAGTCTGCGTATGTGAAAAATTACTTGGCAATAATAAACGATTCTATAATGTAATTTGTGAAAAATGCTTATTGCAGTTTCCCGGAGCACAAAGTGACATCTATAGATAGCTTCTTTTGTCCAGCCAGCGGTCCAAAACTCTAAAAAGGCTTTAATTTATTGTCATAAATGCAGCAAATTTTCACCTTTTGGAATCTGAAACCAGCAAATGTTTTTGGTTAAAAAGTGACGAATTTAATTGTCAAAATAGTTGGTGATTCATTTTGTTTTGATCATCTAATCGTTGCAGCTGACTGTTTGATTGAAGAATAATATAGACGAAGAATAATAAGGACGAAGAATCTGGTCAAGCACACAGGAAGTGTCAAAAGTCAAAAAGTCTCGAGGTTTGATACACAGCCTGGTATTTTACTTTCAGTGTATTGAATTTTCCTGAACTGTTGAGGTCACTTCAGTCGATGCAGGTCAATATTCATTCAGTGGAGCTTCTCACTGCCTGAAAGTAGAAGTCTCCAGTTGTGTTGTTGAAATCCAATCTGCCACTGCATTTCCAAAATGATTTCCTTCCTTGAGAAAATAAAATGTAACATCAAAAAGGTTGAGAAGGTAATTACAGCCACTCAGAGCTGCGCTGTTCCCTCGCCCACCTTCTGTTTGGAAGATTATAAAAAAAATTGTTTGAAAGACTTTCCGGCACATATTTGCCAACATCATTCAGGTCGATATTGCGTTTGTATCTCACAGTGTGTGTGGACAGGTAATCAGAAGGAGTCTGTATGGGGCCCTGATGCTGGCAGACAGTCTTTCATTGCTGAGTTTCTGTGCATGTGTGTGTTTGTGTGTAACAAATGTATCGTTAATGGCATTTTAGCATCGACTGAAAGCAAAACGAGCCACATCAGCCTCTCCCGGAAGTTAAACTTGGGCCCAGTGGAGCTGACAACTAAATGTCAGCATGCTAACATGTTCACAGTGACAGTGCTGGCAGTGATCGATCAAGTAATTAATTAGTTGTCATTTATTAGATTAATTGATACCTATTTTGATAATCGAGTGTACCATTTCCTTTAAACTGAGTCCTCTGTGGATCTGTTGGTTCTGAAAGCATGTTGGTGAGGGTCCAAGCAGGCAGGGATGTGATCTTTGATGTGCTGGAGAAACACTTCATCATTATCGTGGCTCCGGTATTGAACACTAACGTAGAGGAGGTGTGACTGCCAATCAGAACTGTCTGAGGTGTGTTTGCGAGGAAGTCTGATGTCCAGTTGCAGAGTACTCAAGCCCAGAGTGTTCAGTTTCCAATCAGTTTCATGGGGGATGAATAACAAGTGTGAGGTCAGTAGCAAAATATAACTGATGATGGTACAATTTACCCTGAGGTGAACATAAATGTATTCATGGCAAGCCACCATTAGAACATCAAGCACTAATGCTAAGCTCACAGTGGGTGAGTCATTAATGTCCGTACGAAGTCGGGTCATTATCGCCGACCGTCCAATAGCTACTATTAATATTCAGGACCAAAGTGGTAACAATGGCATCTCTAGAGCTGCACCGCTAAAAATGTTGAAAATGATGTCACAAATACTCTAAAATGCTATTGATTTAGGAAATAAAGTCCAAATCCCCACTTGACTGAATTGTTTTGTCAAAAGGAATAAATTGAATTAAATGCCCTCCAGCAAAAACAGTCGCACCGAGAGAAAAGAAAAAAAAAGTTCCTGAACATCAGCAAAACAAAGCAGTTGCTAAGCAACACAGCAGCAGCAGTGTGAGTGATGACTTTGGGCCAGCATGTTGCCATTTTAAATGTGTTGAGCATTCACAGGTGTATTTATCTGTTTTTTCCTAGACAAATGTTACTATTTCTGGTGTAAAGAAGTTTGAGAAATGTGTTCCAAGTGCACAAGAAGGAAAGGAAAAAAAACCTCATCTCATCAAGAGATCGTTCTTTGCCGACCACTGCAGAACCTCAGAGTCCGACATGCTCGACAGTTCAAGCGCTGCATGTCAACTAGAGCATCGCCTGGATTATACTGCAGTGAAATCAGTATCGCATTATATTTATCTGACATCAAAACTACACACCAACTCATTAGTTTTTGTTACGTCTAACACAGAAACTTTCATAACCATTTCAACCACATGATAACCATTGAGGGTTATCATGTGGTTGAAATGGTTATGAAAGTTTCTGTAATTAAAAAACAATTCAAAGTCAACACACATGATTGAAAACAAAAAGTGTATTACACGTTAAACGACTTCCCTAAAGACAGTTTTACTGCAGCTGCAGTTATTTTGAATAAGTCTTCTGCAGATGGACACAAACACAGTTCTACTTTTTATGCATGTATCCCTCCCTGTATTATATTTACTACAACTGCCAAAATACATGGACTGAATAAACTTGAAAAAAGCTGATATTGATTTTTTTTCCTACATCATTCAATTATTAACAAAGACCCTCTCATGGCCCTCAGTGGTGAACTGCTCCTGTCAGGTTGACACGACGAGAAGATACCTGAATAGGTAAAAAATCTATCATTCCTCAGTGAAACTCCAAAACTCAGGACATGATGAGAGAGTGAAATGAGGGTGAGGGTGTTGCATCGAATTTTTTAAAATTGTCCGAATGATTTATTGAGTAATAATAGAGCAAATCAGTGGGATGTCCCACTAACAATAACAGTCAGCTGTGACTGTTATGGTTAAAGATGTATAGAGTTAAACATGCTGATCTGATCTCTCTGTTTACACGGTGTAGTACGTACTGTGGTGCTTCACCAGCGTCTTTGATATCCAACCAACAGCCAGATCTCAGTATGAAATGCTAGTTTGGGGTAAACTTAAGCTAGTGTCAAGTCTCCGACCTCACATCTTAAAGTGTTGCTGATGACATTTGACAGCATCGAACATGCATTTTAGATGACTGGGATGTAACATCATGAACAAAAGTTACTGTAACTCTAATGTAAGCTAATTTGTGATGCAGGAAGTTATTGTAAACAGACAATGTGATTGGTTCAAAGTGTAACCTCCTCCATTGTCGAGTTAAATCCCCAAATATACGTTTAAACACTGTCGTCAAGATCTGTCTTCAGAAAAATGAAAGAAAAAATTCTACAGTTTGAATTACAATGTGAAAAAAATTTCCTATAGTAATTGTATTAAGCCTCAAATTAAAAAGATAGAAATACAGATGTTTTTAGAGGTCCAGCTGAAAGTAAACAGTGCGTATTGGTGCACATTTGCAGCTGAAGGCGCCTCTGGCTGTGATCCTGGAAGTTAAACTGGAACCTGTTGTGTTTAATTGATCCTCGTGTTCACCAGCTTCATCCGAGTCGTGGGTTGTCACTGTTGTCTATCCGGAAGTGTGTGTTTCATCCCTTCACAACTCCAAAGAGGCAGAGTGTGTTTGTGTTTTCTCCCTGCAGTGAACAAGAGCTCCCAATCTCCACCCCACAAATCAGTGCCCACACAGTGTCTGTGCTCTCATACACTCCAGTGACCATACACCAGTTTGCCATCACACACACACACACCCTTCCTTTGTCCCCCCGCAGCCACCGTTGTTTATGCCTTGTCTCCTGATGAAAGTCTGTCCACTGCATTTCATTGTGGCGCGACTCCAGGGAAGCAGTGTGTGTGTGTGTGTGTGTTTGTCGGCTTTGTGTTTTTTCTTCCTCCAGCGTGCAGCGATCACCGGCCGTGGACGATGAACTGCTCAGACAAACTGTCTGTCAGCCGGTCAGCCAAATGGAGTCAGTCAGTGTGACAAACATATTTAAAGAGTTGGAGGGCAACGTTTGTGCCTCCTGTGTCGCCGCTCAATCTTACAAGCTTTGTCGAGCCTGGATGACGGTTATCTACAGATTTAAAATAGAACAGAGATCAGAAGGAGGTTCAGCAGACAGTCTACCTTATTGTCCAAAGAAGGGGAGGCAGAGGAAGAAGAACTTCTCTGGATTTCACAAGATTAAATGTGTGATTATATCCGTGCTCAGCCGTTGTTTACTTACTGTTTGTCTTAAGGGTTAAGTGTGTAGGATGTGGGTGCAGAAATGGAGCAAAGAATAAGTCTGCAAGTTCACTGCTAGCTCTCCAAACACTGGACCTTAAATACATGTATTTCTCACTTTATTTGCAAAAAAAATTCCAATTAACATGAGATTATCGTGCAGTCCATTTTAATTCACCACAAATAGCCAATATACAAACGTCTTGTCGTAACTAAACGACTGAGTAGGTCACACCGGACCTTCGTCATGCAATCGCTGTCTGATTACGTTTAGGAATTAATACTACTTGGTTTAGGAAAATTGTGGTCTTGTGGTATATCGCTGTTATTTATGGAATTTCATTTACAAACATACCAATGTTACTTAAGTAACTTACGAACGTGACATATTTTCACTAGCAAGTTAGAAAAAGTCACCACTGACTTCTGGTTTTTACACTGGACATGGACAACAGCCTCCTGAATGAAAGTCCATCCCTGTACGGACTTTTCACTCTTCATACCATCTCTCCTCCCGTCCTCCTTTTCAGATGTAGTATTAACTTCAGCCAGAGGAAGTCACTGCCTAATAACACATATAAATATGTGTCATAACAATCCTCTTTTTGCTTTAACAGAAATATTCCTACACTCATTGTCCTACACTCTAAACAAACGCGACAAAAACAAAGTAAGACGTGCCAAAACCGTCTTGGTTCGTCTTTCCTTCTTCCCAACAATCACCAGCTCTGGTTTGGTTAAACTTAAACTGAACCCTTAAGTCACTGAGTTAGATGTGAAAATGAATTTGCTCCACTCACTGGTTTCCCCTCGTCTTTCACAGACCTACAGATCTCGCTTGTTCGTCAGCCTCAGTTTACTAAAAACAGGAAAATAAAATGCATTGCATGTTCGTCCAGTCGCCAGACCTCAGTCAGAAATGACCTCCAACTCGTATTACATTCAGTGAAAGAAATGTTGATGTCTGTAATAATTAGAGTACCTTTTTTGCATGTGGCCTTCTGTCTGATGCAGTTTAGAGCAGAGCGAAGACAAACAGGAGGATTATCCACCACCGTCTACCTCATATTAAATCCTAGTTCAACGCAAAATGCTCTCTACATTAACAGTGCGTCTCTCTTCTCCGTCGCTCCTCCTGTTTTCTACCAGTGTCCTCCTGATGAGAAGCTGCTCAATACATCCGATTCAGTTCCACTCCAGGGAGGAGCTCCCTTCTGCACCGAGCTGAACACCATTATGTTGTTTGGCACCGCTGAGCTTGTCACACCAGTCAGAATTCACAGTGGTTCAGATGGGTTAATTGGTTTTTGCAGTGTGCAGTCTCCCTGAGATGCTAAACACATGCAGACACATGCAGACACACGGGGTAGAACGGGAATGAACCCAGACTCGTCTCAGACAATATGAGACGGAGGAGAGCTGCACTACAACTCTTGACTCTCATTTTATGTCTCTAATAATTTGTGGTCTGTGTGTCCTGCAGGTCACCAGTGATGGCAGGAGGACTGTTCGCTGTGGACAGGAAGTGGTTCTGGGAGCTGGGAGGATACGACACAGGCCTGGAGATCTGGGGAGGAGAACAGTACGAGATCTCCTTCAAGGTAACAAATGAAACGCGCCACGAAGACACACACACACACACACACACACACACAACTGCAGTCAAGTGTAGAAAATCAACAGTGTCACTTTGACCTCTGTGTCATTCTGAAGACAGTCGAGTGGTTACATGTTTGGAGTCAGTCGCTGAACGAGCTGTGGACATTATGTTCTGAATATTTTATAACACTATTGAATATTAAACAGTAAACAAACAAATACAAAGAGGTAAAAATGGAAAATTGTCCGGCAGCAAGTGATGACAAACTGTTCCCATAAAACCACAGTCAAATATTATGACAAACCATTTGTACTTTGTACCATAACTTTGCAATTTCACACTCAAAATATAGTAGAATTACACATTTTTGGATAAAAAAATTTAGACATAATCCCAGCAAACTTCTACAACACATGTCTGCAGTCCAGATTCTTATAGGGATAGAGGGGTATCCTCCAAACCAGATGTTCAGAGGCACATTTCAAGCCGAGGTGTAATGAGACGTGTTGTTTCAATGTATTATGGTCCTTTTCTTTATAACAACCAGAAAGCAATCGCTATTAATTTCACTAATGTCTCCAGCAGCGAGGTTTCTGCACTTGGCACCGCTCCCCTAATATCAATGCAGACTGGCAGGGTATTAGCACAGTTGGCTAATGTAGCATGCTTCCTTTTTATTTGATTAATTGCATGAAGTTGTGAACACACTGTGAGCGTTCATGTGTCACGTCTGTTTACGTAAGTGCTGTGGCTTTTATTATTTGAAATTCCAACATGTGTTGGAACGTAAGATGAAACGGTCGTAATCCAGCGGTAATAACCGGGAATGCTCTCAAACTATTCGGTGTGATTTGAAATTAATTCGATCTGAACTTAAATTGACAGCCCTAGTTTACACAAGTGCCATCGACGCCATGATGATGCATGAAGGTCCTGGTGTTGTGTAGTGACCTGAGATGTCTCTTAAAGAAAGTCTATATGCTGACATGTAATCGCTTCTAAAGGAGGGAAGTGTGTCTTCATGTGGTTCCCCTCATGTTTTATTCAGCATGGCTAACGTGGCCACGAGATGTTCCTCATCCATTAGAGTCAAACATGCTCTGTTCATGGCTGACTCTCCCTATAATCAGAATACCGTATTAAATCATGTTTTTTTTTTTTTCTGGTGCTTCAGCATGAATTATTCTGTAGTGTAGCCGTAACTGTTTGCAACTCGGCCGGCATGTTAAGAACCCGTATCTGCTGCCTCCGAACAGACAGAAGGGCCAGTCACAATAATTGAATTCTGGTTTGAATGAGTAAGGACTTTTGTCGTCTCACTCAATTAAGTACAAAGGCCACTGCCGGCTAGCTTGATTTGATTGGACATATGCTGCAGTGTGATACTTAATGTTGTTCCTTCGAGTGAATTTCTACTGGAGAGGATTTGTTGTATTAAAAGCTGAGCATCCAAATCAAATAACTGTCCAATTAGTTTTACCTTCACTTGCCTCTTCATAGAAATGCATACACCGACTTCATCACATTTTTTTGCTGGTTTCTGAAAAGCACCGTACAAGTAAAGTCCATTATTTTTAATCGTGATGCCTTCCTCGTGCCATCGTGGTGTTTTAGTCTTCGTGGTTCGAGATGAGCGGATTGCAGAGGTTGTGTGTTCGAGGTGAGCGATAAGACTTTCACTTTAATCTTACGGGAGCTAAAGTCAAGCTCTTGATCCCTCCTGCAGCGAGGCGCCCCCGTTATTAAGCTCAAGTGTTTCAGTCGGGGAAGAGAACATCTGAAGGGATCGGAGGAGCAGGTCAGACCTTCCCTACAGCGAGATGTGAAGAGAGTGGATTCAGTCTGTTATTCCCCCCCCCGATTCTGTTTGTCCAAGCTGGAGTGGTGCAACAAACTTGACAAGGAGTAATTGAATTGAAATAGCAGCCAGCTGATGTCCACTCTAGATGATGCAGAATAACAACAAACTGGAAATGATCGAGTCCAAAACGAAAGAAGGGAGTGAGCTGTACTTTTCTCCCGTGACCGGTCTGTCTGTCACCAGATTCTAATCAGTTGAGGCATCGCACATCAAGCACAGAGAACTTGGAAAAAAAGTTGTTTCTGGTCTGGAAAACTTCTTTGACATAACAGAGAGATTCGAGTCACGACAGAAGAAGGAGTAGGTTGCAAGACCTTCGAGTATGTGGAGGATGATGTGCTGTGAGGTGGAAAGAGAGGTCAAGGAAAGTATTGATTAACCAGGTATGGTTCTGATGGAGTCACTAGAAAACCTCCTGCATCACAGTTTGTTCTTTGGAAAGTTAACATGTTGAATAATGGTATGGTATTTAGCTTTATAGGACCATATCCCCAAATCAAGTGTAGGTCATCATGTTTCGTTGTTTTTTTTTTATCTCATTTTTTACCATGTCAGGCAGCAATTGGTTTCATTTATCTCTGTCAAATAAAAAGTACGTTGTTCAGGATTTTAGTGGCATCTAGCCATGAGATTTTTGAAAATACCGTGAAAGATGAGAAGGTCCTCTCTGGAGCCACTGTCTGTTTTGTCCGTTCTGGGCTACTGTAGTTACAGAAAAGGACCCGCCACCTCTGTGGTGAAAACCAGGTAAAACACGACAATTCTTAGTTTCAGCAAACACTAATCTAAACATTGAGTATTACATTACGTGTCAGCCAATAACTCCTGCTAAATTCTACACACTGGAACTTTAAGTCGCTGTTAGTCAATAAACTGAAAATTCATGGACCAAAGCAAACAATCACTGGTTCACTGATATTTCTCAATTATACTATTAATTGAAAAGATAATCAGAATTAACAACAGTGGCCGTGGCGCTCGCCCATGACTTGCTTTTGGAGCCAGCCTCAAGTGGACATTTGAGGAACTGCAGTTTGTGTTACTTCTGTGTTGGCTTCATGTTGCATCCCTTCAGATTGCCGCCTGGTGGAGCTGAAAATACCGGCAAACATCCGAAATTCGCTTGAGTGACCCTCTCACATCGAATCAGCATCTGTTTTGTTGTGAGAGAGCGCAGCTTCAATCAAGACTAATAAATACGTTCTCAGGCTTTAAAACAGCAGCACGGCTTGCAGCACGTGTAGCTGTGAGGTGACTTGAAGTTAATGAAGTGAAATGGTCCTTTTTTAAATGAGGCGTTATCTCTGCCTGAGCACGGCTGATGCAATACAAAAAGAAAAGCAGCGGTTCAGCTGTGCACAGGGTGGAAACTCTTAATCTTAAAGAGCTCACACACTTTAATATTTGACCTCTGACTGATTATGTTTAAAGCGAAACGTCACCTAAAATCCATCTTTAATATTTCTAAAACTCACTCCCTGTAGACTTGAAAGGCCTCTCTGCTTTCCAAAAAAGCAGCGTAACAAATCAAATTTGAAGTCTTTGTCGTTTAGCTGAGCATGATTGACTCGTCTTGTTCTCTTTGATGTCGTTGGCTCGCTCTGGTCTCTCCGCAATCGAGAGACACTTAAACTGTGTGGAGTTGTTTTGAATTGTGTTCTCTCTTCTGCGTTCTTCACTCAAGATGATTCATGTCACCCACCAGTTTTATGAGCTCGTCAAAACTCGCATGATATTAATCTCGACTTTTACTTCTCCTTTCCTTTTCCTCTTTTTTCCAGGCGTGCCCTCTCCCGTCTTTCATCCCTCTCTCCTCTGCGTCATGACCAAGTGGACGACCTCACGTCCTCCCACTCCTTCATCCTCGCCTTTCTTCACATCCTAGCCTTCTTTCCTCTCAGTTTTGTCTTTCTCACTCTTTTGGTTTCATCTCTCTGATTCATCGACCTTCTCCTTGTTCAGCTGCACAAACACCAGTGCAGCACATTTCACCAACACCCCTCCCCCCAGTTTTATCGCTGCTGACTCTCTCTGTGTCTCTGCAGGTGTGGATGTGTGGTGGTCGGATGGAGGACATCCCGTGCTCCAGGGTAGGACACATCTACAGGAAGTACGTCCCCTACAAAGTTCCTGGAGGGGTGAGCCTGGCCCGGGTGAGTCTCAGGTGGTTTGATAACATGTTAGTGTGGACATGAGGACTGTCTTTGCAGAATATTTTTCTTTACACCTGCATTTTTCCTTTTCTGGTTTGTTTCCTTTGTTTATCTTTCATGGTCAAATGTTTTTCAGCGAGCGTGCCGAGGTTTAGTGATTTTGAACGCGCCGCCGCAAAGAAATGAAACAAATGCCGAAAGATGTGACGGACGGAGGCTTCTATTAGAAATATGATAAAGAGACAGTTAATAAGGAGCATTAATAAATGAACATATTTCACTCCGTAGAGTCTTTCCCTGCTGATGGTTTCAGGGTTACTTGCAGAGGTGTTGAGATCTCTGCTGCTGCTCCACTACAATACACATTAATTAAACGGCAGGACACATTTTTGTGTCTTATTTTTGCCTTCAAAAGAAGCTAATTTTTTTTTTTTGTTTGTTTTTTTAAATGTATTATCTGTCTGCTTTGATCACCACAAACCAAATCCCATTCACCTTCAGTTTTACTCAAACTTTGCTTAATAAAACCAGAACTGGGGATCAAAACTCAACACTTTTTGGTAGTATTAACAAGATGTGTATTAAAAACTGTTCATCAGCAAACATTTTGTGATTTGTGATCGTCTGCCTTTGTTTTCTGCGTATAAAAGTTGAGTAAAACTTCAGAGGGAGCTGTGTGAAGGCTGATAAAAATGCCTCCAGTGATGTCACTCACGTCGGTCGGGGCTGAAAACTTCTGTTGGGGCAGCAAACTAATCAGATTTGTTCCTCCAACCAGATCTTTAAGACGGACTGATCAGACTCTCCAAACAATCATGCTGTCAAGTCGCAGAGCAGGCAATTTATGTCAGCGTCCCTCCGAAATCTGTTTTTCTCTGTTGTCTTCCACGTCGATCTGCTAGTCGCAGAACCGATTCTGCTCGTCCTCTGACGCACTTCCGTCACTCTGGATTTTGTCGTCGTGTGTCACACTGCACATCGGATATAAGCTGCCAGAGCGGCCCGACTGAGACACAAGTGTAGAAACTTTAATTGCATTTCCACCTCTAAATGTGTTTTAGATCTGATTTCCAAACTTGCGTCACATGTGTATGGTTTTTTTTTGCTGTGCGGACTTCCTGAAATCAATCTGGATACAATCTGGAGCAGTCAAAAGAAAGTCAAAGACGTGAGCCCACCAGACCTCTGTCGCCCGCTCCTCATTGCTTTTTGATGCTAACGGTTTCGAGGCTACATTAGCCGCTACCGCGCCAACAAACTGTCAACTGAGTTGAACTGTAAGGCTGCAACTATTATTTTCACTCTCTATCAGTTTGTCAGTTATTTTCTCAATGAATCACTTGTTCGGTCTTTAAAAATGTCAATGTCAAATGTCCTTGTTTCCCAAAGTCCAAGTCAAATCAGGTTTTTTTAGGTAGCACATTTAATAAGACAAGCGTAAACTCAATGTGTTTTAAATTTAAAAAGTAAAGTAAACAGATATAATATAGGAAGATATAACATAAAAACCAAGATGAAGTCCTTAAATGTCCTGTTTTGTCCACAACCCAAAGATATTCAGTTTACTGTCATAGAGGAAGAAAGAAACCAGAAATTATTCACATTTAATAAGCAAAAATAGAGAATTTTCATCAATCAAACTGATCAATCATCAAAATAGTATACTATTGTGTAATTGAATAATCATTGCGGCTGTAATGTTTTGTAGAAAATGTAGGCAACAGATTTTGACAAGAAAATAAGAAAGCATGGAATAAAAAAACTTGTTTTGCTGCACTGATTTTTAGGTTGTTGTTTTCTTTGTTTTGCTCTCTATTGTGAGTCTGATGATTCTGGATCAGAGCTGAAGAAAATGACACCCAGCCATAAATAAACTGAAAGTGTGAAAATGGAAAATCCTGTTTTGTAAATTTAGGTGAACTGACACTTTGACAGACATTTCAGTTCATTTTTGCATCGGGCACTGCAGTGAAAGTGACTCTAATCGTTGCTCCTTTTACATCCTTTAACTTCCAATTCAAGTATGAAACTCGTGTCTCCACCACCGACGTCCAGTTTTCTGATAATGAGCTCACATTTCTTCACTCTGCGTGAGCTTCTCTCAAGAACAGTTCATCTGGCCTGTAGCTGAACAGTGTTCATTATGCATGACTCAGTCTGAGTCTGACACCTGGCTCTGTTTTGGCTCAGCTGAATATGTTATTAAACCTCTTGGCCTTTGTTTTTGCCTCGTCGGTCTGACCATCAGCCCCTCACTGAGGCTGTGTGTGAATGCTGATATCAAACAAGCAGCAGGTTTAACACACAAATACGTTCTGTACCTCAGGCTGGGAGGAATCCTGTCAGTCCCCCGTGTTTAAAAAAAGAACAACATTCTGATTTGCATTAGTTCGACAGGTGGATGACTGCTGTGCTTGTTTTGTATCGTCGGGAAATAAGTTAGGCTGAAGCTGAGATAATTACACTGTGTATCTTGATTAAAATGGGTTTTATTTTTCTGTGTCTTCCATCAAAGACGACGGTCTGAGAGGTGGAGAAGCTTCATCCAAGTCTGTTCCCACACAGGTGGAACTGTTTGTATATTTTAGAATGTAACTGCCGGGCAGCCACAGATAGAGCAGGAAATGCCATAAATGCAAAGAGCTTTGTTGAAGGTAGTTTGGGTGCAGACGCAGAGTCCGTGGAAGGAGAAGTCTGCAGGAAGGCTTTGTTGGAGAGTGAAACAGGAGGAGGCAGAAGAAGAAATGTAGCTCTTCTCTCGTTGTTTTTGGCCGGAGCTGCACAATTAATCCATTTATCATCGAAGTCACAGTGCGGTGCAATATTCAAATTCCAAAAAGCAGCAGTTTCTCTGATAAAGATGGCCGAAACAGCGTGATGATGAAATACTGCTGCGCTGCAGAGATACTCTGAGCTACAGATCATCTGCTCTACATGTCACGTTCAATCCTGACATCAAAATAATTGCGACGTGATTTTTTTCTTTCACATTGCGCAGCACTGGTTTGAGAATATCGTACAGAAACAGAACTCTAAATTCTGTTATGAAATGTAACCAAGTACATTTACGTAAGTACTTTACTTAAGCATGATTTTGAGGTACTTGTACTTCATTTGAGTATTTCCATTTTCTGCTTCTTCATACTTTCACTCCACTGTATGTTGAAGACCTTTTTCCTTTGTGATATTTATCATTAACTGTGTAGTAACTTTTCTGATTGTATGGGAATAAGAGCCACAATAGCTCATTTTTACATTAATTTATTTTCTCTGTATTTGGGAGAAAAAAACTGATCCCGATAATCAGAAAAATATCGAATGCGAGTGAGATGTGAATGTTTGTGATCGGCAGAACTGTGATGTCAGTCACCTGTAAGGTGGTGCTACAGTGTGAGCATACATGCAAAGCTCTGAGACGGCAAGGCTTTGTTACAATTTTCCAATCAAGAATATTGATTATTGCACTCGTCACTCACAAAACCAGGCACATTTTCATCAGGAAATGCAGATAGTGTAGCTTAATTTACATTTACAATTGATTCTAAAAATATCTGACACCAAATGTCTTGACTTTTACTCAAGTACTATCAACATGTTCACTTTTACCAAAGTCATATTGTAACACTGCAGGTCTAAATAGTGATAAGTGTGATGAGACACACTGTAACTGTATGGGAGCCTGCAGACTTCTCTTCCTTTTTAAAAAACTCTGTCTTTCAGCAGCCTCCAACTTCATAGACTTGCTAAACAATTTCTCTGGAGTTTTCTTTTAGTTCAGTCTGTGTAGGCTCAGTCATGGTTTGTAAAATCTTTGCCCGAGGGGAGAATTAAGCCTGGATCTTTATTTTCCTTCACTGTTTTAATATCAGTCTATTCTTTTCGGGCGTTTCTCACCAATATCACAGTTGTTTTGTTTGTTTGTTTTTTTCCTGAGGAGGAAAACTGTTTTCTTTCACTTAATTAATACCACAGTTATTGTAAAAAAGCAGTGGAGTCCATCCAACAGGTCCAGATACCCTGAGCTCAGGCAGCACGGAGGGAGATGAACCACTGAACTCAGTTTCACCTGGAGGGGGCAAATTTCGCTGCAGGCTATGAGCTATGCTACAGGAAGTGTGTGTATGTGTGTGTCAGTGTGTGTGTGTGTGTGGCTGGCTGGCTGGAGGCTTTTTTCCTCTACATCTGTACCTCTAAAGGGCAGAAGATTTGTATTTCTACTTTCCTGGAGGGCTCGCTGGATGTATTCTCATTCATTTCACCATCCATACCTGCGAGGCTGCTTCCATCTGTATTCTCACACATGCATGCGTCCCTCAGAGGCTGACAGGCTCTGTGTTTTTTTACTCTTTTACACCCCACAGGCCTCAGATGGATGAATTTCCCGTTGCTTGGGTGTAAATCTTTTATGTTTGCAATTGTCTGGGCTTAAAGAGGCGGCTGAGGAAGCTGTGTGCCCTGCAGTTGTTGTTGCTTACGGTTTCTAGCGATAGGCTGGTTGTTTATTCAATCTGAAATCTCAGAATTAGTAGAAGAGCCAATAGGACCTCATGTCTGATATGTTTTGTATATTAGATGAAGTCTTCTGCAGACATTTTGACATGTAATTGAGTTTTTACAGTTATATTCCAGCTGCTTTTGTTGTGGTCTCATGACATGAAACATGATATAAACCTAAAAAGGCATTTTGAAATTAAAGGAGAGCGAAATCCATGCAAAATCCCCTCGCTTGCTAGTAAACATTTTGGACAAAGCATTTTTCTAAGCTATATATTTTGTATGTCATCTGTGAAAACAGTGGAAAAAAAGTTTTGGGAGGTGGCCTTTTTTTTCTTCATCGCAATATTAACTATACGTGACATTTGCTGAATAACAAATTAACATTAACATTAACTTTTATTAGTAGAGAATCGCAGTTGAAATTGTGAATCTCTGAATGAAAGATGCATGAACACAAACTCTGTCAGACATGACAGATATTTCACAAATCGCCACACGATCTGTGTCCCTCGTGTTTAGAGCACAAGGAGAAAAACTCACCTGGAATAAAAACATGAATGATTTCAGGCCCATTGAGAATTTGTTGAATTGGTGCACTTCAGCCTCTTGCGGCTGAAAAGAGTATTACAAAAACAAACCAAAAGGAAAAGCTTGCCAAAAATTGAGCATAGCGTTGGTTCAGACAGGCCACGAAGTCAAAGTCCGCTCACTTTCAAGCCATGCTGCTCCTTCTCCGTCACTTTGCCTCCGCCCGAACTCCTCCTCCTCATGCTGTGTCTGACTAATCAATGCAATTGATGCCTGCTCTGTTCTGTAGCCTATCAGCTGCTCTCCCTGCCTGAGGCTTCCATGTATGCACATGGAAGGGCAATGAGGTCCCAGAACAGAACCACACCACCACATATATATTTAATTACAGTGGGAATGAAGTGCTGTAAATGCTTCCTCCAACACTTTGTTGAAACTGTATGATGTTTAGGGCTGCGACTAACAACTGTCATCTTCATCTTTAATTAATATGCTGCCATTAATTGTTTCGTAAGACAGTTTAGTTTGAAAATGACGTCATCGATAATCAAGATATTTCCATGGCTGCACCACTGCATCGAAAAGAAATGCTCTCTATGATTTTCCAGTAGTGCGGGAGCTGTTTCAGGTTAATTTTGGGACACTCGTGGTTTGAAAAAGGAATTTGTGTTCACAAAGGTCATGTTTTTTCGTTTGATCTTGTTATATATTCATTTCAAGATGAAGATAAATTCAGTGTTTCAAAAGATGTCAGAGAGAAACGAAGATAAAAACAAGAGACATAAATTTACTCTCGTCTGAAGCCACTGTTTGAATTAGCATATAATTGTGTTCAGTGTCGTATCTGCCGTCGCGACTCGAGACAAGTTGCTTCTATTTTTTCATCCCTCGCCTTCCGGGAGACGACGACGGGTCCTGTGTGATGACTGGCTGCCGTTCTGCCGAGCCGCTTTGATCACTCTGTCATGTCAGATCAATCGAAACATCAAGGATGGCAGGATGTAGAGAATGATGGCTTCGTCTGTTGTTTCAATGAAGACTTCATGTCCACGAGCACAAAGATCTGCTAACAAGCCAGTTCACTCGAGCACTTTGAAGTCAGAGTGCTTTTTTTACTGTCTGGCACAGCGGGAAAGATTTCTTTCTGTCGACAAATCAGTGACATTTACTCCACATAACAAAATGTTCACAGCGTTAAATGATTCCTGTCGATGTAGAAACCACTAAGTCTCTTATTTTTCTGCCTCCTACCACTTCTCGACTCTTTTTCCTCTTTCCTCTGCTCCTGGATCAGACTCTGCATCTTAAAGATAAATCACTTTAGTCCCTGTTCTTCCTTTTCTTATTCTGTCTCTGTATTGTTCTGTAGAAGTTGTCGGATGTCGACTTCTTACCCGTCACTGACTCTGATTTCAGAATCTGAAGCGCGTGGCGGAGGTGTGGATGGACGAATACGCCGAGTACGTCTACCAGCGTCGACCCGAGTATCGCCACCTGTCAGCGGGAGACATGACGGCCCAGAAGGAGCTGAGGAACCGCCTCAACTGCAAGAACTTCAAGTGGTTCATGAGCGAGGTGGCCTGGGATCTGCCCAAACACTACCCGCCGGTGGAGCCTCCTGCTGCAGCGTGGGGAGAGGTACAGTCACCGTTACAGACAGTAATGACGATACTGCTGAATGTCTCTTCTGTCCCTGTTTATGACTTTACAGTCATGTGTATGTCTGCTGCAGGTTCGTAACGTGGGCAGCGGCATGTGCATGGAGAGTAAACACTTTGCATCAGGGAGCCCCATCCGCCTGGAGGGCTGTGTGAAGGGCCGGGGCGAGGTGAGCTGGAGCCACGGACAGGTGAGCAGCAACAATCAAATGTCAATTAATAGAAATAAAGTCTGTCAATAGTCTCTCAGTCAAAACAAAGCAAAAGATGGAAGTTACAATTGTTAATCAACCAACAATGAATGGAAATCGATGTGGCTCAGCGACCAGATGAACGCACTGTTGCCTCGAGTAAACCTGTGGATTCCTCTGGTCCAAACGTTGTTGGAAACATCTGAGACAACATCCAATCACCCGCTGAATAGTGCCGTCCCTTTTCTGAACATTTAGTTTCACAAAACATCGAGAAAGGAGCCGATACAAATTATATCAGGTTAATGTTCAGTGGTTAATTTGGGGTTGCGGCGCAAAATATCACCGAAATGTCTGTTGACAAATATGCCAAATCAATAAATGTATTGGCATATAAATTAATCTTATATTAAATATTGTCAAGACAGTGCTCAGTCCAAAATGGTGAATGCGAGGAAACATCTCCGGGCTGGTTTAATGAAAGGGAAAAAAAAATAACAAACAAGGAATGTAGCCACAAGTCCTGCAGGCGAGGCGAACGTGACTACAGATGAGAGTCGAGTTCCTGCTCCTCAAGAAATGGAAGATACAACAACAACAGTTCAACTGGGCAGCCGTTCACACCAACACATCACCAGCAGAACTGTTATTTTACTGTGGAACATCACTGCAGGTTTGTGCTGCTCTCATCTGGTGCATGTCACGTTTTTCTCGCAGTTCTTAGACTCGCATTAAAGTCAAAAAATCGTGCTGCTGCATCACTCGTTGATGTCACACTTGGCCCGGTCAAGGAGCGCACATATTCTGATGCACCACTTTAAGGACGCGACACACACACCATAGGTCCAACCGCGATGTCGGATTGTCGCTGTAATTCTCTCTGGCAACTCTCCGGATACAGTGAA
Organism: Diplodus puntazzo; assembly: GCA_963678695.2. Classification (NCBI taxonomy): domain Eukaryota; kingdom Metazoa; phylum Chordata; class Actinopteri; order Spariformes; family Sparidae; genus Diplodus; species Diplodus puntazzo. The sequence goes on along the minus strand of OZ023167.1, from coordinate 28,753,629 downwards.
TAAAAGAAAATAGTTTACAGGGGCAAATCTTCCTGCTCCCATCCCGAGAGGAATGATGAGATTTCACCTCTGTTGGCAGATTATCTTGTCAGTAACAGTATTTGCTCTGCTAAACACACATTAATGTCAGTGGAGCTAACACAGTCACATAAATGGCACAAACCCCACATGCTGCTTCATCATCTTTTCATTGTTCTTAAGGAGTCTGTTTGTTCTCGCACGTCACACCGAGGATCTTTAAACTCGAGCTCATAATACAACCTTAATGGATTGAATGTCCCCTTTTGTTTCCTCAGCTGAAATACTGCGCCTCACAGCTCTGACACTTTAATTGCTTTAATCTGAAGATGCATTGTAGTTTAATCTGTGTCACAGTCTGTATTCAGCGCCAGCGAGAAATGGATTCACTGCAAATCACAGGAGGCCCTCCGGCAGCTGTCCTTGTCGGGGCTTTTTGATTCCGTACGAGAGGAGAGAAGGAAGTTATTCACAAAGTCTTTATTAGCTGGAGCAGCGGCAGCCGCCCGGACGTTACTGACGAGATTTCAACAAGGTCCGAAATTAAATCACAGACAACAAAAATATCAGAAAGCAGAATCTCTTTGGTTAAGAACTGCAGTAAAAGCAAAAGAAGTCATCGGTCCTGACTGCTGAGTTCATCGTGGTCATTTTTAATGCCAGGGACTGACGGTGACAAACAATTAGATAAAAAGGGACGATCATCAATCACAGCGTCCTGTACGACTCTCCTCAGTGTGCCGAGTCATCACAATCTCACTGCAGTTTTAAGATAAATCAATAGAGATGATCGGTAAACTCTGGGGAGCTTCCTCAGACGGTGCAGGGACTCTTTACAACATATATCATGTGTTAAATCGCAGTTTTGTCGCATGCATACAGATTCAGAGGAAACACACTCACCTTCTGTGTTTTGTCTCGGCGCCACAACCACAGGAATTATACTTCAAATAATAACTAAATATTCCAGTGCAATAGAATTATCACTACTTTAACTTTGATCTAAATTACTAAACTAAACGTTGGAGTGCAGCTATCAAATAAAAGCCTCTTGTGTTATACTGCAAACTAGAAGTCGGCCATTTTAAGAATTTTTTATATATTTCCTTGAGTTTTCAAGAAACAGTCTGGTCATGATGGGAAACAAGAAGTGGTATTTTGAATCTGCCTATGGCCAAAAACTCCACAGAATACCTTCATAAACATCAGTATCAGGACTGAAAACTCCCAAATGGGAACTGCAGTCATTCTCAACTTGATCATGTTTTAATACACACGTCAACACAAGGGCTGCAAGAATAATTTTCATTGTCGAGTAATCAGTTCGATACCTTGGTCTATATGTCAGAATAGGTGAAAAAAAGGCAATCAGCACTTTCCAAAGCCAACGATGACGTCCTCAAATTTCTTGTTTGTCCACAACCGAAAAATATTTAGCCAACTGTCATTGATGAGGAAACAAAGTAGGAAATATTCACACGTAACAAGTCAGAATCAGAGCATTTTGTCCGACCGATATATCAATTGGCCAGTTCTGTAGGCTGATATCACAGACGTCTCATATTGTAGGTGTTATTTTTAGTTGATGCAGTTTATTATTAAATTGTAAAATACCCTGCCTCTGTTACATATTTTCATCAGTGTTGCATAACCACTTTTGAGAGATCATTGCAAAAAATGTTTTTGACTTGATGTATCTTATCAAAATGTTTTTCTTCTTAATATCAGCCCCAAATATTTAGTATCGGGCTGGCTTTTTCTTTTTACTTAATTTAATATTTGACAGCTATCGATGGATTATTGTAGCTCCAACTAGCAATTAGAAACAACTAAATCGAAGTGTGATGAGACAACTCAGCAAGGGACCTGAAAAAAAAACCTCATCCTTCAGAACGTCACAGCTGTGAAGACATAGATTCATTCTTGACCTTGGTAATTGGATTATTCTGTGTGAATATACCTGTAAACTTTGATGAATATGTAATATTTATTCTTTATGCAGTCGATAAGGATATGATTGAACTGCCTGCTATAGTGTTTTCACCTCTTGTAAAGTCACAAGCCTGTGAAATATTTAACCTTGATTAGCCTATAAAATGCTCAGCAGCAGTCAGGCTGAACCTTTTACCTCCTCAGTTTTCAGGAGTAGATTAGTTTTTCATCCACAGAGGTTACACAGGCTTCTGATCTGATGTGAGGCAGAAACAAACACAAGTAATGCATTAATAGTACAAGCCAGTAGAACCAAACGCAATATCCATCCAATAATAGTGAATGCAAAGGCTCCAGTAAAACTCAGTCAGGGGAACCATGACATTTTGTGAAAGAGGAGTGAAACTTTATTTGTGTCCAGTAAAACTGAGTGCAAGGGGTCAAGGCCGGAGTCTGAAGGGAGGAGCATGATAAAAGTCATGAAGATTCATACCGAATGAGTCAGTATGAGGTACATGAGACAAAACTTTTCTCTGGCTCTGGGGTTATTTGAGGTTAAATGGGGGCACAACACTGAACATATATTGGTGCCTCATGTCTTAATGGACACAGTTACTAAAGGTCAAATCCTCAGACTTTTAGAGACCATAATGCCTGAATCTGCTGTTGGTTTCTCATCAAGCCGACCACCAGAATAAACATTGGCAATCTACATTTCTGCAAACAGTGTCTTTGGGTTCAGTTTTGAAATGTATGTTGTGACAGCGCTGTGCTTATGTACTCGTTAGGTTTGTTTTATTCGATACCACCAGGATGGTGTCGTTTCACAAATATCATTTTAACTTGGCCTGATCGAGAGCAAGCTGTTGTGGCTTCACTTGTTATTACCCATTTTTCATTTTTTTTATCACTGTATGGTTAGGTTAAGGCAACAAAAAGACTTGGTTCGCTTTGGTCAGAAGGACATCTTTTCCTAAACCTAATCAAGTGCTGGTTCTGGGCTGGTTTGGAGTTCGTTCAACCTGCATAACTTTTAATAATCTGGGCATGAGAGTCGCCATAGTCACATCATTCATTAACTGTCTATGTCTCCAATTTCCAGGCATTGCTAGGAACAACTATGATGTACATAAGTGTTGCTTGTGGCCTCACATATCTACATCCAAACATGACAAGTGCTCGGACCACTGATGCTTCGATTTGGCATCCATAGGAAAAATCTTTTGTTCAGTCCTCCATGGATAAGTCAGAACACTACACGAGCTCTGGTTTATAAAAATGGCAATCACAAGTTGTTTCAGTTGGCCCTTGGTCAGTATAACCAACGAAAGCTGTTTTTTATTCTAGACCAGTAAATATTCAGTGCCACTCTGGAACCAGAGTGTGTTCTTGAACTGCCTTAGTCATAAAGGGTTAGTCCCTTTCACAACGGTAACCACGTGTTAGAGAGGACAGCTTCGTCCATGTGCATATTTTTCTGGTCTTTTTCACAAGTCAAAGCTATGACATTACAAAAAGGCTATCGTTCCATTGCCATGATGGTCCTTGAGCAGCATTTATTCTGATGTTCAAGGAATAAACCCGACAATATCAGATCCTGCGGCCCAACAGCAAAACAACAAAAGTGTCCAATGTCTCATTTAAAATATCTAGTGGTTTTACGCTCATGAATATTGAAACACCTTCTTGAACAGTGGTCTGTGGCTTGGCAGCCATCTTGACACTCTGTAACTTCCCCACTGAGCACTGGACCTCTAGACATCTACAGTTAGCTCAGCAAATTTGAACATGTCTGTGGTCTGCAGCTTTTTATTATGGAAACTGGATGGTTTTTGTTTGTTTTTAGAATATTATAACATGAAATCGTTATGATTGTGCCATTTGTTTTCCTGCAGGTGTTCACATTCGGCTGGAGAGAGGACATCCGTGTCGGCGACCCCATGCACACCAAAAAAGTCTGTTTCGACGCCATCTCCCACAACAGCCCCGTCACCCTGTACGACTGTCACGGCATGAAGGGCAACCAGCTGTGGCGCTACAGGAAGGTACAGACAGCCCCAACTGTAAACATACTACCTGTGTGTGTATGTGTGTGTGTGTGTGCGTGTGCGTGTGTGTGTGTGTGTGTGTGTGCTCGTGTGCGTGTCTCGACCTCTCTCCTCTGAACATTTTGTTTCTCTTCCTGTACAAAGCAACAAAGCTCCAAACATAATTGCTATAAAATAAACGACTTCAAGGCTTCTTAATTCATTCTACAGAGTTCTGCACATTGAGACAGAACGTGCCCTGAAGCTGATGGATATTCATAGGACCTCATTATGCCATTGTTATGCATTTAAGCTCGGCTATTACAAAAAACACGCCGTGCAGGAGGCCACATTTGTATTTTATAGCATTCCTAGGATTTAATGTAGCGTCACAGAAAGGCTTTTTTGCAGCAGTTAACACTTAAAGCAAAAAAAGACAAGAGAAGACGATAACGGCTCCGCAGAGCACCTCTCAAAGATAATCATTCAAATGCAAAAGGTCTCTAACATGACTAAACATTACATTATAAATCCATTTGTATTTGTATATTAAATCCATTTGTGTTTTTTTTTTTTTTTTTTGCATGTAAACATCTTGAACTAACCAATTGTAAACCAATAATATTGTGGCTTCCACCTATCAGCCACTCTTAAACTGGAAGTGGTGAGCGAGTGGCGCAGAGCTCAGAGTTTTGTGGTCCAGGCTTCACTGATTACTGTACAGAAACACATTTGGGTGAAACTAAATGATATTTTATGGTAACAACGTTTGTCCTCCAGTTCTCTGCCTGAACCGTCAGTGGTTCACAGAGTTTTTCTGATAAACAGAATGCTTCACTTGTTAAATGTTAACCCTATTACAGTCCATTGTTATTTTAAGGTAAAATACATAATGGCGCTTTAAGACTTTTGAATGTCAACGAATGGACCAACAGCAGTGTTGAAAAGGTTCCTGCTGGCAACTACATCACCACAGTGGTGGACTAAAAAAAATCACCAGTAGGCTCAGATGAAAAGATTTACAGCTTTATTTTATTGGTTTTTCATTCCTTCCTGTCTCTCTCTCCCTCCGTCCTGCAGGACAAGAGTCTGTATCACCCGGTCAGTAACAGCTGTATCGACTGCAGCCCCAACGAGCGGCGTATCTTCATGAACACGTGCGACCCGTCCTCTCTCAGCCAGCAGTGGCTGTTTGAGAGAACCAACTCCACCGTGCTGGATCACTTCAACCAGGGCGCCAACTGAGGCCCCGCAGCATCCACAGAAAACTCCTGACGCAGGAAGACTGCTGCCACCGATGAAATGGAGTTTTTACATTTACTCCAGTTCCTCATTTACCTGCCCCTCAGGTGACAGCTGCCTCTCTTTGGCGGTGAGGCAGGATGCGATACCTGTGGGGGAAGTTGGTTAAACAAATCAGTTAGAGGAGAGACTGATCTCTGATGGATGGGTGTGTGTTTTACAGTGACTGTGTGTGTGTGAGGTGTATTTGTTCTGTCACGGCGACGCTGTGGCGGATGGTCCGCCTCGCTTCCCTGATTTTGCTGTTGATTAGTTATCTCACACTCCTCTCCTCTCTTTTCTTATTTCTTTTGTCTCATTTAAAGTTTATTTATTGCCTCTCTTTCTTCCTTTATCCTCGGTCTCCATCTCTTTCCCCGTCCTGTCTCTCCTGCTTCGCCTCTCCCTGCACGTCCGTCTCTATCTGCCTGCATGACTGCATCTTTGCCCACCTTCTTCATTCTCTCTCTCAAATCCCCTTATGTCTCTCCAGCTCTGACATCGTCCCTGGGGGGAGGAGGGGGTAGCGCTCCTACTGAGCCAAAGTCATCCTGACACCTGGGTGAAGTCAAGCAGAACCACTCTGAAAATCAACTGGTGAATTGATTCTCCTTTACAACCCTCATCCACCCCGTGTTCACTCCTTCGTGTCTCCTGCTCCCCCACAACGTGTAGTTCCTTCCGGTCCGCTCTCTTTCTCTCTGTTTTGAATGTAGCCGCAGGAAGTTGACAAAGGGACGCTCCTTTTTTTCCTCTTATTTTGTACATTCCTCGCTATCTGATGAGTCGTCCGCTGGCACGTTCTTGTGCGGACTAACTCTTGCTGGCTAAGGGCTTGTTTGTTGTTGTGGTGGTGGTGGTGGTGGTGGTGGTGGTCGTCATGGTGGTGGCATGAGTTGCCTCCCAGAGTCTCCCTCTGCTTTCACTGCGCCCTACGCTGCTCCCCAACCGACTCCGCCAATCAGTCGCCAGAACGACCTCGTCACACACGGCTGAGCACGGGGTCACGTCATGGCACAAAGCAGCGGGCAGCGCCGCGAATACGCCTGGCTGCCTGCCTGGCTGGATGACTAGCTACGTGACTGGCAGGCCAGCTGATTCAAAGCAGGGCCACCTGATTGGCCGGCCGCCGAGCTGACACATCACTTTCAGCGTACAGTGCGAGCAGGAGGAGAGGCGGATGGAGGCAGCTCTGGGATTGAGACAAATGTGGGGGTTTTAAATGCATAAAGCACTTGTGTAATGATAAACTTGAATGAAATCTTAGTGCCTTGTCGAAGAGGACTAGATGTACAGTGTGTGTGTGAGTGCGTATGTGTGTGTGTGTGTATTTGTGTGTGTTTGTGTATGCACTTGGTGCAGTTTGTCCATCTCAGTGTTGAGGACGATTCACTCAATTCTGGACTTTTCTTGAAATCCGAACTGGAGTTGAAGCTGACTTGACCTCGGCTCTGGTGAGGACACTGAAGGCACCGCTGGTTTCTGCTTTCTAAACGAACTCACATGTATCCGCTGGCTGTGAATAGAGCTAAAGAGACTCTTTCCACCTTATTTTTCCTCCTGCCTTGAAAAGTTAACTTTAGCCCTAAGAAGACCTCCATTCTGTTTAATCACGACATGATGCTGTTGCGTTGTTTTTCCCAGCTGTTCACTCCAAAGTACTTTCATGGGAAAAGGGAATTATTGTAATTATTGTTTTTTAAATCCCGTCTTGTTTTCTTGTTTTTTTTTTTTTTATGAAATGTTTTCTCGTGTTTTGTTTTTTGATCCTGTCGTTCAGTGGATGTTGATTTTGTTCTACATGGTGTTCTGGTATGTTCTGGTCTGTCGCCCGCATCGCTCTCGCTAATCCGATTATGTGAAGTAGAACAATGTACAGCATGTGCCGTTTTTAATCATCACTTCCAGGTGTTGTGCTCTGTTCGATCGGTGTAAAACCAAAAACAAAATGTCCTCAAACATACTTCAGTCAGAGTATTTGGAAGCTGCAAATCACGCTAACTTGGTCACATTAGCAGAATAAATCTTGGCAGTTTATGTTTCTGCAAATTGTGGATATGTTGTAGCTTTAGGTGCGTTCTCCTGTTTTATTTGACAACACTGTGCTTATGTTGTGGTTTGGTTCAGGCAAAAATCCACTTGACAGGGTTAGGAAAAGGTCATGTTTTGGCTTAAAAATCCTGGTTCTGTCTCATTTGGCAGAATTATCAAATGCCAACAATTTATTCTGGTAAAAATGACTTTTTGTCCATGTGGTTTTGTAGGAAACTGTTCTAGGTGATTATTAGTATCGAACTTTTCCGAATAAATCTTGATGAAAGTTGCAGATTTTATCAACCTAAATATCTCAGTTGACAGTTTTTCAAGGTGAAATGGGGCTGCAGCTGTGATCAGCATTGTAAAGAGTACCTGAAAATTGTACTTGAGTAAAAGTAAACGTATCAGGTTAAAATGTTATTTTGGTAAAATTGAAAGTCACCAATAAAAATAGTATTTAATGTATCTGATATTAAATGTAGTGAAGTAATTTTCTGGCTAATACAAGGCATATTTCAGTATCAAAAATAGATGTAAATTAGGAATATAGTTACATGTATGTAACAGTTTGCTAACGTTCAACTGATTATCCGCCTTAAAAATAAAATAAGTTCATTAGATAATGCTCTGCAGTTAAAGTGAAACTCAAATGCAACCTAGGCTTTTTTTCGTGAATGTATATGAGTCAAACCATCGTGCAAAAGCACAATTAAGATGAAAGAGGCACTTTTAAGATTAACTGTATTTTCGTTTTCAGCTCAAACTCATTTTCAATGGGAGTGCATGGGGCACTTTGACGTTAGCATCAGAATAGCTATTTTTAAAACACTAAGAAGGCTCGACACAACATGAAACTTTGCTCGTAGTATCACCAGGGTCTCTACTCTACGCAAACAATGTTCTCAGTGCTTGTGTTCATGTGTAGAGACCCTGGTGATACTACGAGCAAAGTTTCATGTTGTGTCGAGCCTTCTTAGTGTTTTAAAAATAGCGAAAATGCGCCATGCACTCCCATTGAAAATGAGTTTGAGCCGAAAACGAAACTACGGTAAATCTTAGTGCCTCTTACGTCGTAATTATGCTTTTGCACGAAGGGTTGACTCATATTAAATAACAAAAAAAGTCTAGGTTGCATTTTGGCGAGAGTTTCTCTTTAAATCAGCCAAATTATAATCAGTCAGCGTCCAGTTGGCAGGACGTCACCTTCACACTAATAGTTGCAATCTGTCAGTAAAATTCAGTTTTTTGGACTTGGAAACTGGCTCAACCATTATTGTGTTAGCTTTTTATGAAGTCATGATATCCCTGAGACATTTCAGCCTGTTGTCTGCTTTAAATATTTTATCTGCTCCAGAGGAAACGTCAGAAGTTTGAATTGAGAACCAAAGTGACAAGTGATAAACAGTTTATGCATAACTTCCCATGCAACACGTGTCATCTTTCGTCATTTTTGTTGAAGTTTGAAAATCCTCTTGTTGTATACAGTCCGGTCACCTGTCTCAGTGTGTGGGGTCCACCCTGACCTTTGACCCCCATGCCTGGATGACTTGTACTCTGTCAGATTGTTGAGACTTGAGCAGGAGTTGCTGCTTCAGACCACGGAGTCACTGCAGTAGCAGAGTCTCCACTACAGGACCAAACCAAACACCCGTGTGACCGTTTTACCGTGGTGATGCCACAGTACCAGTGTTCTCACATGAACAAAGCTCTGTTCGGATCAGAAGAACAACCTGCGCTGTTCAATCATGTCACTTTATTGTGAAGGACTGTTTAATACCGACACTGTACTGAGGGACAAAGCTGTGCAAAGAGCCGGATACACATTGCAACATCTTGGGCTACTTGTCTTGTTCCTTTTTCCACATCAGAACAGAACTATCTGTTTTGTCTGAGTCCACCAAGCCCGTCTCACAGAGCGGCCGCAGTGTCTCATAAAGTAAAAACTTGACTGACTGGATTCACGTCGGCTAAACTCTTAATAACAAAGGAAGGTGGAGAAGACTTCTGCTAACGTGATAGCTAGGTCGCCAGTGCTTACCCTGTATCTGCAGTTATAGTCATGCTAGGTTTAATTTTTTCATTACAAATCAAAATGCTAAAAGATGCACAAATGGTTTTCTAGAAATACATTAAAAGAAATGAATGTGAAAGGAGTCGCTGAGAGCTCAGCTGAGAGGAGATCAGTCTCGTTTTCAGCAGCAGCCATTTTCCCAAATAAGGAACATTTAGCAGCTAAAAAGTGTTTCGTGTTTTTTCTCAGTCCCTTCTTATTCAATCAAGCCTAATCAAATATCAAATTAAACATTTCAATCTGCTCGATCTGCATCAATTGTACTCACTCAGATTCCAGCCACGTAAATACATCTGTTTTTTTTTCCCCCATCGAGGTCTACACATTATTCCCTAAAAAATTACGAGAATGAAACAATTTTAAGAGAAATACATTCCTAGATCTGTTCCTTTATGCTGATCCACACAAAAAGTAATAGGATCTGTTCTCATCCTCAACCTGAGTACTGTAGGAATCCATTCAGTAGTCTGTGTGATCCTGCAGACAAACAAAAACAGACGGGGGCAAAAACACAACTTCAAATTTAATTCAATATTGCTGTTGTGAGCCGAACAACGATAGAATGACAGCAGGTCAGGTGTCTGTGTCCTTCTGTGGTCGTCTGCCTCCAACTGGCCAAAAAATATCAGTCAGTGCAGCTTTAGGAAGAAGCTCACCGAGTAGTGTTTAGTAGACGGTACAGTCTCTGGTGAGCAACAGCATACTTAGCTTTTTGACAACATGGCCGCCCCTGACTTGTTCTTCCAGCTGGTGCTCAGACTCTCTGAGAAACATGTTGGTGATGTTGATAGGGGACCGTTCTGTGGGACAGATCCAGTCCAGCTGAAGCAAACTGGACGACACATCCTCGTACCTAAATGATCGAGTTGTTCCCAAAACACGACTGCTGCAGTTTGGTTAGTTCAATGAAACGTTGTGGTGTGTCTTAAAATCGCTACGTTACTTCGAAATCAGAGTTTATGAACGTTCGTGGTCATTTGCAGCATCGTTAACTTGAGCTGTAGAAACTGGACTTAAATGATTTTTCTCCTGAAATTAGCCGAGTATTGCCCAAGATGTTGCTGACTGTATCCCTTGAAGTAAACTCTTAATTCGTAAAGCTCGTGAAAGTATTATATTGTACCTTTACTGTTGCACATCAAACTGTAGCTTGGGTCGAGTTTTTAAGTCTTAAGGTGACATTTTACATCTGCCTCATTCCAGCTGTTAATCCACTGTGGTAAAGTAAAATCCCTAACGACCGTGTATCCACTCTTTGAAAAATCATTTAACAGCATCAGATGTCTTGACTTCAAGCTACTTTTCCACATTGTTGGGATAAGCTCAGCGTCAACGTGCAGCCTTTTGTTTTGTTTTCGTTGTGATGATTCTTCCCCATGTTGTTGTCGGTCAGACTAAAAATTTGTTGAGCAATGTAAAGAAATCTCATTTTATAAGAGCAAAAAGGTTTTTAATGTCCACGGCCGGCGTCGGGCCAGTCACACACGTGTTGTGTACGTGTGTGTGTGAGTTTTGTCGTGTAGGGACGTGTACATTTTGTATCTCATGAGAAAATATCCGATATTTTTTTCTACTGACATTGCAACTGTAAAAGTGTATTTAGATATTTAACAAACTGTACAATTTAACTGGAATTGTATGATATTTTTGCTGAAATTGTAAAATAAAAAGGTTTCTATATTTGGAGGAAAAAAACACCTGTCTGTTGTGATGAAATTAATACAGACGTGATGAGATGAAAACATGCCGCCATGTCGGAAGAAGCGTCTCCTCTACCTCGAGCAGGTGAGCGTTTCCTGTTTTTCATCTAAAATTCACCAGAAAATGACGCTCCTGTCCGTTCTCAGCACTTGTCACAGGTTCAAATGTTTAACACAGGTTAAACATGTGGGAGTACACCTGTGAGAAGGAAGCTGCAGCTTCATGTGTTTACACAGAAAACGTCCGCAGTTACAAGGTTAGAAAACAGCTGCCAGAAATAAAAAAAAAAAAAAAACCTGTTGTGTTTTTTTTCATCTCCCTTCGCTTTATTTCCTCGTCAGGCTTCATGTTTTTGTTGCTGCAACATTTCAGAGACAGCTGATCGCTGAGTAAACCCGGTCGTTTGATGTGTTTTTAAATACCCCACACACACGTGTTTTTGAGGCTTCTGAACATTGAAAGTTCTCTATTAAATATTAATTTGTTTTTATTTCACACGAGGAAACGCTGATGAAACACGATCAGGCATGCTGGAGCAGGAGCCTTGTATAATCATTCAGAAGCAGAATCAAAGTTTGTGCAAAACTTCAGTGTCTTCATGACACATGCATGTGTTTGTACCATTATTTCTACCAGTCATGAGGGATTTTTATCAAAATCTTCTGTGGCGCATAATTTTCCTGTTAACAAAATGTTCCCTGCTCTCTAAAAAAGACTCCAGTTAAACCACTGGATGTGATTCACTGTGGGCGGTAAAAAAAACAAAGAGCAACTTTTTCACCAGGGGTTTAAGTGATGAATTAATTCTGAGTGCTGGATCGTAGGCAGCTGGACTTGTTTCAGTTTCCTGAAGACGTTTCACCTCTCACCCAAGAGGCGTCTTCGGTTCTAACTAACTGGAGCGGAGTGTAAACTCTGTGTGCGAGTGTCCTCTGTAAAGGTGAGAGGTGAAACGTCTTCAAGAAACCGAAACAAGTCCAGTTGTCTACGCTACAGCACTTACATAGTATTACCATGACCTGGATGACTGAAGACCTTCATCTACACACATTAGGATTAAATTTGACTCAAAGCAGTGCCCAAGTACAGCTGCTGTTACGGCCGTCTCTCTTTTTAAAGGTAAACAGATGGTTCAGATTTCCAGAAGAGGACATGGACGGAGGAGAGATCCTTAAGTGTGGCAATTTGGAGCAGTTACATCAAGTCAGATGTGTTCTGACTCCAGCTTACGCTGGAGATACACTTGCTGTTGAGCCTCACATTCATGTAGACACCCGGCTGCGTGGTGACATACTTGCCTACATGTTACCAGAGGACACCAGTCGTGGGCACACGTCGGCTTGTCGTCCCGTTGTTGTCCTTGCTGCTGCTGACATGCTCACCGACTCATGGTCTTCTCACACGCCCATGCTAGCATGACGCTGCTCCTACCGTCCTTGAGCTGCATCTTGCGTACGTTAAGTGTTCATTTCTGAGGGATCGCAAGACTGACGCTCCAAACAAACGCAGGATACACCAGGCTGTTGTTGAAACCAAGTATAACTCCGGCCTTGAGCCTCCTAGTTTGTTTGAGTCTCAGTCAGTATAGAGTAAAGATTCTAAATATGAAACCTGATATCTTCAAATTTCACAAATCTATGTAGACTGTGAACACACAAACATAGACAAAACACGTGCAAATCATAGATTTATAACAGAACCAGATGCCTTACTTAAAGATGGCGTCTATCGAGTCCAATGAGAACTGTGCGCCACTATGTTTCTAGCTCCTGGGTCTGTGCAGCCCAGTAGCAGTGCTGTGCAGTAGCATTTCCCCCGCCGGCCTCGCCAACAAGTTCCTGCTCACTTTACACTGCGATGCTGTCAAAGATTTCTAAATTGCTCCTCTCAGCTTGAGGAAAGTTTCGCTTGGATCAAATATTCATAACAAAAAGAGTCATAATTGATCTTGTTTGTATTTGAATGCATTTCATACTGGTGCTCTAGGGGGGGAGTTTGCAGGAATGCCAGGAGTGGCCACTGGGCAAACATGGAAGCTATAGGCTGACCAGCACCGGCATTTACAAAACGTGCTGCAAAGGGTAAATGAAGCACCAAATACAGAAACACTGAATGCAGCACAGATGAGTTTGTTGACCACTGCTAATGTCCCCCTGCTTCGGTTGTCATCAGTGCTTACAGTGTTATCTGTGTTGGTGTGAGTCTAAGCTGCAGCGCTTTGAGCTCTCAGGGCCACCGTACAAATCCAACGCATGTAGGTTTTCTCATCATAACTTCCTCAGCACAACAGCTGCGGCTGCAGCTTTAATACTGCCCCCCCACACACACACACACACACCATCACCCCTCATTCTTGTTGTTGGCTTTGTGTTACTTTAATCGCTTCTCTAACTGATGGCACAAAAACACACTTTCCCCAATCATTAATCCCATAATCACCCCCCCGGCTACCCGCTAACTCTGATAGCTTTCAGTGTTTCAGGTGGCTGGAGTGATACTGCGTCCCATTTCTCGGCGTCTCCTGGGACGTCGCGTCACGGAGGACGCTTCAGTTTGTCTCACCACGAGAACCCTTTACAGTCGGGATGTTGCTGAGCTATCGCATAATTACACAGTCACAGTAAAGGGAGAACGGTTAAGCAGTTAAAATACTAATTAAATTGGATTTAGCTTTTTATTTATTGTATTATTACTGAAACCAAACTAATGTTATCAGCAGAGGTTACTTCGCGTAAAGCTTTTCCCATTTATATTTATTTCTAGTTAATTAGCAAATAATCAGCATTCCTCCAGACTGGTGGGCTGTAACTGGGACAGAGATCAGGCTATTACATTTGCACGCTGTTCCACTGAAGATATCCATTAAGTTTCTTTATTGGGCTCAGCACCATTATAAAAAGAAAAAGCCAATCCAATTGTCTCCCATAATTCACTGATACCCTCCCTCCTCCCTCCCTCCTCCCTCTCTCGGCACACAGCTCCTTCCAATTACGCAGCAAAATGGAAAGATGTTTCAATGACAGCGTGTCACAGTCCTGGTTGCACACATTTTCTGAGGGCTGGTTGGGTTTGACAGATTTAACTGTGGGGCTGTGTGGGGAAACTTGCTTTTTTTTTTTTGCTTTTTTCAAGATTATTTTTGGCTTTCCTGCTATCGAGGGACAGACTAAATGGAGACGGACGGGAAAGTTCAGAGTGGAGAAGATGGTGGTTAAAGAGAGGAAATGTGAGGGAGTTTGAGAAATTGCCTTCTCACAACGTGAATTCAATATATTCACACGTGAAATAAAAATAGCAACACGTGAAAGAAAATAATGTCACGTGAGTCGGACTCTTTAACAAGTTATTGGCTTTTTCTCCTCCACATGTGAATGAAAGTTTCTACATGGGAAATTTACATTTTCACATTTCACTATGAAGATTTATAGTCAGTATTACATTCAGAGCCCCATGATGCCAAACAAACAGCCGCACAGAGCTGCTAGCATGGCTGTAAAGCGGTGGAGGCAAATAGCAGCCTGTGGGTGAATCCGGCCCTGCAGCAAAAACATTTGACCCCGAAATAAAAAGCTGAAGTTGTCTCATTAATATTTTATAACACGAGTTCAGCAGAATTCCTTACAAATGTTCTGTGGGGAACAATGAATGAGGGCGCCTTCTTATAATGAGTGGTGAAAAGGCAAAAGCTAACTATTATGGTTCATATTCACTGTATTGTAAACTTCTGTTTTATATTTAGATCCTTGACTTTTTACCCTCTCTACTTTATCTGTTGTGATGGAGCAAACAGCCGGGCAAGTTCCTTGTATGTGAAAACCTTCTTGGCAATAATCCCATTTCTGATACAGTTTGTGATAAAGCAACTTAAACTCATCATTATCTATTAGCCATGACTGTTTCTTAATCGGCATGTTGTCTGTACAAAATGGAGCATTCTTAGTAACGCGTTATATTCAGGTCTTTGATATAAATGTTAGTTTAGCCTATAGTGAGCGTGTGTGTGTGTATATATATATATATATATATATATATGTATATATACACACACACATATACATGTACACACACTATAAAAATATGTACATATATATATATATATATATATATATATATATACACATACATACACACATACTATAAAAATATAACACATGTGTATGTATATATATATACTCCTCGAGTGTGTGTGTGTCTGTTTGTGTGAATTTATACATAAAACTTTGTGTTAAGACTATTTAAGTGTTAACGATATCATCAACATGACATTTAAGACCTTATAAGGAACTTTTAGATAGTTTAAGAAGTCTTTTCTGATAATTGTTTATAATAGCCTAACTGACACATTTATTGGCTTAAATTAATGTCATGTCAAACCTTTACTGAGCCTTTAAGTTGCTTTAAAATGCAATTTATTCTATACATGTTAACAGTTAAGTAGGCATTTTCTTGCTAATGAATATAAAATCTAACAAACAATGTAATATACAACATGTGTTATGGTGCTATCATGTATAGTCTTATATTAACACATGATAGTGTTAATAAGCATCTTATACCTTAAGTGTATATATGTGTTCATAGTAAAATGACCAAACTCCAAAGTTCAGCAGACTCCCAGATACGTTTTGAGTTAGTTTTATTCACTGCAGCAGAAGATGAAGAAAACGGAAGACAGCCTCAGTGAGATTGAATTATCCAAGAGACAAGAGAACAACACAAACAAAGATGATAAAGAAAGAAAAGTGTGGACTACATTATGTTGTTTGTTCTCGTGGCCTCTCCCTCTTCTTGTCCTCTCTCAGCTTTCGGCCCTCTGCTCCTCAGCCTTGTTATCTTGGTCTTGGGTCAGTGAAGGATAATACAACCAGTCTGGGAGATAATGCATCACCGTCCGATCCTCGCTTCAAAACAAACAAACAAGCTCCACAGACAGGCAGACAGGTCGGCCCATGAAATTCAAAACGACACCGAGCTGGAGCCGAAGCTCCACCGTCCTCATCGATTCATCGTTAGTGAGAGAAAACAGAGGAACAACATCAGTGTTCAGGAGAACTTTTTCTTTCAACTTCAGCCAAGGATCGGTGTTTCTGTCTGTGCTCTACTTCTCTGCAGCTCAGACACAAAACAAACAGAGAACTGTGAGGCTGGATATGAACACGGGTCCGCACCGCAGTTTGACTTTGGTTCAGTTTATTGTTCTCTGCTTCCATTTAAACTGTTTTATTGGGATATGGACACAGATGTCAGTGTTGTGTTTTGGTGCCAAGTCATTACATAAAAACTCTCAGGCACAGGGAAAAACATTTAATTGCCTCATAACACAAGACCGAAACGATCGTCTCTGTGTGCAATCCTCAACGGGAATTTGTTGAATCTGAGAAGCATGTGTTGAACCCAACGACTCAGCAGTTCACCTCGACCCTGCACAGTATGTTTTTATGTTTTGGTTCACACTCACTGCTCGTCAGACCTGTTTCAGCAAAATAACTCAGACAAAAGCCTCCTTAGATGATCCTAAAATTATATAAAAAATAATTGAAGCATGTTGTTTAACCTACCTGACATGGTCATTCAGACATGACTGACTTAGTTATTTCTTACTGATTTTACGTAAACTCTCCAAAACTCAGGTGAAGAACATCAGACAAAAAGGCCCTCGTCACATCTTTTCATATTGTGCATCAGTGCTGCAAAGCCACAGACTGTGTTACAATCAATCGTATCACTACAAACAGTCAAACTGGGGCTTTGGGGGGCCTGAAGCTGCAGGCAGTTGTTCGTTTTCCCTGTCAAGTATCTAGCCTCGTGCGTTTTTGCATTTATGAAATGCTAATTTTTCCCATTAACACTACAACAAGAGATGCACTTTGAACATTTTCAAAAAGCATGCTCACGGACACAACACCTGGAGGCGGAGGGGGAAATGTTCATAATCTTGTCCGGACTTAACCTCAAAACTACGTCACAGCTCAAAAAATGTAACATTTTCAAAAATAAATGGGCACGTGTGCTCACACACAACTCACAGTTTTATCATTCTCTTGACTTTCAGGTCAATTTAAAGCTAAAACAGTTTTTACTTAATGACATTATAAGTGATTTTCAATTTGGTTTCAGAATCGGCCATAGTACTGCTGTCTGCTGCTAAATGATTTCATTGGTGCTTCGGACAGAAAACAGCATTGCACTTAAACTCAGTTTATATGCAGAAGACCACAAATCTGACTTTAAGATAGCAGGATGTCCCCCAGGGGTCCATTTTAGGGCCTATTTTTATAAATTACTTGGAAAACGGACGTCTGTATGCTGATGACACTCATCTATTCACATCATTAGAATTAATGTTGGCAAAGTACATTTCTGCAAAGCTGCAGAGAACTTAAAACTTTCTGTTTCTTTAGGTTCGATTTTTCACCACAATGCTGTTCTCATGCTGTGGTTAAGTTTAGGCACAAAAACCACTCGGTTAAGGTGAGGACAACATCATGACACGGCTTAGAATACCTGTTTTGGTCACAACGAAGATAGATGGAGATGTCAGGGGTCTTGCGATGTTAGCAGCCTTAAAATCTGCAACTCCATCATTGTCCCCTCCACTTCCAGACATAAAAGTCTGGTCATAAACATGGGAACGTGATAACACGTGTTGTGGAAATGTTAAAGTTGAATGCGTCCAGTTTCCAGAAGCAGTAACATCTTATTCTGCATATGGACTGGATTTTCTTTTGAGCCAGTATTGTTTGGATGGCATCTTTCAATGGATGGCAAGTATCAACTAAATGATCCTCAACATGTAATTCATTTCAGAGTGTCTGAAGTTGCCCCAAAGTTCCCTCAGAAGTGCAGCTCCAAGGTCAGAATGGCAAGAAAAGTGAGTTTTGGCTCCCATCATTGATTAAATAAATGCCAGAACATTTATTTTTAGAACCATTACACACCCTGATGTACTGATGCTGGATAGATTTTTTTTTTTTAGCTCTGATTGATGAATGAGGCCCGTTGTGATTCCCATGCTGAGGTCGTTGTGTCTGTGCTGCGGCAGGGATACAAAGAGCGGGAGAAGTCTCCAGTGATTTCACATCGATTCCTCTCCTGCTAGAAGTGCAGCTCTGTAGAGAAATGACATTCATCACTGTCCTGCTTGTTTAAAACAGCAGAGCGCAGATAAAGTTTAGGCGGCAGCGTGAGAGCGTTGTTGTGTCTCAGTGTGGACGCTGAGCACAGCCTCCTTAAATGTTGTGAAACGAGCATGAAGTCTACATATGCTAATGACTTGAGAAGTGAGTAATCCTTTTCCCCAGCATGAAGGGATTACGCGGAGACACGACTAGAAACAGGAAGTAGTTTGACATTTAAATAGTGCCTGGAAAGTAAGAGGAGGCAGATTTACTCTTTGAGCTGCTTCGACTCCAACAACCCAGGTTCAGTCAGCTAATCGCTGAGGTTTTAGACAGTTTAACTGAATCCTCAGCAGCTACAATTTGAACTTCATTTGGGCTTTTTAAAAACCCTGTCTCGCCCATTTATCTATTTTTAGAACCCCATATGAGGAGGATTTCCAGCCCAGCCTCCAGGATATCACTGTCAGCAGATAACATTTCTGCAAACCACAGATACTAAAAATATTTGTTCTAAAAGTGGCATATGTCAACCTTGGACATTATGTGATTATCAGCCAACTCTCACATTAGGAGGTGATGGTGGTGGTGTGATGATAGCCAACAGGTTCAAGTCACAAGGAGACCTGATATTTCCAGCTATGGAAGCCCTTTTTTTCTTTTTCTGATGACCCATTTTCTGAGTCAGATCTACATTGTTTTCTCTCCTTGAGAACTAAGAGAAGTCTAAGTTCGATTTTTTTAAATTCCTCACTCGATGTCACATGAAAAGGAAACTCTCCTGAAAAAAGAAAAAAAAAGGAAATCCCATGATATTTTTTATTTTCATACATAAAAAATAAAATTCAGAGATCCAACTTAAAATATGGATCAGCTGAAATAAACATTTCTTCACTTGACCTTAATGGATTCTGTATCCAGCCATGTTTGTGACGTTAGAGTGTTTTTTTCTAAATGCATAAGACTTACTTATTGTCAGTCAATTAAGACTGAGATTGATTGAGATAAAACATAACTACAATAAAGACAGAAATTACAGATTTCATTTAATATTGTTCTTTAACTGACGCAGTAGTGTTTAATATGTTGTCAACAGTCTCTTACGAGGTGTAAAAATCAACTGTTCCCATCATTATGTTGTCCTTCAGATGATGTCATGTGTTCAGGGATGATTTTACTGCACGAGTTTCCCCTTTCAATTTACGCAGGTGGTTTTACAGAAGTCAGATAGAAGCCATTAATGTATTAAATCAGACAAAAGATTAGAGAGCGAAGTGTCAAACGCAAACAGGAGAACAGAATGAGGGAAGAGCAGAAGTGATGAGAGAGGTGATTAAAGACAGATGATAAAATTAGATGAGGGCAGAGAAGAAGAGGAGAAGATTGCACCGCGACAATCCACACAGTCCGTCCACATGTGAGCGATCTGAGGATGGAGGTTTAATTCAAGTTTGACTTGCTGCAAATAAGTAATGGTGCAATAAGAAGACACATATGAGTGGAGCAGTTTAGAAAATGTTGCCCAACAAACTTCAAAACGAAGTGAGCTGACCTCCTGTGTTTTACCTCAGCCCACATACACAGGAACTGCTGAGTCATTGTCATTTATTGTTCACATTGTCAACCCACAGCTCTCATTATTTTGGAAAAGTGAGTGACTGGACTGGAGGGAAAAGCCTGAGAACCAGTTCCAAACCACAAAAATAGAAAAAAATATATATATTACTAACCGCCTCTTCAATGATGATGAAACCGGAATATATTTCTTCCTTTAATCTCCGTCTAAAGTTTCCCAAGTTACATGGAACAATGAAAGATGTCTAGATGTTAGCAAAGACATCTCAACAGGGCCCGAACACAGCAGAGGTTCTCTTAGGCCCCTTTAGAAAATGGACGTCATCACACTCGAGAGAGCAATGCACCAAGTTGCTCTCAATCATTAATCAGGAGTCTCCACTCTCTGAGCAACAGGTGATCTGAATCCACTCCAATCAATCAAGAGGGACTTGACATTCAGCTAAAATCTAAAGATAGAAAGTGCAGAAAAATGGGGCCACTACAAGAATAATTAGAAATAATAGCAACTCGCCTGACGTTAAAGACCTTCGCAGCAGTATCACCAGGATATTAATCTGGAAAAGTAAAAGTCACTCACACAAGTCTCTGAAATGAATACCATGAGGAGTTTATGAAACTCAAATTAATACCAAATAAGAACATTAAAAGTTAGCTTACCAGTTAAAAAGAAGCAGGAGCAGATTTTATTTTGTAACATTATTTTGTGGTTTTGACAGTGAAAACACTTTCACTTTTGTTCAAAGTTCCTTCAAATATTTGCAAGTTCCTTCAAATATTAAAAGTATTTTTCTTTAAAGGTGAATTATGGAATATGAGCTGAATGCCGCCATCAAGTGTCTCAAGATCGTAGTCGCGACAACAAAAAAGTAATTCCAGCGGTCGGGTTGCCAGGTGGAGGAGACCTATGTAAATACAGATAGCTAGCTAGAATATTCTTTATTATAGCCACTGACCGCAATGGTGAAAGTGAACCAGCATTACCGGACAGGGCAGGAGGATTGAGCCGCCTCCGTTTCCTCCGTTTACTGGGTGTGGAGGTCGATGGGTCACGATCAGTATTCTCATATCTAGGATCAACGTGATATAATGAAAATAAGTATAGCAGAGGAGTTTGACCGACAGGTAACGTTAGCTAAGTTAGCAAGCGAGTTAGCTTACCGATCCAGGAGAAAGTTCGCCATTTCCGCGTGTGTTTTGATGCCGTGGAAATCCTTTACCTGAGTCCATCGAGCGTATGCTTCACCGATATTTACTCTGGTTTTTGCTCTTCTCCGGTCACTCAGCTGCTGGGACAGATAACGCACCGTTCGCTGGGGCTCTGAAGAGCTTGCAGACGCCGCCATTTTACCCAGTGTCAGCCGAGCTGTGCCGAGCTTTGCCGAGCTTTGCCGAGGTTGCGAAATTGGCAACCCGCAATGCTGGCCGCTATTTGGCTGGTACGATGTAAACAGGAAGTCATTGTCGAACCCGTCAAAATGTCTTAAATTATTTATTTCAGACTAAATATAATTTTTCAAGGAAACGCATTAATTTTAATCTGCGCCCCTCTAAACACCCTGTAGCTGTATTATTTTTTCAAAAATATAGCTTTTAATAAGCAACATACATAACATATTCAACTTTTAAATTAAACCTACTTAAGTATCAAAAGTAAAGTAAACTATACATATATTTAAACGTTTGTATGGTGAAGTGTGTTTCAGTTGATCCGATATTCAGCATTTTTCTGATGATCATAATCATTGTTCTTTGTCTTATCCGATGTGATCTGCTAAGTAACTATTAACTCATGTTATCAAATAAATGTAGAGGAGTAAAAGGGACGATACATTCCTGCAAACTGCAGTGGAGTGGAAATATAAAGTAACAGAAGCAAACTACTGAGTTACTGAGCAAACAGATTATGACTGATAACTGTTGAAATATAGAGCTGTTTTACACTTATTTCAATGAGAAAAAGCGTCACCTACGGCAGCTTTTATGTTTGTGTTTTAAAGTGGAGAGAGTGAAAGAAGAACAGAAGGCGACAGGTGGATCTCAGACAGACACAGAGGCGCTGTGAAGCACTTCAGGTGGACAAAGTGTGAAAGAGGAGCAGACAGTCGCGATGTTCGGGGAATAAACTGACATACGGCTTCGCTCCCGCTGCAGACCTTCGTGCTGAATTCAGAGCCACCGCTCATATCTCATTTCTGCGGATGACTCCAAACATCTACATCAGGACGCGGCCTGTTTCCAGCCCCGACTGGAACTGACGGCGACACGTGTGGGCAGAGCAACAATAAACCAGAGATGCCACATCCTGTTTTTGTACCTTCCCTTCCCTCCGACTTGTGTTTGAATGCATTTCAGTTCCAGTTTCTCCCTCCAGTCCGTGACTGGATCGGGGGGCGTCTCCTCGAATACCAATCAAGCCGACCTCCTGCTTTCTGCCCAGTGTCGTCTCTCACGTTCATGCTGCTTCAGATCAGCCGCTCCATTTAAAGAGCTTCACTAACAGACAGGGATCTAATGTTAGGCCTGTAATTAGTACATTTAACTGGATTTATGCAAATCTTTTCTGATCGACCAACCACTCAAACACTGGCCACTTTCACCCGTTCTTACACTGATGGTAGAGACATCACACACGGTGTGAATCACTAGTTTCATCACATTATTAGATTATATTGATCCTTTGGACAGAAATACAATAATTGCCAATATCACAAATGTTCATTATGATATGATTCTGGTCTCAATTCAATTCAGGCGCCTGCGATCGATACGAGACGTTATCTTCTGTCCGTTTAACGCAGCCAGTTACAGAAGGACCTCGCTCCACTTTCTTTTTCTGCTTTTTGGCCATAAAGAAAGCAACAACTCATGACGGTTTCAGTCATCGTCTCTCCTGACAGAACATCACGGTTGAATTTGAGTACGCCCGTTCTTTTCAGCCTCACACTGATGAAACAGAGCAGCTGATACTGTCGTCGTGGCAGCAACCAGTTAGCAGGTTTCTCCAAAATCAGAACATATTTGCACACAGCTGATTTATTCCTGAGAGGGGAGTAGTGCTGCTTTCACGTGCTCCCCCGAGTTGGAAGGACGTTCTTCCGGCTTCGGTGTGTTCATGTGCGTCATGTCAGAATGTGGCAAAAACATGGACGCCAGAGAGAAGCCGCTTTGCATTTCATCGCTCAGACCATTAAACAACACGTCGACAGCTGTTTCCGGTTTTTAAGTGACGAGAAAGAGCGAAGGAAACGATTCAATAGCAACACGATATATGACTTTGGAAAAAACCCTGTTTCGAACCTTGTGACGTCAACTCAGCAACTCGTGTACTGTCACTTTCTCAGACACGATAAGAAAATAAAGGTGTGTGCTACAGATGATGATACAGATCTTTGCAATGATGATGCTAGATCATGAATCATTGAATACAGGAGCAATACAGCGTTTCTCAGCCGAAGTGCTGCACAATATTTCTCTGCTCAACCGTGCATACCATCACTTGATAACTGATGGAACAGCCATCAGGGGAGGTTTGAGAATGTGAGAAACATTTCAAATCAATGAATTTCTCTCAAACAAATCCTCCTAACCCTCTGATTAGCTGATAGTGACTCTCTAAGCACAGCGGATCCTTGTTGCTGTTTGCGTTTCTGTAAATCTCTAAATCTTGATCTCTGGCTTCTTTTAGCAAAGAAATATTCCTGCTGGTGCCGAACGAAAAGGGAAATCTCATATGTATTCCGTGCCCCAATCAGTGGTGATGAGACGCTGCGCTACAGCTTGCAATTTAGACAGATGACACTGGTGTATATTCATATAAACGTGGAGCACGACTGTCAGCCTGACAGTCCCATAAACAAAGGGGATGTGAGGTTGACAGCCATCTGACGGTTTACTCATCACTGCCATCAGAGAGTGAGCCGCCCCCCGCTGGGCCTGTAATCATCCGACAGGATCTCAATCAGACAACGAGATTTCACTGTCCTCCCTCAGCCTCCACACATCTCCTCCTCTCTGACTGTGATCAGGCGAGGATCGAGCAAAAAACTGCATGTTAAAGTCGATACACGAGGCTGCAAGACAGAACAGACTCCACTGACGTGAGTAAAGTAGCTGCTGTATCGACTCCTGCGTTTTTTAACATTGTGGTTTTATTTTGAAATATTTAGATCATCTTGCTCACGAAGACTGTTTTCTAAATGGCAACCAAGCAGCAACTTCTGGGGCAGAGAAACCTGCAGTTCCTCGAAGGCACAAAAAATTGTCTGAGTCACAAAAACAATTTGTCCCGATGATTATATTTTCTAAAAAGCAGCTCAGGAAACAACGGGTCAGTCGAACCTGCTCCCTCAGAAATTTACACGAAATTGAGCTTCACCTCCTCAGACATCAGACGAACCCATTAATGCTGTTATCTGTTTCGAGGCTGATGAAACTATTGAGGCAGCAGTGAAGAGGATATAGGTTGTTAAATGAGAGGAAGGCCGACTGTGATCTGCCCAGATCAGATCAGTAACAACGAGAGAGGGAAAGGATGCACGTGATTGCATTCTCTGCAGGTGGAGTACGAGGGTCTTTATTGTAAACATGTCAGATCTGAGCCATTTTCTTATTTCCCTCATACCGGCACGCAGATAATCACGTTAAATGTAGAATTACAAACATCCTGACTGCATCTCCTCTCCATCATCACAGCATCAGGCCGTCTGCAGCCATCAGCCGAGCCGCTGACACTGATTCTGTTTCCCACCACACACAATGCATCAGTGGCGCTGGCTCGAGGCTTCAGCATGTGATCTGATTACCTCACATCCATTACATCAAGATGGAGTCTGATATAATCAGCTGTAACATTTTCACAACCATCACTGTTGTTGTGTAGTGACAGACTCATGATACAAGCAGGGATTACGGCTGATGAAATGTGTGAAATGAAATTAAACATTTTTCTTTCAAGCGATTTCACACATGAAAAAAAAAGCGTGATTTTCTTTTTTCGTTAGAATTTCATGTGTTAAACCTTTTTCATTATGTTTTCCCAGAGGACAAAGTATATTTTTCATGTGTGAAACTGAACAAAAATGATTTTTTTTGTGTGTCGCTTGGTGTCACACATGAAAAAAAGACTTTAAAAAGAAAGGATTATTCAGGATAATGTTTCATGTGTGAAAATAAGTGAATTTATTTTTTTCCAAAATAATGTTATTAAATAAAAACAGTGTGTGTTTATCTGCCAGGAAACTGAAAACAGGAAAAAAGTTTTTCTTTTTGTCATGTGTGAAACAGAGTGACAATGTCTATTTTATTCTTTTCAAGGTTAATTTTTTGTATTATTTGTAAAAATGTTTTCTTCCACATGGTCCGACACATGAATAATTCTTCTGGAAGAAAAGAAAATCTCCTGTAAAATTTTCTCCTGAGTGAACACATTTTCAAAGAATAATAATAATAAAAAAATATCCTGAAACAGAGTAAATAGTTTTTAGAATAATTAATTTTATTTTTCACATGTGAAATGTCTTTCACATGTGAAAAATAAAATTCCTAACAATATTTGTGCTGAAACTGTGTAGAATGTCTTAATTCTTTCTTTCCAGGAGAAATGTTTTCAAATGAACTTTTTTTTTACCACAAAAATGTCCCCCTGTGAAAATTATCCACTGAACACGGGTGATTTTCTGTCCAGGAAAATTGTTCTTCCTTTGTGACAGCAAGTTAAACCAAAATTTCCTCAGAAAAAAAATGTTCTCCTAAAAAAGTTTGTCCTGAAAATTCAAATTTGGATTTTGGTATTTTCTTTATTTGTTTGTGAATCTGATACAAAAGAAATGGAACATTAACACAGTATATGCATGGAAATATGTAAAATGAGTGAAATCACCCTCATTTCATCTTCACTGATTATTGATAATTATCTAATGTGAACGTTTCTTGCAATCAAGTCGTGCCAACATCATCCTGAAATCACACCTGAGACTCTGAGTCAGATGGAGGGAGGAACACAGGGGGAAGAAAAGCAGCCGCGGGACTGACGGAAGGATGGACTGATGTGGATGAGGTGGGAGAGGACAAGAGCGAGGACAGGGATGAAGCGGAGCAGAAGCCTGAAGTATTGATTGAAAGATATATTTTTGTTCCAAACAGAGACATGAATGTGCTGTGGGAGGACCGGGGCGAGGCGAGGAGGCGCTGCAGTGCAAACACAGAGCGATTTAACTCCAGCTCCTATCTCTTATTCATCTGAGTCAAGTGATGCGGGCCCACAGCCGGCTCCCCTCCGTGTGTGTTTGACCTTGTGAGTCAGAGCGAGCGTGAAAGACTTTTGTGTTCTGGCACTTTCTGTGCAAACACTTCAAAGTCATCTCTTTGTCTCTCTCATGGACAAAACCAACTGCGGAGCATCACTCCAGACACTCGTCGGCATGAAACCGCATTAGGCCGAGATATGAACTATCACACGGAGGCAAATCTGAATAAAATGAACTCATGAATAACAAACATTTCGTGCTTAGTCTTTTTTCCTCCACTTCTGTGTTCCCTGGTGTTTTAAGCATGAAAGCTGAGGAAAGTGAGCATCGCTTCAGCCAAAAAAAAAGCCTGTGAATGATAATCAGATAGCTGCCGCAACGGCTGTCTGATTGGTTTGATATTCAGCTTTAATCACAGAGAATGCTGAATTCATTATTTATACATTTCATTCCTTCCTTTGTAGCTATGGCCTCAGAAATATTGAACTTTGGGAGCTGTGTAATTAACGGATTGCCATGCTGTGCTCTGGATTTACAATGGCAGTCACTGTGTGCATGGATGTGTGTTTGTGGGGGGGCATGTGTGTGTGTGTGCACGTGTGTGTGAGAGCGAAAATCAAAGACGACCACCAACAGATGTCTCAAAATGATATCGTGATGAGTTTTTCCTCCAAATGTCAGCGGCTCGTAAACAGAGTACACAGAGACGGACCTGAGATTAAAAAAGAACGGAAAAAAAAAACCCGACAGATGTTTCAGAACATCGCATCGTCACTGTCAGCTCCTCGAGAAATTAAAAATTTGGGTTGGGTTGCTTTTAAACTGGAGGAAATTGGAAAAAGTTTCTGCTTAAATGAAAGTGTTACATGTAGACTCCTCATTCCTCCAGGGACAGACGGGGAATGACATGAACAAACCGGATGACTCAACACATCCAGACAGAATATCGATGCTGATGTCTTTTTATTACATGTCGACTATATCTCTGCATGGCAGCTGCAGAATGAAACAGTATAGTAGTAATCCATTATCTGCCCAGAACACGACAAAACAAATTCAGGAGAAAATCCTCCAAAATGTATCTTTTAATGTAAAAATCAAATCAAGAAAAAAATTTTTTTTTTTAAATTGAGAGGAGATAATTGTTATTTTGAAAAAAAAAAGAAATTATGTGTGGGGGGAAAAAAGTGTAAAACAAGGTTTTGTTAGAAGAAAAACATTTTATTTGTAAAACCAAGTGGCATATTTGTTGTCAGGAGACAAATTAATCATCCGTGAAGCCAATAGAAAAAGACAATTCAGGAGAAAAAAACTTCCATTTATCAGGAACTGTGTGGAAATAAGTGAACAGACGTGTTGTCTAGACAAAATCCGGAAAATGAATCTTTTTCATGTGTGAAGCAAATAGGAGAAAGAATCCTGGAAAAAAAAGAATTAAGCAAGACGCAAAGTTTTGTGAGGAGAACATTTCATCTGTGAAAAAAAGTATTTTGGGCAAAAATGTTAAAATGTTAATGCGTAACAGTAAGTGAAGAAACAAAACATACAACTTACTGTATGTTTCATCAAAATATAAAGATTTCATTTAGATTTCTCAAGATGCAATTTCAATTAAACATCAATAAAACAAAGACCCACACATCTATACCACACATCCAAAACATCAACCTCAATATGTCATATCTGTTCATCTCAAATTAAATATGTTAATGTTTATGTTTTAAAAGAATAACTGAATTTAGCAAAAGAATACCCGGTTCGTCCTGTCGGGACTTATTTTCCCGATAATGACCGCCGTTCTATGTATTATCCCGTTTATCACACGGTTACTTGCCAACACGAAAAAAAAACGTCACACGGTGTGTCTTTTTACAATTTATTTGTTACCGTTCACAGTGTTTTTCAGCAGAGAAATAGTTCGCCAAACTGACGCCGTTTCACTTCTCCCTCTTCACTGCTGTCCTCTCTTTTTCTTTTCTTGACCGGTGACGACAACTCAGCCTTCTGCCAAGACTCGAAATCACCGTATTTTCCAAAAATATTGAAAGTTAATGTGAAACTCATCCATATTAGTCGCATAGGAGTAGTTTTTTCCGATATGAAGTAGGCTGCAGATCAGCTGACGTCGCTTAGCGACCGAATACTCTGCGGTGATAAGTGACCGGACCGCTTGCGGAGCAAAGATTTTATGTGCGGAGTGATACGAAATACGTGAATCAGAGGCAAAAAGGCCACTTTCCTTGACGACGGTCAAATATGCTTAGCAGCGGTCTGTTATACGAAAATAACTGACCGCCGAACGTTGGGAAGCCCCATTCAAGTGAATGGAGCATTCTGCAGCATTAGGAAGAGCCGTGTAATACGATCAAATAACAGTTTCACCATTGAAGAGATATCTACTGAAGTTAGCATGCTAACCAGCTAGCATGAGGCCTGAAAGCCTCATTCTCTCAGCGCTCCAGGAAAGTTTCTCACCAGCCTTGAATTCATCGTTTTAACTGAAAGTCCTGTTTCCTGCTGCCTCGTCTATTTTAATCCTGGCAGCTGTGATGTCACCACCAATTTAAGCCTCTCGCAGTCAGAGCTGTCTGTGTGGCTCGGGTCGGCCGGCCAGACGCTTCCCAAATTGATGCATAAGCTGCTGTTCAGAACAGCGACACACATTATGGTTATTAAGGATTCTGTGTTTCCCATTGTGGGTTCTGGTCTTTGTCCCCTCACAGCTGGCCTGAACACAGCTGGCCCAGACGAGCCGCACTCTCCATTATCCTCAATCCAACAAACCAACAGTGGTTATTGTCACCGACGTCCCCGAGCTTCATTTTGCTCCTGAATCATCGATCTAACCATCGTTTTATGACGATCGAGCTAAACAGATGTTGACATTTGTGGATCACATCTGGTGGCACCACAAATCACTTTGCAGCAGATGATGGAATAAAAAATATGATTTCCCTAAAAACATGGTTTGGCAGAGTGTCAAAGCCTGTAAATGTGATATAATGTCACATGATCAAACATCATCATCATTCTGGTTGACTGGAGGTTGTAGACGCGAGGATCAGCCTGAGGTGTCTGAACGATCACATCAACAGGATGAATGTGGGAGGGGAGGAAACAATGGCGTGGTTTTCCCTCCATCGTTAAATCTGCTGAGGTGACTTTGAGCTCATAAGGCACACAAAATTATTGTATTCTTACTTTATTTTTAGGTCATTACACATTTAAAAGTCATCTAAATGGTCCGTAAGGCTAAAATTGCGTTACATTTGGTTCAGAAGAAGTTTTATGAATTGAGACGTCTACTAAACGTTCACTTTTAAACTTATTTTCACCAGGATTTATCTTCGCCGTATAATCTATTATACTTACCTTTAATTAAGTATTTTATTTAATAATGTACACACATACAAAGCAGAAAATATCAAATATTAAAAAATTAAAATACACAAAAAAAGCCAATGTTGAATAACCAAACAAGTAGATTCCACTGATGTTGTCCATTTGTTTTCACTGCAGTCTGTTAAATGATGACTGAGCAGCAGGTATTTGTGTCTGTGCTGTGGTGCGTTCATGGAAACTCTGACTTTTCCAAACGTCAGTCAGCTGATGAGCTAATCCAAGTCTGAGTCTTCTCTTCATGCTGTGTTGGTGGACACGCGCCCTGCAGCTGTTTGGAGGTTCAGTCATGGTTTCAGCCTCCACCGCTGAGCTCTGGTAGGTGGGCTCTGTCCGCGGTGCTGAATCCGACATCAGCACTGCGGCTGGATTCTGAAGCTGTCCGCGGTGCTGAACCTCATTCTGGACAGACGCTTCAGAGAGAAAACCACCAGCTGACTCAAGTTTATTAAAAAAACATTTTACATTAGTCATTTTACTGAAACATCAGGATAATACACATTTGTATCATGTGTTAAGCAAAGTAAAAAATACATTTTAGGAGGTACCACAGTTCATGCTGGAAACCAAATGAAAAACTTTTTTTGGCAGGAGACAAAAAAAAATAAATAAATAGATAAATAAAAAGAGTTCTGAGAAAAAATTCCCTTTCTTCAAGTGTGAAGCCAAGTGAAAAAAAATATTCTTGAGAAAAAAGAAATCATGTGTTGTATCATATAAAAAAAACATGAGTGGTGTGTGAAAGAAAAGTTCTATCATCAGAAAAGTTGTACATTCTTCATGTGTGAAGCCAACTGAATTAAAAATCTCTATTAAGAGAAGAAAAAAAGTCATTCTTTAAACCACATGGAAATTTTTTTTTTTTCTGAAATGAAAAGTTTTGTCTTGCTCGTGAAACAAAGTGAAAAAAGTTCAGAAGAATAGAATTTCATGTGTGATACCAAAAGAAAAACAAAAGTTGTATCATGGTAAAAAAAAATTTAAAAAAAGAAGCAAAAAATCAAAACTTTGAGCCAGCTGAAAGTCAGTCAGAGTCAGGCGGTGTTTCACTGGACGAGTGGAAGCTGAACTTTTTAAGTATTGGAATTACAAACAGATGCTGGAGCTTCAGTCGGAGCTTTCATTCATTCGGAAAGTGTCTATATGAGCATTCGACCAACAACACCACATTCCCAACCTGCCTTACCACAAGACTGTTGGCGAAAAGAAATCCAGCAGCTTTCGGACTAAAGTTCATCCCTCTGAGCTGTTCGTGATCCCGGTGAAGAGCCGGTGAGCTGCGCTCATACTCGTGTAAATAATTGTGTTTGTGTTGTAGGTTTTGCATTTTTGAGAATGACCTGAATCCTGCCTGGAAGCCGCACACTGGGGGGAAAAAAGGTGGATTTCAGGATTTTTGTTTCCATTCCGGGATTGCTCCCTAAGTCTTCCGTGTAATTGCAGTTGGTTGTGATTTACCAGAATTGCC
This sequence comes from Diplodus puntazzo, assembly GCA_963678695.2. Classification (NCBI taxonomy): domain Eukaryota; kingdom Metazoa; phylum Chordata; class Actinopteri; order Spariformes; family Sparidae; genus Diplodus; species Diplodus puntazzo. Next base: position 28,722,754 of record OZ023167.1, on the reverse strand, counting down.
GTCCTTTATTCCTTATCAGCCGTCCTGCAGCTCGTTAAGAGTGGTTTTGTGCAAAGGACTGTCCTATTTTCTAAAACAAAGCCATCGTCTGCCTGAGCCACAAGAAAAACTATTTTTGATAGCAAAATACTCACCGGTCTGTGATCCGGTGAGGGAGAATGAGATTGGAGGCAGAACAGATGAAATCCCAACAATCCGCCTGTATTTTCAATGAGCAGACACGTCGTCTTTGTGTGACTGACTGTTCTAATCCCTCTCGCCGGAGAATGAAGGTGTTTTCACACCTGCCGTGTTTGGAGCTGCTGAATGGAAATCTGAAGCCATCTGGACTAAAATCGAGGAAGTGTGGTTCGACTGTGCCGTCAAAAATCAACACAGGCGTTAGACTGCCTCAGATGTCAGCCATGAAACTACATTATCTTCATGAGACACTGTATAATACACATTTGTCTGTGTAAAAATCTGTGTTGCATTTAATGCCGAATTTACAAAAAGGCCCAAATAGTTAGTGAGTGTTTGACGAATCTTTTAGAGAGAAACATTTGGTGGAGAAATTAAGGCCTTCTGCTTTTCTTCTGAGGCTATTCAAGGTGAGGGAGCGCTGCATGTTTCATGAATGAGCTGACATGCAACATTGCCTTGTTAAGTGCTCAGACACGGTTGTTATCAGGCTGAGAATAAATCACACCGGCGTGCATCCGCTGAAAGTGAGGACAGAACCGCTAGGAAGTAAGCAAGAACCTCCGAAACTTTGCTTTTAAGAACCTCACACCATCCGATCGGGCGAAACACGCGACACACAGAGCGCATCCACACCTTCACTTCCTCTGAGACCTGGAGACACAAAGTGAAAGAATAAATGGATGAAACAGCAAAGAGAAGGAGACAGAACGCCTTTTCGAAAAAGTTGTGCCTGATACTGCTGAAGCCGTGGATCTGCTCTCGTAACAAAAAGCTCCACAAATCAAGGACAGGACAACAAATGTAATGTGAGAGAAGACTGATGGTAAAGCCCAACACTGTCTCATTGAAGCACCAGCGCACACACACACACACACACACACACACTGAAGCTAACAGCTACAGCTCCTCAGGGAGTTATGGACAGGAAGTAAACAGCAGTGAGTTGTAGCTGTCGGGGAGCTGAAGGTCAGCTGCACTTTGCTTTTATGTGTCCATCAGCCAGAAAATTGCTTCTACACCTTCTCCTGTGATCCGCTGACCGAAAGTGGGTTCATCTCCACTCAATTGTGTCCGTGACGCGCACGTATGTTTCATCATTTATCCCATCAAAGCACCTTGTGTTGTGTGTTTTGCTGTGGTTGTTTAAATCAATAAAAAAAAACAAGAGAGGGCTGTTGTTCCAGACGCAGCCGCTGTTAAAGATCCACTTCGTGTTGCAGGATTACAAATTAAAACCTGAGACCCAGCAGGACACGTTTGAAGAGCGTGTGGCATTAACAACCAGCCTGAAAGACCTCATCACAAGTGTAATAATGTAAAACATTTGCTGAATTTACAACAAAGCCCAAATACTTACAAACTTGTTGTCAACAGTGTTTCACAAAGTACAGAAAGTATCTCCTAACTCAGCAAGTTACAAGAATGATCAATTTTCCAAGGTAGTCTGGGGATTTTCTCCACGGGCGACGAAGAAGTCAACCGTTTACTGCATTTGTAAAATTTGACATATTACCAATAATAATTAATAAAAGACTGCTTTTCATAAATTGTGTGTAAAAAGTCAAATCAGTTAAATCAGTGTTCGAACCGATGCTAAATATTGGCAGGTAAGACGCATTGAGACAAGGAAACAATCAACTTAATGTAATGCATTTAATGCAGAATTTACAAGAAGGCCAAAACAGTTAGAAATTGGTTTTCAACAGCGTTTCTCAAAGTACAGAATGTTTCTTCCAACTCAGCAACTCACAAAATTGACTGATTTGTCAAGGGAGTCTGGGGATTTTCTCCAATAATGCCACATTTACCAGAAGGGCCAAATAATTAAGTATTTTTTTCTGTAGTCAGCCTTTCATAAAGTTTTATTGTAGCTTTAATGTTGGAAAAATCATCTTATTCCATCGACACTTTCCTACAGATTCTTTATCATCTTGTTCCAGCGCTGCATGGAAGCCAAGTGATGTTTACACTGAGTGACTCACGAAATGTTCTGCATGTTTTTGCACTAATTAATCTATTGTGCTTTATCAGATCATGTGCATTTGTTTTTATGTCCCTGAGGTGGACTAGAAGGAGTGGAAACTGTAACATGGCATCAATGAAGGAGAGTTTTGCGATGAATTTAACTGAAATGTGCTTTTATTTGGTATTTTATATTAACAAACACAAGCAATGCTCTCTAGCTGTGTGTAGACGGAACAAAATGTTAATTGATGGAAATTAATTCTGTCAAGCCAAGCTCCCCTTTAACACAAAACTCAACACAAAAGACCCACTTTCCAAAGAAGGACTCATTAGAAGTGATTTCAGAGAATCTCCTGCTTGACTTCTCCTTTAATGTAGTTGCCGTTCAGTGATTGGCTCTCTCAGATTCAGCACAACCAATGAGGTGACGGGCCAGGAGCTCACAGGTGGAGGCCGATCAGCTGGTGACACTTTGAGCGAGAGTGAATTTTTTCTCCCAGCTGGAAGTCGACATGTGGCCGCAGCAAAAAACACACGTGAGACAAATCCTGTTTACGATCCAGCATCCATGATATCAATATTTAATCGCCATCAATCAAATCTGAGCTTCTCCTGCTGTGAGATGACAACAAATGTGATGCGAAAAAGGTTTGAAAGAAGAAACAACAAGAAAAAGTGTCCCTTGAGCGGCACATCAAGGAAGGAGAATAAATCGAAAAACGAGCGAACAAACAACAATTGCAGAGGCTTAAAACTGTCTGCATCACCAGATTTGAATCCATCTGAACACTCCTGAGATGTTCTCCACGATTACCACAACACCAGAAGAATGAAGAGCACATGCCTTCTGACACACTGTGTTTGTTTTTCCCCTCATTTATCACATATCTGTACATTTTCAGTGTTATCTTGCTCAGACACGTTCTGACACTCAGTGGTCCAAACATCGCGTGTTAACACTCGTCTTTCCGTCATTTATAATTCACATTGCAGTGAAACTCATTATTCATTAATCAACTAAACTCTCCTGAGTTGCGGCAAAACCAGCGACACCCGCAGAAATATAGAGTTAAGAGTTAATAAACTGTGATGTGTGCGTGTCATTAAAACATGATGTACTACATCCGTCCGTCCAAACTCTTTACCTGCCCGTGATTTTGAGTGCGTCTGACTCCTGATGAGGAACCAATCTGACCTGACAGAAAGAACTGCCTGCAGTTCAGCCAAGGTTCAGGTGAGAAAAGGGACATTTTACTTAAAGTGTCTCTGACAGCAGCTCCACCTTTTGAACATGAACAGAACTGGACAGCGATCAGACAGCTGCAGAGCTGAGGGAGGAGGAACTCTCTGAGCCCGCGTAGAATACAGATACTTTCTAACAGGAACATTTTCCTCTGTGCTTTGGCCTCTTGTTCTGGTTTTTGGTCACTGAAACAGAGACTTTCAAAACAATTCTTCTGAAGTGCATATGCAAGTTTCTGCGCATCATAAAACAAAGCATTTATGGAAACTTTGGCATCATCATTATCATCGTCTAATGAGCATGAACTTGATCCAACAGCAGCGGACTATTTCCTTGTCTACACTTGTTTTCCTGTCGTGTCTGACGTTGTTGATTCTGACTTCCAACTCAATCGCAAAGTACGTTTCTGCATTTTCTCTTTAGTCACAACTCTGTGCCCATGATCTGGTCAGGTTTAGGCACAAAAACACTTGGTGTTAGAAAAGCATCATGTTTTGGCTTAAAATTCCTGTTTTGGTCACAACAAACACAGCTGAAGACGTCCCGACTTCCTGTCAAATATATTGTGTTTTTGTAGCCACAAACGGGAAATTTGTCCTGATGTCTCCTTAAAAAAAATATCCTGTGGTGTCACAGCTTGTCCAGCATTGCTGCATATAGCTGGGCTGGGCTGTGGAGGTTTTTTTTTTATAGATTACTTTCTTTATATCCATGGGCTTACTAAGCACTGTGACACCATCTAGCACGGTGAGCAGAGAGGTGGTTGCCTTTGTGTTTTATTTTCGGTAAGATTGTTGATTTGATACCACGCACATCATGCGCTGTGCGTAGGGCACCAAAAATAGACTAATGAAAAATCAACATAGTCATAATAATTATAATGCTGATATTATTTCAGTATAGAAATATTAGGCACTTTTTAGGCATGTATATCACAAAACAGGCAGAACAAGAGATATATGTAATTGCTCAGCAAAGTAACAATGGTGCCCTCCCCCCAAACACACACACACACTCAACTTCCCAAGCTCCCCGTGGGTGCCCCACCCTATCTCAGTGGTCGGTTTGATTGCACCTGACAAAGTTTGACAGCAGGCCATCAACATTTTTGGAAATGGCCTTGAAAAGACAGCAGGAGTCAGGAGCAGAGAAAAGAAAAAAGACAGAAGAAGAAACTGCTAGATGATGCCCGTGCATCATTTGCAGGTAAGTCCATGTTCAATCATCCTTAAATACGACAAATGTGCTGCTCATGTAATGGTTAGCCCAGCATACACCTCGAACTAGCCGACGTTATTGCCAATGTTAGCAAACTCAAATATGTGATAACTTAGGTGCAAGCTAAATTGAGATTTTACTGTTAAACATTATCTATGCATTATACAAGTAACTGACGCCAGCTAGCTGTTACTTTACTTTACATATTGATAGTAGTTTACGGTTTATTTTGACGTCATGGTGGTCAATACTTTCTCAGTAACAGTTAGCAGTCAGTGCACAAGGTAGGCTAAGAATTCCTCTCGCTTCAGACCATGTATTATCATGTAGCATGCGGTTAATGGTCTTTAGCCAGGCACTTAACAAAGTTTACCTAGCATAGTGTCATTTGAGAAAGCATATTTTGTAAGCATATAAGTTGTATTCAATTAAATGGTACAATAACGTTTAGAATTCAGAAATGCAGTCTTGTCGAAGGTGTATCATTTTGCTCTTATTCCTGTAAGTAAGATATAAAAAATGTCATTATGAATAATATAAAACAAACATTATTGTTGAATTGTGTGCAATATTCAACTATTTGAATCTTCAACTATTCTTCATTAGATCACCTTCATTCTCTAAACTTTGTCATTTTTGTGTTTGTTATCTAAATTCAGAAATCTAAATTCTGCCTTCTAATCTATAACCAGCACTAACTGCCTGATTACACTGATGTTGCTTAGCTTATCCGTAGTTCTTTATGGGTTGTAAACACTCGACTCCACTTGAATCTTGGAGTTGATTGTTGTAGTGTTTTCAGAACTTCACCGAAATTACTCAGTTTTAAAAGGAGGAGCAGATCACGTTCAAGTGATTTACGTCACAACAACACTGTTAACAACAATGATCACGCTGCTCTCACTGACTCAGGTGTTTTAGCAACATCTGGAAGCAACGTACAGCCAGAGTATTTCAAGTAAATATGAATTTATGACATAAATGTAGGCAACAACTGATCTGGAAACAGGCATCAGTCAACGACAACTTGTCTGAAGACATTTTCCAATCAGATTCTCCCTTTTGGCAGGACGACATCAGAAACTACAAAGACAAACAAAAAAACTCTTTGGTTTGGATGAAGAACAACCACTTGGAACTTTAGAAAACAATCGTTTGACTGTGACAGGAAACAAAGACTCGTCTCTGACAGTGTTTTGCTGACCTCCTGCCTCTCAGGACATCAGGGACTTGAATCAGTGAAGGTAGCGGGACAGCTAAGTTCAAACAGCTACCTCTTAAAATGGCTACTCCTGCACCTACCTTCACTGTTTGATGTACTCCTGGGTACACAAACCAGGCATTCTCTGTTGGACTACAATGTCAGGAAGTGTCGAGTGTGGAGTTGTTTTGTTCTCGAACGCAGCAGCTGCCCCCTCAACTGTCTCTGCTTAAAATCCCTATTGTTCTCTATGATGACATCTAACTACGTCCGCTGTTGCTCCTGTCTGACAAGACTCACAGTTCCTACAGCTACCTCACAAGTACACATATATCTTTATCTGAGGCGACTGATGCTGTTTTCTCTCTTGAAAGGACGACCTCGTTACATCAGCAGGACCTGAAGCCGCACATGAAGGCACTAAACTGACTTAGTTTTTCCACGTCACTATATATATATATATATATATATATATATATATATATATATATATATATATATATATAACAAACAGCCATCAGGCAAATTCTGCTCCAATTCAAGCTTTCCATTTCCATTTATATATTAATCATTTTCCCGCAGAAACCACCAACCGTCTCACTTGTACAAGTCAAATAAAGTCAAATGAGCCAAACATATGATGGAGGGAATCTGCCAGAGGAGGAGAGAGACAGAGAGAGGCTGAGCTTCTGTGAGGGTGGGCTGAATATTTAACTTGGCAGCGGTCCTCGACAGTTTCTGTTGGCATTTTATCACTCTGTCTTGTCTCTCACCCCACCACGCTGTGTAAAAATGGCACGATAACATATTGAGAGTGGGCGTGAGTGGGCAGCCCTCCTGCTATTCGTTGCGTTCGCAGCAGTGATACCACGCTCAACACAAAATGCTTGTAATTGAAACTGATTGGCTCTCAATTAGGTTTGGGATTTGATAGTTTCCTCCGGTGATTTTGGCAATTTCATGTGGGCAGCAGTTCCCCCGCTCCGGTTTGACTGTATCTCGATGAGTAATGAGGCTGAAACAGAAGCCATGAAAATCAATAAAGAGCTCCTGCTGTGGATGCTGACAAGTTGTTTTTTTTTGTTGTTGTTTTTTCTGTTTAATTTAGTGAAAAGTCACGCTGCTTTGATCAGCACTCTGAAACCTCAACACAGCAAAAGCAATCTCTCAGTTCTTTATGAGATATATACTGTTAGGACGTGATGAATTACAGGTAATAACTTCTGTAAATGTTGCAATAATGTCTGTGTAAAACAACAAGGACAGTCAATAAAAGTGTAAGTAACTGCCTGCAATCTGAAATAATTCAGCTGGGAGCGACATGGAGCTGCATCGTAACGGTGTGTCGCTTCAAACTGTAATGAACCAAAACTGAATAGTGTGGCAGGACAGTGTTCATGCATTAATCACGTCATGGGGCCACAGAGTTCTGGTCCCCGTCGTCACATCTGGCAAAAAGAAGACCCAAATGCAGAAGACTGAGGCAGGCAGGTTAAAACCTAAATATACAACATGCGAAATCCGAATTACAAGCAACAAAGGGCAGCTAACAAAACAGGAATAATCCACAATCAGGCAGCAAACACAGGCTAATGGTGCGTTTCATGAACCAGTCATCCAAGTCGGAAACTTGGACAAGACATCACAACAGTATGGCGGGACACATTGTCAACAGTTACTTTTTACCTTTTCATCAGTTTTAAACGCTTTCAGATCGGAAGTTTTGAAATACCTACTCGGAAATTCAGACTTCCAACTTGAACTTGAACGCAGCATTAAACAAACAGGAATGATTTACTAATGGGTGAAGGGCGGGAAAACAGACAGGAAGGTAGGAAACAGAAAAACAACATGAGGATGAATCTTAAAAAACAGAACAGGAAACAATAAAAATGAATCCCAACATCACGACACCCGTGAAGTAAGACACTTAGTTTTAGGGTTTGGTTTGTTGTTGAGTTTTGAGTTTAGATTTCAGATAAGTTGTTCATTATCATCAGTTTTTACTTTTTAAAAAACACCAGTGTCCAGACTATATTTACTGTAAAGCAGACTTTGACAGATTAATGAACTTAATTAACTTATTTGCAACTTAATATATTTTTAAAATTACCGTCATCATTACTTACCTTACCTTGGATAGAATTGTGGGATCACGTGATCTTGCAAATTCATCTCATCAGGCTTTGAGCTATGTGCTATGTGAGAGAAGGCTTACTACGTCACTGATGCTTGCTTTGGTGCCACATTGAAGTCTATGGGAGACGGATGGAGAAACAAACTAAAGCCTGACATATGTTGTCTAAGTTCTGATGGGGAAATGCCTCCAGAAAAGAACACACTTCAGAGAGAGGGATTTTTTCTTGCCATCTTGTTCGTACCTTGACTTCTACTACCACCTACGCCCGCTTTGGTCACAACATCATCAGCCCTGTCGATCATTTCCATCATTAATAAACACCAACATAAATATGGATGCTCAGATCCATCTGCACGTTAACCTGCTGCTCAGTGTTTTCTCAGCACCGTGAAGTGCACTTCACATGATGTGTCACATGTCGCACCTGAAGGTTGTCGGCCCTCTCAGCTGTCTGTCTTGAGTGTTGTGTTCCTCGAGGACTCTTCACCTCTCTGCTTCTCTCAATATGCAACACATGGAGCTCCACTTTAATTAAAACTGAACTGGGTGTTTTAAAGCAGGAATCCACTTCAAGATGAGCCGTATTTAAGCCCATTGCACGCTTCGTTAGAAATGATGTGCCTTGTGAAAGATCATTTCACACGTCTCTTTCCCGTGTCCGTGAAAAGGAGTTACATGTCTTTTCCGTTTAGACTCCAGATGAAAGTCATGAAGCTTCATCATTAGACATTAATTAGGATTCGAGGGTGACACACAGTACAGTGTGGTCTGAAGGGATCGTTGTCCCTGTAGAGTTCATCTACAGCGGACAGAGTGTACTCGCTGAAGGAGCTCCAGCAGTCTTTAGCTCAGCGACCTACTTGCATAAAACACCAGGGGGGTAAATGCTCCCTAACCACATCCAAACTTGTCTCAGTCTGCTTGTTAAGTCCTGGCGTGTGGCGGTGCCAGCGGGAAAGACGAGTCGGCAGGGACACGCTGTGCCCGTTTCCTCTCAGGAGTACACTTTCCATCTGAGAGAGGAAATTTTGGACGAATCAGCATGTCGTCCAACAGCAGCCGTCGGTGAACTCAACTGATGAGAGAGGACAAAGTCAACGACTGCACGAGGAGGCGGCTAATTTAAAGTCCGTATCCACATGGTGTTTATTTTGGGCAGAAAAATGCTTGCTGAGACGGCTGGGATCATGCTGCATGTGCATCTCGACAACTGCTGCGTACGATCGACACCGCCCCTTTGTGATTTATTATCTGTTTGTGTTTTATTTGACATCATGACATCCGAGCAAGGCGGATGAGGGTGATGATCCATAGGAGACAAAAATGCTGTGAATATTATCGTTGAGGCCAGGAAAAAGTAAAAAAACAGCGACAGTCACATCGGCAGTACCTTTTTGAAAAATTGTCTTTTTTTCAACTGAAGGAACTCAGATCAGTCGCACAAAAGCGACGCTGGACACCGTGCTTCTTCTCCGGGCAACAGCTTGCTGCAAACGCAACAGGACTCAACAGATACATAAGGTTGACGGTGGCAACAACTGGAAGCTGTGTTTGAAACGTGGACTGCAGACACATGGAAGAGCTTAAAGAAGGTGATTTTAGATCAGCTGTCGAATCAGTCTTAGCTGGCTGTTACTAAAGCACCATGGCTGTTTGATTTTTAAAACAAACACAAACTATTCCTTTAAAAATTATGGGGCATCTTAACAGCATTGCGCTGAGGTGAAGTCCAACATTGAAAAAAACCAAGTTTTGAGATCCACGTGACACCAGTACTGTGTAGCCTGATTTAAGGTGTCTTAGAAATGAAGGAACCGTGTCACGTTTGAGCCATCACCATGGCAAAGAGATGCTGTCCTTCAACGTCTATAAGTAATTACTCAGTCACATTACACCATAGACCGCGGAACCGGGGGGGCCATGTTTTATATGAATAAAAGCCTAAGTTGTATCTGTGTTTTTACGAGCCAAACAATACTAGTAACCACACACCTTCACTCGCTCTCACCAACTGCTGCCGATAAAAAACTCCCACAGACTGCTGCATTTTAATTTGAAATTAGTGTGCGTTGTTTATCAACTACGTCATGTGTGAGCGCCGTCGCGAGCTAACGGCGGGCACCTGCCAAACCGCTGGCTGAATTAAAGTTACCAGGCTGCGACAATGAAGAGACAAAAGTCAATATCTGATTTTTTTTACAAATAAAAAGGCAAAACAAAATGAGCAAGCTACTCCAACTTCCACTGTGGCCTCAACAACAGACCCAGAGTTTCCATCTCCACCACAGACTCCGACGACCTGCCAAGCCCTGGCTAGCTGCTCTCCTCTGGCTTCAAGCCAAGCTACAGAGAGCCACTGTACAGGTGAGTGCTGCAGGAGGGATCTCACAAAGCCCAATCAACCTAACGACCCTGCTGTGCTGATGAAGACCAAAAGGTTACAGGGGACCGGGTCTTCACAACGAGTAAGATCAGTTCAATATCAGTGGTTCAAAGATTTTAACTGGCTGCCATTGTGTTTTGTTGGTGTGTGTGTGCGTGCGGCTCTGCACGTCAGTCTGATATGTATGGCGCTAGAATCGTTTCAAAAAGCGTGCGCACATATCAAATGAGCGTGTCACTCGCGCCTGCTTTGACGCCTGTGCAGCAAGCCGCGCCTAACGTGTAATGTAGTTTCCTCATTGACTTATAATGGCCCCCCGTTTACGCGCACGTTCACGCGTGATGACTGCTGCACGCCGGTAATCACACGACGCGTAGTGACTACGCGTAACATTCATGCGTCTTTATGCAAACGCACCTGTTAATGCTCGCATGAAGATGATTGAACATTTTTGTCACGCGCTTACGCGTACGCGGAAATGACGTGTGCAAACTCTATCACACGTAACAAGAAGCTGCGTACGTATGAAGCAGCGTGTGCACGTCTGTCTGTCACTGTTTGACAAATGTTGTTAGGCGTTCACACGTGCGTGCGGTCGCAGATTCTGATGCTTCGCAACCGGAAGTTGATCTGCACCGTGCGCAGCAGTCCGCACATGAACGTGTGGCGTAGTTGTTCTGTGTTCCATTTTCATCCAGTAGATGGTGCAATCGATCCAATGCGAGATACAGACATATAGGATTTTGCATGACAAGTTCATGATTGTTATAGGTGTTATAATTTTGGATTGTTATAAGATACCTGTTCGTGTACATAAATATGAAAGATGCATTTGCATTGTGTTGAAAACCAACTTCAATCCTCGTTTTTTTCCCCCTGCTCATTCCTGGTTTCTTGCCCTAGAGAGATTTTAACACTTGGTCACAGTGTATCAAATTATATGTTTCTGATTGGACCAAAGTGTCAGTTGGACTTCAGAAGGGCCGGAACTCAAACACTACTAGAACGGCCGTAAGCGGTCATTTGGACCGCTAGATAATACTAACTCTATATTCTTATATTCTTTCATGTAGCTAAATACCCAAATTGAACGATGAATGCATTCATTGTCATGATATTTTTTTAAATAAACGAAATAACACCAAAATGTAGCCTACAATTTCACAAAATTAATTAGCTATACATTTAACAATATTCATATCATCGCACAGTAAACTGCAATCATTTCATGTATTTACACACGATTTTAATAGAGTAAAATCAGAACACGAAAATTAACAATTAAAAGTAATTTAACACTTAATATATGATAAAAAATAATGATAATCAATAAAGCTGGAAACGAGCTGATCTAAAATTCTTCTTCTTCTTCTTCTTCTTCTTCTTCTGAATGTCTGGCAGGCAACGTATGGCTCACTGCTGCCTCTCCTGGTTGATTAAAATGAAAAGGCCAAGTACGTGAGGCGTGCGTGTGCGCGCTGCAGATCAACTTCCGGTTGCGAAGCATCAGAATCAACGACCGCACGCGCGTGTGAACGCCTAACAACATTTGTCAAACAGTGACAGACAGACGTGCACACGCTGCTTCATACGTACGCAGCTTTTTGTTACGCGTGAAATACAATCTGCACGTAACAACGCACGCACGTATAACAAAACAATCATGCGTGCGTGCGTTGCTGCGTGCCTCTCTGGTTGTTTTGAAACGATTTTGACGCCATAGATATGAATGTTGATTTGTGATGATAATGACTATGATGTTGATTTTGATTCAAGGCAGCAAGATGAGTTTCGGTTGTGGACTGGACTGGATGTACGTTGTTGTTTGCTATAGTTTCATCCGTGCGTTTATGTGTAAATAGGCTTGGCCTGTTGTGTGTGAATGTTCAGTGGGATCAGAGGGGTTAATCTGAGCAAGCGTGTGCGTGTTCATCATGCGTGTACTTTAGATGTGTCTGTGTGGTGTCGGGAAAAAAAGTGCTCCCCAACGTTGTTTAATACATCAGTAATATAATCTGTTTCAATGCATATGCCCCCCCACCCCCTCCGCGTGACTTGAAATTATGGCCCCCCCTCGTTCAGATGCGTTCCGCGGTCCATGCATTGCGCAACAAAAAAAGGTATCTGCAACATGTCGAAAATCTCCATGTCTGCAGAATGAAATGAATGTTGAGTGTCACCATCAAAAGTGTCAAGCCTTCCATAAATCAGGCTTTACCATTTTTTCAGCTCTTTCAGGCAAGCACATGTGGAAAATATTCAAATATACGGGAGAAATTGTGATCTTAAACCTTAAAGATGTTGCGGAAGAAGTTTTTATTTGTCTTCATTTAAAGAGAAACTAAATCCTGACAAACACCCTGCACCTCGTGCTCTGGTTGCTGTGCTCACACTCTGTGCAGTAAATGATTGATTTTGTGAATGCATAATATTAATACAATTAGTGTAGAACATGCTGTATACATTTAGTGGAGCCTGAAGTTGCTCCTCTAAATGTTAATGTAGAAACACGGGGCCCACCAGCACTCAGTCCATGAACCCCAGAGAGGAGCTCCCCCCGATCCTGTCATCCAACCCCAGCAGCAGCAGAAGATGATGAGGAGGTCGATGGAGGCTGCTGCGCCCTCATGCAGCACTGAGCCGATCTGCTCTGCTGTGGGTCTGACTGAAGGAGTGCCATGTTGTCCACCGGGGACGCAGAAGCTTCTCATGTAACCCACTACAGAGACTAAAAGAGGAGAGAGATTTCAGCTTAGGTTGCATTTCCTTTTTCAAAGAACGCATTACAGGCTCGGTTCAGAGAGGGTTATTTTAGTTGGCCTTGAACGTTTTTTTCCTGCTATTTTGCTGTATCCTCATGCAATCCAATTAAAGGACAGACACAGAGAGAAGGGAGCAGATAGGGGCAGGGCTCAGTGGAGCACATGCTGTGTTAGATTCAACAGAGAAGAGATGTGTTTCGGTTTGAGAGGGCGGTCACAGCGGCTCTGAAGTGTTAATGAAACACATGAATCTGCTGGATTATCAGCATGAAGACAAAGAGGTGGAAAAGAGCCGGCTCAGCACCTGATGAACGAGGGGAGAAATCAAACATAAAAACGCTGTTTCGCTCTTTGTAACTTTTAATTCAAGGTAGAAAAAAAAAGGACAGACAAAAGAAATGGAGGTGAATCATTTGTGCTGCTGGGAAAAAATAAAATGCACTTGAGGCACCTTGAAGTCTGGGAGAGTAATGCGGGTTGTTGTGACGAAGGATGCATTCAGCACAATAATAGGAGAGAATAAGACGTGAGAAGGAGTCTGGGCACAACTGGAGGGTGAGGCACGACCTCAGGCTTTGATCTCCACTGAGACGCACTCGATCAAGTTGAACATCAAAGTGAAATGATCCCTCAATCTGCAGCATTTCCACAAAACAGCACAACTGAGTGAGTCACACACATTTCAGATGGGGAAATGTTGAATCCTCTGTAGAGCTGAGCTTTATTATAGAAGCTGAAGGGTTCTCTTAATTCACAAAGAGTCCATTTTGGGGAAGAAGCAGGTCGTCCTCAACTGCGTCACAGATATTTGTTTGATATAGTTGGAGAAAAGAGGTCTACAGCCCCACCGGACTTCATTTTGGGTCAGTACCATCTACAATATGAAGGTGTTCACATAACAAACAGGGTCCTCAACAAAAAGAATCAACAGTAATCGTTTGGTCACATCATGGAAAATGACCTGCATCTATGTTTACCTGCAAACTAAGTTAGTTAGTTTCCGTCCTTCTGTGTTTATTGGCATTTTGTTTGCTCATGAAAAACCTCAGTAAACACACATCAAGTGAAAGCGAACTCATGAGTGCATAAAGTGTTTGTGCTTGGGTACATTTTTGATACGTAGCTCAAAATAAAATGTGACTGCGTGAAATGGGAACAGACCTATTGAGAGAATTATAATGAACATGAAGCACATGTCCAACTTTAACTGAGATTCTTCCCCAGAGATTAATCTGAAATCAATCCAAAACCTGAAACAAAAACTATAACAGACACTATATGAAGACACTCGAGAAATTGACATCACACTCAGCAAAAATACGAATGAAGTCACTGGGGGAATATTGTTTTTTACTTGCAGCTGGCAATGTAAAGCACTAAAAATGTTCAAAATATATCCCACACTTAAACAGATACATCTATGAGACGCCTTGCTGTCGATGCCGTTCAGCAGTACAATGCTCTGCTTCCCTGTTTGGCGCTACACGCCGCCTCTCCATGCAGGGGGAGAGCTGACAGTCATACTGCAGGTAAAACACTGATAAGAACCTCACACAACCTCACATCAGAAGACCCCGGCTATCACGCCAAGGGATCAATACAAAAATATGTGTGTATATCAGCGAATATATCGATGTCTAAATCGCCACTGGGTCAGAAAATTGAGTACTGAGAATCTTTTTAAGTAGTTTTGTTCTCCTGAGAATGAAGTTTTATGGTATATATTTGTTCAGAAATGAAACATAATAATACAAGCTGGATTTTAAACTGTTAAAAGTTTCTTCTTGCAGCAGGAAACACAACTGCACAGACATGGACGATCATAAATGTTTAATTCTGATGTGTTTATACGATGAAGACAAGTCTGCTGAATCTTAGTTATTGTCATATAAATTCTTACTCTGGTGGAACGAATTTATATGATGCTAATTGTCTCCCAACAGGAAACACCCTTGGGAGGATGAGGACATAAAATCCATGACGAAATCTGTTGAAGCTGATCTGCTTCTGCTGATAAATCCATTTAACCCTCTTGGTCCTGACGACACATCGTCAAATGAAAACTTCTGATTAAAAAGGTCTTTTTTTTTCTTTTTAAATGGACAATGGTCTCCTGGACGAAAGTCCATTGCTTGTCTTGACCCAACCATCCGAACCCGACCTCCTCCCTGTACGGACGTTTTTGCTCGTTGCACCACGTCTCCTCACTTCCTCCTCCGCAGCCTTAATTCAAGCATTCTCCTGGCTAAGTTTGGACGGCACGGGTGTTGTTATCGCTGAATGACTGGCAGCTGCAGGTATTCAATGCATGAATAATATTCTTCAATAAACCCGGCTGAGTTAACTTTTGAGTTCTCAAAATCCTCCTCAAATTAGATCCGTGGGACCACCTGGAACTCCTGGGAGTCGGGCTGCTGCAGAGATACTAATTGGACCTTGTCTTTCTCCCTCTGTCTTTCATCCATGCATCGGCTTGTGTGGGATGATCAAGGTCTCAATTACGGCAGATTCATGGCATGTGGGAGCAGAAGGGCTAATAACGATACTTGTTTTCATGTGTGACAGACAGGGAGAGAGTTCAAACACAGAGAGAAGACGAGAAACCGAAGCGTACTGCGACGGAAGAGAAGTAAAAGGTGGGAGGCAACAACAGCTACGACAACGTGGAGGATTCAAATCACTCTTCAGAGTGATCAGGGCCGTTCTTAGGGAGATTATCAAGTTTTAGTTTTTTCTAAAATGTTAAACTTTCTTACTTTTTCATCAGAACTCTCTTAAAGAGACTTTTTCAGCCTTGTTAGAGCGTTTCAGCTTTCTGAGGACGATGATGTCGGTCCAAATATAGTCAGGAGTCTTCAACGTGTGCTGCTCAGTGCTGAGAAACTGAAATGAAAGTGTTTTTCTGTCCTCGCTCTACATTCACACACACGAGAGGGTGGAAATAAAGAGGAGCAGCAAATGTCTTGCTGTTTTATTCACGCTATCGGGATGAACAACTGACTGCAGATGATTTTTGTTTTAGAATGGACAGAGACTATTTCTGATCCTGTGCTCGTCTGGTTGGAGACATTATTTACCAGTCTAGCAGACACCTCACCTCAACTTGAGTCGTGATCAGGTTTGAACAATCCAACTAGAAGGCAAGTCATCTTTGTCTGTCTATGTGTGTGTGTGTGTGTGTTTGTGTGTAAAATTCACAGAAATCTCGAGAACTGTTCATGCGATCTGCGTCACACCTGGCAGGTCTGTTACTGCTTCTGTCTGATTCATCACAGACTGGAGAAGCTTCACACACTCACCTCTAATAGGAGAACAGAAAGTAAACACACATTTCATATCCATCCAATTTAGCACAGACAGCAGACTCTCTCATCTTATAATACACCTTCAGTAAATACCATATTTTCAACCACGCGCACACAAACACTCCTGCTTTAATTTCATACCTATCAGGCACCAAATAAACTGCTTGTTCTCGCCACAGCAGACTGGATCTCAGCTTCTTTACTGTCCCCGAGAAAGGGAATTTTCTTCATCCTGAGCCCGCTGCTCTGCTCCGTCTCCAGAGATCACAGCCGAAGGCCACGCCGGCTGGCTGAGTGCTGCTGAAGTCTGTTCAAGTCACAAAAGAAGCTGAAATAGCCTCTGATGAACCTCTCCGAGGCCGAGAGGACATGAATAAAGAAAGAAATTGGAGTATGACAGAGGAGAGACTCAAGAGAATCTGCAAAGCAAAATGAATCAAATTAGGAAACGGAGGCGACATGTGTGTGTGTCTACACAAGCTTACCGCTAAATCTGCATCCCGACAAAAGAGTTTGAACAGAGGTGTTAAAAGAGGAGACAGACAAGTTAAAGCATTTCGAATATAAACATCTGTAGCAGCAAAAATGGCGGCTATATGAAACCCAAAATTCGGAAAACATATCAGCCATTGCATTGCCGGTGGCGCACAATTGAGATTCATGACAACTGATATGATGTGACTTTTAATAAGCATGGAGGAGGAGGATAATACTGACACACAGGATTATTAGGAAGGTTGAGATGATTCACACATTAGACACTGAACTCACGTTTGTTCAGGTGCTCTGGCAGGATGAGCTGGTTGGTTTGGGCAAATTACAAAAAACCCCACCAACACTAACGTCCAGATTCAACTGGACCCGTCTTGGGCACGTTAAGTCACAGAACTCATCAGCGGTTCTAACACTGTGGCTGTATATCCCACGACTGAAGCAAAGGAAACCTGTAATAAAAGAAAACATTTATTCACAGATGCTGGTCCCTCTTATATTAAGTTCTGTGGGGATAATGAGACAGAAACTTGTTTTCCCAAACAAGTCTCGGGAATTAAAATAACTGAAGGGATGTCTTGATGAGAAGAAAACAACCTTTCGAGGTGTTTACACTGAATTATTCTCTGAGAAAATGAAAACAAAGAGGGAAGAGATTACAACTCTAAGATTTAAATGAAATGGAAATGGATAAAGACAAGCTTGGGAAGAAGCTTAAAGGCACTAATAGGGAAAGTCGTATAGATGGAAGAACGCTCTGTTGGTGAAAGTCCTCTGCTAATGAGCTGAAAGTTCTCCACAGCAGACCAGACTGTGGATGATTGTGTAGATCGTGACAGACTGTGCTGCAGCATATTCCTTAACATACAGTTAAGTGTTGGAAGGAGAGGAATTTTTCTAAACGGATGCACAAGTACTGTCTCTCACAATTAATGGGGGTCTTTAAAGGTTACTTTTAAGCACATGTACAGAGCCTGAATCACAGAAACTCTCAATCCTTTAATGTTATTTGCTCAGAAAGTGAAAAGCAAGTGTGCTGGACGACCTTCAAACAACAGCAGTCACATCTGTGGAAGTGGAGAGTGCAAGCCCACTTCAGTCTGCTTACAAAAGGCACAGAGGTACGGATGATGTGCAACAGGCTGTTTAATACCATGACTTTAACATCTTATGCAATCTAAAAGATATAGGATTGAAAGGGTACAGACGATAAGTCTGCCAAACTGGACATCGCAGTTTGAGTGTGTGTTTCAGTGATCTAAGAGTGAATCTACTGGAAAATGTAAAGTTAAACCTCGGATAGTTTCCACCTGTTAGTTTCGGGACATCTGCAGCCGTGTTTGTGGTGACCAAAACAAGTATTTCCAGCCAACACATGCTTTCCTAACCCTAGCAAAGTGTTGTTTGTGCCGAAACCTTACCGGACCATAAGCACAGCACTATGACAAGAGAGAAATAAAACATTGACCCAAGAGTTTGAACTCATGTTTGCATATTTAGCCATTGCAAGGACATTGCAATCTTTTGTTCTTCTGCGCGACGGTCGTAATAAACCGCAGGAGGTGGTAATCAAACCAATGCTGATGTTTTGCTTTTGCCTATTCATTCAGCAGGTTTGTTGTTGCTTCCTTAGCTTTCCTTTTATTATTGATCATTCATGTTTTGTACGCCTGTGGGTGTAGAGGAGTACGTTTGAACACTGTTCACATTCTTCTTTGTTGGTTTGTAGCTGCAGCGGCCAAACAGGACATGCAGCTATTTCTAATTATTTTTGGGAAGTCTAAAGAACATCCAGCATCCAGGTGCCTTTTATTACAACTGAATACACCATCTCTTTTTGGCAATTTCAGCACACCGAGTACTCTCTTATGGTTTCTTCCAAGGCTATTTGTGAAAAGCCTGTTTATATCCATTAAACCTCCTTGTTTATATCCATTAAAACCTCCCTGAGTCACCTTCCTTTAAGGCACAAACACAGACAGAAGAGGCAGATAAAGGCAGAGACGAATAATAAAAGCAAAAATTGGAAGTTTGAGAAAATAAAAAGGCAGAAGGAAAAGTAGAGACGGCGAGGGAGCCGACCAGCAGCTCCAGGCAGGGCTCAGCAGAACAGCACATAACTACAGCGGCTGTTTGAACCTGTGACCCAGAACAATCCCTTTAGTTGCATGACTGAGAGAAGATGGATCCTTTTTCTGCCTTTTCTCCTTAACACAGATCTCATATCAGTGTGTATATCAGCAGTCTGTGTTATCATAAACTACAGCGCGTCTTCAAGGCCTGGATCATCGCGCGACGCTCATCAATTTTCATGGATTTTAAAGCGACAGCAGCATGAAACAGATTCACTGGATTTCACGGGTCTTCTAAGGTTTTGTGTGATTAAAAGAGTTGCAGTGGTGGTTTACAAATCACAGAAGTGGCTTCTGACTGGGAAGCTGTGTAGCAGGTTTCCTTAATTATTTCAATCACAGCTTGGTTTGATTCCAGCACATAGTAATGAAAGTAAACTAAGAATGATTGGTACGTGTACAGATTAGCCAAATCAATTGCCAGAATAAACATTGGCAACGTCTGCAAACCACTGATATGTAGGATTTAACATTTCTTTATGTTGAATCTTTACTTTTTTTAGCTTAAATTATCTTTGTGACAATGCTGAGCTTACGGTCTGGTTAGGTCTGACACAAAAGTTCGGATGTCTGGCAAATTATCAATTTTGTTGCCACATGTTAATTTATCTCATAAAGCAGCATCGACTTTGGCTGTTTGACAAAATGCTATCCTCTACAAAATGATCTCAATAATTCTAGGATTACTTTTTCTCTCCAAAGTTTCTTCCCTCAGGTTTTCATATCACAGAAAACCAAAATATCGGCAGGTCCTTTTTTCCCCAATATCGTGGAGCCTTACCGGAGCGGAAAATTGTCTTCAGCTCACCAAAAATGAGAGCAGCTAATATGCTGAGATGAGTTATAACTTTGTGTTTTATTACGCGACTGAATATTTCTTTAGGTTAATTTTACCTTGTGACTACACTGTGCTTACGGTCTGGTCAGGTCTGGCACAAACGGACCTCTTGCGAAAATTGGAAATGTCCCAAGATCTCGTAAAAAGACAAAAACAAAACAAAAAACACCTGGTTTTGTTGCCACAAGCACAAACACAAAAATATCCACAGCTGTCGCCTGAAACATTGTTGGAAAGGTGCTAATGTCTCATTAAAAATGCTTGAACTGAGACTTTAAATGTCGTGACATCTCGTCGATGTGTTGAACATATCCATGGTTTGCAGATACATAAACTGCAAGGTCTCATTCGGGCGACTGGGCTGAAAATTAATTCAATAGCACTTCAATTTAATTCCATTAGATTTAATAGGCCTACACAGTCGAACCAAGTTATTTCAGGCAACATAAAAATCAATTTCTTGTCTGATTAATAAGCTCAGTTATTTCACATTTACAACAGAGAGACAAAACCAATTCTCTAAATGACTTTACTACCTGACGTTGAAGGTCAGATAGTAAACCAGCAGCTGGCTAACAAGAGTAAATAATGAAATCTTCCCTGAATGAGTTCATGTGTGATTAAAGGACACAGCATCACAAACAGTGAGGAAACACATGCAAACACACTCTTTTGATATTCAGTCTATAATGCAAGTGAATAGGTACTTGAATGACCTTCTCTCTCTTTCTCCCCATGTTTACTTAAAGAGCAGGTGCTGCTGTAGCGGCGGGTTTACCGTGTGGACTGCTCCGTCTCTCGGAGGCCCGGATCACATTTATCAGACCGGCTCTCTTGTGAAAATAAGCTGCCTTGAGCAAATTAGCTTTCCCTCAGGCTAATTCATTCACTGAGAAATTGTGGTCCCTACAAAAAGTAAAGTACAGCTGGAAACCTTCAGGAGAAATGTATGCAATTAAGTAATTTATTTAACAGTTTCATGCATTCATTGGTGTCTTTTACATCCACAACAACCCCCCACTATAAAACAATGGGTGTACTTTTACTATCTAAAAAAAGTGTACTTTCTAGAATATGGCAGAAACCATCAACTGCCTCTCTTTGTTAGCTATCCTTGGTTCAAGCCATCTAGTGTTGGCTAGTTAGCTAAAGGCTCATTTAGCATTGGAGCCAGTGGCCAGAGAGTTTGTCTGGACCGGGACCTGGGATCACAGCGGGAGTAACCAACTGGATCTGGTAAACCAACGAAGGTCAGTTTGACAACAGAGTGAGTATGGAGACGATTTACAGCTGCTTTGACTGGGACCATGACTTCAGCAGGTGACGACCAGGTGCAAAACTGGGCTTTTTTTTTACTTCTTACTCAGTGAATTGGGATTTATTTTGACCAAAGCAGGCGTGATTGTGATACACAAGACTCTAGTTTAGTTTATTTACAGTTTGATTGATTATCAATCTGTTAACGAGGCATTGATCTGGTCTTAGTTTAGTAAAAGGGATTTTTTTTCTGCTAATAAAAGAAAATCAAAGTGACATATCATGAGTTTTATTTGCTAATTTATGCTAGCAGCTGGCATGCTACATCTGCTAGCTTTTATATGATCGCTTCTTGTCGGTATGAGACAGAACGGGCTGAAGCTAGCTGGTTAGTAGGCTAACTCCAGAAGAAACCTCAGACCATATCTTACAAATTCCTCCTTTAATCCCCAACTCAAAATAACAAAGACAAAATTGAAAGAGAGTTTAAAAGCTGGCACTGAAAGATCTAGAATGTATTCAACCCAGGAGGGAAATACTGGATTTCATCATTTCGACAGAGAACACAACTCCTACAGGACACTCATGTTCCTCTGTGTCTTGAAAGTTGTTTCCTAACACATGAGCCATAACAACCTCATAAACTAATTGTATGATGGACTGTTTTTACATGATAATATACTATTAACAGGATGATAAATTAAAAGAATTGTACAAGTATTAAAATAAACATCTTACAGGTTCAACATCTGCACATTAAAACAAAAGATTTTGGCCCTTTAGACAGTGTCTATATATCTTAACTCCATCTCTGCAATTATCTCCAGGATCAATGACATTGGCAACAAAGAAGTTTTAAAGTGGCTCTGTATCATCCACAGGCTGGATACGTTGACTGTTCCACCACCAATGTTTCAAACTGTTTATATGGCCCGTGTGACGGAGATGCCAGGTGCACATTTCAGTAATTGCCGTAAACACCAGATGCTGATCCGAGCACTATCAAATTACTAGAGGATATCATAGATGGCATGAGGCTGTGGGTGATTTCACTAACAGCTAGAGAATCCCTGACATGTTTATTATGGAGCTGATGAAAAACCTGCAACCCTCAGGTAATAATTTCCAATCAGCAGACCCTCCCAGGTGGATTAAGCAAGTGAATAAATCTCTACCTTTTTATTCTCATGAGCTGCTGTCAAGTTGTCCATCAGTGAGGCACTTGTGTGCCCTGATCACATCATGTGAGCTCATAAGCTCGAGCTGCCGACTGGGAAAAACATTCCTGACAAGCAAATACCATTGATTTCACAAAGGGGATTTTTTGTTGGATCTGGTTTCTCCCAGCTGGAGTCATTTACTGCCGATGAGAGTCAAAACATTCCGCAGTGACTGTGATAGCTTCCGGCCATGACTGGGTTTGTACTTAAAGTCATTATCAAAAAGTCATTATAAAAAACCCACTGAAAAATGGCCTGTGTAGACATCTGTTGTAATATTTCACACATTTTTAAACTGTTTCTTAATATTTCAAGATAGAATATCAAAATTAGGATTATTATTAGGACGTTTACATGTTCAGATGAGAAATCTGAACTAAAAACAGCACGTACATTTGAATTTTGGACGTTTTCAATCCACTGGTCTAAAAGAAGCAAAATGTCCCGAAATATCAGAATTGACCAGTGCATGAAAAAAGCTAAAAACTGAATAATAATGTGAAACAGCTGTATATGTATTGGAAGGGAAGCTTGCATGGAGGTGAGCAGGACTTCAGCTTTCTACATTTAGAGCTACAAAAGATTACACAAGCAAAACTTTACAACGGCATTCATAACAAAAACTGGTGAGCAGGGAAAGAAAACATTTGTAATACAGCAGCTGCTAACCCGATGATTTACTTTCCTTTCAGTGTCTGAAATTAGAAAGACTATTCACAGCACAATAGAGGAGAATTTGCTTGCTGATTGGCGGAGCTGAATACAAGCTCTTACCAAAAATGCCCCCAGTGTGCCGGGAACGTGCTCCTGCGACGCAGCTGCTAAGATCTCAGAGGACTGACAGAAACTTATTTCAGGCAGCAGCGGGGACGAACCGCAGGCTGCGTATTTTTTTATCAGGTATGTCAGTGAACTGCGAAGACACAGGGATGACAAGAATCGTCTTCGTGAGAACGGCGGTTATTTAGCCCACAATTTCCTGCCTGTAATCACGGCCCTCACTGGCTGAAAGCACAGGTGTTGTCAATTACACCCCGACTACCTGCTGTGCCCACAAACTATCTAATTTCAATCACATCGCCATTCATCATGAGTGCACAGCGGAGCTGGACATGATGCTTAAAATCAGGAGGAGAAAAACAAAATATCATAAAATGCTCAGAGTTTGATCAGCAGCGGTAAAAAAAAAAAAAAAAAAAGAAAAAACCCACCTCACTTCACTGTGATAAGTTAGTTTGTGTTCTTTTAAGTACCTTCAAAAGCAGTGTGTTTCGTATGAAGCCATCATGCTGACATTATTTTAAATAAGTTTTATTGATTTAACAATAGCTTTTCAGGTTTGTATTGAGGAGATAACACAAAGACACAAGCCTAATCAAAGACTTCTTTTTAAAAGCACAACTTCCAGGTTTGTGGAAATGAAAAGAAAACCAGGAATTAAGAAGTGCTCTGCCACTTGTGAGGGTTTGTGCATTGAAACTATGATAACTACACTTTGGTGATTATGTCAACTTTTATGGTGGCTGATCCAAATAAATACGAGGCTTTGACACAACCTTCAGTAGATAAAGAGGAACCAAGATCAGAGAGAGAAAGAGGAGTGACACAAAATGATCATAGATGAGGGTGTCATTGTTCAGGAGCCTTCACACGACAGGAACAGGTTTATTAACAGCGTCAGCCAAAATTGTGACACACGTACAAGACGTCGAGAAAACTCCTCATTTATGTTTATCAAAATTGACCGTTTAGAAAACTGAAAAAAGAAAACTGCTCTGTCTGGGAGCGCTTGCTGTGCTGCAGGGGGATGTCCTGTGGTGGAAACTAAAGAGTAAATCAGGGAGACATTTTCATGTTGTAGGCAGCAACATGACAAAAAATAAAAAAACATCCTCAAGAAACTGGAAATATCACTGCTGTTGGAAAAAGTTACATTTTTGTTTAGCGATGATCTTCACAGGACAACTTATTCAAAACTGAGATTAATTTGATGAAAAATGCTTTTTGAATCTTACGATTAGTGGACCTTTAAAGACTAAATAATTAGACACAATTCAGGACTTTACAATGAATTATTCTTCAGCTCTTATTATTTCTGGGTGCGGGGAGGTTAAAAGAACTGAACAGCATAATTGTGGAGATTCTAACCAATCCAACCATATTGAAGATGGCCAATCTGACAAAGGTTCAAACATTTATATCTTTTGTATCTCAATGAGCTTAAAAAAATTGCCAGCAACCCAGTGGGGCTAAATTTCAGATGGTAACAAGTTACCAGACCTAGTTACTGTAATATTACAACAAAGATCCTTTGTTTCCTAAAAACAAGTTATATTCCTCAGTTACTGCTTATAGTAATGTCACTGTAGCACATTACATTTGTAACTCGTTTCCCCCGCACACTCATAATTACCAGTTTAAGAGATTGCACCACTGATTTCTGAGCCCTGTAACACAAAGCGAGTTCGACACAGTCAGGCCAGTGCCATAGAGAGAAAGAGTTGTGACACTCTGTGATGTCGCCGCCGGGGCAATCACGTGGTTCATGTAAGCCCCGATAGTTCCAAAGCGCAGGTTGGCTGTCATGTTCTTCTATGGGACAGACAGCAGCGATTTAGTTTTTGAACAGTAAATATTAAAAAAAAACACAAACCCAAATACTTTTTTAGCTGTTATTGCATTATTACATTTTTCTTAATATCAGTTTTGCATTTTGAGAGGCAGGGTGACAACGAAAATCTGTGTATTACTTAGACAACTTTTACATTTTTGGAGGGAAATGCTTAGTGTTCATGTTTAACTTTTCTTTTCATTATCATTCATCTGATAATAGACGTCTCATGATTTTCATTTGAGCGCAACTGGCCTGTATTATTGATTCCCGTGAGTTGGCTTATGAATTCCGATTCAGCCATTAGCTTACCTTCGTTGTAGCAGAGGTCTGCCGTGGTCCGTTCAGCATTCAACCAGCAGCGAGCTCACTTCTTCTGATGAAAGTGGCCACCACCAGGACCGTGAAACATGATCATGTTAAGACTAAGAATATTACTAGAATATTTAAAATGAAGCCATACACATATTATCAAAACTATTACAGAATAAAAAAACTAATTTACGCCTGCATGCTTGGGTCTATAGGTAAGTGCACAGCTATTAAGATTTTTCTCTGTGGTTCTGGGTTTGTAACGTTTTTATTAAACAATGACAGACAACAAGAATGTGTGTTTGTGTCTGTGAACAAGAAAAACAAAAACCAGGGGCAGGTGATCCATGACATCGCAACCATGAAGAACCAAATGAAAAAAAAAAAACTCAGGAGACGGACGAAATTAGCAGCCAATTCGCAGATCATTAGCAGCAGCCACCGCCACCATCGTCAGCCGCCATGACCACCACCGTCAGCCGCCGTGACCACAACCGTCAGCCGCCGTGACCACCACCGTCAGCCGCAGTCAACACCACCGTCAGCCGCCGTGACCACCACCGTCAGCCGCCGTGACCACCACCGTCAGCCGCAGTGACCACCACCGTCAGCCGCCGTGACCACCACCGTCAGCCGCCGTGACCACCACCGTCAGCCGCAGTGACCACCACCGTCAGCCGCAGTGACCACCACCGTCAGCCGCCGTGACCACCACCGTCAGCCGCAGTGACCACCACCGTCAGCCGCAGTGACCACCACCGTCAGCCGCCGTGACCACCACCGTCAGCCGCAGTGACCACCACCGTCAGCCGCCGTGACCACCACCGTCAGCCGCAGTGACCACCAGCAGCAGCCACTTAAAATAAAGCACAGTAGCCTACATGAAGTAATGAGAGTAACCATATTAAATTGAAAAGGGAACAGCACAAAACATTAAATGCAGCCAACAACACGTCACATAATAAAAAAGGTAGTATGTCCCAAAATTCAATGAAATATTAAATGAAATATTTATCACAAACGCCCCCTTATTTCTACTAGTGCTAACAGCTAGAACGAGTCCTATATCAGACACATAACCGACTAACGATGGTTGACACAATCAGGTTCAGCAGATAAAAGCCAAAATAAATAAAAGCCCTTGATAATATATGTTAATCCTGCTTGTTAGTTACCAAACATCTTTAATATAAAAGTTGCTAGCGATTCATTACCGGACTATTACGTTACCTTTACAGC
Organism: Diplodus puntazzo; assembly: GCA_963678695.2. NCBI lineage: Eukaryota > Metazoa > Chordata > Actinopteri > Spariformes > Sparidae > Diplodus > Diplodus puntazzo. The sequence continues at coordinate 28,696,253 of OZ023167.1, read as the reverse complement.
TGGCGAAGTCAAACTAGCTAACTAGCTAGCAGGCAATGCTTGAAAATTGGCTCTAACAAACAAGATAAAATATAGATAATTTTGCTGTGCACGTACAAATGAAGACCAGTATAAGCATCACAAAGGCCCTTTGATACAATATAGACAGTTGACAATTCAAAAGAGGTCGATATTTCAGCAACTTACCTCTGGAACTTATCGATGAGCCGCAATGTAAGTGAATGAGGTCCAGCGCCCAAATGACAGTGTTTGGAACTAATCCGAGCTCCGTAACCCGGAAGTAGGCGGTACAAAGCGCCGCCATTTTTTACAACGGAGGTCTATGGGAGTGTCGCCACTCTGTTAACTCTATCACTCTGAGTCAGGCTTTCTGTGCGTGCTCAACAAAACCTAAAAAGTCCGGTCATAACATCTGGCTGGCACGAAAGATGTGTCACTACTGACGGTTAGGGCAAAATGAGGCCAAAGAACGGCAAACAGAAATTAGGCTATGAACACAATGTCAGTGTGGATGATAAAGGAAAAACCGCATGATGGCTGGTTACACACCCAAATGTAAATAAACAAAATCCACCATATTTTAGTGTCTGGCAGTGTTTGAGTCTTGTTAAGCAGCTTTATGCTAAAATGAATGCAAAACTTCAGAAGTGTTTCTCGGAGCACTCTGGGGGTCGAGGTTGTTTTCTAGGGATTTGTTTACCTCGGGTTGCTGGTAAACTACAAAGCAGCAGGCAGGCCAGATCAGGCAGGTAATAATTTGATCAGCCGGAGCCCGAAGCAGCTGTTCTACATGATGGCTTTCCCCAGTGGCAAGACACAGCTCCTTCCTATTACTGGAGAGGGGGATTATAGAGAGCACATCAAACACACCAGCAGAGTGTTTGTGTGTGTTCCTGAGAGTCGGAGAGGAACCTGAGTGCTACTTCATCTGGCTTCCTTTGTGTACGTGTGGCTGACTATATCGGTTTGTTGCGACGCTGCATGCAGACTGAGTTTATCTCTCAGCTCGGGTTGGAGCTATATCTGGGGCAAATTCAATGTGCATCATCACTGTTGATCAAATTATGGTTTATTCACCTTGAACGATGGACGTGAAGCGACTGGTTTGCTTTTATTTCGTTGAGTTTGATACATGGGAGCTTTTAGACGCTGTAGTATTCTAAAAAAAAAAACATGTTTCTTGCAACAACTCTGACACGTCGTCACTCAGGTCGGCATGACAAAAGTATTTGTTCATATTCTTTTGTGACAGTAATTTGGAACCAGAACAATTTGGATCACTATTTTCAAGAGTTTGATAAAATGTGGTGAACAAAAGTCAAGGACTGTTTCCTGCATTCTGGTGACAACTGAAGAGTGAAAGGAAGCAAAAAGATAATTCACTCTTCAGCATAAATGTGTCAGTATATGCAGGGTTCATATGGGTGCTGGAAATGCCTTGAACGCTTACACATTTAGGTGTGATATTTTCAAGGACTGAAAAGTGCTTGGATTTTGGATAAACTGCTTGAAATTGTAACTTCATTATTTTAAGGCTTTTTACTGGCTCAGTCAGGTTATAGGATGCAAAGTCTACTCACAGAGAGGTGACACATTTTGAAACACGAAACTTTTTTGCTGTCACGAAACAAATGCTTACAGCACAAAATTGATTCAGTGTGATGAAGTGAAATCCTTTGAGTGTATGTACCAATATGTAATTTGCGACAGCTGCAAGTGCTAGAAAGCTTTAAGAAGCCACTTAAAATGTTTGAATTTGACTATGGAAAAGATGCAGGAACCCTTTGGCAAAAACCAATAATCACTTGATACTCTGCCGCCGACTGCCCCGTTTGTCAGCCTCTCAAACGGCAATTTGGCGCTTTGCTTCCTTTATGAGCGACACAAAAATAAACAGCCTTTATCTTCTAAAACCAAATACAAAAAACAGTAAAAAGGGAATTTCCTCCAGGATGTGGTCAGTTGTAACATAAATTCAAGTCAGTCATGCAAAAACAACAAAATTAAGATACAGTACAGAACAGTGATGTTTGCAACACATTCACTGATCACTGATGTAGCGACAATGATGTGTCTGTGGTCTGTTAGGTTTGAGGGACAAAACCCAGTTGTTTAGGAAAACATGTTTTGGCTTAAAAGGTGTCATTTGTGGAGCATCGCCAGAATGCAGAGGTAGATCCAAAACTACAGGGAGCATCAGAGTAACAGACAACCATCAATTTTTACACCAATTTCTTAAATAACAATGCAAAACATAGTCTTTGTTCACATTTCTTCAGTTTGTCAGTTTGTTGTCTAGTTTAGATTTAAACGGTTTAGCTAACATTCAGTCGCATGGTCCTTTAAGTTTGCATTTACCTTACCGAGATCCACTGATGTTGAAAATGGCCTTTTAAGGACCGCCCACAGGAAGTGGAAGAGACCAACAGGAGATTCGGGGGGGTCTTTTATTCAGTTTCCTTTAAAAAGGTTATTTCTGTTAAGTTTTGTTATCATTTTTTGAAAGAGAATTTGATTTGTAAATAATAAATTTTGATAGATTGCTTATGTTTAGGATATCGTAGTTAGATGATAAATGTTGTCTCATTAAGTCTGTTTAGTTGTGTTGGATTATGTTGCAGCTTTAGTTTCCTCACTGTTTCGCAGACCTCTTTTGAGTTTGGTACCATATTAAGTTTCATTCTTGGCATTTTGTTAGCACATTTCTTGAATTTCATTTTTTAACAATTTTTCCTATTTACATCTTTATCCTCTTGACTTTTTGCGTGGTCTCTGACAAAGATCATGACCCAGTTTGAGTCGAGTTTGCCCGGATCTGGGACTTCAGATCACGGGGTTCCGGGTCCCCATGGCCCAGCTCAACTGGATTTGGCAGCCTGATGTGAGAGTGAACACGGCTGGACACCGAACTGGGACTGAACACAGCCTCCAAGACAAACTGAGGATGGTTTACAGTGGAGTCAGACATCAGCAGTGGGAGAAAACAGATTATTTTCACATCTTACTCTATAAAATGAGGATTTATTATGAACGAAGCAGAGGTGATTGTGGAAAGACAAACCAAGACTGTCTAGTTTAGTTTTATTTAGTTTATGTAAAGTTTGAATGAAGTGTGTTTTGCAGGTTGGTTGAGCTCATATTGGTCCGGTAAAAGAGGGAAACTTGAATTCAGAAGTGGTATTTTCAAATACCCGTTTCTGTCGCAACAAACGGGGCTGAAGATGTCCCGTTGTGTTGTTAAGAATCTCCTCCACGTAATATGACACATATTGTAGAAATGCTGATATGACACTTAGTACACAAATCTAACAGGCCTCTCATATCATACCTGACGATTTTGATGGCGTATGTTTTTATTTGTAGAAAATTTGAGCAATCCAAGTGAAAAATTACGCCGTCTACGTGTCGCTCCATGTGGTCCCAAAAGTTCAGTCATTTCAAAAACAACAACAAAAGCTGTAATTCAGGGAAAAACGATCTATCTGCCACCTTGTGCATCATAAAACAAAAATGGATGAGGCTCGACTTTCTTTCATTTCTGGCAGATGATCGCAATTTTTGCCCGCCTGCCTTCTTTGTACCTTTTCACATCCATGATTACCGTCGGGTATGCGCCGAGGCAAACATGTCTATTTGGAAACGCGGAAAACTCAGGGGAGCAGAATTCAGTCTGTGCAGGTGAATTACGAGAGGAGGCTCTTCAGGCACCGGCGGCCCTTTGAAGATCCACTTTTGAGTGCGCTCTCATCAGCGGGAATGCATTCACAGTTTGCAGGCATGAATCAATGCTCGCACACAAGCGTAACAAGGCTTTTAGTCTGGAGTGTCTCATGTGCAGCCCGTGTGCTCAAATGGACTCAGAGGGAGCGTCTTCACAGGTCAAGTTTGATTTTACACTTTGAAGCGACAAGGCTTTTTTCTGTCCCGCATTGTACAGCATGTGTAGGCTGGAGAAACTGTTCCCGCTCCAACATCACAAATCCAGGTGTATTAATGATTTTTCTCGGTTTGATGCAGAAGAATTGACCTGCACAGAGCCTCGAGCTCGACCTCATCAGCACCTTCAGGATGAAGTGACGGTAAATGACGGACTTGCATTTCTGCAGAGCTTTTCCAGACTATCACCTGTCACAGTCACCTATTTGAACACATTCATACACTGACAGCAGAGGCTGCTCCTCAGGAGCAGTATCTTCTGAAATGATACTGATAGAGCCGGGGAGTTGAGACAGATTCCATTTTACCTCCTGAGCTACAGTCATGTGGCGGCTGTGAGGCAGAACTTATCACCCGACATCACTAACACTCTGATGATCTTGTTAGAAACTTTTGGAAAACACTGGCAGTATACCAATAACAAGTGGTTTGGGAACGTTTGGCTATAGACCTGCAATGATCGATTCAACTATTGTAAACAATTGTAAGAGCAAAAAAAAAAAAAAAAAAAAGGTCAAAGTTCTGTGATTCCAACATCATTTTCTGGTGTGTTTCCTCCTCTATGACAGTAAACTGAATATCTTTGCATTGTGGACATTTTGGGTTGACGTCTTGGGATTTAGGAAAATATAAGTAACATTTTCACTATTTTCTGATATTTTATAGGTCAAAAAGCTGATCAGTTAGTCCAGAAACCAATCAACAGATTACCAGAACACTGAAATTAAGGGGCCATCCACATGGAAACGCTTCTGTGTGTAAACGCACGTTTTTCATCGTTTTGGCCAATCGTCCACATGGATCCTGTAAACGCACTTTTTTGAAACTTGGTCTCAGGGTGGAAAAATCCAAAAAAGCTGCCCTTGGGTTCTCGTGTGGACGGCGAATCTGCTTACTTGCGTATCGATGACGCCATGGCCACACCCCTCGACCTCTAGCCTTTGACCTCTTAACCCTGCAACGTCTCAAAACAACAACAACAACAATGGCGGACTACCTGCTTGTGTTTGTGCCGCGGAAGAGATTGAGCCTATCAGGATTACTAGGGCAAAATATTCTGCTGCTCTGCCACGACGCTGAGCAAAAAAGCATTACGGACAACCGAATACCCATTTTCTTCTTCTTCTTCTTCTTGTGTTTGGTTTCTCCTTCTACTGTCTGTTTGTATACAGTGCGCAAGCTTTATGCCATGCTCCATCTCTTCTCCTTTTTTGGTGAATTTCAAGCGCCACCTATAGGCCTGGAGTATGAACTACAGCGTGTTGAGCCGTTTTCAGTGGATCTGTTTGGACGCAAATATCCCTTGTTGATAAAAACCTAATTATCAGCTGAGTGAACATCAGAGAAACATAATACCAAAAGAATACATGGATCACTTTATTTTATATAGAAAGTGGATAATGATAATGATAATGAGGATAATGTTTTTGTTTTGTCACAGATTCAAAACGTGGCCAAGAAACATCAGTTTTAACACATCCTGAAACTAGGACAATTCTGTTTAAAAATGAATTACATCAAAGACATTCAACATTTTTATTGGGACTGTGAGTCTGATGACAGCAAAGAAATTAGCTTCTGTCTGTGATGTTATCTTTTAAAATTACATTTGACTGATAAGCATCGTAATCGATTGACACTAATCTACTTTGGCATTGCTTCCATTTATTTTGTTTTCCTCTGAAGGAAAAGTTGAAGCTCCACCAGGTCTGCCTGCAGCATCTGCTCCGCTCAAATCTCCACTGTGACACAACATCGAAATGAATGTAAGCCACCGGGTTTTTATACAAAACGCCTCATAGTAGCGTCACTGCACTCATTTTTAGCTTTGGTGGTCACAGTGAAAACCCCCGCGGCAGTGTGAACCGACATGAGACGCAGGCCGAGTCTGAGGAGGTGATTTTCTGCTTCCTTTGGTGTCGAGGATTTGTCTGGAAAGAATTTGATGCTTTCTCACTTGATGATTCCTCCCACATGGCATATTGAAGGCGGCTGCTGCACACTCACTTCAACGGTAGATAATTTGTCAGACATGAGTAACTTTAAATAATTCATGTTTTCATGTCACGCAGTGGGATAATTTGACATTTTCCACAGGAATCACATTTTTAGACAGCTTGAATGCTTCGCTGCGTCTGCTTGCCTCTCGTCTTCAGCCTCTATCTACTATCCCCTCCTCTGTGCTCCAATGACATCGAGAGGACGGCGAGCGAAGCTTGTTGAGGAATCCAACATTTTCCCATTTCAGCGTGAGACAATCCACAGGGTTAATAAGCGTCGCAAGGTGCTGCTGGCGAAGAGAAGGGGAATCGATAACTCGATAGAAGGTGGTCAAGACAAAACAAGGTGTCCAGCTGCTCTGGTGCAGTTGAAGTGATTGAATCTGATGTGTTTTATTACAAGTGCTGGTGTGCTGCTCTGTGAGGCCTCAGGGCCTTTCACCCCGACGCCCTGCAAGACAAATGCTATCTATCCTCGAGCGCTGATAGGCTGCTCTAACCTGCACCGCGAATCTCCCCAGGGCTTCCTCAGCCTTCAGGTTGGAGTCAACTTTACTCTCTTTCTGTTAGCAGCACTGTTCTTCTATTATTTAAGAGGAAAAAGAGATAAAGTAATATTTTATTTAGCTGTATAAAAAGACTATAAATAAGCGTGTATTATGTTGAATAAAGGTCTGCATCTTCTAAAGATGGCAGATTTTCAATGCTTGAATGAAGCTTTTAACTCGAGTGTCTCTTGCAGAAGTATGCCCACTATAAAGTCAAATCATGAGTCAGTATATAAGCCATCTGCTCCCAGCATTTAAACTACCAATGCCTGAGATGAGCAGTTAGAATACCAGGTGGGCTGTAACTGGATTGAGCCGGGCAGGTAGACGATGAAATCAATCACCTTTGCAGGCCGTATGTCCATTCGTGAACATATTTCAGGTTTTGTTTTGTTGTGTCCTGAAGGTGTAACTTTCACCCTGTTGCAATTCCGGTCAGGTTTTTTCTTCATGTTTTCCACAGAGATGGAGGAATTGTGTCAAAACAATATAATTCATGCTGCTGCCGAGGCAGGCCTCCGCCTCTCCATCACCACTCAGTCTTCACATGATTCACCTGCTTCATCATTTCATCACCACCACCAGTGCCTGGACTCCTTCCACCAGCACTCGTGGCAGCTAGGTTTACGCTGATTTGCTTTCCCATCACCAGTTTTACCTCCAAGTGGGCAGGGGTGACATCTTGGGACCGCGGCCGACCCGTGATGACCCCCCCACCTCCCCCTCAAACAAGTACTGGTTTCATGTCTGTGCAGGAAAGCAGAGAGACAGAAGTTTTTAAAAGGTCTGTGTTCAGCTCTCAGTACGTAGTTTCTCTCTGCATCCATGTTTCTACTTTGAGACGTGCGCTTTTATTTTCACTTTCAGCTGTTTTGGGCGTCGCGTTAAGTTTCTGCTGGACAGAACCAACACGTCCTGTTTCCATGCCAACTCACCCTCACCCAGTTCATTAACTTGCAAATTTCCAGAACCTGATGGAAAAACAGGCTCAATAGGTATCAAACAGGTAGAAAACTGCACAGAACTACATTAATACCACACAGAACTACATTAATACCACACAGAACTACATTAATACCACACAGAACTACATTAAAATGAAACTCTTGCCAAAAAGCAACCTAGGCTTAATTTGCTATTGAATATGAGTCAAACCTTCGCGTAAAAGCATAATTACGACGAAAGAGGCACTTTTAAGATTTATTGTAGACCTGCAACCTAACAGGAAGGCTTGAGGAGTGGTCCATCATTACTCTCCTGCCTGTTAGGTCGCACTCGGGGATCGACACTTTTTGTCTAAGTGACGGTGTGTGACAGTGGCACACCGGAGGTGCAGCAGCAGCCATGAGTCGCTCAAAAACCTTCTTTTTAGTAAACTCTGTGTACACAAACAACGTTCTCATATTCATTCACAAATAAAGCCTCAGTTGCATTTTGGCCAGAGTTTCACATTAATACCGCACAGAACTACAATTATACTACACAGAGCTGTATTAATACTGCACAGAACTACATTAATACCGCACAGAACTACAATTATACTACACAGAGCTGTATTAATACTGCACAGAACTACATTAATACCGCACAGAACTACAATTATACTACACAGGACTACAATTATACTACACAGAGCTGTATTAATACTGCACAGAACTACATTAATACCGCACAGAACTACAATTATACTACACAGAACTACAATTATACTACACATAGCTGTATTAATACTGCACATGACTACATTAATAGTGCACAGAACTACAATTATACTACACAGAACTGCAATTATACTACACAGAGCTATATTAATACTGCACATAACTCCATTAATAGTGCACAGAACTTTAGAATAAACAACTGGGGGTCTTAATGTGAAGAAGCTGCAGGAAATGAAAACGTTTCTAGCTGAATCTGCAGAGCTTTGTAATCTCACGTATCCACAGGAGCGTCGTGTGACGTGAGGGCACGCACTGCTTCCCATCTTTACACGCCTGACCGACACAAACTCCGACGACCACGCACAAACTTGCTGCTGCACCTGATTGGACGAACTCCACTCGTGGGCTGCTAAAATATAATTGCTCTTTTCAGGACAGCTGGACATAAAATGATTTTCAAAATGTTCACTGGCAAAAGTAAGAAAACTACAATTAAATTTGATTTCATGCGACATGCCATTACTATCGGTACTGAACTTACTGCCACGCGAATCCGAAAATTTCAAACAATCCAACTGATGATAGGAAGGAAGTCTATTTTTTTTCCCCCCTCATTACTCTCACAGTACATCTAAAACAACAGACAGGAAACAAACACAGAAACAATGTTTTGTCTTGATTCTTCTTCTTTTGTCAAACCTGGCAGCTCCAAACAGGAACACTCAAGTCCTTTGGCAATAGATCCATCGCTGCAGAACGGCGTTTTTTTAATAAGCTTGGACTTTATGAATCACACCATCAGTTGCATTTATGAAATGCCAATTGTATTCTCACAGATGGATGGATAGGTTTAATTTTTCTGCCTCGGCAGCGGAGTGCAGGCTTGGATCTGTAGCTTCGGGGTAATCGCTCAGTCTGGCTGCTGACAGGCACAGACAGATCCTTTGATTTTCACCCCATTTCATTTCCCCCTGTTCATTTTCCAATTAACCAATCCCAGGTCCACCTGCACTGTGGGACAACGGTTGTAAATTATTTCTCCTCTCTGTTCAATATATCACAGCAAATGAACGCTGAGAGAGTTGATGGAAAACCTCCAGCTGTTAACAACAAAGGGATCAAATGGAATTCAACGTCTCTCGAGCATCTTATCACGTCTCACCTTTACACAAGTACACTGCGGTCAATGAAATAATAGTGAGTGAATGTAAAACGACATCAGGTGACAGCGGAGCATCAGTGATTCACGTCAAATGTTGATCCATAAAAAATGATGAATGTAGAGCAGATTAGAGACATTTTTATGTGCAAGGACAGCTTGAAGGCAGCTACTGATGAAGTTTAATTCTGCTTTTGAAAAATAAGAAACTAATTAGTGATGAGATGTGACCTTGTCTGCTCTGCGAACCCAAACACAGAAGTCCCAAATGTTGCACACATTTGATTCATGTGTTGTTTTAGTAAACTTCTTGAAGTTAGTTTCCGTAACTTCATGCAAATGTTCCAGAAGATCTGAGGAGATTTCAGAATTAATGGGGCGCAGGTAACTCTGACACATCATGGCAGCTCATTTGTCTCTTCTGCTATTCCAAGTCTTATATTTATGAGGCTTTCTGGTGGATTGAAGGCCTGAAATGAAGAGTGGCAGCATGACATGAAGCCTTTGAAACCTTCTACTGCAACAGTTCACTCACTCGTCAGAATAAATGTTGTGTGTTTCTACAAATACTTGGATATGTCGAAACTTAACTTTCTTTAGTTTCAGTTTTACGTTGCAACAACACTGCATATGCTCTGTTTAGGATTAGGAAAAGATCATATTTTGGCTTTAAATATCTGGTTCTGTCACCACAAAAAGCTAAAAAAAAATGTCTCGACTGCTCATTTAAAAACAAAATGTTGAAAATGGCATCTTGAACAGTGGTGTCTCTTTTTCCAAAACCTCCACCGCTTGGACTACAGTTAGCCCACATACATATAATGTGAGCATACTTATATTGATATATGTGACACATATACATATATATGTATTTACATCTAATTGTCGAAATGTTTATATGTGACATGTACAAATTTGAATGCATGCATGGTTTGCAGAAATTGTAAAATGCCAACATTTTACTGTGGCCACAGGGCTGAAAACAGGCATTTCCATGGCGTTTTTGAAGCCCAAGATGTTTTCTCACATTTTCTGGAGACTAGGATTTACTTTTGTGGTGTCACAATCATCTCATTACACACAGGTGTTGAACTGAGGTGAGCAAATTGAACAATCCTAATTCAGCAGACGAATACGATTTAATATGAATTTCATTTATTATTGTGTAAGGTAACTAGCTAAAAGTTGTGACTTTCCTAGGTAGCATGAATAAACTAGGTTCCAAATGACAGTAGAATTTGATCCTAAATAGTAATCTGGACACAGAGAAACTGTGAAGATAAATAAGACCCATCAGCACCTGGTCCAGGAGCTTCGTATGATGGTCGGCTCAAAAGGAAAGTCAGGACATTTTCTCAACTAGAGGTGTTCAGAATGCTCAGACAAAAACCCAAGGTGCAAAAAAGCTTGCTGCCTATAGAAAACACAACCTTTTAACTTGTCATAAAAATAGATATAAGACAAAAAAATGAATACAAGAATTTACACATATTGTTCATCATGTACGTTGAAATAAACAGTTTGTTTATGCATACTTTTACGTCATTAAAGCTGTTTTTACATCACTAAATGTTATTTCAAATCATCCTTATTTGCATTTGTCCATTCCCCTTAAAATCCTTAAGATCCATGTGTTGCTACCTGTATATATCTTTGAGAAAAGCTTTGTGTCAAGTAGATTTACCCACTTTACTCGCACAGATCAGGAATGAAAAACTTCACTGATGTGAGCGTCAATTTATCTCGATCTAGTCAATTATCTCCTGAGTTTTAAAGATGGATCCAGGAACATACAGTCCTTCAACACTGTAGCCGTCGTAGCTGCCATCTGTCGAGCAGCCTGTGAGGTGAGATGATGGAGGAAGAGCGGCAGAGAGGTTTCTAATGAGGCAGAAAAACAGTGACGGAGCAGAGGTCGTGTGGAATGACCCTGAGGAAGGACACATACAGCGACCTCCATCTGGACGCCATCGCTCTGGCTGCAGCTGCTCACCTGGAAAGTTCCATCTGGTGGTGGAGAGAGCTGTGGCTGGACTCCACCTGTGTGCACTGACTCTGAGAACAGGAACATGGTGGACATAGGTACGCCAATGCTTCGGGAAAACTCGAGGTTGATTTCAAGTGTTGGTCGGTTCACTTCAAGGCCGACCAGTTTGACGTAGCTCAACGTGTCCACATGCATCGGCGTGTTCAATGCATTTCTTTTTCTCTTTGTTGCTCTTTCTTCATTTCAGACAATCGCACAGTATCAGGAATGGAAAAAAGGTCCCTCCTTTCCGTGTGTGCGTGTTTTGCTGATGTCAAGTGGGTGTTTACACTTAAAATGCTGTTGGTCTTTGTATAAACAGATGACTTAACACACAGTTTAAGCAGAGGTATTCCTGCAGACTACTGTATACTGCAGATAAACACTTGATGCTATTACCAACACAGTGCTGTGTTTGTGGGTCCCTTCATTTCCTGTGCCGCTGCTCTCAGCTTTTATCTGACCAGCAAGATTATTTAAAATGAGCTATAAACAAGTGAGGCGTCATTACCGGCAGCGGTCTGGCTCCTCCGGCACGTCCCCCCTGGTCTGAGAGGCAGATTATGGTGTTGACACAAACAATGTGCAGATTACGTTCAACGCAGGCACCAGGAGGCCTTCTGGCTTACATGAGCCGTCGGGGTGAATCTGGGTTCACCCAGAGCGGAGGTTAGTTCTAACAGATTGATATAAACAGTAATACCCAGCCTACGTCTGACCTACATATACTGTACATGCACAAAAAATAATGGAGAAACAGAAAAGAGTCGGAGTTTGAGGTGTGCTATCTCATCCTCCAGCCGCTGTTTATGAGATGGCGGTGCAGTCTCCTTCCTTTAGCGGAGAATCAGTGAGGAGAGGACTGCAGCGGAACGAGCAGGCTTGAGGCGGTGTTTCTACATTTATAAGCATGAAACCACCGGATATTTTTAAAAGACTTGTCAGGACATTTTCTGGCCGTGTTTGTGGTGACAGAGCCAAAGGATGAACTGTTCCTGACCCCAAGAACATGGTTTTTCTGCCTAACCCTGACAAGAGCGTAAGCACAGTCACAAATTTGTCACAAAATTGAATTGAAGACCGAACCGTGAGAATGAATAGTTTCAACATATCTGTTGTTTGACCGATACATAGCCAAAAACAAATCCAAATACCAAAACAAAATCGATTGCCAGCAGCTTCCAAAAAGTACAAATACTTTGTCACAGTACTTCATTAGACTTTTCAGGTATCCGTACTTAACTTTAGATGTATTTGTACATCTTTTGCCTTTCCCTCCCCACATCTGAACACAAATATCTGAACCTTCTCCTTTACGCTTTCAAAACAGGCTTGTTACTTTAGTTTACATGCAAATATGGATTACCTGTATTTTGGCATCATTGCACGCCTTCTTCCCAGCATCAGTGCACATCGTGCGCGGCAGACGCGGCGAATGAACTGTCGTTAAATGTGTAAAAAGACGTAAAAAAAAACAGAAAGGGACTCTGGAATGAGGAAAAAGGTGTGTTAGTGTCTCGTATCTGCAGAGACCCTGCAGCCCAGGACGCTTTACCAACCCAAAATGTGACTATTTGACATCCCGTGAATGAGACTCAACAATCAACTATCTTTGTGGTGCATTTAAGAACAGGTCGGACAAAATCCTTCCGAACACAAGTTTATCATTTTGGATTATATTAATATGATGTTCGGGTTCAGTAACTATGATACTAAATATCAATATTCATTCAGCTCCTCTCTAAAGAGAATTTCAGAAGGAAATTCAGAAAGATCTTGAACAGATTTATGATATTGCTGCTTTTACTTTGAAAATCCTTCAGCTGTTGAGAGCTGAGCGGAACCGCAGTTAACAAGCTGAATCTGACAAATTAAAGATTTCTTATTGATGATCCTGCACAGGATTGGAGGATGGAAACATCTTGTCAAGACAGCACCATTCTTTCACTAAATAACCCACGATGGAAGGATGGGCTGGATCTGTGAGTCAGTCTGAGGACAAAAATGAACAACACTGCATATAAAAAAAGACTGAGTAAGCAGGATGAGAACAGGTGGCTTTACACTCGTAATTTAAAATGTACGTCAGGGATTGATTAACAGATATTGAATCAGCTCATGAAATACTGGAAGAGATACAAGTTACAAGATGACTAATGTTTCGATTACAACTTCATCTAACACTCAAGACACTTTTGTCACAACTATTGTGCTCTGTGGGTTTCCATCTGTTCAAATGAAGAAATTTGGAGCTACCCAGACATTTAGCATCATTATGCAACGTGACAGCAAGTGATATTGTTCACACCTGCTATTAACATGTGTCTCAGTGTGTGTCTCTAGTGATCAGATCTCATTTCCGCGCTACATTTTACATAAAGAAAGACAGAACTCCATATATAATATTTCCCTTATTTACAAGTAGACCCAAACAATTAAGCATTTGTCATCACAACATCACAAAATGTTTTATGTTGCGTCTAATTGAAAAAACTCACAAAACTGAGCAAGTTTTTGAGGGAGTCTGATGTCAAAGAAGAAGCCTACATCGGTTACTGTTTGTTCAATTTGACATGTTTACCATCAAGAAAATGGTCCTGAAATTGAGTGTAAATGTTGAATCAGTTGAAAGTGTGTTCAAACAGCTGCTAAATGTTGGCAGGTAAGAAACACTTTAGAGCTGACACTTTTTACAAGATAACAAACAACCAACTGTTTTGCATTTAAAGCGGACTTCACAAGCAGACTAGAATTTGTCAGCGACAGCGGTTCATAAAGTTTATGAGGCTTCACATAATGCAACAACTCAAAACATTGAGTGATTTTATAAGGGAGTCCAGTTACAGTCACGGTCTGTTGTTACGGTTTACTGTACAATTTGACATGTTTACCATCAATATAATGCTGTCTCCTTTCATAAATTGTAAATGGTGAAATCGCTGGATTTGCTAAATGTTGCCAGGTAAGACATAACGATGCTGCCACAAACGTACACTTTTTACAAGGAAAGAAACAATCTAATGTATTGCATTTATTGCCAAATCAAGAAGAACTAAACAGTTCATCGTTTTTTGTAGACAGTATTTCACAAAGATTATAAAGTTTCTCTACAACTCACAAAATTGAGCTCTTTATAAAGGGAGTCTGGCGACTTTCTCCAAACAAAAGAAAGTTGCCAGTGTTGGTTATTGTTTACTGTATTTAAACATGACATGTTTTTCCGGTACAGCCATGCAGCGACAAACTGACTCTTTTTACGAGGACAGGAACGACTTTCACGAGTTCACTGTAACCATTTCACAAAATTATTTGTAAGTCTCTCCTCGCTCCACAACTCTTAAAATTGTGTGATTTGTTAAGGGAGTCTGGGGGTATCCATTCTGCCTTTTCTGTCATGTGACCAACTCTGAGTGTGGTGATCTGATTTCAAATGCTCCCTCAACGTGTCTTCAGGGTGTTCACAGCTGTACTCAGAGGCTGTTCATAACTGGTATTAACATCCCTCCTGAGTGATCTGATCTCAAGTGGAGAGCTCCGAGGCTCGCAGGTTTAACTTGAAAATAACTAGAATTATTCCGCGAGTCTGCCGAATTCATAGACCACCAAGCAATAATATCTGCTACAAAATATAATGTCAGCAAAAACCAGCTGTCTGTTACAGTGGAAACTACACCAGTCATTTCCTCTGACAGGTTCTTTCAGGGTAATATAAATTCAGTGGCCATCAATTCTGTCTGGATCACTTACAATATTTTTTACCACTTTAACAAAATGGTATCAGTCCAATTCTCTACCTTGGCTGGAGACCAGCTGCCTTGCTGCCGCAGCATGCCTGCCAGTGAGGTTTCAAAGTGAATTTTGCTGGAGCAAATGTTTATCATTTGGACGGGCCGGGTGTCAAAAAACGCAATTTGCAACATCAAAAGAATATTTCAACAGAGAGGGAAATCATTCTGTTCTTCACCCTCCCGTTAAAGATTATGTTGAGTGTCTGGCACAGATCTCAAAGATAAATTAAAGGCTTACATCAAGAAGAGGCTAACACACAAGCAGAAGCCAAATAATAACACAGGCGAGTGAGTCAGTCATCACTGGGGAATAGTGGCATCCTCCTGGAGCACGGCGTGACAAGTGTCACGCTGCATCAGTATTCATATTTGTATATTTCATGTCAGCGTTTCTACAATACTTACTAATACTAATGTCATATTCAGATTACGTTTATATGAGCTGTTAACTAGGTGAGACCACTGAGCGAGATGGTGTTTCAACATTTGTAAGTGTGACACCATTCGATATTTTAAACAAGACGATTTTTTTTATATTCGACAACTAAGTGAGACAACTAAACGCTTGAGAAAACTGTTTGAGGCGCGTTTCAACATTTGCAACGTGAAACAACTTAGATGAGCCGTCCTGACCCTTTCCAGCCATCTTATTGCACAAAAAGAAGATATTTTTCATGCTGGACAGCTAGGTGAGACAGCTAAAAAGTGCGAGGCTACTCTTTGCGATGGTGTTTCAACATTTGTAAGCACAAAACCACTGGATATTTTAGACAAGACTTTGGGACATTCTACAGTTGTGTCTGTAGAGACTGAAAGAGGTATTATATGATGTTTTTCTGAACCCAATGAAGTGTTTGTGTGCGTAAACCTAACCAGACCATAAGCACACTTTGCATAATCTAACATAGTATAAACATAACATAAAGAAGCAACGTTTCAACATATCTGATGTTTGCACAAATGAACATGGCAGACAAATCCAAAATTTGGACTCTGCTTTGGTCCCCACCAACTACATCTTGGTGCTGTTTGGCACATTATCAGAATGTGCTTGTTTAAATCAACTACCTGCTGCTGGAAACGGGATTGATAAGAGCCCTGAGGCTAACCGCGCGTTCACGTGTTGTCGGAATGATCAAGAAAAAAATGTTGTGACTGGGAATGTGTTTTTGAACGCCCCTTCTAGTCAGAACAACAACTCAGAAGATTATGGTGCAAAGTTTCTGAGTTGATGCCATGTGACGCTGAAAGATGTCGGTTGAATGTAAACATTGGGTTGATGGTAAAAAACTTAAACCAAAGTCATGTTATTTGTGTCAAGTTTTGGCTGACATCTAATTTGTAATATGGTATTTTAGGTTGTAACCATTAAAAACTCGGAACAATAAAATGCAAAACAACTTCTTTTTAGCGTCCATGTTGTTCCCACGTTCTGACTTGATGTACATGAACACGATGACATCGGAAATATGACTTCCAGACGTAAGTCACACAGTAGATGTACCTTCAAACAAAGATAATTTGGTAGAAGAGGCCAACAAGCTCCATGAGGCTGCTGATGGAGATAATTCCCATTTTTTTATTTAAAAACTAAAGCTTCATTTACAACAGAAAACCACACAGCTTAATTTTCATTCATGTTTCCAAAAAAGGATTTATTGTTCCAGGGAATATCAATCAGACTAGTGGTATTTGTGGATTCATTTTGAGAAGAGTTTTTCTGTTTTTGTAGATTATCTCTCCAAATTTAAATATTTATTAAGTGCGATCTTGCAGCCAAACTAACATAATCGTGAACATTTTGTTGAGCGCAGCAGTAGAGCAGGAATCACATCAACACATACCTTATGCTAAGGAGACATGTTGTAAAGAACAGGATGACCTTGACTACTTTTTGCTCACAAAAAAACCTATTCTGACTCGACGGTAAATATGTTTCCCCTGCTTCTCTCAATATACAATTTTCTTGCTGGGAAAGTTTCAGCTGTCACCAATCTTCACCTCGTCGCTGGGAAATCAATTTCAGGCCCATCACAGGGGGATCTGCCGGACGAAAATTGCCCAATCTTTGCGAAGGCATTTGCAGTAAATGCAGTTATTGACTCGGTAGGATCCCGTGATTATTGTCAAGAGGAATTACTCTGTCCCCATACTGAATGCACCCGCAGCCATTAGGTCGTCTGCGCTGGTCCAAACTGATGTCATTGGCTGGAGACAAATGGTCAGATTCCATTTTCAGCACGACGACGTCACTTTAATGGATACATCCAATTTATTTCCGGCCTGGAATCCATTTGTTCGCAAGTTGAGTGCATTCAAGGCTTTTAAATCTGAGGCTCACAGGCAGCGCTGCAGGCACCGGCTGTGCTCATAATAACAAATTAAAATTTCATTAGGAGAAGCTAATTTCAAGTGGAGAGAATTTCTTTGACAAGTTGGATGGTTTTGGGACATTAAATGGAAACAGGGCGAGCATATTAAAACGCCCGGCTGCTTGCACAAATCCTCACATGTCAGTGTTACACGAATACAAGTGACATGTTTGTCCACGCACATCACTTGACACACTTGCACACACATAAACAAACAAATGCTGAAGTATCTGTGTTATGGTGTGATCCTTGTACAACAATAGAAAATAGGTTACTGCGATTCACTTTAACAGCGCACAACACAAACACATGAGCCAAATTACTGTCTCAGCTCATACATTCAATCTGGATAAAGCAAATAACTCTGCAATAACATTCCAGACAAGTACAGCTCCATTGTGTGCAACAAACAATGGAACAAAACATTGAAATTCACATAACGACCTACAGTCTGCCTCTCTATGCAGGTGACGGCCATGACCGCTGAATGAACAGCACTCACAAGGAAAAGCAGCCGATTTGCTCCGCTGTTGACTTCTTTGTTTCTGAGGTCAGTCTGCCTACAACCAAACAACCAACCAATCATCACAGATACCCTTCAAAGGCCTTGGGAGAATTACAAAATTTCCCACCAAATATTGTAAGAGACAACATTATCGTTGCTTGTCACGCTCACTTGAGATAGACTCCGAGGTGCGGCTGTAAATTTGTGTGCAACGCCTCATTCAAATCTCTTGACTCGCCATTTTCTCCTGCTTTAAATGTACATATTGCAAGTTGGCCAGCTGGCGTTTTCTATAGAGACTAAGTCCTCCATGGCTGTATGTTAAAGTGCTGCATTCATGCCGCTCCATCAGGAAAAATTAACCTGCAGTGACCTCTGCTGCCATGACGGCTCTGCATGAATTTTCTTTCCAAAATAAAAGCCTTATGATGCTGTAACAGCTGTTCAATATTCGATATTCTGAAAAATATTGCATAACGTGACATGTCATAATATCTTATGTCAGCCCAAGCCTACCCTTCAATAAGGAATACATTGTGTTTAGTGCGACATTGCCAGCTTTTGGCTCTTTGCGATTATATAAAGTATCACAAACAGGTAAAACTGGGAAATCCAACCTTTGTTAGTGGCTCATAAAGACATTTAAATACATTTTTGGGATTATCTGGATCAACAGTCCAAGGATGCAACGTGTTATATGATGTAAGTGTGTTAGAAACTGATCAAATCGAGCTTTCAGTTTGAAAAAATTAATTGTAAGACAATAACGGCGATAACGACCTCTACCACTATCCTTCAAACACAACACAGCTAGCTTTCCATTAGCCGGCAGCTGCACTTCCAGACACCTGTTAGCATGAAGAAGAGCAACTGACTGGTAAGAGGTTACCGCCAGCAATTTTGGAGACGTTTTCGAGATCATTTATTAATTTGTTTGAGAGGAGGATTCACTCTAAATTATATGGGAAAGAATTTCTGTATTTTGTTAGTTTGAAACTTGCTTAACCCAAACCTAAGCCACCAGGATGAAGTCCAGCTGTTGTTGAAAAATCCCCCCGTCTTTTTAGAGTAACTGAAAATGTAAATGACATACCTGTTAGGGCATAAAACCAATGATCTGTTGATCTTTACAAATCCAGACCACACAGTCTAACAATGACATAGCCCTGAAAAATGTCATTGACTTGCACAGGACACCTACATTTTGTACTCACCTTACCTCTTTGAAATGGATGAAGCACACAATCCTATTTTTTCACCTTTAATTGACACCGTGTGAAGAAGTGAAGCGTCCTCTCATCTTCCTCCTACCTGGTTCCACCTCCATCACCTTCAGCTGCACTCACACTCCTCTATCAGCGTGATGCTCAACGTCACACGACTGAAAATCTCTGTAGCAATTATTCTTTGTAAACAGATCCAGCCTCGTATATTTAGAACTACCCCATCTTTATTTTTTTTATTTATTTTAATTTGAAGGTGTTCTCTAGACCCTCCGTATCCTTTTACATCTTTGGGTGGTTCTTGCATTTCTTTGTCTGTGTCTGCAGTATCATGGCGGGTTGAATCACGGCTGAACTTGGGGAACGGACTGTCGTGGATGGGTGCCGTCTAATCCCACTGGGGTGGCATGGGTCGACAAGTTGTGGGCGGACTTGTGGGGTCCATGCCGGCTCAGGTGCGCGCTGTTGTTGAAGCGCTGGGTCCTCTGAGCTGGTGGTGTGATGTTAGGGACGCGTGTAGGGTGGAGGTGTTTTCACCGGTGGTCTTTTATCATAGATGTATGTATTATTTACTCTAATTACACTTCTTCCCTTCCTGTTTTTCTGGCTTTGAACTTCTTTGGGTTTATAAACCCTGTTCACCAGACAACAACTTTGCTATTCAATGGTGGTTTAAAACTATGATGACTTTTTCTTGTGGGTCGACTCCTCCAACGTGGTTCAGAGGCAGGCAGAGACTGTTGACATCATGTGACCTCGAGTAAAGCTCAGAAATCTTCATTAACACCAGGCATACGTTTTAAATCAAGCAAAGCCATTCCCACTTCACCTCCTGTTTGCTACAACCATTGCTCTCTATTAAGAAAATGTAATAAGTGCAAATACTTTCTAGAGCATGACATAACCTAATAATGTGCAACGCATCCATCTAGTGTTGGGGGCGGTGCTGTTAGGAAGTGGGCAACATAAAGGAGAGCTGTAAATCAGTTCCTGGAAGCATCTCTGATGGGAACACCAAAATGATGAAGCATGACTCGAGCCTAAAAAATAATGATGTGTGGATATTAGACACAACAAAGCTTGTTCACATGTTATTTTATGCATTTAGAGTCCTACTTTGAAAATATGATCCCTGTGCTAAATAGAAATGTGTCTTTCTAATCAAGTTGTATTTAAAATGTTGCTCACAGATATTATGTTGGGGTATTGATGAGATTAGCAGCTGACTGAACAACAGGTAAGAGTGAGCAATGAACTAAACTCCTAAAACACTTACCATGTTCGAGCTACAGCAGCTGACAGGTCAGGTGATCTGGAGCAACAGCATCTTTAAAATCATCATCTTAGCTCGACTTTAACTTCCCTCGCTGTGTAACCGTGCAGATTGAAGCTCCCCTGCATGTGAACCAAAGGATT
Organism: Diplodus puntazzo; assembly: GCA_963678695.2. NCBI lineage: Eukaryota > Metazoa > Chordata > Actinopteri > Spariformes > Sparidae > Diplodus > Diplodus puntazzo. The sequence continues at coordinate 28,675,619 of OZ023167.1, read as the reverse complement.
TGACCCGAATACGTCCGCCCAGCTCCCCCGTGACCTGAGCCTGCCGCTGCGACACCGCCACGGCCGCGAATTTCCATTAGCGTGTGACAGCGAGGCCGTTTATAGCAGCAAAGCCCTGTGGAGAAGCAGGTTAGCTGTAATTATTCAGCTGATAGGTTATGAGCGGAGCAGGCCTGTCACACCTCTCCTGACTCCCCCCGGACCAAAGGAATCACGAGCCAGGAGAGGCGTTTGGATATTTGTCACAGCGGCAGCAGGCGTCTCCCCGGAGAAGCGGAGAAAGGGCGGCATTAGTGCTCAGGGATTACACACTCTCTATGGGCATTTAATTCAACTGCAGACTCAAAGGCCTGTGTGTGTGCGATAACCTTATCTCTCACCTCATTTATTTGACTAATATCTCGATTAAACTAGTCCGCTCACACGCTGCTCAGCTGCCCCCAGCCTGTTTAGGAACCAGTGACAGTTAACAGGATGAAAGCTGACTTTGAGAATGAAAAACTTTTTCTATTTTTTTGTTACATTTGACTTAATTTCACTTTTCAGGCTCAAATCTCTCATTCAATTTCAGTCCGATTTTCATATCTCAAATCTCACATTACCAAGGGGAATTGGCTCCACCGCTGCTGGCTAATAGTTTAATATATGAACAGTCTGATGATTTAAAAATGAAACAGGTTGTCAGTTAAGGTGCTCAGCTGCAGAGAAGAAGAAGAAGAGGTGAAGAAAGGTGAAGTAAACAAAAAGCACAATAACAAACAGGCGGCAAACGTCTACACATGCTTTTCTCCAGTAGACGTTCAGATACTTGTGTTAAAAAATGACTCTGGTAAAAGTACTGATTCAATTTCACTCAGGAAATTAATAAATATAATTAATAAATATATTCTGAAGGACATTTGTGGTCAAATCTAACTGAAGCTCACGTCATATCAATACAATTCAAAGACTATTAAAGTTAAAGGAAGAGCCAGTGGGATTTTGTCTCAGCTGTCCCTAAACGCACCACAAATACAGATGATTGTTGAGTCTCATTCCCAGAAGTCAAATAGACACATTTGGGTTGGTAAATTGTCCCGAGCAGCAACAAAGTGAGACAATAAGAAACTCTGCAGGGCTGCAGGGTCTCTGCAGATACAAGACACTAACATATATTTTCTCCTTGTTCCAGTCTTCCTCTCTGTCTGTTTACATCTTTTTACCTCCTTGTTTCATCGTACTACTTTCACTACTTCTTACTACTTCTTCCGTACGTGATGCACACTGATAGGTTGAAATCAGTTCTGTGATGTCGGGAATAAAAATAATCCACAATTCCCCTCAAATGCATTCAAACTAAAGTAATGAGCCTGTTGAGTAGTCAAATGTTGTCAGAAAAATAAATACTCAACCAAAGTGCAGATTTTTCAGCTGATTTCTTTGTTAGAAACTACATTTTTTGATACATTTGTCATCTTCAAATTATCGTTGAATTAAATGCCTTTTATTTCGTTTGTGTGTGCTTTCCTCATTTATTAACAACCCCCACATCAAAAATAATAAAAAGAATTGTGCATCTACACATGGACTAGAGACTAGCTAAATAAGCTAGCAGATGCTACAGCTAAACTGAGGAGCAGCCAGTAATGATCTCACCTCGTCCATGAGTAGATGCAGGTTTCCTCGTGCGCAGTGATACAATGTAGTTTGGTAGAAAGAAAATAGTTCCAACACGAAACTGCTCACAACAAGGTCAGTGGATTATCTTTAGTTACCGGGTCGTGATCTTTGGTGAGACACTTTGCTGCTGAGACTTTATAATGTTTTTTTTGTTTTAGTGCCATCTAGTTCCATTATATTGGGAAGAAGGCAAACAGATGGCAACTAACAGCAAATATATATGAACAGCTCTATAGGTAAGACGATAAGTATGTGGCTTTGATTTAGGTTTAACTCTCTCTTTAAGCCTGATAGCTTAAAGGAGATCACATATAGTATGGATAAAACGTGTAGCAGTAGCACACACATGTTGCAGTTCAACAATGCCTTCTCCAAAACTTACTTTAAAGTACATTTGTGTGTAGAGCACATTGTATTTTACATAAAGGCTGCTCTGTGTCACAGTCACTCTCCATCATTGGAAATCCATTTGCTTGTCCATCAAACTGAAGCACTTTCAGTCCATTTCCTGATGTAACCAGCGTAATTACCATCATTGTTCATAATGCATTATGCAGGGCCGGGACTAATTACACAGAATGTGTGCTGCTTTTGTCAGTTTTTATGAGCAGACCTGCACACATTTGTATTAATACTTAAAATGCATAAAGTGTACGTTGGAAGGTAAAGTACAGAACGTCACTCTAAACAAAGTAATGTTTGTTTTCTGGCATTCATTTTCTAGGACATGTAGTTGCGCTATTCACATCCATCATCCATCGTAATTAAATACAATGCATCCTAATTTCTATCTCAGAAGGCAATAGTTTGAAAGCTGAGTGGTTTTGCAGCTGGAACACACAGGGCTGAAGTGAGGCTCCTATTAGTCTTGGTGAATTTAATTTAAAAATTGTGGGTTTTTAATGCTCACAATGATGATGCAACACACTGGTGTTACACTGTAAGCAGGTCTATTGTTTAGTCAAACATGTTAACATGTTACAAATGACTTAATTTTCAATTTTGACAACGCTGTGTTTATGGTCTGGTTAGGTTTACTTACAAAAAACACTTGGTTAAGATTAGATTAATCCTCATGTTTTGGCTTAAAGATAAATCATGCAAGATTTTTATTTTATTCTGCATAAAAATGTTTTAAAACTACTAGATCTTTGTAGTATTTTTTGTTGAGTTGTGTATTAAGATTATCCCAAATGAGTGCTCACCATCTCACAGGGAGCTTTCACCTTTTTTTTCCAGATTACTTCTCCGTACATTAGCTGTAAGATAGCAAGCAACAACAAGCGCCAAGAGTGTCTGTGTGTTTGAATTCAGGCCAACTCTGACTGAACTCAGCACTCAGCAGAGACTCTGATTCTCTGTTCTTTTCCCGTCTCCTCTGTGTAACGTCACGTTCATGACCTACAGCAGATTTTCCTTCCAGCTTCAGTCAAAGTTGCTCATATTCATATTAATTTGTCAAAAATCACCAACAAAACATTGAATCTGATAATCAGAAATATGCTCAACCCATAATATACTACATAATTATACATGCAAATGTGTAGAATTTAGCTTATGTGTACTTTGAATACTTTAGTACATTTATTGACAGAAAATTACTCTTAATACTCAAGTACGTTTAATATAAGATACCTTAATAATTTTACTCGAGCACTATTCGCATAGGTAACTTTCACTCTAACCAAAGTAATATTTTAACATGTTTTCTTCACTTCTACTCAAGTATGATTTGGGGGATTTTTACAACACTGCACCCGACAATGGAGGTCACCTCCACAGATCCCTGCTGCAGTCAGGTTGATAAACAGGAGTGAAGATAAATCCAGTTATTAATTCCAGACGTTAAAAGTAATCACTGATCCAGAACCGTTTACAGGAGGAGAGCTAAGAGGAGAATTTGGGTGTTTGTTCCTCCAGACGGTCTGGCTCTCCACCCAATAAATTCCCTAATTCCCCCTTAAAGAGTCTTGGATGATACCGGTGATTAGTGACAGGTCAGTTTGCTCCCTGACATTTGTGGTATTTTGAAAATGTTTGTACTTGAAAATATTTCACTTTCAAACCTTGAACTTTGTTGCAATATAGTGCAGTGGTCACTGTGATGGGCTGGTGCAAATTCAGCCCTCCTCTCTGCCTTTTTTATTAGCTTGTCTTACCCCACTTTTACCGTTTGGTCCTTGTATTCCTCAACAGTTCTGTCTCTTTTATCTGATCATTTTCGGTCGGGGCCTTTGGCTCCAGCTCCTGTATTTCTCAGGGCTGAAGGGCTGCTTTCGTTGCAGCTACAATTTAAAGTGTCTTACCGTTTTTATTTTTCTCAGTGCTGCTTCTCCCTTTGAGATCTGGAATTAAATCTTTTGAGCCATTCTGTCAAATTAAAAAGCCCAGACTATACTGCAAATCTGTCTGAACCAGTCCAACTAAAACAAATTAACATGTGTTTGCTTTCATACAGCAATCAGAAAGAAAAACTGCATTGCATATCGAGCACGATGTGACTTAGCAAACAGACAAACGCGTCGCTGTAAATCAGAATGAGTAACACCGGGGCGCTTCTCACTTTTCTCCATTAGCCAGTTTTTGAATGAGTGCCTCTGGTCCACTCGTACCAAATCAAAAGGCCTCGACAACGACACCTGCCCCGAGGGCTTCATGTGATTTGCGACGATGCCATTTTCCCTCTGGCAGCGAATACAGAAAAAAACATGACAGAGATTAAGCTACGATTCGTCTTTAGATTACAGTAATTAAACTGTCAGAGCTCACAGTAGTCATATTTCAAATATGGAAACATGCAATCCATCACTGCTGCATTATAAGATGTCTTTAAAGGTGACATCTGGAACAAAAAAGGCTCCATTAAAGGAGTAATTTGTTAGAAATGTCCAGAATTTTATGAAAATGTTCAAAAATAATAATTCTCAGCAGTAAGTGTGAAGAAACAGCAGTGCTGATGCCATGTCAAGGCCGTCTATGTACAAGGTTGCAGAGATGTCTACTGAAGTTAGCACGCTAACCAGCTAGCCCCAGTTCAGTATACATCCATGGCCATTAAAGCCAAACATAGCTACAGCAAAGAGAATAACAAGCAGCAACTGTCTGTAACACTGCCCCCTAGAGTTTTGGTGCTACCTTCATATTTTGGGCATTTATTTCAAATGAAACCTTTAAAAACACAAATTTAATGAAGTTGGATCGCTTGCACAGCGTCTTTGTGTCCGACTGTGTGTGTAGCTTTTGGTATCTTTGAATAAAAATAAGTTGAATGACAGAGAAAGACATTTTTCATGTGAAGACAGTCGGCTGTTGATGTTCCTAAACCTAAAAGTCACAAGTTTGACTCCAGTAAAGGCCATTACGTCTGTCATGTACTGTGCTCTCAATCCTGAGTTCAACTGACATGCGTTCATTCCTTACGTGTCTCTCAGCCAAATGTCTGGACTATAAATATCACAATATCCAAATAAAGCTCTGTGCGCCTCAGCGACATGCCAGCGGAGAGCAAAGAGCAGCCCGCAGGCAGCAGCTGGCACACATCTGCTTATGGACCACTTATAAATTATTAAGCAAAATGTCAGTCAGCCAGCTGTGGTTCCAGCTGGTGGGTCAAATTCGCTGGAGCAGCATCCACCATGTTGACACTGGCGGGATAAGTGTGTGTGACTGTGTGTGTTGGTACACAGAGGAGGGATACAGGTAAACGCCTGCGAGAGAAAACAAAGCTAAGAAACAGGAAACAACAGATGCTATTCTCCATCAACATGAAGATCATCTGATGAGAAGCATTAGATACTTTAAGTATGTGTGTGTAAATAGTTGTGGTCTAGTTTGTGTGTGTGTGTGTGTGTGTCTGTGTGTGTGTGTCTGTGTGTGTGTGTTTGTGTACTCCTGTGGGCATATTGTGTTCACACCTAACAGGATGACTCATGCCGCCCTTCTCTCCAGACACAGATATGTACAGACACTAAGTGATTTTTTCTGGATCCTTCTCTCCTTCTGTAAACACTAAATGCATCACTGTTGTTGGTCACTGATCATAACAATGATTCATTAGTTCATCCTCAGAGACAATTCGGATGCATCTGACAGAGTAGAATAGAATAGAATAGCCTTTATTGTCATTGAACTGTGGGGACTACAACGAAATTTAGGGTGCTCTCACAGAGCCACCGTGCATCACAAAAAGAAGACAAACAGTGTGAAACAGCATACCACAAAACATAAACAGCATGCAACAAGACAAAAACATGTTAAGATTTAAAATATGTACAGAGCAGCATGTAGAAATATATATTATATGTATATATATATTTGTGTATGTACATAAAACTTAAGTATGGGCTACTGGCAACAACTGTTTATAGGATTTATGCAGGAATGCTGCGCACGATGTACGTGACTGCGCGTTGTCTACAAGAGCACATTCTTACTGCAGCACCCAAACTTCACAAATGAGGAGGACATGACTGGGATTTTACTCTGAAAGTCACAGCTACAGACACTCAAGTCTTTCCAGCGATGTAGAGAGACTTAAAGACACGTAGCCTATAAAGTAATGGAAATTTAGATTTTATGAATATAAAAATCTGACTGTTGGTGTCAGTGACTAAATGCAAATAGAAGACGCCTCCTCAGTCAGTTCTGGGTTGACTTTACCGTCTCTTCAGAGAAGCGCAGATATAAAACTTCACTTTAATTGGTATATTCACACGATTGCGTCAATGATCGCGTCATCTCTCAGACTTTACGTCTGGTGGAATTCACAGCGTCGACGCAAAACCCTGAACACACAGTTGTAAAATCGTTCATTTATTGGTTTGTTGACTGACGCGACTGATCTCCAGCAGCGTGACACTCGCCGGCTGTCAGCAACAACGACTCGCGACGCAGACAGCTTCTTCAGCGCGACCGACGGCTTCTTTAAGCACAGACAATTTCACACATGAAAGATTTACACCAGAGCAACGGGGAATCCATCCATCTGAAGCCTTTGAGGTGTAAAAGAGTAAAAAAAAAACAAAAAAAAAACAGAGAGCCAGTAAGCCTCAGAGGTACGGACGTGTGTCTGGGAATACAGAATGGAGCCGCCTTGGAGGCTTGGATGGTGAAATGAATGAGAATACAAGTTCAGCGAGCCTCCCGGGGAAGTATAAATACAAATCCTACAGCCTGTGGAGATACAGATGTCGAGGAGAAAAGAGCCTCCAGCCACACACACACACACACACACACACACACACACATACACACACACTATGAAACCCATGTCACTGAAATAGAAACACTGGTGAGTACAAAAGGAGCCAAATTATGTTTTTAATTGGAAATCTTGCGTTCTGCGTAACAATGCTTCTTTTCATGTCTTAATCTTAATTTTATCACTATGGAGCCCTAACACACACACACTTCCTGTAACAATGTGAGAATAAAGAAAAGGCAGCGTTGCCCTGAACAAGTCACGCACGTTAGCATTTTCCCCCGACAAGCGACTCCTTGCAGTATAGTGCAAATATTTTAATAGCTGTCGGCTTGTTCAAACAATCTCTTAAAACTGCAGATGTTCTGCAGCACTGATGTGCGTCGACGCTGGAACTGGGGGGTTGTGATGTTTTCTGATTCATGTCAGTCACATTTCCCCTCCAAGGACAGAGAGTTAAGTAACAGCGACTGCAGAAAACCAGACTTCACATCGCCACATGATTCATGTTCTAGATACAACCAAACAACTTCTGTTGATGTTTGGAGGCCACCGATGTTAAGATTTGTTTGACACGCAAACGCACATTCAGAGACGTTCCACAGCTCCGAGGACTTTCACACATACCTGTTTCGCACACCCACAGATAGACAAACATACTGCCCTTTGTGCAGCTTATTGCTCGCAGACAAAGCCAAAGCTCGGAGCTCTCCAGGTGAAGCAGAGTTCAGCGATTCCATCTGTTGCAGTATATTGTGGCTGCTGTGGAAAGTGTGTTCACAATATAGAGAGAGAGAGTGACAGACGGGGGCTGCTGAGAGACCGGCATACCTTTAATGCAGCATGTGGTTGTGAGTGAGTCAATGGATGCAATTAATTTAATTTTGTAGGGATGTGAAATTCTGACCGCCAGAATAAATACTGACAATTAGTGTTTCTGCAGATCACAAATACTTGGAAACTTTATATTTCTTTAGGTTCAGTTTTATGTCCTGACAGTGCTGTCTATTAATATATTTGTCTGTCTACTGCATGGAAGCCCGGTTAATGGAAAAGCCATCTTTCTAGCAGCAAAATGCTTATTTAATCTGCAACTACAACAGTGTTCCACAGGATTTTGAAATTTAGCTGATTGAATTTTCTTCAGTTTAGCCATGAAAGCATCGGTGAGATCCAACACTGATAGTGGATGACCACGTCTGGCTCCAACTCGGCTCGCAACCTCGTCCCAGAGGAGGATGATATCTCGGTGCAGGCCAGTCAGGTTTCCTCCACATCAAACTGGGAAAAAAACTTTTGATGAAATCGACTTTGAGCACAGTGGCATCGACATGTTTAAACAGACTATTCCAACAAAGTTGGAAGCGCACTTTGACTGCATGATATAGCCTTAAGATTTCCTTTAACTTAAAAGAATCCTCCCCCGTCTACAGACTTTTGTCCATATATTTTGAATTTAACAGGCTCAATCATGATCAGAGACAGAAGAAGATTCTACGACTAAACGCAACATTTCCAGACCTCCATTTTCAGGCTTTTGAGTTGAAAAATTATCTCTTCATTTCTGAAAAGGATATATAACCTCCTGAGAAACTCATTACTTACTGTGGGTCTCAAACACTTCTCCTAAAGACCAGCTGATAAAATCTCTCACCATCAGCGGCTCATGTCTGCGTGACTCATGTCCGATGACTATACCAATTGCTCAATCACACAGTTGAGGCAGATTTTAGAGCAATTACTCTCCAGAAATATTTCATACAAAAGGAACAAATTGACTATTTGTTTGACAATTTGGGCCACAGCATGAGAGGCCTGACAGGTTCCTGGAAAATCACCAGCACATTTAGTCCCTACTGCAGAGCATGAGATTGAATGTGAGGTAAAGACCACAGGACTGTGGCAGCTGTTGTTAACTTGAGGAGAGCAAGATGCCTGTGCGTACATAAAGTTAAAAAAGTGACTGTTTACATGAGGACAGAATCACAACTCAAAGCTGAACGTCCAGTTTTATAAACTGAGCCATTCAGCTCATTCAAACCATTTCCCCTCGATGCTGCGAAGGTGAAATTAATTTCCACCAACATTCTCCGTTTTGTAGTCAGACAGTAAGTAAAGAGTGAACACAGGAGACAACACACTGGATAATTGGCACATCATAATTAGAGTCACGCTCGGCAGCCCTCGTAAATCCTGCAGAACTGCTGATGTTTGTGTTCCTGAAGCAAAACAGAAATATAAGTCCAGCACAAGAGGTTTCTTTACTGTGACAGCTGTCACAGCAATTAGAAATACAGAAGAAACACACGACATTTACAGTGGCTGAGGGCGTGTGTACGTTAACATTTCTGATGCATTTAGATTTGTATTTGTCATAAACTACGTACCATAATAACATGTCTACAGATCTTCATATTCACATTCATATGACATGTTTATTACCTCACTGTCTTGACTGAAGGTTGAGAGGACAACAAGGGAGTCTGCATTTCAACATTTGCGAGTGTGAAACTATTGGATACTTTTAAGGCCAGCTGTGATTTTGCACACTAAAAACCTGGTATTCAAAACCAAACCATGATGTTTTCCTGACGCTCACCAGGTGTTTTTGTGATTAAAAAGCACAACATAAAATATACACGTTAACAAAAACTCATCCGTTGTTGCATCATGGTGGCTGGGTTGGCTGCCGCTGATTTACTTGGCATATTTCATGGATATCTCATAGTATATTCAATGCATAACAATGACACATAACACAAAAACAGCAGGAAGTTTGTGTAAAACAAGTGATTTTGGGCAGATTATTATCATCATGCTCATTAGGAGTTAGCAGATCACAGATATAGGCAGGAGCCAGACCATTCAAGGCTTTAAAAACAAGAAATACAATCTTTAAATGAGTTCTTAAACTCACAGGTAACCTGTGAAGGGCAGCTCGGACTGGTATAATGAGGTCGCTTCTCTCTTTGTAAGTATTAAAAACCTGAATTCCAGAATAAAGTGTGTTGCAGCAGTCGAGTCTGGAAGCGATAAAAGCATGGATGACCTTTTCTAAGTCTGCACAGGAGAGAAAGACCTGATCTTGGTTAGCTGCTTCAGCTGTGCAAAGCAGGACTGTTAACACTTCAGTCACCTGCGTATCAAAGGACAGATCCGAGTCAAAGATAACTCCAAGGTTGCAGGCTTTTGTCTGAACATTGTCAGATAAGGCACCAAGACCAGAGGAGAGATGAACAACTGATTTTATATCAGTTTTTGGACATCCAGTTTTTAATTTCACTGAAAAAGCAAAGAAAATCAGAGGCATGTCTGCGTAACAGTTTATCCCAGGGGTAGCATGTAAATAGCGAACGAGATCAAACCCAAAACCGATCCATAGGGACCACCATTAAATAAAAAGGTGCAAGTTTGAATACAATACGAAAGTGGTTTACATGATCATGACTCCAGGGACGAGAATTGCAGCAATTTTAAATATGTTCACATCTTACTCTTAGCAAGACATTTAAGCTCATCTTAGTTCAGTAAAAGAAAGAAACCTGAATCAGACGGTGAATGGTTGTATTTTTCTGTTTGGGAGAAAAATAAATGTAAAGTATCGTTTAATTTCTTGACATTTTGTGCCATAACTTTGTTCATTTATGACACAAAAAGCTCAGAGTTTGTAAAACTAAATCTGGTTAGCATGCTAACTTCTGTAAACATCACCGCAGCCCAACACACAGACGTCTGTGACATGACGTCCGCTGTTGTTTCTTCACACTTACAAGTTCTGAAGGTTTAAGTTTCCCCTTCAAGGTAAAGTTAAAGGTAAAGTCAGGCAAACTTAAAGCTACTTCCACACAGGATGAATGATATAAACCCTTTGCACAGACATGTTAAAGAATTGTGAACTCGCTCTAATGAACCGGCAGTCTTTACCCTCTCTGTGAAGAATAATGATTTAAAGTCGACTCACAGTGCAGAGCCGGCAGTGTTTCACCTGCGATGACTTCTCCGCTCTTGGGGAATAAAAATAAAACATTCCTAAGAAGCTTTTTGCCTTTTCTTCTATATTAAATCCTGCTGTTTTTTTTTTGCACTTCAAGACACTTTGTGAGCCCAGAAGAGTCCTTGTTGTTCTGCAGCGCTGTGTCAAACAGTCAGAGCTCGGGAAGACAACAGGAACACGGATGAGGAGCGCAACACAAGAAGTATTTTCACCGCCCAAATTTAGCTGTGGAGGATCGCTGTGATATGTAAATGGGGGCTCCAGTATGAATGTTTCATTCAGGCTTGGCTGAGGTGCGGTGTGCACAGCGAGGGCCAACAGAGCATGAAATATACATCATAACTTCTTGTGTGTGAATGTGTGGGTACTTTAAGTTAATGAGTGCAGCTTGTGTGTGTGTGTGTGTGTGTGTGTGTGTGTGTGTGTGTGTGTGTGTGCCACCGACACACTGTCTGACAAATTGAGGTTATCACCAATGCAGTCAGGCTCCAGATTCTCCACAGAAGTGGAGATTTCTGGGCATCATGCAGAGAAGAACTTGCTACAGCTCAGATCACACAATGTACAGCTGACTAATAAAAGTCTAGATAGAGTCAGAGAGAGTTCATTTCTATTGCATGAATAATACAAAAGTAAAAATAACATTCATGAACTCTGCACTGGCAAACAGGCTCCGCTGGTAATGAGAGCCACAGATTATAGCTTAAAGCAGCAATAATCCATATTTTTAAAATAATGTGAAGACAGTGTGAACAGGGGTCACTGGTGGAGGTTTATCGTCTGCTCCATCAGCTCCTCTCTGCTTCACAGAGCCTTTATACTGTAATACGATTCAGCTCATTGTTTAGCTGGTAAAGGATGATTGCTGTCAATCCAACACTTTGACTCCTGAGCTGAGATCAAGATCTTTTCTTACAAGTGAGACCTGAGTGTAGAATAACAAACATATGGAAGTAAAAATGTTAATGAAAATGTTAACATGAACTGTAAAGACAGAAATATAATGAGCAAATAGAAGATTGTACCAGACTCCCTTAAGAAATTGCTCAATTGTGTGAGTTTGAGTTAGGAGAAACGTTATAAACTTAGTGAAACACTGTCTACACACATTATTGAGTAGTCAGGCCCTTTTGTAAATTCAGCAAATGTTGTTCGATACTGGAAAATTTGTACACAAAAATAATGATAATTTGCGTGTGTGTGCACATTGTTTTTGTATGTAGGCCGTCATAGCTCATGTGGACACTTCTGAACATCATGTATGCTGCCTGTGCAAAAACACTTCAGGACTTTTCTCTGTGAAAAACACTTTACAAATAAACTCTACTTATTTAACTTCGACTGGTTCCCGCTCAGCTTTGCTGAAGTTGACCTCCTGACTTTGGTGACCCATTGACTTTTCCTCTGGAAATTTCAGAAAAGTTCACATTTGTGTTTTTTTAGTCAAATATCTTGACAACTGTTGGGTGGTTTCCCATGAAGTGCGGTGAACATATTTTCGTCTCCCTCAGGATTAATTAATATAGCTTTAGTGACCTCTCAACTGAAGTCTCAGTTCAAGTTCAGCACAGATTACCTGATAATGTGAAGGTGCACAGATCCGGTCTGAAGCCTCCTGACCTGCTCACAGATTCATCAGAGCCGCCTCCATAATATCAAACATGTCTGATATTTATTCAAAATCTGGATGATTATATCAGTACTTTCTGAGCCGGACCACAACAACCATTGAGAGAGGAAACTCTCAGACTTGTTAGAACAACAAGTTGTTGCACCACGCTTATCTCCATTTTGTTTGTAAAGGGGCATCACGTGTAAAATCACGTTACCTGCTGCTTATTCAAATTGTATCAATATTGCATGTATAACGTGTCCAAACTGCACCAAATTCAACACCGCTCTTCCTTGCGTCCTTGGCAATAAACCCGTCAAGTGTGAAGTAGATCAGATGAACTGTTCTTACAAGTCTGTGGTGGCCGGTGTTGTTCTGTCTGCTGTTGTGTGGGGCAGCAGACTGAGAACAGCAGATGCCAACAGGCTCAACAAGCTGATCAGGAAGGCCAGTGATGCTGTGGAGCTGGACACTTTGACAGCAGTGTCAGACGGGAGGATGCTGTCCAAGTTGCTGGCGATGCTGCAGTACGTCTCTCACCCTCTCCACAACGCTCTGGTCGAACAGAGGAGCACCTTCAGCCAGAGACTGATTGCTCCTAAACGCACCACAGGAAGTCATTCTTACCTGTGAAACTTTACAACTCCTCCCTCTGATGATCAGACTCAAATGGCCATTTATAAAAACAAAACAAAACAAACTATAATTATTCATTCTCATTTCATTTATAGCGCTACAACCATTTCACTGTATATTGTATATATTTCCAGATTACTTTTTCAGTATTTTATTTATATGTTTATCTTTATCCCTTGTTTACATTCATGCGAGCACTGGAACAAAAGCAATTTCCCTCCAAGGATTAATAAAGTATTCTGATTCTGATTCTGATTCTGAATAAGGTACAGTTGGACAAACAGAGTTGCTTTGTAGTTATATCATAACTGTCATGTCATAACTTCATTGATATAACATGTTTTAAGAACAGAAAAGTGACAAAAAGGCATTAAATAAACAGACAACCAGCTAAAAAATGAGTCCTCAAATCTCAAAAATTTAAATAAGCTGTAATTTGACATCCACAATTTGTTATCTGTTCATTATATCAACCAATATCAATTAGATACAAATAAAAAATCCAAACTCTGATTTTTTGGTAACCATAATTTAAATATAAAATAGAAAAACAAAAGCTTTGCAGCTAAAAGCAACCGAAGCAAACGACCCTCACAAAACTTTGTTTCAAATGTCAGGAAATAATCACCACCGCTTTCTGTCTGCATGTATTCTGCTCTTCACACATAGTCAGGAACTGATAGTCAGAGGTAAAACAAAAGGCTTTTGGTGGTTCGTTTAATTAAAACCACTGCACGATGCCACTGAAGGCTCATTTATTATTTCAAGTTTGTGGATTTTCACCAGAAATGAACTGCTGAGAGGGAGGTACGCTTACTACAATGTGCTTTCACATTGCAACGCAGATGTTAGAATATTAAACCTTTTCATGACAATTTCTAATAATTACAGAAGTAATAAGAATACATGAATAATACAGAGGCACTGCCCTCCCATCCAGTCATGGAGGCAGCTCAGTGAATGAGCTAATCAATCGAACAGTCACTGATTTTGAGCATAAAGTAACTTTTTAATTTATGTTGCCTTTCGGTTAATTATCGTCAGAAGAAAAAATACTCTTTTTAGACTTCACCCGTTGAGATTTTGCTCCCACTGTGACATTATTATGTTCTCCCCCAGAACATCATGTTAGTGTGGGACACAAACAAGGCACCTCGCGGCGCCAAGTTTTCAGTCTTCAGGCGAGCAGCAGCTACCAAATCTGCACCGGCATGTAATCTCACAGCTGCCATTCAGCAGCTAACAACCTCTGCAAGTTACTTTACTGTGAGCGAGCACATCATGTACACACACACACACACACACACACACACACACACACACACACTGGCTGTCGCTCAGCAGCAGTGCAGTGTGTCCTTGGTGTCTTGATGAGAAGCTGTTCAGGCAGGAGCTCCCACTGCACCCTGAGCTGAGGTCCATTATGTGGTTCAGCAGCGAAGAACTCGTCGCACCAGGCAGAGCCACAGTGAAGCAGATGGGTTAATTGGTTCTGTTCTATTCAGAGCGCTTACAGTCTTTAGCAGTTTGAAAACCAGACCAGAGGCTGGATTCACAAAACATCCTGCGGCTAGAAGCAGCTCCTAACAGGCAGAGTCGGAACAGACTCCTGAATGTCTGTCCTCGGCTGTCATTCAGCGCTAAAACGCTTTGGGAAGTTCGTCCAGAGAACTCGCTGCTCACAATCGGTCAGATGCTGCAGGAAACAAAGACGTCATCGCGTCGTAAAATGTACTGTTAAATAATTAATGGTTGAAAAGGCATTTTTCAGTTCACCACCGTTCTTTGTCCCACTAAACAAGTAAACATGTAGTTTCAACCTCCAACATGGACACGAGCCCATCGCTCGCCGCCAGTTTTACTAGTATCATATTGAACACACCTGTTTAATACATTAATATTAATATACCACTTAAATTCCAATAATTATTTCAGCGCAGGATGAAATACAGCATGAAATATTCAGCATGAAATATGAAGATCTTTGAAACGCAGCAGCTTAATAAAAAAGCAGCCAGGAAGTTTGTTTGGACACCTGTTGAGACCAAACAGACGTCATCTCACTTTCCGTCACGATTTTGCTATTTTGATGGATTCTGCAAATGGCCCTCCATACTGTGGAGTTAAATGAGCCACCTGAATGTTTCATTAATAATAATAATTTCTGCCACACACTGGCCTTAATAATTTTCCGCACAAGAGGAAGAAAAATAACGCAGGCAAAGAGTGAATGTTCTTCCTGTGTTAGCCTTCAAATAAGCATTACATTATTCTACCTTCTACCGTTACCATGATGACCGGCAGCCGTATTATAAACCCTCAAACTCATCGATGTCCTACTTAAACTGGACTTCCAGAAGTCTATCAAAAGTATCTGAAGCAACACACAAAGCAGCCCTGTAAGTTTTATATCGAACCTCTTTTCAGACCGAGCAGAACAACTTCCTGTTCAGCTTTTACAAATCACAGACGAACCTCTGGACTCTCAGTGAATCCAGCCGAGGCCGTGTCCTCCGAAGCTACTTGTCCATTAACATTTCACCTCATGTATCAGTCATTTAGACTAAATAATCTCTGCTGCGCTGAGGACTCTCCTCATCCATCATACTCAGAAAAATATATTAGCTTATGTTTTTGACTTTTGCCTCAGTATGAATTATTCAATGAGCCATTTATTATCCTGACTGGACCTGGACGTAGAGGACCAGTCGTATCTGCGACTCAGCCTCTTCTCTTCTCCCGGAGCAGTTGGTAAAGCTCTCAGAATAATTGAATTGTGGTTTTAGAGAGTTGGTGTTCTGTTTCCATCTCACTGTATTAAAGCACAAAGACAACTGCACATGTGCCACGACGGATTCAATCACAGGTTAGGCCTCAGTTTACCGTCAAAACCGATCATTGTAATATTTAATCTAATCAAAAGTCTACGATCAAGAAGTTTGTGCTCCTGTCCTGTTTGTCCTGAAGGGCTTTCGAACAACTGTTTACAGTGAGACAATCAGGTTTTGGAAATAATGTTTTCTGTTCAGGTTGGTGGCCGGGCTGTGAGTTTGTGTAGTTATATATTTGGACAAATGAGCTGCTTGTAATTCTGCTTGCATACCTGTCAACATTAGGCTGTGAGCATTTTGGGGAGTATGGGCTGTTTGAACACGCTCACCTCACATCTCTCACAGAAACTGAGAAACATTCATTTGATTGTTATGACTATAACCAGAAAAAGCCAAACTGCAGCTCTGAACATGGCATTACATTGAGTATTTAGTCAAAGTGTTGTTTCTAAGATGACACATCGTGTATGACTTCTTAGCTCAGAAGTCGGGTATGTTTAATAAGCTGATCGTTTCAGCACAGGCTCATTAGCCTAATTGCATGAGTTTAAAGAGGGAATCTAAAAGTTCGACTAAAAGTTGACTTCAAACTAAAATGTGACTTCAATGAACAAGCATTTTAAGATTAGAGGCCTGGACATATGAGAGGTTTTTTTTTTTTTTTTTTTCGTGTGATTAATTTGCACATCAATATTCTTATTCTAACTGATGGTTTTGTTGTGAGTACTAGCAAATATTTCAAGGCCGAAATGTGCTTTTCAGGACATTTTTTCTGAACTTTCTCACCACCAATCATGTTGTAGGAAACGGATGTCACATCACAACTCATGAGAATGGAGGACCTGTGGATTGTTTGTTTGTCATCACCCTGTAATATATGCCAAAGGTGACTTGGGATGGGCGACCTCGATTGTTAAATGGGATTACTGACGGGGACCTGAAGCTGTTATATCCATCGGAGCTCTCGTCATTTTACATCGCGGAACTTGGAAGCTGATCTACTTCTGCCTTGATCAATTTTTAGTGTTTTTTAACGTTGGCGTTTGAACATATCAGTACATCATTACAGACCAGACTGGAGCTCTGCGGGCTGGAACAGTTTTTTTATCATCAGTCCTTGTCTCCTGTAAGTTTCTATTTAATATGACAATATGCCCGTGTTGCAAAATCGCTTGTTGGAGCATGTTATTGTTCATTTGCGTTGCTGTGAATAGTTTTGAAGTGACAAATTAGTATTTTGTATATTCCTGTCATTTATCCGGCACATCCCTGCAGTGTTCAGGCCTTGAGTTCAGTTCACCGTTGACTGTGTTCAGTAGCTGCGCTCTTCATGCACACTGAGAATGAGGACGTGTTGGGTAATTGATGGCAAATTCTTTTTTCCCTCTAAACTGTCCACCACCTCATATGTGTTTAAAAAAAAATAAAACCTGTCACGTTGCCAAAAAACTAGAGCTCATTTGATAAAGGTGACACAAAACAGAAATCATCATCTAAGCATAGTTATCACACTAATTTGGGAACATTTTCATGTTGACCTCCCTGTTAAGACCCATTATGACAACTGGGTATAAAATTCTGAAAACAGGTATCCAGAAGGACATATTTGGGTTTTGAGGATGTGCTGGATAAACAGCACTGTCATCTCCAATCACAAATAAGAGTATGTATTAAATCATATTTTACAGCGGAGAACAGGACTTCGGAAACATGTAATCAGTTCAAAATCCTTTTTTTTTTTTCATAAAATCATAAAAGTCATGAGCACAAAGTGTTGTTTCTGAGCTGCTGCAGAAGGTTAAAACCAGAAATCTGTCAATCTTTCTTCATCCTCTCACACCACACCTGTCCCTCCTTCTGTCATGAACAACCTCCACATATTTAAAACCCAACATCCCATCATTCAACGTGATTCACTTTGCTCCGTCACTGAGAATATTTATACACAGACAGACGGATGGATTCACATGCCGTGCTGACATTTGAGGTTATTCAGCAATAAGGAGGCCACAGCAATGTGTCAGAAAACACAAATAAAGTGAAATTGTCAGCACACTGTCTCCTCCTGTTCCCCGTCTCCCTCTCCTCCTCTCTCTCTCTCTGCAGCACCTTCAGCCAGACAGACGGAAAATGAAAATCTTTGCGACTCAAATTGGATTTTGGACTGATGAAGGTCATTTCGCTGCGAACAAAGAGCAGAATAATTCACGAAATAAGGATCGATTCTGATTTTTCTGTAGCTCATTTCTTCCTGCTCCAGTCTCTCGTGTTCCTGCCTCACCAGGCGGATGATGTTTACTGTCCTGTGTTTCTCTGAACAACCGAACAATGTTTGACAATCGCTCTACATGTTCAGATGACGGCGCGTCGCCTCGGGGATCACAAATACGAGTATCTGAAATAGTCTTCGGCATTTAAACTGAAGTGAAATGACATGAAACCTTTCAATGTGGATTATATTCTTATATTTTGTACTGTATCTAGAGATGTTTTTATGCTGTGTGACTTTTTCCACCATGCTGAGTTAAAGTTGTGAGGGGTCAGTTTTCTGAAGTCGCTGCTCTGAGCTGTGGATCATATTTGTAAATGGAGACGACTAAATGTCAGTGGACAGCTACAGGGTTATTTACTGGCATTTAATCTGACTTTTTAATGACATTAACAGAAAAGATTCGCTTGAAAATAATATTTACCTTGGGAAAAGAAAATATGTGTCATTCAACCCATTAAAGCCACAAAAGTTTTTATTTTCTTGGTGTTGATGTCAGAGGTGGAAAAACAACATTTGTGGTGGAAATTGCCAAAGAAGAAAACTTCATTTGGATTTTTAATAACTTGTTTACACCGGATCAATTGGAGCTGAACCAAACAAGAATACACATCCTCATAAATTGACTGAACAGGTCGATTGCCAGCAAATCTTAAAACTAAAAATATCACTTTCGCTGAAACAATATGACAGTCGCAGCGTAACAGCAACAGGAATACTCGGCCTTTGTCGTACAGTCGCGGTTTGGTTAAGTTTACAAAAACATTGAGGTCTGGGTTAAAACAACAACAACAACAACAACAACAACAACAACTGGGCCTAATTTATTTCCTGTTTTGCGCTGTTTGATCAACTTATACGCAGGTGTCATTTTTTCCACAGCCATTACACTGTGACATCAGTATTTACTTCTGAATGATAAGTTTAAGTAAAAAATGTGTCCATTGTCAATTTAACTGTGTACATTTCTAAAAAAAGAAACACCCACATAACTTTCTTAGAAAGTCAAAAGGATAGTGGGAGCATAATATTTAAAGTTTAGAGCCTAAAGGCTTCTGAGCAATGTTGCAAGAAGTCCATAAAAGTCATACTGGAGCACAAGAGTGTAAAACTTTGAGCAACATTCCCTTTTACCAGACTGCTGAGTCTTATAGTATCTCAAGTTCAATATATCTGATATTAAAAAAGTTGAAAACATTAAAACATGAACTTAAGTTAAACAGATTGTGAAGAAATAACAGTTTTGACGTTAAAGCGCCTGTGCGAGCTGTGAACACTAACACTTCCCTGGTGCACAGAGCTTGCAGTCTGCATCGCTAGCTGCACAGCTAACTGAGCTAACTAGCTAAGGGCAGCTAGAGTTAGTAGCAGTTAGCGGTGACTCTGGTGACATGCTGCCCCTTGTTTTTAGTAATTCAAACGGTGGCCAGTTCTTAACATATTGCACCTTTAAATATCTTCTTTTTTTTTTTTTATCTGAGTGATAATGTAAATTAGAAAAAGTAAAAAGTAAAATAATATCCTCCAAATTGAAGTTGAGTGGAAGTAAAAATGAAAAGTACTCATGTTCGGTAAAAGTACTCAAGTAAATGTGATTATTTACATTTCATCACTGCCTCTGAGTCAGATCTGTGATTTTGGTGTATAAAAGTAAATACAGTTACATTTGACTTAAAACGATGTTGAATTAATTAAAAACACAATTAGTGACTCAACATCTTCATTAATTAAATTAGTGTCAGATCCATTTTACAAAAGGCTTTGTGTTCATACGTGACATGTTTCCTCGGCACCAGTGAGCCAAACTGGTAATCTTTTCTTCAAACAAAATATTCCACGGCTGCCCTCGTGAACTCCATTATAAAGCCCTCCCGCCCCCCTCTGGGCCACCCTGTGATGATTCCAAGCTGCTTTTCTTTTTTCTTCCAAATGCCATTAAAAAAGGGCAATTGTGGGAGCATCTAGGCGGATGATACAGGCCAGCCTGGGAGGGATTTTAAAAAAGGCCCCACTTCCCTTCCTACCATTCTCTCTCCATCTCTGTCTCCCTTTCATCCTCGGGGATTTAGTTCATCCAAACCAGCGCTGGCACTGAATACACAAAACACAACACAGCTCACAGGGTAAATAGTTACTGAGGCAGCAATAAGGAATAACACAGATCGGCTCAGTCTGTAAAATGATATAGGAAAGCAGCATTCGATGCGTGGCTTTTAAACTGGGATGGGGCAAGGAAGAGGAGGAGGCAGATAAAGGAGAACAGCAGGGGGTAGAAGACGAAAAGGTGAGATATAAAAAAGGGAGGAGGTTGTGTTAAAAATACACTGAGAACGGGAGGAGAGAGGAAGAGGAGGGAAAAGAGCCGACAGTCGCTTTATTTAGTGCGACTGCTGGAGCGTGAAATGCAAAACAAATTCCTCCACATGCAGACGGTAAAGTATTATGTTAAAGAAGAAGACGGGAGGTTGAGCAGATCATTCCTGTGAGATCTCCTGGCCTCTGTACTCCACCTCCTCCACCCAAACACACCCACCATCCTCACAAATAAAGAACAGGATTTTCTTTTCTTGTTCTGCTCGGCAGCCTTATCAGCTGGCACCAGCAGAAATCTCTCACTGTGGATACAGAGCCTTTATTTATGTAAGACTTTATAAAACATTAAGAATCTAAATCCAGTGAAGACACGATGTGAATGAAGATAAATCAAGACAAGAGAGATTAAGTGAGAGGATTTCATTTTGAACTGTGTGCTTTAGGGAGATGTTAAAGTTGGCCTGATTTATGTCGTTACGTTTATGCTGAGAATTACTCCAAAGCTGTGAATGTATTGGACTGCCCTCAGGTTTGTCTGACAGGCTGCACCGGGCCTGAGGAGCACAGACACTTGAGGGTCTCTCCACACCTTCGCTACGTCAATACTTACGGGGCACCGTTATCTACCCGACCTCTTGAGGGAGCAGTTGTCTGATGTCGCACAACAATGGCGGCACCCACTGGGGAGGGGAGGATTTATTCTTGGAATAGAGTTGGACTGGATGTTTATGACCTGACTTTCATATCAACAATTTACAGCCTGTTTCGTGTCAACAAAATAAGTATATTTGACCAGAAAGGGTTTTGTGTGTAGAATAATAAAAAGTGGCGACCAATCCAGGTGTTTTCAATGAGACCTCAGGACATTTAAAGTGGGTTTTGTGGCGACTGAAACAGGGAGCTATTTTAAGCAAAACACTGTTTTTTTCAACAAACCAAGCATTTTTTGTGCTTAGACCTAACCTTTTGAGACAAGAGAAAAAATACAGCTTTCTTTAAAGACAGCTTTGGCCAAAATATCTACTACTGGCTAGCCAGCACCACCAGCAGCACACTGACTGACACTCCACAGACAGGTGTGTGTGGTGCAGGTTGAATGGAACAAACCACTGTGATGCATATGGAAGAGGGGGAGCCAATCTCTAGAAACTTAAAAACATCTGGTTTTTTTTTTGTTTGTTTTTTTTACATGCACTTTCATGTTTTCTCTGATAAAGGTTACTGAGGAGGACAAATCTATCTCTTTCCCAGAAAGGGTTTAACCCTAACTCTCACCACCCCGTGATTTCTGCCTATAGTGACAAACCGTTATGCTGCCAATATGCTGCCCATGTTGAGGCATTTCTCTTTATTTAAAAGAGAGGTTTAACCAAACCTAGAATGTGTGCAGACAGACAGGTTCATAAAGAGACAGACAGGTAGCCTGTTCAAGCTTTGGAGACCATTGGATGAGTTTATTAGAGCCTGCAGCGGCCACAAATATTGGATTGGTTGTTATTTTTGTCAGTTCATTTAATTTATTGATGATTGTGGGGAGATTTTCTTTTTTTACAAATTTACCAAAAAATGCCTCTAGAATAACTTACCCCTCCTCACTTTAACTGTCTTGATTTTTTAATTATAAGTCTGTGTTAAAGGTGGGAAAAAAAAGGGAGTCATATTTAATATTGTCTGTATTCAGAACAGACACACTATGAGCCTTTTTATTAAATGAGAAGGACGCCGTGTCAGACTGTCTGGTTCACCCCCCTTCACACGTCCCTGCAGGCATGTGGTCTGTAAATAAAAAAGTTTTAGAGCTCTGCTTTGGATAATCAAATCCCTTTTGTTTATTCATTTTCCAAATATAATTTCCAGCTAAAAGAGGCGTATATCCATGAAATATGCATGATC
Source organism: Diplodus puntazzo (assembly GCA_963678695.2). Taxonomy (NCBI): domain Eukaryota; kingdom Metazoa; phylum Chordata; class Actinopteri; order Spariformes; family Sparidae; genus Diplodus; species Diplodus puntazzo. Next base: position 28,653,212 of record OZ023167.1, on the reverse strand, counting down.
CCTCCGAAAGTAGGAAGAGAGAAAGAAAACAAACACAAAGACATTGTGTGGTAGAGAAACACAAGCACAAGTGCACCCTTCAGATTCTGCTGGTAACCTTGGAAATGAGAAATGAGGAAAAGGATGTTAATGAGTCGAGTGAATTATCTAAATTTACCAGACTTTTCTCTTTTCTTGTCCTTTCTTGAACCACCTGCATCTAAATATTCCTCCCTCATCTGCTTTATATTCTCTTAAAAGATGAGATTGTATTCTTTATTTTAAAGCTCACAACTTTTACCTTGTACTTTCAGGAGCACTCTTGGGTAAATTAATGGACTTCTATGAACTGGATGCTATTTGGGAGTTCACACGTCACCACAAGCTGGCAAATAATATTAGCTATATCAAAATCAACAGTAGAATCATACTGTTTCATTTTTTATATCTCTCTGCAGATCACTTTCAGTGTGATGCTGCAGTACCACCCTCTGCTGTTCAGTTTTCACGAGCTATTAAACAGTTCGCTGACTACCTTTGACGCCAAATTAAACAGCGAGATACTTCAGCTGAGAGAGAGAGAGAATGGGAGGCAGCGGCGTCCCCAGGTAGGGGCCACAGCACCCCTGATGCAACTGTGATCCGTATCCTGATAAACCTTTTTTCAGTCAGAGGCCTATAAAAATGCTAGAGTGTATCAGAGTCGTACAGACAGAACTGGGAGACGTGGCTCAGCGAGGCTCACTTTACCGTGAAACCGAAGAGACATTCACAGGAGGAGGTTACGACTGCGAGAATCATCACAATGTGCTCACAAATAGTAAAAGCATGTAGATGTGGGTTTTGAACATAGATCACAGAGAATGCCTAAATTGAACATACCATCAAAGCAAAACTAAAGCCGTTCCTGCATATCAAATGCGGTCCCACTCAGAATATAGATGTCGAGGAACCGTAATTCATCACTGCGTTTAAAGATGAAAACAAGACGGGGAAAAAGCACACTAGTGATGTCTTTACACTTTTTTTGTCATCAGCAGGAAAGACGCGAAATATGTGCCTCCCCCAACAGCCATGTCTCACCTGTACAGATCAAATGACAGGCGCTTTGACTATGACTGTCTACACCATCTATTAATGACTGGTCCTCCCGGTGGTCTACTGGCTGACACATTCGCTGTTTTATGATCACATCTGCTGGCCTGGCTCTACTTGGTTTGACTCGGCACGGCAGGGATTTGCATTTTCCACCACAAATGGGCTACTTGCTTGAAGGTGCATCTTGAACTAACGACACGCTTGTCTCATTTCCTGCAGTACTATCAACGAATAACTGCTAACAAAGTGGCTCCGCTAATTCAGTTACAAAGAAGTTTCATTTACTATAACTTCTTCACAATAAAATCCCCCCGTTATTTAGTCATTTAAAAGCTTTTATTATGAAGCAGCATCACAGGATTGGCCCTGATCCGGCTTGCTTCAACTGAGCACAGTTGCCTGAGTTGTCAATATGCCAAAGACAACCATGTTTCAAGTACTGTCACAGTTTTGGGTTTCAGTTTTCTGCTTTATTTTGTAGGTTTTAGTCTCAAGTGTCATGTTTTGTGTTACACTTCCTGTCTTTGTCTTTTTCTCTCCTCCTTTCCTCTTCACCTGTGTTTTTTTTGTTAGTCTCAATATAATCAAGTCAGTGTTTCTCCTCACTGCTGCATTTTCATTTCTGTTCCTCAGACATGTTCTGAGCCTGTTGTCTCCCTGGTTTTAGCCCACTGGTTTAATTTGTTTTCTCTCTCGTCTTTTGTTTTTGTGGATTCCAACTTTGTTTTATCCAAGCTCGCCTTCAGTTTTTCAACCCACCTGTCTTTCTGTCTGCCTTAAGGTCCTCAGCTTTTACTAAATCTATGATACGATCCTGTCCCTCCTCAACAAAAAAGTTTGCCATGTTCTCGAACATCCTGCTTCCAACAGCCCAGCCTTCAGCTACCGTGTATGGATACCAAGTCCGCATCAAGGCACCGCAAAATCCACATGGACAAGATTACAGGAAGAGCAACAGGAAACTCCTCTAGCCCGTCCAGCTTCAGGAAATCTGTGACACTTCTGGCAGATTTTTGAATATTTTTGCTGGTTGTCCTGCTTCAGTCCATGACATCTGGATGCAAAGAAATGTGGAATATCTACCTGTATTGCAATGTGACAATCACCCTCATTATCCAATAATGGGAACCATGGAGGCGCATAGTGAAGATCAATGTCGCCAGAGCCAGATACATTAAAGAGAGGGCCTTCAGCATGATGAAAGGATGGTGGGGGATCCTCTTCAAAGCTCCGGAAGCTTAATGTCATCACAGCGAGTGCAGTGCTCCACATCTGCACCACTGCTGGATGAAGACATCCAGTGCCACCACCACCACCTGTGCATGGGGATGAACATGGAGGTCAGGATTACAGGGACAGACTGGGAGTGATAGTGTCAGCCCCAAATAAGGATCTTTATTCCAGTCAAGAAGCAGCTCATGAGTTTTTTGCATTTGAATTATTTCAATTAACACACCAGGAATGTAAAGCGCTCCAACTTAAGAATGTCCAGTCAGCGCCAGAGTTTACTGGTGTTCGGACTCATTATTTACGGTTTGCACACTTGTGGAAAGGCTCTCCTTGAAGGCGTTGCAGCTGGTTGTATACATATAAGATCATGGAGGCATTCAGAGGTAAGTTCTTGTCAGGCTGCATACTTCCCCACCACTGTACACCTTGCCGTTGCTGTCTAAAATGGGCGTGCTTGTCACTGGTCTGTTTGGGAAGACTACAAAAGTTGTCAGAATTAGCTCCCGCAAATCCAACATCAGAAAGATGAGGGGGGGAGGTGGATTCCAACAATCTGACAAGCACTTCTTCAGGATTACCCACACCTTCATAATGCATCGGCAGAAATTGTAGCACCGCTTCCATTCAAATATGAGCCTTCTTATTCATCCGGTTAAAGTAAATCTCTGGAGGCAGAAACACAACACACATCCGATTGTCGAAAGTGAAGGGGGAGAGTGATGTGTTTGTGACAGCAGGGTGTTAACACTGTCACATCAGTCCTGACTGGGCAGCGCTGATTAACCCTCTGACATTCAGTGATGGAATAAAATGGTCGAGCAGAGTGTGTGTGTGTGTGTGTGTCTCTCAGGCAGACAGACAGGCCTGAGAGGGAGATAATTACCATCTATAGATTCCCTTCAAACTCCTCGGAGAGACAGACGCAGACTAAAAGAAAGAGACGGGCATAAATTGAAATAGATAAAAGAATTAAAAATGAGAGAAGTGAGGAAGAAGAATAAGTGATCAGGGCAGGGAGAGAGACATCAGTGCTAAGCGCCGAGGTGGTAAGTTTCATTACCCGTTATTAAAAGAGCCACATATTATCCAGGTCAGGGCAGCAGAGAGCCCTACACAGCCAGGCTGAGAGTCCTCTGGGTGCTTTTAAATTTAAATGGGCTGCTCGCAGGTGGCAGGAGATTGAAGAGAAGAGGAATCAAAGGCGATGAGGGTGAAGGCGTATGAGAGTCAGATTACTAATGTCAGGAAACGAGGGAGAAGAGTGACGGCTGAGGTCAGGCGAGAACAGGTGATTGACAGCTTCTAATGCTGTTTGTTTGAGAGGCGGCGGGGAAACTTGGGATGCCTGCTGGAGACCCAGATTGTTTTAAGTTTGTCAAGCTGTTGTCACTAAAATGGGATGATAACTGGCTAAAAAAAAAAAAGCACACTGAGTTATTGAAATAAGACTCGTTTATATTGAAGTATGAGATCTGTGATGCAGGATTGTACCAGCATAGCTCTCGGTTTACTTGAGATGAGCTCAGGGAACTCATCGAGAAAGTGAGATGGCTCGAGGCTCTTTTGCATTGAAAGGAGCCAGTTGAGGTGACTTGGTCAACTGATCCTGGGCTCCGTCCTCTGGATGTTTCTGGGAACGTCCAGCTTATTGCAGCGAGGTGATTTTTTCATCTCATCTGGTTTGGTAACGCTGGATTGAGTTGTTTCATAAAGACTAAACATCACTGGACTAATTCAGGTAAATTTAATTTATGTAGCGCCAGTTCACAGCAAAAGTTATCTCATGACACTGGAGCAGGTAGAACATACTCTAATTTACAGAGACCTAACATTTCCCCCCATGAGCAACAGTTTAATCCATTAGAGTACTTATATTGCTTTTTTGTTGTGAAGTAACGCTTTAGTTCTGCAATGCAAGTAGTCCGTCATTTAAATGATCGTAAAATTAATTGTGACCGTAAAAATTTCTGTCTTTTCTTTTTGTCACCACAAACGGAAAAGAAAATCCCAGACACATTGTCACTTCTGGTTTCTCTCCTGCTGCTCAGCAGTTGTGTAGGTGTGCACGCCTGCAGTAGCTAGTTAACTGAATGCAGCAACATGGCAGAGAGGACAGCATTACCTTGTGGAAAAATTCCTATCGTTTAGAATTTTGGGGGGTGGCTTTTTGGGAAGTTGTGCCTGGAGGATCAGTGCTTGTCAAAGTTTGATTAAATGTGACCATGCCGTGACAATAAAACCATTTTAACCATTTAAGAGAGAGTACCTTGGAGTCTTCTTGTGATTTTTAAATCTGTATTTCTGGTTAGAAAGGAAAACAAATGTATTCATTGTGATAGAACTAAATGTCAACAGGTGTTTGGATTATCCAAAATATTGCAGTGCAACCTCCTCAAAATGGTGGTTAAAGAGAAGGGCAGAGGCTGTGTTCCTTTACCTGAGCATGCACAGCTGCCTTGTAAACAGCTTAGTAGGAAATAGCATCTGTTTTGGAATGGAAATGGACAACAACCATAATATTTTGTGCATGTAAACGTATTCAGTGTTATTCAAAATCAATTTTATCGAAAAAGTTACAGCCAAGTAAAAAGCAAATAAAGAAAGTGAAGAAATACCTTGTCATTAATGGCCTGAAGTTACATTTAGATGCTAAATGTTATTTAGGATATCTTCATCTATTAAAATAAAATAAATTCAGATTATTCAGCCTCTTTTAAACACTCTATTAATCCTGCATCTTAAAAAAAGCACTGATAGCTCTGTTAGTTAGGAGACACGTTTGAATAGAAGTGCATACAGTCTCTATAATTGCATTTTTGTGGCAACCATATATTCCCATCCAGGCTGCAGTGGAGTGACAACGGAACTCAATTCTGGCGACACGTGTCTTGGCGCTTTGACAACACTGCTGCTGTCAAAGATTCAGTAGTGTGTAGCCATCTGCTCACGCTGCAAAGTGACCTAAACCCAGTGGATGTTGGATGATAACCAACGCAGCACACGGATCCGACTGATGAGCTTTCAGAGGCACAAAACACAGATTCTCAGTGAGAACCTGCAAAACGTTCCCCGCCCTGTCGTTTAATAGTTGTTGCTTTTATTAAAAGTTAAGAAGGAGCGAAAGCTTTACCTGCATTGTCTAGGATTCTGAAACACATTTGCAGAATGAGCAGAACAATTGAAAAAAAACTTAAAGAAGCCATAATTGAGGTCAATAAAAACAAAGGTGGTAGACTGATATATTGGTCCGACCGCCTCACACACTCACAGCAGAAATGTTGTTCCATTAGAGAGAAATTACCTTCCTTGCAACTTTTAATGACTCATTTCAGGCATAATTTAAAAGATTCAGTTTAGAAAAAAGCAGATTTCCTTGAGTAGAAACAAGAATCTGAATAAATGTGTATTGCAGCCGATAAGCTGTGTTTATTTATGACCACAGAGATGCAATCAGAGCAGTGATTCATGCTGCTGCCGGAGAGCAAACCGAGGAACAGGAGGAAGGTAAATTACAAGATACCGTGTGTGTGGGGGGTCTCACTCGGATATACTTGGGAGTAGCAACAGTCTGGTGAAGATATTCTGCGTGGCGTATTAGTATCAGGGACTCGGAGTTGTTTTTGAATCAGAAGAGCATTTTATTAAATTCACATGGAGGCTGTTTTCACATCTTTAACTGTAATATCTTGGCTGTTTATAAAGGTGTTCGAGACAAAAATGTTCATGAGTTTGTCGAAATTTGATAGCAGCCATTTTGTTTTCTTTGTTTACTACTGCCTGACACAAAATGGGGAATTTAACACACAGAGTGAGACCTGAGAGGTGACTCAAGATGTCCAACGTGGAAAATGTGAAAGGTTGACTGAAAACAGAGAAAAATATAAAGCTCTAAATGTGCTTTGCTCAGGATTCAGCAACTTCAAAGATTTAGTTGTCGATTGTGCCATACGTACAGGACACACCGAGGATCAAAATGTCGTTTGCTTGTCGAGACTACAAGAGCAAAATGCAAGAAAAGACTGGACTGGTGTCAGTTGTCATCCCAGAAACCAGCTCAAACATACAGTGGAAGGTTTTATATTAGCTAACAGCGCCTGTTGGTAATGATGCCTAACGAGCTGATCCGCCCACCAGCTGCAGACACTTTTCTAACAAAGCCACACTTTAAATAGAGAATTTTTCAACACCACAACTTTGCAGTTTGTCATTAAACAAGTATAAGACTGTGAAAGTACTTAATTAGAAAGGGGCTGAAACAGATGATTAGAAATCAGGGAGGTTGAAAACCGATATCGAGGGCCGATTTTCATTAGATGCAAAAATAAAAATCTTCATGTCAAACATTCAAACTGACCTGAGTTTTTTTCACTTTCTGCTACTTTATACTCACCACACATTTATGTGAAACGTTTTTGTTACAGTGCAGATTTGGATTATTCAGTGTTTATAGGCTATTGTATTTTCAGACATTGTGTGAGAGGATGCTGCATCAGAGCCGAGGTAGCACATTTTAAAATTCATCTTATCCGCAATCTGACAGAAAAAGCACCGATACCGATAATCGGAAAATGACCGATGACTGCAGCTGTCAACATGAGCAGATTTATTGTGATTTTCTCCTTTTTAATACTAATTCTGTGCCAAGTTGGAGGCCATGTTGGGCGAGATGATAGAAGTGATGGTAGTTCACTGAGGTTTTCACAAAACTAAATGGTATTTTTACCATCTGTACAACAAACTGCAACTTTCTTGACTTGCAAAATGATCTTTTAAATTCACAAACACCATGTATGTAGTTCATGGCACAATTCGAAAATGTATTTGTCTTTAGCCATTCACTACAGTACAAACTCTAAACAAATGCTATTTTTGGACAAACAACCATTGCTATCGTGTTTTCTTGGGAGTCCAGTCTTTCAAGGCTTCTACACAGGAGGCGTTTTAGCAGCGTCTTTAAATCCTCTGTGTTGTGTGTCTGACGGAGCGTTGAAGCTTCTGCATTAATTGATCCAGCTGTCTACATTTGAACACGTCATTGCAGTGATGGTGTGTTGAATTCAGTGTGTCGGACACACTCAGCGAGCGCCTCCTCTGTAGACACAATGTAAGCATCACAAAACAGAAGCTTTTATTTCTTCCACTTAGTCATTCTGAGCGAGTCGGCGCTGTGGATTGTAGGATCATGGCACAATGGAGAAATAATTATCTCAATGGGAGGAGGCAATTAGAGAAACACTTTAAATACAAATGACACCACTGGCTGCACGAAAGGAATTATTAATAAGCCCGCCGCCTGAATCCAGACAATATCTAACACAAATCATGGCACACGTCCAAGATGGACTGGACGTGGAGTGTTTTGTTTGTCCTCCCTGTTTCAGCCCAGAGATCGAAATACGTCCTCCAGACAGCAGGTCAGCGCTGACAGGCAGCAGCTCTCTGAAAAAGGCAGAGATCACTACTCCACCATGAAACATGAGCGTCTGTGGAGTCTGGAAAAAATGGCGATGATATCTGGAAGGTAAGCCAGCGACAGACAGTCATCAGCAAGGAGGCAGAGGGGTTTCCTGGGTGGGCAAGACTGTTTACATGGTCGTAAATGTTTAGTTTTTTTGGTCCAGTAACGTTAACATATTTGAGTTTGGATAGCAAGAGCTTGTATAATCCTGTTAGTTTACAACAATTCATCACATAACCAATAATCAAAGCATGAAGAGTCAGCTGAACAGCAAGCAGAAATATGAAACATGGAAACTTTATAAAACTGCTTCCTGCTCATGATCTAGTAGATTGGAGGATTATTTTAGTTTGTTCGGTTGTGGTTTTGGTGTGGCACCTTGTCTGACGCTTCTTCAAACAGAGGTGGGAAATGGCACGCCCGGGTCCTTTCGATCCTCTCCTAACTCATTGCAGAACTCATGTTAACAGACTTTGGTCCCCGTTGGTGCTATTTGAGATGTTTTGCTGTCTTTTGTTTGTTCTGATTAAGGAGGATTCTTCTACCGTGTTTGAGTGTCGATAAAGAAAGATTAACAAAATAAATCACATTTCAACTAGTTACCTGCAGGGTTTACTTGATATTAGATTAATTGTAGCCAAATGAAATCATGATAACAATTATTATTGTGATATCTACATAAAGTCTGAAATAATGTCAAAATCATCCTTAACCTTGTGTACTGTGACATTTGTCTCTTCGTTGGTAAGGAATGACACTCAGAATATGAGAGTAGGGAGGTGGAGAGAGTCTGCAATCGAAAGTGGACAAAAAGAAGAAATGCGTTAGTGAATTTTGAAAAGGCAACCGAGTGAACTGATGAACAAAAGATACACAAGGCCAAACACCAGTGCTGCATTACTATTTGTGTAAGAGTTTATGCTTAACGATAGCACCTGCATGTTTTTACTTGTTTTATTTCATTTAAACCCCTTTTTATACACTACTTTACAGTGTGGCAAAGGGAAGAACAATATTTCAGGTACCTAATACCTCCTCAAACTGGCCAAGATACCCACTAACACCTGGCTTTTAATGTGAAAGGGTACAATTCACATTTACTCAAAGGTGGACACGCTCATTTAAGCCCCTTTTCAGGCGTGATGCTATGACGTGTCTTGAAGTTCTGGCCACTGGTTCTTTATGCTTTTCAATCCATAACTGAAAGAAAACAAAAAACAAACTTATCTTCTGGCGATGGTAAAGGAGTTAATTGCCATATTATTAAGTGGGTTTAAGTGTTCGCTGCATAAACTTTGGCTGCCAGGGCCCGGCACAGTGTAAACCCAGATCTTGCCTCAGTATAAGCCGTAACCACACAAAATAAAAATGGAACTGGCCAACATACTACTGCAAAACTCATGAGAACAGTTATGTTAATAGTTTCATTGGTTTATGCAGATCAAATAAACATTGGCATTAAATTGACACTTTCATAACTACTTCTAAAAAAGTTTTTTATAGTTAAAAGTTTTTAAATGCATTATACTGTCAGTGTTACGATAAACACTCGCCTGTCTCTTCGCTCATCTTGGATCTCATGTGCGTATACTGCGGAGTTGACATTAAAGCATTTAAGATTAGAAAAGAGTGAGAAAGGAGGATCAAGCTCTAGTGACATAAAGGACAAAGAAGGAGAGAGCGAGAGCTCTTTGTTCGGAGGTTTTTCACACAGCAGCAGAGAACAAACAGCACTGGGAATTTAAACTCCCAGAAAAGCTGTCGTAATCACTCAGCGCTAATAACCAGGAAATGAAACTGGACACCACATTAACCCTGCACTGCAGTGGAACGTTCAGCTGCTCTCTGTCAAATTAGGCCTTAATGGTCACGGAAACTGAAACTGTCCAACTACAGGAGGTCGAGTCAATATCACACACAGCACCAATACATGAGCTCGTTGATAAGTGGACGACTTTATGAACCTTGACTAGCTCATCAGAAACACAGGCATGTAAGTTGACAATGGAAGCAGCTTCCTGTGACCCATATCTACGTCTCTTGTTTGCCTGCGACCTCTAGTGGCCGGAGTAATTATCACAGCAGCAAAGGCAGAAATCAGGTGTTCAGTGAATGAGGCCCAGTAAGTTCCCTCTGGACCCCAAAAGCCCTTTTCAGTGACCAACATATGATGTAATCAAGTGAATATCAGCTGCATTACCATTTTCATTGTCGTTGGAGTGTTTGTCATACAGTACTGGAGACCGTGAGACCACATTTATGAGGTTTTCTCCTAGAAACAAAGGATTTCATTGGTCAAAAGTAGATTTCCGCAGGTGGAAATCTGCTGACATCGAGGTCCATCTGAATATTTTTTTCACAAATGTCCACCAGCATGTTTTGTCCTCCACGTGACTTCATATCCGACTGGGAGTGTTGCAGGAGCTGATCGTCATGCCTGCCTGATGTTGTTGAATTGCTCTGATTGGGTTTATTTCATAATTTCTCCTTATTTATTGTGCTTCCACTGTGGTTCAGTAAATCCTGTTTTAAAAGTTATTCATTGTTTATTTCTGATGGTGCTGGGCTGTAGAACGAGAGACTTCCCAGGGTGTTTTTTATTTTGAAAATTAATTGGATGCTCAGTGACTTCCTGTCTGGCTCCGATGAAATAAACAGCTACATCTAGGTTAGGTTAGTTTACCACAAAAACGGGTAATCTGTACTAAACTGAAGTAGTTTTCTTTTTTTTAAATGTTTACAGTGATTGATGATGTTATGAGTGAGTATACATGTTAGTGATAATTAATTGCTACATACAGAAAAGGTTGGTAGTCTTTGAGCTCATTAAAAAAACGGGTTCTGCTGCAAACATATCGGGACAAGACGGAGGCGTGGTTCAAAATCACTGCAGTCATGCTCTGTCATGTCGTTACCAACACAGAACATGACATTATTCCACAATGCACACATTAAAAACATAAAAAACTATCACAATATCAAATCTTTAAGAACTCACATGTAGAGAGACGCCTGCCAACACAAGACCTTCCAATTATTATTCTGTTCTTCTGTGACAGATTGGCTTGTGCCATTTTAATTCCTTGTGACATTGTAAGAATGTCAGCAGGGATTAAAAATAAAGACGACGGCATGAAAGACATAAGTGGGTGTTTTTGTAAACAGAGGCTGTGTGCCAGCAGGCTGCTGCCCAGATTGAAGACAAGCATGGAGGAAGATGCCATCAGTCAGGTTTCTGAAGTGACGCTTGTTAAGCTGCTGGTTTCATCTCAGATCGTTACAATTTGGACACAATTCCTCACAAGGGGGGGAATAAATCATGAATCTATAACACATACCAAATGATGCATATAAAACCTCCGTCCTGTGACTGACAGACTGACAGATGAACTCTTGCGACCCGGCCCAGCAACTTCCCCAAATTTGATCCCAACAGAGTCAGAGCTGCAGTTTGTGGGAGGAAACGAACTCCAACAAAGTCTGAATTTCTCTTCTTTTTTTTTTCCCACCCGAGGTGCTTTATCCCCACCTCGCTGCCTCTCCACTGATGAAATGCAATATTTGGCTTTTATAAATGACTGACTGAGCTTCTTATTGTAACTGACTTTCACACTTTTCTCACTAAACCTCCAGAAACTTAATCTAATTTTCCCTTCTGCAGAGCTGTACATACACACACACACGCACGCACACACACACACACACACACACACACACACACACACACACACACACACACACACACACACACACACACACACACACACACACACACACACACGCACACTCGCAGGCTTCTCTGGACTTTTTATTTTTCCAGGAGCTCAGCTCAGAACAAAAAATCATGAGCCTGTCAGAAGTGTCCTCTGTCGAGTATTTTTGGACCAAATTGATATAATTTAGCACATCCATTCTTCAGCCAGAGAGCAGATACTCCACAGAACATGTGGCTGAAAATGACTTTGATTTGCCAGCTGAAAGGAGAATCTGAACATCCACTCACGCCACTACTGCTTTAATGTTGCCGAACAGCCTCTTTCATCACAAGTTTTCCCTTCACTCCACTGTTCGGGCATGAATGTACAAATCTCAGACATATCTACACAAGGATACTCGGTGCTGTCACAACACCTGCTCCAATCACACCAGGCTATTCTTTCCACTCCCTCTATGTGATGCTCAGGAGGACGCACATTTTTGACATTTTTTGAGTCGAGACGCCGCCCGGACAAGGCTAAGTTATTACCTACCTTGCTTTCTGTCGTGTCATTGGCACAGACAGCAAGGAACGCTTCAAACGAGGTGACTTATTTATCAAAATGAGAGTTTGTACTTCCGTTAGGCTACACAAATACTGTAACATATAGTTTTTTTAATACACATTTGCCACGATTCTTAAACCATGGTTTGTGAACCACTGAAGGAAGAACGCGAGCTCCCTCTAGTGGTATACTGAGAAAATAATATTAGAAAATCAAAATACTAAAATATTTGGACTGTATTATATTTTGTATTTTGGTTATATACTTTGTTTGAAACAAATGTTATTTAACACAAATTCCTCACAATCATTTTCCAAAAAAGGAACTTTTGTACAATCCATAAAATAAGCCAGAATATCTGCAACACCAGGGAAAGAGAGAACATAAATAAATTAGACTCTCTGAATTGTAATCCTCCATTATCTTCCATTATGTACTTACAACAGACTCTGATGGAAACATAGTACGTAGAGATAAAATCGAACGTTCAACAACGACTACAAACGTGGCTCAAACAGGAACTAACAGCGAGACGCTGATGCCTTTCAAACAACTTGAATTTGGAAATTTCAAGTGACCTACTGGAAAAACTAACATTGAAATGCCGCTTAAAATAAACGTCATGTGTCGTTTTTCTCTCCTACATTGTTGTGTGCACTGCTGAGGGTTCACTCATGTGTGTACACTTGAAAAGAGAATTCTGTCACGGGCAGGCAAGTTTTTTTTATAGTAAGATTTGCGTCATACACCTGGAGCACCTGGAGTTGGAGAGTTGGAAATTCAACTAAACAATTCTGACTTCTGACCTTGAATGCAGCAGAACATTAGGAGAATATTTTGAGCAGGTCTATTCTAAGTTAAGTTGACAATGCAAAACCTTAAGAAATATGACTTGATGTCACTCATAATGGAGTTTTCTGGAGAGACAAATGAAGTGGCACACGATGTAAAGTTTGAGAAACATGGCTGCGGTACATTTGCGTTAATGTAAACAGCAGCAAAGAAGATGGTGTCGATGCTTATGTCAGCATCTTCACATCAAACGTTTGACATCCAGGAAACAGTGTCCCTCAACTATGACTGCTTTTAGAGCATCAAACATGTAAACACATAGTCCACTTCTCAATCCAAAACCTGTGCTTCCTTTTTACAATGCAGATAAATGAATTCCTATCTAGGGTTATTTGTGTTTCAGAGATAAAGACAGGGAAAAAAAATGTAGTAAAGGCCGTTCAAACTATAGCTACTGTAGATCCTCCCGTTCAAACATCAGGAGGATTCAGCCCGTCCAGGATTCTCATCCAGTCACTAGTCAACTCCCTCCTCACAGATGCCCCCACATCTGCCTCCAGACCTTTGCAGCTAGTCCACACTGCTCCCATCCATGTGTTCAACCTTCCCAAGTTTTCCCACAATGCTCCTCTTTTATCTACACCGGCTCCCTGTTGGAGCTTCAAAAGTTCAAGACTCTGGTTCGACAAAATACTCCCATCAGTGATGGTGGGAAAACACAAACATTAACTGACATTTTCTCTTGTTCACTCAGAGAAAATCCAGTAAAACACGAAGCTACGTTTGGATGGAAACCTGCTTTAGTCGTGATAATTGTTCATACACGTTGTGCATTCAGAATGAGTTAGATTTCATACTTAATCATTCAATTTATTCGACTCCAATTTCCTGCATGTTTACCCTCAAGCTTACAGAAAGCTTCAAATTAAAAAGTGAGTTCATTATCACCCAATACTGATTTATTATCCTACAGAAGTGCCAGAGGAGCAAAATAAGCACAAAGATTGACATTGTTGAGTCACTGACTTTGACCGGCCCCGGGCTTACTGCCGATCACGAACCTGAGCCATTATTCCTTCTCTTTTACATAAATGTCAGCCAGGCAGAATGAGATTCTCTCAGACCGGAGGATGAACTCTTAACTCTCCTGTTTATCTGAATATCAACAAGACAGAGGGCGCAGAGAAGGAGACCAGGGAGGCGAGGCCTCTGAGAAAATGATTCCCCCGACAACTCTGACGAAACTTCAGAAAGACTTTTCAATGACTTTCACTGTCGGTTTGGTCGAAGTTTAGGATTCAACACTGAGGTTTTATAGTCGACGATTGCACTGACAGACATATCAGATGAAACTCTGTCTTCTTAACACGAGGATTAACATGTCACATCATTGATTTTTGTGGTTCCCTGGATGATCCAAAGATGTTACAGCGCTCACTGTGAAGGTCTCTGCCAAGATCACTCTGTCCAGTTTCTGTTGTAATAGTTTCATGTTGAGTGTCAGAGGCTTCATCAGCAGCGGAAATGACTTTTATGTCTGACAGCAGGTTCAAACTGTTCTGAATGCAGCTGAGCTGAAAGTCTCAAGTGGACAAACCAGGTTCTGTTCTGGTGTTGCGTAACCCTGCGTAACTATGCAGAAGCAAACTCCATTAGCTGTCTCATGTTACTTATGTGGACACCTGAACATTACACAGACATGTACCTGTTGCTAGAACGATCTCGACCTTTCTGTTTTTAGGCTTTTCACTGGAGATGCACTGATCAAATGTGACAACAATTTTCTTTGAATAAGAAAATAGAGAAAAGTAGCCAACTAGTGTAAAATAACACAATGCTGTGGATTGGTTTTCCTTGTGTCCTCCCCATTAAATAAATAAATACAGATTCAGATTTTAAAATCGAAACGACAGAGAACCTGCTGATGGCTCATTTTCCGCCCTGAGGTTGCGACGGACAGAGTTATAAAGCGAGCGGCTACTCGATCAACGTAAATCTCCACCACATTCAGAGGTTGCCGGGTTCATCCATAATTCATTCGAGAAGATGCCGAACAGATTGAATTGTCACAACGAGAGAGGGATGAGCTTCTCTCTCTCTGAGCGTCCACAGCAGGACCGGACAGAGCAGAGAAATGAGGGGAAAAGATGCTAATACGTGTCAGGATCATGTTTGGGGAACGGTGCCTGCGTCAGCAAATACTCAGCCTGGTTAAGCTCGCCGGGGAGGTTTCATCAGTGAGGTTGTGCTGCTGTCGCTGAACTTTGACCTCTCTGTGGATGAGGGACGAGTGAGAAAAGAATCAGCTGCATGCATATTTGTTTTTTTTTGTGTTTATTAGATTTAAGAACTTAATATCAACAGAATCCCTTTCACTCCTCAAATCGCTCGACTTCTCACCTAATATGCTCTTCGTCTCTCTAAATCCTCCTCTATTCCTTTCACAACAAAAAAGTAATTTGCTTAGTACTTATTCTCTAAGGCTTTGGATGTCATTTATCCGTTGCTTTGGACAAAAGTTTGTTCCTACTGAATAAATCATCTGTTTTAAATCGTTATGCACCTCCGTAAGACCTTACAAAGCAACAATGTCCTGACGCACACTGAAAAATATGATCATGCAATGTATATTAGGATAATCCTGGTCTTTGTTTTCGACACAATGCATTAAATCTGACTAGCCCAGTAGATAAACAAATAAAGAATTGATAATTTCCCTGACTTAATATTCTTACTGGCATGAGTATGGAATTAGATTTGTGCCAAAAGAAACAAACAAAACTTCTTAAATCTCAAACAAAAACAGGAATTTGAGAAAACATAAAACTCATTTCGAAAATGAAACTTAGAACTTGCAATCAAATAATTTGTCAAATAGTGTAAAATATTGGTCTTTTACTCCTTTAATAAGCATTATTTTGTTTACGGTTCTCTCTGCTGGTCTCTCTCCGCTCAGAGTTTTGTGCTGACTCTCAGTTTTGGCACAAACCTCTCGGGTGGGCGGGCCTTTTCAGCAGAACGTCCCATTGGCTAATTAGTTGTTGACTGACACAGCTCAGTACCTATGTGTAGGTAGCTAGCGCACGAAACGACTCTGGCTTTAAAACGGAGAGAAGAAGAGAAAACGACAACGACAACAACAATGAAGAACAATATATGTATGTCATGACTACTTACATTTCATTAGTTTTTCTTGTTGTGGGTTGTTACTGTTGCTCTTCATTGTCGTCGTCGTCATCTTCTTCTTCTCTCCGTTTTATAGCCAGGGTCGTTTCGTGCGCTAGCTAAATACACATAGGTACTGAGCTGTGTCAGTCAACAACTAATTAGCCAATGGGGACGCTCTGCTGAAAAGGCCCGCCCACCCGAGAGGTTTGTGCCAAAACTGCAAACAAAAAGTCAGGGAGCGCAAACGAGACAGAGCTGCAGAGAGACCGCAAAGCTGAGAGTCAGCGCAAAAGTCTGAGCGGAGAGAGACCAGCAGAGGGAACTGTAAACAAAATAATGCTTATTAGAAGAGTAAAAGACCAATATTTTACACTATTTGACAAATTATTTGATTGCAATTTCTAAGTTTTATTTTTGAAATGAGTTTTATGTTCTCTCAAATTCCTGTTTTTGTTTGACATTTAAGAAGTTTTGTTTGTTTCTTTTGGCACAAATCTAATTCCATACATGAGCAGAGTCTGTGTGTTCAGGTCTTTGTCTGAATAATCAATTGAAAGAACCCATTGGGTGAATGCATTGTCAGGATGACAAAAACAGTTTTTATTGGCTCACAAAAAAAAAAAAAAGTTGATGTGAAAGTTGAAAATACATTTGCCTTATGCGGGGCATAGAGATGTTGAGAAAAACAAAATGTGCAAAATGTTGATGAAGGTTTTCATTCATCCAGGTGATGGTAATCAAAAGTGCTGTATCGTAGGAAACTGGACTTGTTTCAGGTTCCTGAAGACGTTTCACCTCTCATCCTTTTCCAGTTCCTGTATTATTCCTGTGTAAACCAAACTGTGATTGCTAGACAGCGTAAATAACATCCCAAAAGTCATAATTTCATTCTATGCAAACTAATTGTCAGCACGCTTTGTTTTGAAAGTCTAGTTGGACTTCAGTGATCTCATAATGTAACACTGCTGTTTTTCATCCCTCTCTCTGTCACTACTTTACTACTTAAATTTTAAACTACATAATGCACTACATATCCCAGGGATATAATCTATTTATTCATATTAATAAAAAAATATAAATGTATCCAGTACATCCCTTAAATATGCACTCTGCAACTATCCTGTGTCATTTCCTGTTTGCTTCCTGAGCAGTCTAAGCTATTATACACATCTAACATATACCATATGGGGGCACTTACACTGTTTTTTTTTTCATTTCTTATTGGCGCTAGTATTTTCAATGGGTAGTTTATCTTATTTTTCTATTTTGTCCTCTTGTCCTGTTTTTAATTTCTCTCAATCACTCAACCACTGCTGTAACAGGTGAATTGCTCTAGTGAGAGATCAATAACATCACATCTTATCTTATAGCTTCACATGCAAAACTGATGCTAGAGGGAGTCTTATAGTTTGAAGATTAATGGCTCGGATTAAACTGCTGCATTTGACGAGTTAGGAGTGAGAACGTGTTGCACAGATTATGAAAAAAACATATATAAATGTATTAACTTATCATATATTGATCATGTGTTTCAGTTGCAGAAGTGATGTAACTTGAACAATGAGCCAAGGGAAGTTTAAAGCCTGAGGAACAGAATGTGAGAGAAACATTTCCTTTTACAATGTTCACAAACAAATTCATGGCCAAAAAAACTCCCTGCATGCTTCTTCTCCTCTGGCTCTAATATGATGTTTCCTGTAAACATCTAATTAGATATTAACCTCCCATATAAAAGATATTTAACCTTGTGTAATTGCGGGAGTTGGGCCTTGTAAAGCCATAAACACTAACTGACCTTGAAGACCTTCTTTTTATGTTGTCAGTTTCTGGTTTTAGTCGAAATGTAGATGTACTGCTTGCAGCCAATTTATTTTTTGGACACACCAATCAGTGTTCCTGGAGGTCAAGGTTCATGTTGGACACAATGAGTATTTATTCAGCGTGTTGTTCAGTGCTTAAGGACCTGAAATTAGTTTTTTATACGAAGAGAATATCTAATGACGAGGTCAGAGGTCAAGTCCATTAAAATTTTAGCCACATAAAACTGGTCGTCTTTCCTCCATAAAGGGCACATTCAGTCTGACATTTTTGTATCTCCTCACTCAGTCCATGCTGATAGTTTTGATTATAAAACCCCTCGAGGCTGATTTGTGATATTGAGCCGTGTAAATAAAATTGACTTGACGGGTTTTAGTGACAAGAAAACGACCCAATAACTCAAATATCAGTGGCACTTATGTCCAAGAGAGGTGTTATAAAGGTGTGGGGCAAATAATTTGACTCACTTTATATGGCCCACAGCTGCCATCACCTAACATTATCAATTTACATATGTGTATGCACCATCTGTCTGCAGAGTTGCCCTTTCCAAATGCCACGAAAGGTCAGAAAGCAATAAGTCAAAGTGCCGGCATGCCAGGCGCGAGCGTCGGATTCTTGCACACTTTCTTGTGCATCATCTGTGCGTTCGGCACGAAACAGTAAACATAACACAGGAATTGATCTGGGATTAATCATTAAGTCATTCGGTGGTTTTCTTGTCACTCTTTGATTTAAGAGCACAGACCTGTGAGGCAACTTCGCGCCTCGACATTTTAATGTACAGCACTTTGAGCTATAACGGGGTCGGCGGCGTTCAGACACATATTGATGCTCTCTGTTTGCTTTTTTATATATTTGAATCGATACTGGGCCGGTGTTTCTCTATGAGTGATGAAGCCGGCGGTCAGGTCATGATCGCTTCCTGTTGAGGCGCTACAACTCAAACTGAAGGCCTGGCTGCTGGAAGGAAAGAAAAAGTTACTCCTGTGGAACTTCAAACTCTGTGTATGCCATATTTCCTACGAATCCTTTCAGATTTAATGTGTTGGGGTACAGTTCTCACAATTGGAGTATTTTTTCTTCATATATCATAACTGTAGACTGAATCGGTGAGTGGCAGCACAGAAAGCATGTTTGCTTTCCTGTTTTCTGACTCCAGATGTCAGAGACGTCGTTTGGTTGCATCCATTGTGTGAAAACAGAACTGTCTTCTACTACAGGTGCTATGACAGATTAAATCCAGCTTGCTCACTGTCAAACAGAGGTTTTCAGAACACATCTGAAATAGTTATATTATTACAAGATGAAAGGTCAGTAAAAGAGTTCAGAGAAGGACTTTCTGTACCTGTATTACTTATTACCTCCTATAAGGTCATGTTTTCAGGTACAGGTACTAGCCCGGGAACAGACCCCTCAAACTTAAGGAGACAGATCCAGGAATCTTTTTTCTTACTTTAATTAACATCGTACAGTATGATGGAGTATTTTTTTAGACTTTTTTGTTGATTTCTCAGAGAATTAAGGAGGCTGACATCTGTAAGTGAGAACAATTTGATGCGGATGAAGGGGGCTGTTGGGGCCTTGGTGGAGGTATGCGCTCTAAGTGCCATTCTAGTGTCTAAAGGCATAACTGGAGGCGGCCTGTAGACGACAAGAGATTATGGAGAGGAGTTTGCTCTATTAAAGATGATTAAAAATATCAGATAGCACATAAGAAATGTTTGTAGCACAGCCATTAGAGTAAAAAATGCCACATTACTAAAAAGTATGTCCATCTAATAGCTGGCTGGTATCTGAGAGAGTATAATTTGATTGGAAGATACAAATCCAGATATAGCAGACTTAAATATGTTTTATTTGATACTGGATTATTGATTGAATTAAAGGTAGAGGTATGCTCTCTATTGAGTGGCATTCTAGTTTGTGATTATGAGAGTGATTTATTTTTATAGGGAACAAAATGCTTCATATATGTACTGCACGGACACGTACAGACGAGGTCTGGATGGTGGATAATTATAACGGAGAGCAGGGTTTGCATCCTGAGTATGAGTAGAAAATTGTCAGTCATTCCTCACTCATCAGATACTGACGCTTTAAGATGCCCGCCGACCCAACCTACAATACCAAAGTGCCAAAAGATGAATAAAGCCTTTTGTGGCTCTAGAGGGAGCTGTGGAAAATGTGTCAATGGTTCGTGATAATTGTTGTTTCATGAAGCAAACGGCTCCACATTGTGTCTCCTCAACACTGAACATCACCTGTCAGATCGAGCAGACCTGCGCTCGCAGGTAGATCAGCCTCAGATTGCGCTGCTGTCTCTCCATGGAGAGCGTGTCATGGTGTCGAGTCGGCTGATCAGACCCCCACCCAGAAACGGTTTCCACGCAGAGCGGACCTGTTTGTCCTTTCACGTTCCACAGTGTCAGAAAATGAGACAGTGGTGGAAATTTCCCATTCCCCTCTGTGACAGGCACGATAATTGGCTTTCAGTCACATTCAGTCTGCTCGCGAAGCAGGTGCTTTTTTTTTTTTTAGGGTTGTAGTTTTCATAAAGTGCTGTGTCACTTCTGCTGAAGAGGAGTCAGAAAACATCGTGTGGGGAAGACAATGTGACCGAATGGACTATAAATAACTTTTATTTGTATGGCACCTTTTAAAACAGTCACAACCTGTTTTACAGTAACAATGAATCATAAAATCTATCTATCACGCCTCTTCTGCTGGGAACTTATTTTGGAAAAACTTTATGCGGTAGTGAATGAAGAGAGACAAATAATTGAATGATCCAGCTTGAATTGTGTCATGAATAACATGATGTTTGTCAATTTAAAACGTAATTTTCCAGGTCAATAAAGTTGTAGTTTGTCATTATTCAAGTATATTTTTAATGTGAAAGCACTCAGTAAACTACATCATCTCGCTCAACACATACAACACCACCAAAAATTATGTTTTTTGGAGGATCTGAAGCAGCATGTGAAAATGTCAATTTCTTGGTGAAGTTGCATATGTGAAAAAAAGCAAATCACTGTGAAAGTTATTCTGCAATTGTCTTTTCGTTTTTACATGTTGAATTTTAAGCTCACATGTGAAAATGTGGGAAGAAAATGTGTGATGTATCCATGTGTGGAAATTCTAATCTACAGGTGAAAAAATAACACCAGTCACATTGTGAATACATGCGATTCATGAGTAAAAATGTGAAATTCATGTGTTATTTTTCTTGTCACATATTAAGATTTCAATTCAAATGTGAAGCTGTGATTTTCAAATGTGAAAAGGCAAATTTCACATGACGTTTTCTTAAGGGACAGCACATAGTTTTGGACAGTCTTTCCTTGAATGCATTCAAAGTGTTGCAGATGACATTTACCAGTTATTACTGATTATTATAGTGTTGGCATCCTGTGTTAAAGTGAATAGTTGTACATATATCTTCACTAAGAATGTGTTTTCAGACAGTGGTGTGTTGAAGGGAAATAAAAGCATTTTTAAGAGGTTGTTTGGAGTACTTGACAACTCGCACTTTATTCTGAGTGTATCAATACATGTTCAGAATCATTCTGCAGGCTCCAAAAATTAAATTAAACATATAATTTATGATACAATTGGCCAAGGTCTCTCATGTAGTCTGTTAACACAAAGCAGGGCAGAGTGTTGAGTGCAATGTTTTGCTTCCAACTGCACTAATACCTTCATAGTTGTTGGCCTTTCAAACATTTTGTCAACATATTGTACAAATTGTCTTTCATTACAAAAAATAAGTCTAGATGCGAAATAAATACTGTGAAAGTATCAAACTCAATCCAAGGAGAAGCGCGTACAGCCTGTACTCTGTCAGCAATGGACGTTATGGGAATTTTTGTTTTCTTATTCTTCGGCTTAAAGAATGTTAACATTTTCTTTCATTCTTTCTTCATTATTCTTACTTTATCTCTTCTGTTGGAGAGGCTGCTGTTTCAAACCGTGATCGCCTCCTCTCCAGACACGTTCCCGCGGATCTTTCTGTGCTCAGAACACTCTGATCTTCTCTCTTGTCACCTCCTGTGTTTTATTTTTTACGACTTTAATCATCTCTGTGACTGATGGCGCTAAAACACATTTTTACTAAATGTTAATCTCATAATCATTTCATCTGACAACACACAAGCCGTGGTAGCTTTTAGCCCGCTGTGATTTATTCATGGCTGAAGTAATACTGCTCTTCAGTGTGGCCCATTTCCTCCAGTCTCATGGGATGTCATATAACGCTCAGCTTGTCATACCAGCTCAGAGAGAGAGAGGTGCAGGGACAACTTTGAATACACTGAGAGACCACTTTACATGTTATTGGCTCTTAGAGGCATTTCCCTGATGATATAAACCTCTAAATTGCGAAGTGAAAAACCTGTTAATGTTTCTGCGCTCCATCATCTGCCACTTTTAAAGTCAATCAGTCAGCACGCAATCAGTATTCTTGTCCACTCATGAGCCATACGTGGCTGAGGAGAGACACCAGGCTGTTACGCTTCCTGTCAGAGATATCCATTAAAGAGTCTTTATTGGACCCGGGTCCATTACCAACAGAAAACGTAATCCAATTGTCTTTCCTCCTTTAATATTTTTTTATAGGGTCCTCTCTCTCTCTCTCCGTCTCTTCCTCTCTTCAGTATTACATCCTCGTCCTCGCTCAGCTATTAGGGGAGCATGATGAGGCAGGGAGTTTGCACATGAGAGCAAATACCACATTAGACAAAATGACAACAAACAAAGAGCATCATTAGCAAACCTGCATAAAACAGACGCCTTTGCATTTAAGTGGGCTTTTAAAACGCTCTCTCTCTGGGTTTGCTGACTCGCTGCTTCCCAAATTCACTCTCACAACTCAGAATGTGGCCGTCTAGACTGCTGAAACAGGTTTCTGGTTCCAGGCACAAGATGCTGGAACCTGCTGCGGTGATTTGTTCACATTCAACCTCATGAGCAGCAGATGTTGGATGATGAAGCGTGGCGCATTGGTTCATCCCAAAAGAGCTGGATGGGGTTGCTCTTCAACACCACACAGCGGAAAGCATTTCTTTATGGATCTGGTGTTGTGCCCAGGGGTGGAGTCATGTTGAAATGGGAAAGGGCCTTCCAAATGTGTTGAAACAATCTTGGAAGCACACCGAGGGAGCAGATGCACCAAGAACTAATGGCGACAAAGACGACAGCTGACGGCCAACTAGCTTGTAAGATCTGTGCCTGTGTGAAAGGAAATACCTCTTCATACCACCAGGTGGTGGTCAATATTCAAAAAGTGAAACCTGAAGACTCATGACTGCTGATATACTAACTATTGGGATAAACAAGCATAATTTTCACACCAATCTTACTCATATAGCCACTTCTAATCGAGAATATTCCTGATAAAATGTTGCAAATGACAATGACAAAGAGGCATTGAGAGAAATACATATGACAATTGACAGTTATCAGATTTTGATATGTTTATAAATCACAAATAATGCTATGGATTAGACTTTCCACCTTTATTACCAAAGCAGCAATAACATTAAAATTTAGCATAATCTGGTGAATTAGTAACAAAAACCCATTTTTACTCCCATAATTACTGTATAATAATCAGATTTGCAGCCCTTTCTGCTGCAAATTGAGTATTTTTTCTTGTGCATGTTTTAATAATATGTTTTTGCTAATTTTACTTTAGTAAAGGTTCTACTTCCTCCCCGTGAGGTGTCAGTTTGGCATGATTTAATCAACTGCCACTTGGATCCTGACCATTTCCGAAAGAGTATGTCTTTACACTTGTATCAGCTGTTTTATTTTCAAGATTCTTACAATTTAAACACTCAACCAATTTCACTTACAGATGTCAGGGTAATTACTGTGGAAAGGGCCACTCAGCTCTAGTCAATGAAAAAAACCCTCATGTTTTTGTCAGTTTTGTTTGTTATTGGCTGGTACTTATAGGATCCATTGTTTTTGAAACTTGACTATTTCTAGGCACAACACAGTCAGGCTCATTCTCAGCTGCTTTCTTTACCTGACACCCTCAAGCCGCCCCAGCTTTACAAAATTGCTGGAATCCCCCTTTAAATCTCAGCGATAGTTATAATGTTTGTGCTGTAACCTCAACCGTTGAAAAAACAAAGCACCTGAACAGGTACAGTGGCAGCATGTGAAGGAATTTCAGCGTCAGCCCTCATGAGTTATATCCATTTGTTGACCTCTGTCTCCCCCTTGTGGTTAAAATAGGAATGACATCACGGTGATGTCAACAGATACGTGCGAGTTCGTGTGGACTTGTGTTTATCAGAGGAAAATAAGCCAGTTCAGTGAGGAGTCTTTAAGTTTTGAACATTTAACTGTAACAGCAGGCTGCATATCAACAACATGTATCTCACCAGCCTGGCGCAGGGAGCCGACCTCACGGCAAAGCGTCTGTAAATGTGGATTTCTCGTGCGTCCATGTCCATTAAAGATTAATTCAACAAGACGTCGAGCTGATAAAAAATCACTGTAACGTTTTCCTATGAGTAGATGATACAAATGTACTATTTATAGTTTCGGTTGTGTAGTTCAACTGAGGGCGACGCCACCTTTAACTCCTATTCATAGTATAAAACATGACACCGAGTGATGCAGGAAGAGCCGTTAGGATACTGATGTTTCTTACAGCCAATGGAGTGCCAATGTTTGTACGCCGATCCCGCCTTCCTGCGAAATTGGCCAATCGGCGTCCAGGACGGGAACTTCCGCTAAAGACACGGAGCATGTCCATTGTACGAGGTGTTCTGAAAGAGTGCCGCGATTGTTGAGGTGCAGGCTGTTAAATACGAGATTTCTCCAAAGTTGTGTCATCTGTTGTTGCCGGTTGTCGCCCTTTAACTCGGTATCGTATGAGTTTGTTGTCATATGCGAGTCTTGGTGAAACGTAGCGGTTTGTTGCGGGGACAAACGGCGGCGGTCTCACCATAGGAATTTGTTCGTTAGCGGCAGCTCAGCCACCTTGCGATTCGGCTAGCAGTGGAGCTAGCTGACGTTAGCAGCAGCTGTTTTGCGGTGTGAATCTACCGGAGGTCGGTATGAATATGTCTGTTAACAGAGGTTGTCACGTTTCGAAGTAAGTCGCCGGTGCCGGGATAAAACATCAAGGGCTGTTAGCTCGCGAAGTAGCCACTTAGCCGTGCTAGCTAACGCTGCCGGATTGTCTTTCACAAAAGGGCAACGCGTGAACGAGAGACTTCTTAGCTAACATAACGCTGTCTTTTTGCGGATTGTTTTATTGTTTTGATCGCCACACAAAGAGCACCACAGTCGTACAGAATGAATGGGTTCAGCACAGAGGAAGACAGCCACGATGGACCGCCTGCTCCGCCGTTTTACGGGCAGAGCTGCTGTCTGATCGAGGACGGAGAGCGCTGCGGCCGGTCAGCTGGAAACGCCTCCTTCAGCAAGAGGATCCAGAAGAGCATATCGCAGAAGAAACTCAAACTGGACATCGACAAGAGCGTAAGTAACATTACAAGACAGTCGTGCTTTGTTTTGACTCAGAAATCTGTGACTGTGAGTGGAAGATGATCGCTGAAAGTTAGCTCTGGGGGAAACTTCAGACTCCACAGCTGTCAGCTAGCTAACGCGAGTTAGCTTGACGGCGTCAGTTAACACGAATAAACAAAAGAGCACATAGAGATATTCCTCTCGTTGTTGGTGTTACAGTAGCTGTGATTTGAAGGTGTTGTCTGAAACTGAATCTGTTCTCAGTCGGTTTAAATGTCCGTCTAGCGTTAGCTGTGTTAGCTAGCTCAACGGACGACGTGCAGGACAACATCAACTTCCAGCAACAGTTTCCTCCAACACGCCTCCGCCGCTGCTGCTCTTCGTAAAATGGCTGTTGCCAGGGAAGCTAACCATGTTTTTTTTAAAAAACACCAGTCCTCTCAAAGGGCCTCATTTAAAACTACCAGCAGTTAAACGTTGGTCGAAATACTTCAGATCACACACACGTTAGCTTAAAGTTAACACATCGCCGCTCTGGAGCAATTTTTCCTCGTGGTGATTTTTCTGAGTTTCCTCCTCATTTAATTTCTGCCCTCACTGTCACTGTTTTTAAATTAAAGTTGTGTTAACTTTCACCGTCAGACCAACACGTGTTGTGTGTCTTACAGGAACATAACGACAGAAACTTGTTGAACTAGACAACTGGGACAGAGACATTTATGTTAACTATCCAAAGGCCCCAGACCCCCCAAGGGCCTCAGAAGTCACGAGATGCCCTCTGGGTGGTAATTTGAATTATAGTAAAGTTATATAGGACTAATACATCTTCAGTACTCAAAATTAGTGAGGGGTGTTGGGATATCACATTATTCCTATTTCTGGAGCCCGACTGCTACTTGATTTTTGGAGCCAGTGCCGATAAGGGTAATGGGGGGTTAAATATTCCAATATTGATATATTGGCTGATTAAATACTTTTTTTTCGCAATCATCGTGCAAATGTTGTCAGACACTTTTATCACTTTTATCATTTAAAATGCCACCCGTTAAAAAAATATTTTAACAACACTAATGCGTCAGAGATCAATAATGTAGACGAACAAATGTACACTGTTAATAATCAGCAGCTTTCATAACACGCTAAACTGCTGCAACCTTAGTCACAGTATTAATGCCTAAGCTTGTTTTAGTTCCCTATTCGTAGACAGTCCATCATACAAATATACACATCCAACCAGGAATGACGTTCAGAATGGTATGAAAGACGAGCTAACCAACATCAAAACATCCAAATGTAGATTTAACAACTCTATTTATTTTTCCTGTTGTGTTTTCTGGACAATATTCGCCTTTAATTAACTCACCACAAAGGCTCAGCAGAGCTGGGGGCAGGGTTGTCTTCCTGCTGTGTGTAATCTGCTGTGTGCTGTGTACCTGATGAGTACTTAAAGGCTGCAGGATGCGTACACAATGCACAAAGAGTTGGAAGAACCAGGGGGTCTGTCGGTAGGGGTCTTCTGCTAAACTTTGCCCCGGGGCCCCCCGACATCCAAACAACCAAATGTAGATTTAATGTCTTTATTTATTTTTCATGCTGCGTAAGACAGCGGAGTCTTCCCTGAATGGATGGATGTTTAATGAAAGTGTTGTTGCTGCTGTAAACTGGTTTTATCTGCTCTGAGATTCATGGAAAGATTTGTGACTTGTCGCTGAAGCAGTACAGCCGGAGGAATGAGCTCAGCTGTCTTTAGTGTGCGCTCTGCTGCGACCCGTGTTGAGTCACATGTTCTTGTTCTGGTTTAGAGGAATGAACGCACACGAGTTCACAGGAGGACAGAATTAATCTAAGTTGTTGAGTGTAGACTACCTGTACGTAGGGAAGGGAATCCATTCTCAATACTGTTTTTTTTTTTTTTTTTTTTTTTAGTTCCGACCAGAATGAACTGAGTGTCCATTGCATCGTTTACAAAAAACACTGAGGTCTTGTGTGTAACCACTTTGACTACATGCTTCCTGTTTTAAGACGCAGCTCTGCCAGTTGTATATTAGTTTATCTTGTTATAGTTCATGTTGAGCTGTGTGTGTTAAGACAACATTTAACTCTGCTGTGTTTGATTATACATCTGAATTTTAACATTCCTCAAGTTTGTTCAAGGAAAAACATACGTTTTGGCATCAGTACCAGAATGCTGTTATCATAATTAGACCAGTTTTGAAGACTTTAGAACATCCTTGTTTGTGAAGCTGCAAATAATTATGGATTAGTTGCCAAATATTTAATTAAGTATGTTGATAATAAATTGATCTGATTGTTATTTTTAAAAGGAAAGTCAAAACTCTCCAAATCCAGTTTCTTAAATGTGAATATTTTGTCTTGCTTTTCTCATCTATGACAAACTGAATATCTTTGGGTTGTGGACAAAACATTTATGCATCTAACTAATTGATTACTGTAGGAAATAATCAACAATGAATAATACTCATTCATTATTTTATAGGTAAGGCACTTATACATCTGCGACTTCCACAAGAACTTCATCCAGAGCGTCCGCAACAAGAGGAAGAGGAAGACCAGTGACGATGGAGGAGAGTCCCCTGATCATGATGTAGAGGTGCCGGAGGTAAAGTCGACTGAAATGTTTAAAACCAAAATTATAATTAAGCACAGCAGATTATTTTCTGCAAAGGAACACAAGTAAACATGGTGACAGAAAATGGGACGCCTTCAAACATCAACTCATGTTGGAATTGTTGTTTGAACGCGCTTACATAACCATCTTTACAAATACTGGAAAAATATTATATTTTTTCATAAAAAGAGGAATAATAATGATGTTTGTCCTCGACTTGGTTGTGCTTTTTAGTTTTTATGGCTGCGATGACCCAGTTTCTCCACAGAGAAGTCCTCTGAGAGTCTGCAGCAGATCATTGAAATGTTTTCAAGATGGAGGCGGGATGAAAAGTTGCATATATCATAATTCACTGACTGACTGCATCTTTGTGTCTGTTGTGTGTTCAGGTCGATCTTTTCCAGCTGCAGGTGAACACGTTGAGACGCTACAAGCGACACTACAAGCTGCAGACCAGACCTGGACTCAACAAGGCCCAGCTGGCAGAGGTAACTACTGAATCAATGCGGAGACGCAGTCCACTGTGTGATGGATGTCTCGTACTTTGTACCGTGCATGTTGCGCTCTCCTTCCGTTTTGTACAGCATTGAAACTCGGAAACCTAAACATATGTCAAAATTACTTTTTTTCTGGCACACTGCCTGGTCCTCAAAGAGTACCTGTTGTTCAGGTAGAGCACTCAGGGATGGGTTTGCTAAATGTCAAGCACAAGTCTTAGCTTACAAGTTGTATGCATCTTAATTTACCAGCATTTATGGATGTTAAAAGCATTGTTTTGACCGGGAGGATAAGAGGAGAGCAAAATAGACGTAGAAAGATAGACAAAACTTAACTTGCTGCTACTTCTGGTTTGTTGTTTGAATGGATGCAGTGAGAGAACTTGAACCAATTTGTTAATCGTCGGTTGTTGTTTATCAAGCCAAAAGTTCCAGACGCTTGCTGGTTTTCGCTCCGCTGAAATAAGGATTTGGATTTTTCCTCTATTCTATATTGTCATGAATATCTTGTGTGTGAGTGTTGGACTGTTGGACTGTTGGTTAGACATTTGAAGATGTCACCTTGGGGAGTGTGATGGAAGTTTTGCAATCGGACAATTTACATGCTATGATATTTTAACATGATTCTAAATCTTAAAAGATATAGACACTTGGCCTTTAACCCGAAGAAAATCATCATCATATTATCATGAAACATAATTTTTTATTGTTTATAGCACAAAAGATCACATTTAACGTGATGAAGTCAAACGGTCATTTCGAGGTGTATGTTCTGTATCTAAATATGTAATATTACAACAGCTGTGATTGTGCTAGAAAGCTTTAAAAAGCCACTTGAAAACGCTTAAAAAGTGTGTAAATTTAGTTCACATAATTTTGCTGTGTTTACGGCTTCATGTTCCTCTGAACAGAAGCTTTCAGTTCTGTTGTGTGCTTAGCTGTTGGCTCTATTAGCCAAACACACCACTGGTCTCTGCTGCACACTGGCTGCTGTCAGCTAACTAGCAATGTAGCATTAACATGCAGGGGGGAAAAAGTGTGACCTGTTGATGGTGAGTCTAAAGAGTCCTTTCGGATTTGAACGTGTCAAATTTTTTTGTCGGTCTCGTGCTGAGGCTGTGATGGTAACCATAGAAACAGCATGAGATGTTGTTACGCATGCTGCAGCATGTTGTAATGCATACAGTTCAGTCGGGCATATCTGCTAACAGATATACAAAAATTAATGTCATAAAAAATTGTGGCCACTCTGGTGAGCATCGGTTTATAAAAAACTTCATCAGTCCTTTTTAGGCAACAGAAACTTATTTGACAACTTTTCAAACCGAAGCTGTGGTTATTTTTTCTTGGATTCCTCTTTTTAAGGATTTCTTTGGATTAATAATCCGTCTAGTAATATTGTGTAACACTGAAGGCTGCTGGCTCATTAGGCCTCTTTCTTCTCAACTCTCAGCTCCATAATACTCATTTACTGTGATATACGTAGTGTCACAGGTCCTATGCCTCAGTAATTGGTCATGGGGAGATTGTTAGACTAATTTGCCAAATTGACAGGTGGACTTGATGCAGCTGGCTCGGCTTGTCCTGACAAATACTCCCTGTATGTGGCGGCGGGGCGGGGTCGGATGTGACTCGGCTGTCGAGCAGTAGGACTGAATGAATGAATGAATGAATGAATGAAACTGGGCTGCAAGTTGAATATTTCCCCCCTGGCTGTAAGTCAGGTTCAGGCCCCCTTATTAATGAGCCTCTCACATCATTAATAAAGCACCAGTCAACAGCCAAAACCAGTTACAGCTGTTCCAGTTCAGTCCCGTTCAGGAGCACCAGAGGCTGCAGAGCACAGAGAGGAAAACACAGATCCTCTGAATCCAAACAACCAGTAGTCAGTCTTCAGTGCACGCTTTATGTCTCCTATGACACCAACAACATTCTCAGTTGTTGGTGTCTTTTTGTTCAGGGCAGATTCTGATAAATTATATTTGGAATCGATATACATTTCCAGTAAAAAAATTAAAATCTCTTAAGGTTTTTTTTACTCCTCTACATTTGTCATTTGGCAGCAGTTGTGGTCTACTATAAAGCTGCAACACTTAGTCAATAGATTGATTAGTTGATTAAAAGAAATGTATTTGCCAACTATTTTGATAATTGATTTCTAGTTTCAGTCATTTTCCAAGTAAAAAAGTAAAACATTATTTGGTTCCAGCTTCTTAAACATGAGGATATTTTGCTTTTCTTTGTTATTTCTGGCAGTAAATGAAGAGCCTTTACGTTTCGGACTGTTGGTTGGACAAAATAAGTCATTTGGAGATGTCCTATCAGGCTCTGGGAAATTGTGATCAGCACTGGCAATCGAACCAAAAACAAAACATGGATTCTGATAATTTGATGTGCTCAATGTCGGGTCTGATCCGATCCCTAGATTTTAGCCACTTTTTA
This sequence comes from Diplodus puntazzo, assembly GCA_963678695.2. NCBI lineage: Eukaryota > Metazoa > Chordata > Actinopteri > Spariformes > Sparidae > Diplodus > Diplodus puntazzo. The sequence continues at coordinate 28,622,351 of OZ023167.1, read as the reverse complement.
AAAACTTGTCAAATTTTGAAGCAAAAAAGAATCCACCAACTTGTCCAAACAGTTTTTTATGTGGCATTTTCCTTTGGTGGTACTTATGTTGAGATTGTGGAAGTATTCAGAGTGCAACTTTCACATCTGGCCATCGGTAAGCGCTGTGTGGCTCTAGTTTTCACTGTGTGTCCTGCACCATTGAAAGTAGTTGGTTCTTGACCGCAGTGAGAGAAATCAGAGCGCTCGGCTGTTCAGCTAAGCGAATAAGTGCACGAGAAGAGAATCGGAAAAAGCGCTTTGAGCCTGTAGCTGTAGTATCCATGATTTTATCTGTTTAGTGCAGTTTCTCCTTATTTTGCCATTTGCAGCTTTATTTTTAACATATTCTTGATTGGAGAACTCCTGAGTCTCCCAGTTCCTCTTTTTGAATGATGAATACAGACTAGAGAACACAGGAGCTGCAGACGACATGAGGTGAGGCAACAGTCGGTCTTGGACGCTGCTAGTTCTTTGTTATCGATTTGGTTTGTCTGAGCCTGGAGACGTGTTGTAGCACAGGCTACAAAGCTACAGGTGCCATCGTAACTCTGCATGTGTTCACCATCTTCTGACAATTTTAAGGAAATGGGGCGCAGACACCTATCAGTTCCTGAATGTTATGTAGAGCTGTATGAGATAGGCACACTGAGGTTTCCTTCTAAATTCTTGTCCTTCGTCTTCCTGCAGACGGTGAGTCGTCACTTCAGGAACATCCCGGTGAACGAGAAGGAGACGCTGACCTACTTTATTTACATGGTGAAGAGCAGCAAGAGTCGCTTGGACCAGAAAGGCGACGGCGGCAAACCGCTGGACTAAACTCCCTGACATCAACCACTGCAGCTCCAACAGTCATCAACAACCACAGTGACAAAACCTGGACACCGCAACCGGCACCAGCTCCTGCTCCCCTGCCACCGTCCCACTCCTCTGAGACACAGACTCTTGTTGTCCTCTGAGGACAAATGGAGGAGAACCGAGGGCGGGATGAGTTCGCTATGGCTCATTCTGTCCTCTTTAAACGTCTCCACGATGGTTGATTCTCCTCCGGTTCACCCCCTCTTCCTCTGCTCCGCTAAAGCCCGGTCCCTAAAGACTGTCGAGGACCAGGACTCAGTCTGCAGGGTTTCACGTCGTCATGCTGTAATGTAACCTGTCAATATGTACAAAAGAACAGCGTCCGATCTTACGTAACTTGGTTGAATGCAATGTACGATTATTGCTGCCTTAAGAGTGAAATACAACACTTTTTGGTAATTTTGGGAATTTTTTTGGTTTGCCGATTTGACTGTTAACACGTTCACCAGGAGGAATGCTTGTGCCAAACAGGAAGAAGTGCTGGAACTGAATGAAGAGTTTGTTTTTTTTATTGTGAATGAATGAATCATCGGAAAAGGGCGCCAAACACCTCAGGACTCAGGGTCAGTTTACTCCTTTAGTTGCACAAAATTCACATATAAACCTTAATTTTCAATAATGTCTAAAATAAACAAAAGGACGCTGATCTGAGTCCTGATCTTTAATCTCTTAGCTGCCCTTTTCCAACTAGAAGTGATGCGTTTATGGACGGATGGTGGTGAATGATGTAGCATCTGGTTGCGACCCACTCTTCACCTTCTTAAAAGCTGTTTTATGTACGTATGAACACACCGACCCAATCGCCAGAACAAATGTTGGCAAAGTACGTTTCTGCAAAACCACATATGACTTACAACTTCACGTTTCTCATGCTGTGATCAGGTTCAGGCTCACACGTATATCCCCTGAACTGGTATTGAAATGTAAATGATAAACGGCCCTAGGTTAGACTGAGGTAAAGAACATGGTATGACTTCAAATACCTGTTTTATTCATCACAGTCATGGCAAAAAATTTTCCTTAAAAATATCTTGTCATGTCACGTGTTGGATCGTCGTGGTCCCCCGTAAAAAATATCCAGTGGTTTCATGCTTACCAATGTTGAAACACGAGACTTGAACTGCGGCCTCGGGCTGACCAACACTGTCCGCTCTGCTTCCCTGCATGGAAGTCACCTGAACGTTGTGTGGAAATTCAGTTGATTGAAATTGTACGTGAGGTTTGCAGAAACGCTAACTGCCAACATTTCATCCCGGTGACTAGGCTGAAACACACACTGATTTATTTCCTCTGCGTCACAGGTGGTGGGAGTTGATTTTTTTTTTTTTCCCTTTCATTTCTTCTCTTTAGTTCAGCCTTAAGTTGTATAAAGTTGTGTCCGTAAGCGTATTTGATTTTTGATTTATCCACCTTAAGGTGGAGCGTGTGTTTGAGCGTGTGTGATAGGAATGTAAGAGTAATTATTAGCGTCTTTTTAATATTTAAGAGCAGTGTTGATAGTGGACGACGTCTCAAATGTTGATTGACTCAACAGAAAACAAATTCAATGTTTTTTTTTTCTTGCCCTCCCTCGACATCAGCCTGCCACAAACACAAGCTCAGTAGAAGTTGTCAGAGATCTTAAAAAACTTTCTCTTTTTTTCCCACTAGAGCTGCAACTGATTAATCGATTTGTTGTTTGGTCTATAAAATGCCCCAAAATAGTGAAATCTGGTTCCCAAAGCACAAAATAACATCCTCAAATGTCTTGTTTTATCCACAGCCCAAAAATACTCGTAACAGTCAAGAGAGGACGAACGGCACCAGAAATTATTCACATTTAAGAAGCTGGAAACAGAATTTTGTCTTGATTTTTGGAGCCGATACGACGAGAAAAAGACACACGTGGTTATCAAACACTTTTGACGAAATATGACACGAGGACTGGATATTTGACAGTTTAGCAACTTTCATTCAAAATCAATAATTATTGATCACGTCAAGCAAAATTTTTCTGCATTGTAATCTCTAAAAAGCAAAGTTTTAATACCGGTCAGTATTGGAAAACGTATACGCCTGTGACAAGCCAATAACTCTGGGGAATATTGACTTTAATGACAACGTAGGTGATTATTTCAGTAACTGACAACTAATCAGTTAAATGTTGCAGCTCTTTTTTTTTCTTTACATTTTTATTCATATTTGCAATAATCTTGTGAAATCATGTACATCACTAAAATGTCACCACAACCCAGCACAAATCTAATTTGGCCCCAACAGTGGTTTGACACATTTGTATTTTAACATGGTGACTCTGCACACTGACAGTTATCTTTGTAATTATTAATCGATATTTCAAGTCATCGATTAATTGCTTAGTCAGATCGTCAGTATTTGTTGGATTGGGTCTCAACTGGGATCACTTCCCGTCACAGCTGAACATAAAACATTTAATATGAAGAATCCAAAACTGCTGAAAAGTTAATACACAGAGTTCTTAATGCACTGCTGCAGGTCGAAGACAACTTCTTCAGCTCCACTTCTGACTCGCTGACTTCACAGATCGGGTCGTCACACTCTGTATTTAAGTTTGTCCACCACACTGAGTTTTCTTCTTTTGACAGGGTTATTTTTTATAATTTTTCTGTCCTTTTTTAATGTCTGTTATATTTTCAGTTTTGCTTGTAGGTTTCTTAGTGTCATGTAGATAAACAACGGACTTTATTAACACATAGGCCAGGCCACATTAACCTAATTGTTGTATTAGAAGAAAAAAAAAACATATTTAAATATGGCTGCTTATTGCTCCTAATGATGATGATAATATTAATAATAAATGTATTGTACAGGAAGAACCAACGGTCTCGTCTCTGTTCATTCACAGGTTGTTTGCAGCTGATTTAACTCTGAATTTATCAACATATATGATCATATTGTAAGTTTTGAAGTTAAGGTTGGAGAGAACAAGTGAGAAATGCAGCCAGGTTGGGTTTGTCTTTCTATGTCAGGGATGCCTGAACTTCTCCGACACCCGTCATGTTGTAATAACGAGGATCCCAAGTTCCCTTAATTGACTGACATGCCCACCATTCCCAGAATATGAACAATAATTAATAATAAGGGGTCTGATGTCATTTAAAGAACATTTTTACCTCACACAAAATAAAGGAAAAAATGTAATTGTTCTTCACTAGGAACAGTGGGTGAAGAATCTAGCTGCAAGAACTATTTTTTATTTCAGTAACAATTACTTTGTTTATCGTTTAGTCTGTAAAAATCCCGAAGAACAGTCCAGACTCCTCATTTACATGAAGGACAAAGGAAAGCAGCAAACTGTCACATTTAAGAAGCTGGAACCAGAAAATGACTGCTTGAAAAAATTAGTTAAAAGATTCATTGATTATCAAAATAGCTTGCAATTTATTCCTTTTCAATCGACTAATCACTGCAGCTCCAGTGGGAACTAGTTTCTTCATGCTGTGTTGTGTCAGTAACAGCGTTTGACCACTAGGTGTCAGCGTCACCTGTCCTTTTAATGTGGGTGCATTTTGAAACATCTCTGACCTCCAAGCTGAATAAAATCAACATGAAGATACACAATGTTTGACTTGCCGTTAATATCTAAGATTATATCTACTTTTTCAGTGGAGGAACTTTATTTTTGAGACCAAACTGGATATTTTTCCAATAAATACTGTGACGAGCAGTAGAGCAGATCACTGCAGAAGAGAGAGTTTTGTAATTATTAGATTCATTGAATTAAATATTGCATTCATGACTAATTTGCAAAGGAGGATTCAATATGATGTTAGAGATCAAACATTGTGTAAAAGTTTTCTGACCTGAACCAGGTATTAATTCCTAGAATAGAAAAAACATCCAGGACAGCAGGAACATATAAATAACAGCTAATAGGTTATAATTCAATTTCAGTTATTTAAATGAACATTAGAGCTGGTACGATTAAAGAGAGTGAGAAATTCAGATGTATAATCTAAAATGAATAGTAATAATAATTAAAGTGGAATAAAAAACGATAAAAATTGTGACTGTGGAGTACTTATGATGAAAACTGTATTCTGGGATTAAGTTGAATTAACTCAGAATTACCTCCTATTTCAATGATTATGAAATTATGTGACTGATTTTCTAATAAATCTCATATTTTTGTTCAGGTGACACCAATAAAAGCAAAAAAAAAAAAAAGAAAAAAAGAGAAAAAGCCAGGGTTGTAAAAAGTACCGAAAAGTTAAGTAACAGTAAAGATATTGTGTTAAAATATCACTTTGGTGAAAGTGGAAGTCATCCATGTCAATAATCCTCGAGTAAAAGTCTGAAAGTATCTGATATTAAATGTATTAAAGTATCAAAGGTACACGTAAAAGTAAATTATACATGTATTTAAAAAGGATTTCATGATTTTTCTGATTATCAGCTGAGTTTTTTTTTTTTATATATATATATATGATCATCAATAAAATAAATTAATTAAAAAATGCATATCTTTGGCTCTGATGCAACATGTAATCTGAAAAGTAACTAAAGTTATAAAATAAAAAGTGAAACGTGAGAGAAAAAGTCAAATATTTGCCTCCTAATCATAGTAGCACACTGTAGTACATCAGAAACTCGTACAAGTACCTCAGAGTTGTACTTTAGTACACTAGTTGATTAAATGTATTTAGTTACGATCCATCAGTGGTATTAAAGAATTTCAACATATTTGTGTGTAGAGCTGCAAGGAGTAATCAATCAGATAACTAATACATTAATCCACGTATTTTGATAATTATTGATTTAGTTATATTTCTAAAACGATGGCAAGTGAAGAACAAATACCTCAAAACTGCACTACAGCTGAGTAAATGTACTCAGTTACATCCCATCACTATAAATGAAACATCAGCTGGTTTTTGGGACTTTTAATTCCCCATCAGAGAAACACACACGTTACATAGGAAGAAGAAGAAGAAGAAGAAGAAGAAGAAGAAGAAGAAGAAGAAGAAGAAGAAGAAGAAGAAGAAAACAAAGCACCGTCACTTCAGCTGCAGTGTCATAAAATAATCCATTTATTTACGGAACTTTAATATAACTTCACATCCATCCACATGTCGCACAACAATAAACCTTTATTATTATTATTATTTTTTTATGCTTTTGAGTGTTTTCTTTTCTTTTACACGTCGGAGAGAAGCTGTGCGTCAACATTCAGTCTGCGCTCGTCCTCTCAGAGCGACAGTGAGGTAGATTCAGTCGGTTCAATCAGTTTCTACACAGGAGACGAGCCGCAGCACAGAAACACTGGCGGGATAATAATGTGCTAATTACACGTCTGCACTGAGCCGAATTCAGCGGGGTGACACAGAAAGCAGTTTCTCATGAAGATTGTTTGTTTTCGGGCTCTGAATGTTTTACATTTGTATTATTTTATTTTATTTCCGTCTTACGTCAAAGAAGTCTGGTTGAAATCGGAATCCGCTGATCAGAAAACGCCTGTCGGCCGATTACTGACGGGTCCATGCGTTGATTCATGAATAGTTCAGAATAAAATACACTTTTGTTTTATTTAACATGCAGGTGCGATGTCTTTCAGGCCAGAATATATCACAATCAAGGCTCACATAATTTAATTTCAAAGCGGAATTAAACCAATTAACAGCACGGGGAGGGAATTAAAAGTGACCCGGGTTTCTTTTTAATAGTTCAGATAATTTACACGGATGATTAACATTCAGGTGTTCTTCTGTGCCGCCGTTCGGTTTAAGTATCCGAAAAACACAAATCCAGCCGCTGCATCCCGTTCATCTGATCTGAAAGTTAAAAACATGTTTGTTTGTTTTTTGCCATGGCGTTCCTGTCAGATCACAACATGCACTCTTCTTCGCATTTGTTTATAATTTATTTATTTATTCCTGCGGAAACAACCAACTCTCCGCCAGATAAAACACTTTTTTTTTCACTTTTTTTTGTGTTTTTTTTTTTAAGGCAGACAGATGTTTTATGACACCGTGGCAACATCTGGTCTACAGTACTGGAGGGGTGGGAACATCAAAAAAAGAAAGAAAGGAAAAAAAAAAGCAGAAATACCACAAATAACACACCGACAGTCAGGAGAGAGGAGGAGAGCAACATCAGTGTCCATCCATTCGGTTTTTGTGTCCGTGTTGTCCTTTAACTCGCTCCGTGTTTCCTGCGCACAGCGGTGCGTTCAGGTTCAGACAGTCAGTGGTTTTTATCTGATTTCAATCCAGAGTCTGGGAGGAGGTGGAAGAGGAGGAGGAGGAGGTGGAGGAAGAGGAGGAGGGTCACTGGTTGAGCTCCAGAGCCCAGACCTGCTGCGGCCAGCCGGTCCGGCCCTTCACCTTCTTCTCGGCTCCTAAAGAGTCCTGCAGGCCGTCAGTCTGCGACACCAAAACACCAGAAACACCACATCATCACCAGCAGACACAGAGAGCCCCGGCTGAGAGCCATTCTCAACATGAATATCTCTACAGGACGTATTAATATCACGTTTATATCTCCCCCGAGAGCCTCAGCGCACTGTGGAGTCGAGTTTGGCGCATTTAACTGTGAAATATACACGTAAATTAACAATATGTAATATAAATAGTAGATGAATGACGATCAAATTTAGTAAAAAACATCTGCAGATCTTAAAAATATTAAAATAATACGTGTTGTTTTTGGGGGGAGTTCAGTGACGCAATCACCGCCGTGACATCACGAGCTTTCATTAACCAAAATAATGAGCTAAATGTGAAACAAAACAGGCCTTTACGTCAATTAATATGATATTTAATAATGATACATATTTTAAAATAAACAACTAAATTGTTATTTGACTTCGAATATTAGTTAGTTTGAATTGGCGACCTGACTTACATGAGAGGAAATGTTGATTTAAAGGCTAACTGTACATTTATTTGCAACTATTCTGGTGCAGTAACAGATACATAAACATATATTTTAATGCATACTGCGCTGTCTTTATTTATCGTGTTTCATTTTCTAGATTTGTAGTCTATTCTAGTATTTTACTGTTTACTACCTTTAATTCGGCTGTAATGTTGTTTACTGAATGTTTGTTTACTGAGTGTGAGTTTTATATGTGTCTTCTAATTTCGTTGTATTCTGCGCCATGGTGTTAAAACCTTTCTTTTCTATTCATGAAGACAAAACTGTCGTTATGTGGCTGGAGATGTTTTAAAAACGCGCCGTTTTGCTTCCACGTTACAGTCAGAAGGACAGTGTTGTTAAAAGTTAACATACGTTAAGTAAAAGTAAATATGTGGTGGTGAAATGTTACTATGGTGAAAGTGAAAGTCACTCAAAGTACCTGAGTAAAAGTCTTAAAGTATCTGATATTAAACGTAATCAAGTATCAAAAGTACAAGTTAATAATAGGCTACATATTTTAACACATGTGTATACACTTCTCACTCTGGAATCAGTGTTCTGTTTAACTTGATTGCCTATAAATTAAATAAAATTATGTTAAATTAAAATTTGCTGTAAAACACAACAGAAAAAAAATCGCTCTTATCGTAACTAATTATAAAATAAATGTAGTGGAGTGAAAAGTGGAATATTTTGCAAAACAGTACAATAAAAAAAATGAGTTAATAAAGTACAAGTAACTTAAAATTGTACTTCAGTCAGTAGTTATATATAGTTATATATAAAGGTCTAAATCTACAACAGGTTATTACAGTTAAACACTATAAATGAGGCGCAGTGTTGACTTTAATGGATCATAACGCACAAAAACAGAAATATAAATAAAATGCTGCACTTTTATTCTGCTGCCAAGTTGGATTATTGGCTAAAAATACAATTTGATATTATTCTAATTAGGACTTTTATGAATAATTCAGAAAACTGAAGATATAATATCAGAAAATCATGTTAGCTAGATTTTGTTTTAAACTTTGGGGCTAAAACAGAAAAAATAAAAGCGCAACAATAAAAATAAAGCCCCCAACATGTGAAGTTAATAGACTAACTCTACGGAGCTTCTGAACTGCTCTTGTTGGAGTTTATTTGGATGAAAATTAAAGTTTCCTCGACTTACCGGCTCTCGTTTTCTTTTCAGATCCCGGTTCTCAAATTTCTTAATCTCGGCCTTAAAGCCCTCCGTCTCCCCGGAGTCTTTGGCCAGGACGTCCATCAGGTAGGCGATGTAACTGGTCGCCAGGCGTAAAGTTTTAATTTTAGACAGTTTCGTGTCCGCGGGCACGTTGGGGATACACTCCCTCAGCTCGGCGAAAGCTGTGTTGATGCTCTCCGTCCGCCGGCGCTCCTTCTTCGGCCCCGACGTCCTCCTCTTCCCCATCCCGGCCTGGAGCCCCTCAAGTCGGGCGTCGTGCGTCGCTACGGGCGCCCCGAGCTCCGCGGCCGGGTACGGCGCCTGGATCTGGAAGTCCGGGGGCACCTCCCCGTGGTTCACCACCCAGCTCTGGAAGTAGGGCGCGTCCTGGTGACACCGCTGCACGAACGGGAAGGGTTCGTGCATCAGGTGGTGGTGATGCTGGTAGCCCCCGATGAGGTTCATGTTGGGCGGGATGACGAATGTGCTCGCTGCCGTGTTGTCCCTCGCCCTCGGCCTCTCTCTGCTGCTGCCCCACAACGGTCTCTGCTCGTGGATCGACAGCCAACAGAACTCATTCAAGACCTAAACATGTATCCTCCCCATTCAAGCCAAACAAAACCACCAACTTTTACATCGTCGCCATTCTGAGAGCGACTTCAGCCGAAGTGAAACAGGCCGCGAAAAAACGTTTATAATTCCAGGGAGCGAGTCTCGGCGCAGTTGGGCTCCACTCGTGCCTCTTCCTCTCCTGGAGACTCTGCTCTGATTTGCCCAAGAAATTTGACCCCGATGAAGGTGTGAGGCCCCCAGGTTTATATGATTTGGATGTCAGCGTGGAGAGGAGGCAGCCAATAGAGGAAAGCGCCCAGGATGGGAGGAGTGTCTGGAGAGGTTTGGAATAACATGCGCTATGGTGCCATAATCTCACGGCGCTACACACGGAGCCAATATCTGCTTGTTGGAGTTGGTTACTGACAACACAATTGTGCACATATGACGGAAAAACTAGTATATATTTAGTAAAATTATATTTTTGGTCAGTTTTTGTATACTTTTTTTTTGTTTTGTTTTGGGGAGGTTTTACGCACAGAATTTACGCACCGCCTCTTTGGCTAAGGCTGTTTATGAGGTGTGAGTTTTGTAATTCAGTGGTGAATATAATTACTTGTGTTACTTTATTTGTCAACTCATGTATGAAATCAAGCTTTGTGAAGACAGCAGGGATCAACATGAGGAATTACACTGGATTTTTTTTGTGGGGTGCGCACATGGATTTGAAGATGTTTTTGCAAAACACTCAAAGACACCTTTAATACGAAGGTGCGCATATTGAGATTTGATTCCCCTGCCTTTAAAAAAACGTAACATTTTTTAGGTAAAGTGTCTAATTTACTATGCTTTTATTTTTTTAAGGATGGACAAATAAGGAAAGGGGAATCGTTTGTTGAAATTGAAAACATGACAGTTTATCAAATTAAACTTCCATCCTGCCTCAGTGTGGTGCGTCATGCTTTAAATATACTCTGGAAATATGGAATTATTTAACTGTTTTTCTTTCCAGCTGATGCTTGTCAAGATTTGCTAAGATTTTTCATATTTTCTGAAACGCGTAATTCACATTATCAGAGTCTCGTATTCCAGTGAAAACACCAGGTACACGTCAGAGCGCTCTGGAAAGTGTAAATAAAGCCTGATGAATTATTTCAGGACACACAGTCCGCGGCCTGTTGTCATCATACCTCAGCAGTATAAGGCGAAGAAAAGAAGAAGAAAAGGCCCGCATGCAGCGCCTTTATCTGCGCCTTTATTCCCCACAGCTCCTCACACACTAAACATATCATCTTATCTCCATCGCCTAAAAACATTATCCCATTACATTACATGACCTTGACGCTATTTAGAAACCATTTACGGGCCGCGTCTTATCTAAATACAGCCATAAATCAGGAGGTGTCACCTCGCTGCACGGTTACATGTATTCCATAAAAAGCTCTGCTGGCCTGTTCTCTGTTTACAGGACGGCGGTGTGCGGCACATCTCACCGTCCAGCCGCGTTACAATAAATAACCATCAGTCACAACTTTATGTCCCGCATGTGCACAAGTCTGCACGGGAATACGCAAAAGATATTCACCTCTGCGCGCACAGTTCTGCTTGCTTTCCTGGAGAGGACATATTTCTGTAATACGCCGATGTAGTTACTGCTATTGTTTTTGTCTTTTCTTGTTGCTCGTGCAATTATTTTTAATATTTCCATTATTTTCTCTTATCTCCAATTATAACCAAAACACCAAATGCTGCCAATGACACGGCTATATTTGAAGTATACACAGCTATAAATTACATAAACCAATTAGCATTTCTTCGACTTTTTCTTCTCTCCAAGCCTGCAGTTGTGAGTTCTGTCGCAGATTCAGATTTATCAGTAAAACAAAACACACAAATATTTTTGGATAAACATCAAAAGGAGAGAGGGAGAAAACTTCTGGACCTGCAGTGTGAAGCAGGGCCGTAGCCAGGATCCTAGATACACGGAGGACCTGCCCCTCCACCCCCACCCATCCATCCAGAGCATTTTAAAGACTGTAAGATAAATCTGTGCGTTTCTCTGCACTGATAATCACTTAGGAAATAATATGTTGCAGCAACTAGATGAATATTTGACACAAATTCCAAAAACAAGAAGAAGAGTAACACATACGGCCACTTTTGACTTCAGTGTATTCAACTTGTTTCTTTGCTAAAACTAATTCATTGACTTTATAATTACCATAATTAATATATGGTAAATTAATAATTCATTAGTTTATTTAACTGTCAGGAAACAATTAAATGCATCATGAATCAATTGTACAGGTTCAAAACATCAGTTGGTACTCATCCAAATAATGTTTATAAATGAACTACACAGAATTTATTAACCATTTACAGACTGTTATAAACATCAGTTCCAACTTCCTAATAAACAATTGCCAATAAAAAAAATAAAAAAAAGTTTATAAAGCATTTATATCTATTAACTAAAATGTTTGGCCATTTTTTATTATATATAATTGTTTATTTTAATGATACGACAGATATTATGTATGTATATATGTGTATATATATGTATACATAAATCTTGATAAAGATATCCAGAAAAAATAAATACAGAGGACACGACCTCAGTGTCCTCTGTGGTAGCTGCGGCCCTGTTGGAAGTATTACCCGACCAGCTGTCCAGCACTAAACAATGTAATAAACTGCATATATCGCTGATGATTTCAAGAAAAAAATATCATTATCAATTGAATGAAGCCAAACACTCCGACATGTTTAAATGACGGAACACAGCTACAGCTAAACGTGTCTATCTTTAAGAGGAGATGGACAGCTTGGTGAGGCATCTCTTTGTTTTTGTTTTGTTTTTAATTTTGTTTAATTCTATTTTTTTTCATGTGTAGTCTTTGCAGGGATAAATGTAGTGTGTTATTTCATCTATATGGCAACTGAAGCTCAATCTCAAGGTGATTTATTTTATGTTATTTGCCTTTTAATGTGAATCAATGGCAATAAAGTAAAAAAACAAAAAAAAGACGTTATGATTTAATCAAGGGTGTTACTTTGTGTGGAGAGTGGTGAGGACACAAGGGTCAGACGAATGAGATATGATATAAATATATATAATATAACGTATAATATCATATAAAATGATCTTTAAGGCAATGCAGTGTAGGATTATAAGATGTCAGAGTCGATAATTAGAGCAGGGGAACAGATTGCATAACAGCAGTTCAAAATTCATTGAATCCAACTTTTTTTGACGCAAGCTGTTCGGAACAAATTGCGCTTTTAAAACTGCCCAATACAACATTGTTTTTACAGGCCTGTAAACGGACAGAGCTCTTGGTACAAGATTAGCCAGCATTAGTTTTCGATGTATTTCAAGACCACATGGTGACGTTTGTATTTGTGAACACTGGAGCAAAACAGGCTTGTATTTTTAGTTATTGTTGGGTTGGGAACAAAAAACAAAAAAAAAAGCTGCAGTTCAGGAAAATAGCACCATGTCACCAAAAGTCTCTGTAAAACCTTTTCAAAATAAATGGGGAACAGTGGAGGGGAGACACCTCAGGATCACATGAGTTCCTCCATCTGCAGCAGCTGCAACCATCAAACGCTGCTTTCACTTTAATGCATCATTAATTTCACAGGGAGGGAACCATATGCAATAATGAGCACAGCACAGAGCGTGACTTCAGTAACAAGGCAGGACTGGAAGGTTTTGTAAATACTGTACCAGCCTTTATTTGTGTAGCATTTTTTAGAATACAGTGCTTCACATGATCAATACGTGTGCTCTCAGTTAACAACCGTCCATCCTCAGCACAACAGGGTGTTTCCATGTGAAGCCCCTCGAGTGAAAACGCAGCAATAAGTTCTTTCTTTTAGTCCGGTGCCATGTTGTTAAAGATGTTAAATATCAGAGCGGCTCAGAGACGAACAGCGTAAAAGATTTATAATGACATTTGGAATGACGTCTTCACTTTAGCCGGTCTTGCTTTTTGATGTGGAGATAAAATGCGGTGATGTATTTTTGGATTTTAGTGTTGTTTAGTTTTTTATGATGAATGCCTGGTGTTTCTTTGTGTTTCCTTTGTCTTGTAACATATTGGGACCATGTTGGGAACAAACACATGTTATCCTTTGGATTTATTTATATGTTTACTTGACTGGAACTGTGTTCAGCCTCTTAGCTGTACCAGAGTTAGCTTGAAGCTAATTTACATATGTAGTCCCTGGTAAGGATACGGACAGAGGATTTGTTATGAAAATAAACATTTCATTTCATACAGTGATAGACAACATATTTAATAACTACACAACTACATCAGCAAACTCAACAACTACAATAAGATTTCAAAAATGAAATGAAGTACAAGCTTGGAATGATTTCATCTTGTATTATAACTTTTTTGTCTATCTGTCTGATGAAATAAAACAAACAATCAAACTGTCACTTCATCAGTCACATGAGAAGAGACAAAACACAGGACAATGCAGTAACATAACAAAGAAAAACATCCATCCAAGATGAAGAGAAAGTAGTTCTTAGTAAAGATTTACTCCTCTGGTTCTGCTGAACTTATTGTGTCTTTTCCTTTTGTACCACTTAGATATCGAGTGGCGAGAACCAGAGGTCTGTCAGAGAGATTTGATCAACTTCACAGGAGAGAAAAAAAACTAAAAAATTACAATATTGTGCAGATTTTGGCACTTTAAATCAATCTTTAATATTCAAACTCCATAATCACTTGGGTGACGATGTACTTAATGAACAGTATTTTAGCAGCTGTGGAAAACAAAGACATTTATGATGTACGCAACTGCTCTTAATTCACATTTGCCATTCACAAATGGCAAATCAAGAGACTTTATTTCATATATATGACTCATATTTTACTCTAATGCCCCTGGTTCTAACCACTAAATAGAATGTTCCTGTAAAACTCCATAATAATAACATTTGTATAGGCTTATACAGGCTAGTATATTTTGGTATTCTGATAAACAGAAGGCAACAACAGAAGATTTCTAATGTGATCGCGACTTTCTCAACGTTTATTTTGTGAATTCAAGAATCTTTAAAACATCACAAAAAGATGCTCAAGCGTGAGCAAGCGTTGGTCCGTCTGTATGTTTTGTACCGTCTACGGCAGCTCAAAGTGACGGCCGGGTTAATAACAAGTCCAAACACAAACGGGCTTAATTCATCACATGAGTGGCTGTATAAAACAATAATATTACTGGTATTATTTACATATTTTCCTGCAGGCTGGTGAGGGCACATCCTCCTCTCTGTCCGGTTTGCCACTCACATGTTGTCAGCATGAAAAACACCAGAAAGAAAACCTGACACTGTTGATTAAGACGTCCACTACACAGAGATGAAATACAACCCTGGTCACATCCCCCTCTTACTCTTTCTCTCCGTCACTTTCTCCTCCACTTCTGCTCCTTCTCTTTCCATTCTTTCTCTTCCTTTAACCAGAACCTTTCCTCTTTTTGATCTCCTTCTTTTTTCTCTTTCCTTGCTATCGCTGGAGGTGCTGAAAGACCTGGGCAGCAGTAATAGTCTCTTCATAGTTTGCTTTCAACCCCAATCGCCTGCAGTCATCTCTCTCTCTCTCTCTCTCTCTCTCTCTCTCTCTCTCTCTCTCTCCTCTCGCTGCTCTGCCAGGGGAAACATCCAAAATAGGTCATAGGGAGCCATCTTGGCCATGTTATGAATTCTCCTCATAATTGTTTGTGTCATCATGTAGATTTTTCAATAGACACTGCTTCCCTCCTCTTCAGAGTGCTTACCCTCAACTCTACATTTTCAAACAAATATTCGCCCTGATTCAAAGGCGAGCGCGCTCAGCACGGAAAACGCCGCCGAGCACGCTAAGCCCCGACTGTTTACCATACAGGGGCTCCTACAGTATATATATATCCACCTCTGGTGTGCATTGACTGCGACACGCAACCCACTGGGTTAAATTAGACAAGCCGACTCCGCCTCATTCTGGGAAATGTGGGCAAACTGGGTCATGTCATGGCCCGGTGCCTGATGGGAGACTTAACCCCACTCAGTTCCCTCAAGTGGAGCAAGACAAAATGCAAAAAAAAAAAAAAAATATTCACAGCTCAGCAAAAACGGAACATTTTATCATTATCCACTTGGTAATGTCGCATTTACCGGCTTCTTCTCTGGTGCGTGGCGGCTGTGCTAACACCTGGGACTGTGACCTGTACTTTCCCCAGTAAACACACCGACCTCTTCGACTATTGCAGTCCCTCCTGACCGGCCGGCCGGCTCTTCTTGGGTTTTACTCCGACTCCAGAGTCGCTCTTCGCTGCCGTGTCTCTTGGCTAAAGGCTAAAATCTGAAGGGTGGGCTACCCCTCCACTCGGTAAGAAACCCCCCTCAAAAAATAGAAAATGACTCCATGCAGCATGTCTGGCATAGTCCAAGTCTCCAGAAGCTCCAAGATCACAAATTTGAAAAGGCATTACTAATACAGTGCCAAGGTGGTTTTGTTGCCAAGTGTGGCTCTTGTTAACCTGTTAGCCATGTTTGCTGTGTGATTAAATGAGCTATGGGCTGAAATCAGTTAGTACACAGACATTGTGTTTTACAGGAAGAAGGGAGGAACAGATTTTGATATGAACATTTGAAGACATTGATTTTTGTAGATTTTTTTTCACACACTGTTAAATAGGTGTAGAGCATGACCATGAATGTTTTGGATTTTGAGGAAAAACATCAGACGTATTTAGGTGGCTGATATCTATAACAATGAGCATGATTTGAATTGGATCTGGATCCAAAATTTTAATTTGCACAATGTGGATTTAAATATGTTTTCATAGAGTGGAATCTATTTTCACCTGCTGACATCTGAGGATAGAAACTTGTAACTACCACCAGTGTGCAGCTGAGAGAACGGATATTCTAACGGTTTTAACGTATCTTTCATAGTTTGAAAGTATATCCAAATGGATATGGCAGATTTTGGTGCAGATCCAGACCTGTGGGGACAGAAAACCACAATTACCCTCAGCAGCTATTTTCCAAATTTTGTAAATGATAGTTTAACAGTTACGAGTGGTTTAAATATAGAGCGATGCAGGAATAAGTTTGATATTGGATCAGGCTTTTGATTGGATTAAAGCTGGGCTGTTCTTTCAGGTTGATTTAAACTAAATTTTTGTTTTCTTTCTACAAATCAGGCTCTGAGTCTGAGATGATTCATCTTCAGCTACAACTTGAGTCTAAAGACGAGCCAGTTTATTTCTTTGTAATTTGGAAGCTTTACCGGATCATTTACTTTTACTGCTGTCACTTCACAACAGTTTTAGTTTCCAGTTATCTCTCACTTTCTGTCTGGACACAAAAAAATTCTCCACCACATCAGAAGCTGCTTTCTTCTCTTCGTCCGTATTTTATTCCTGTTGATAAGTGGTTGTCGTCTCCACGAACGTCTGCTCTCTGGTCTCTCTGGTCATCTGCCTGTCAAAGCTCCACAAACCGTCGTCTAACTGCAGCAATTCCGCCCGTCCTCAGCCAATAAAGATAAGAGCAGGACGGCTGGAATGTGGAGCCGAGAGGTGACAGAGACGTAAACTGACATAAAGTCCGACACTTTCTGTAACAACCTTTAAAACTGTTTTTGTTTATCTGATCATTTGGACACTGTGTTTAATGATCAGGAACTTTTTACGTACATTTAATGTCAGTTGTACGACACAAGTGTTTAGACACGGCACTAATTCAAACCATCCATGACAGTTTTTTACACTTGCTGGTAGTTTGTCAGCTCTTTGGAAAAAATGTGTTTTGTTTTTACTTTTCAGCAGCAGCTGGTTGGTTGTTTGTTTGGCATAAATAAAACTGAAACTTAAATATCATCAGCAGGAAATGAAAGAGAAAAGAGGTCACAGTAAGTCACAGGTGTGTTTTTTCTTTTTACAAATCTATAGTAATAGTTTAGTACTGTGATTCTGCAAAGCAAATTACTGTATACTATGTAACAGTAAAATACTGCGTATTCAGTCAAAAAATACAGAAATCCAAAAAAGTTGTTCAGAAAATCTCAGTAATCAAGTCACCACAGTAAAAATCACAGTACATAACTATGCACAGTATTACAATCAGTAGTAACTGATAATATACTGTAGACAAAGTGCAGAGCACCATTCAGTGAAAGCGGAACAAGTCAAGATTAAACAAAAAAATCTATTAACATTAAGAGTACAAAATGTCAGAGAGCGAAAGGTGACGTCTGCATATTGCTTATTTTTTGTATTCCATAAAATCAGAAACTCAAGACATTAAATTTTCATTTCCATAAAACGCGGAGAAGAATGCTGTTGCTCAGTGTCAATTTATTTAAATTGCTTTAATTAATATAAAGGTCATGACTGAGTCAAGATCATAATCTGTGACACACAGGAACACATTTATGGAACAATGACCACATAAAAAACGTTTGCCCATGAACAGCTCTGTTGTCAATTTAGCAATAACAGGTAATATTCAACGTCTGGCAAGACTTCCAAAATAAAGCTCGCTGACATTAAGTTCAGATACTATGATTCACACTTTTAGTCTGTTGTCAATCGGTCACAGTTTGGTTAGGTTGAAGAAAAGACTCTCGGTCAAAACAACTACATTCACTCACGTTACTTACATAAAGCATCTTAAGTGACGTAATCGCCAAAGTCCAGTGTGACTCATCAGTAGGCCCCCACCACGCTTCTAGAAGTGATGCTGGAGGGGTAACTACAGCCTCAAACTTAAGCTTGATTTATGCTTCCTGCATTGAATCTATGCCGTACTGATGGCATAGGCTGTCCGTAGCTGCGTGCTCTTCGCCGTAGCCTAACTGCACGTCAGGTAAAAGGTAATTCAGTAACTACAAGCTTCTGTCCATGTTGATCCTGTCTTTATTCTTACACTGGTCAGAAACATCTAACCCAGCCTCCCCCCTCCACACACACACACACACACACACACACACCACACACACACACACACACACACACACACACACACACACACACACACACACACACACACACACACACACACACACACACACACACACACAGTCGGTTCCTGGTCTCTGGACCACCGGCAGGCCGGGCTCTAATGATTTCACAGCAGCAGATTTAACAGAGGGTGGCTGCTCTGTGTCAGACGAGCCCAGAGGCTTTAGAGCGGCTGACAGTCAAAACATCGACATAAAGGTTTGACCCTGAGAAATCCAGAGGTGGAGACGGTTCAGGGACCCACTTCTCTAAAAGCATTTTAACACGAGAGGCTACAACACTCCACTCAGTATTTTACAGAGTGAGTAATAAGTGTTAAAACGCTGAAAGGGAAGAACTTCCATAAGTTAGGGTCAGTCTTGTTATTGATACACTATCCAAGCTCCTCATTTTCATCTTAATTCATCTTAAATATGCAATAGAAATGTTTTTTGCTTTGACGAATCATTACAAAGTGAATGTTACTTCCACAATGTAGCTGTTACAGAATTATCACACCATCAGAGTTTCAGCCGGTTCCATATAAACGTATGCTGTCTGCCACCGGCACAAAGTCTCCCAGGAAAACGCAGGCAGCCTGGCACCATTTCTATCTGCTTTCACGACTCTATAACAGTCTAAATGAACAACTGCAGTCATGTTTCTTTTTCCTGTGTCCCGGGATAATCAATACATTGCAAGCACCGCAGTAAGACGGCACTGATGTCCTCTGTGGCTCTTTCTGGAAATGTGGGTATTTTAGGAACCTGGAGGGAGTTTGCATACACTGAGGGGTGTTTTACAGAATGATTCTGGTATTTTTTTTTTCGACACATTACATTAAATCTGACAAAATTTGGCCCAGTAGATAAACAAATAAAGGAACGATCATTTCCCCAACTTAATATTCTTGCTGACATGAGCAGAGCTGGTGTGTTTAGGTCTTTTTCTGAATAATAATAAAAGAAAACAAAAAAAACAAAACACTGTTTCATCTGAGAAAACATTGTCACAATGATATAAGCATTTTTTTTGTTGTTGTTTGGAGAAGACATGATTATTTGCAGGGAAGACATGTTGGGGAATAAAATGTACAGAAAAAAACTAGACAATTAATGGAATAAATAGTAACAATGATAATAATAATTAAAAATAAATCCAAATAATCGAAGAAGTGAGACTGAATGAATGGTTTCTGGTTCAGGAAAATGGTGGCGTCAGTATTTGTACAATCCTGATTGCAGGACAATAATATAATGATCATCACAATATCTTTCTGACTGGAGTCGGTTCCACAGAATCTGACACTAACTGAGATGTTTTGAGTTTTATAACTTGACTGCAACTTGTCAATGTCCACATAATAAAATGATACAATGTTTAAAGTTAGGATACAGCCGAAGTTTAGAAGTTCATGAAGTCGAGACTCTGGTGGGTCAAACTGTCAGGCAAATATTGATGTGTGGCACCAGTTCACTGGTAACTGTAGAGCAAAAGAAAGCGATACGATATATTAGCATATCGATATTTAGTTCCACCTGGAAATGGTGGTAGTTTCTACTTTGATGACAACGAGAGCAATCCAATATCAATAATTACTAATATTTTCTACAGTTGGAACTCCAGGCGGATTATCTTTGATCTTTGGATGAACGCCTGCATCACATTTGTTTGTTTATATGAACGTTTGCAGTGAAGTAGTTTTACCTTTTTCATCTGTTTTGTCCACTAGTGTGTTGAAGAAGGGAGCAGAACATTGTTTAACATACAGAGAATCCAGACTATACAACTGTGAGGCGTGGTACCAACTCCTGCTGTGCAACCAAATGCTCTTTAATTCCAGAAAGCAGAATTTAAAATTCTAGTAAAGATACTACAGCTTGCAAAGATGCCATATGTGGGACTGAGGGAAAGAAATCATTGAAAATTTGATGTAATATCAAACTTTTTCAGATGTAAACATGGTGTTGTGAGTTGAAATACTGTCTGTAGTGTACAATTTTAAAATAAAGTGGATTAAATTGAGGACACTAAGTGAAAATGTAAGATGCTATCACCAGTTTAGCGTCCTTGCGCACATTAATACTATAAAGTGTGCTTCCTAAATGTTGGTCAACTTATCAATCCTTCAATTATACAATATGTAAAAGAGGAAATTCATCTGTGTGAAGGTTTTTTTTTGGTATAGAAACACTCTGGAGGTCATTGTGCTTGGTAACATAATTGCCCCACCGGCTCTTAATGGCGGAGGCAGCTAGTTAAACTCCCTGCTTGTCCATTCATACTCGGCTCTCTCTCCACCTCACTCTCCTGCTCATTAAAACGGTGAATGGGCCACAGATGTGGAGTCGCCCCCATTAGTTTTACCTGGAAGGAGCACAGGGAGAGGTGCAGTTAGGAAGCGGAGTTAAACACCAGGGTGAGGGCTTCGTTTCCCCGCCGGGGCCACCCAGGATTTATTTTCACTGCCCGGTGCTGTGAGGAGACGCGTCCGTCCACTGACTGACTTTACCTGCTGCAGGTAGAGAGACAGGAAGCTTCAAAGACAGGAGGGAGGGGATTTTACAACACACAAATCTGCTTTGCTCTGTTTCAATCTCTGGCTGACAAACGGTGCAGTTTACACCTGGTTCTGCTCACAGGACCAATATGAAGACCGTCCTCTCGAGTCTTAATCTCCAGCAAAGGTTAACATTGTTTTAACAGAGTTTCGGAAACAGAAACACAAATCCTTAAATTATTGGATGATGACAATGTAAATCTTTCCTCGGAGTTTCTGCACTATTTGGGTAGAGGAGGGCGGCCCTCTGTCCACATGCCTCGCTCAGTCTCTGGGTCAGTACTTAATGGTTTGGGCCCCCGTTTCAATTAAAATAAATCTTGATGCAACGTCATTACATGTTTTGGGCTTTGGTGTGCTCTCAACTTTCTGGCAACAGATTGAAGAAGACCCTTTCCTGTTTGAACATGTTTTAAGTCCATAATGTTCAACTCAATATTCACAATGATAATAAGATTTCACTTGTCACAAATATTCTTAATGACAACAATTTTTTTTTTTTTTTTTTTTCTGCTTTAGTAAGATGTTGTTTTTTTATATTTACTAATGTACACTAACTAATTATAACTAACTAACTACTATGATTATGCAGTAATGTACCAAAGAGAAGGAAAAGAGGGAGCTGGCTGGTGTTTTAGATCCAAATGATAATGTAATGAAAAACTCTTTTCACTTCTTAAAGCAGATTTGTAGAGGGCGCGTTCACAAGACTCAGTTTTCAGGGGCCTTGCCGTTTTCCGTGGGCGAGTCTGAGCAGCGGGACAGACGAGCAAGTGACTCGCTGGTGAAGACATGATGATTTTCTATGATGTTAATGAACATTGGACTTTCATTTGCAGGCATGTTTGTGTTCTGATGCATAATGCAAAATTAATTAATGAAGGTTCAGCATTTTCACATGATCTGGTCTTTAACCATGAAATCAGAGAGGGTTACAGTAACGTGTCGTTGTCCCGAGTGCAGCAGCAGCAGCAGCAGCAGCAGTTTGTCTCTGCTGTGTTCCCTCCTATCTATAAAGACCCTAAAATAGCCCCTCAGCTCAGGCCTCATGATGGTGTCGGATCGGCCTGTGGAATGCAGCGAGAAGCTCTCAGACTCAGATTGGATGCTTATCACAGCTACGTGAGCTCTGATTGGATGCTTATCATAACCATATCCTGTTGTCGGCTGATGGAATGACCTTTACACTATCAGCGCGGGATGCCATCGCAGGGCGAGGCGGCAGCGAGCGGACTTTCCCCCGATACTTTTTCACACCTTTAGGCTCCTTCTGTGGGCCTGTGAGCCACAAAGATAATGTATTAGTGGGTTACAAGCTCTGTAGCTGAGAGAAGACACCTTTTTTAGGAAAATGTAGGTAAAATTGTGTTGAAGTTCTGATATTTGTGGGTTCAGACTACTTACTGTGTATGCGTGCTGCTGCCAGAAATGTGCAGTATTGGCATTGGAGATGTTAAATAGCAGACAACTCAAACTGTATTAAGTTCACAGTAATGGCTTAGCCTGCTTTTCATTCTGCTCATGTGAACCTCAATAAGGCAGATTTTAATTCTCAGTGGAAAATGCATTATTTTGAGAAGCGGTCCTGTAAAAACAGAAAATGTTGCGTTCTCTGGAGAAAAATGACACCATCCTTGAATAGATTTGGTTCCTGATAAACATCGCTTTCATTGTGGTAATCTTTCTGCCACCGGCCTGGATTTTTCCTGGTAAAACGAAGGACAAATTATGACACAAAGAAATGCTGTCTGCAATTGCATAACCAAAACAGGCATTTTTCAGTAGAACGACTGAAATAACTGTGTAAAAGAAAAACTGAGGTAAAACAAGAGAGAACGGACGGCATTCACTGGATGGTGAACAATCCGGTGTTGTGTCAAAGTCTGTTCCCCCGTTGATATGCGTTTCCTCTTCCCACCGGGACTTGAGACGCTTCAAAACCGGCACTGAGTAAGTAACAAAACCTACCGACCTGCTACTTATTAACTACTTGTTTTTTATAGCGCTGAGATCAGGGTTTCTAGATCAAACTGGGATTCTTGCGCTTGTTTTTTGCTTTGGTTGGTAGCCAGGCTGCTAACGGCAGCCATGTTTTTAACAGTGGCGCCAACAGCAACACCACGTGGAGATGTTATGACAATAAATATTCATTTCCCCCCCAAAATATTAACAAATCAAATATATCTGATAATGTATTTTTCACTGAGAACGAAAGACATGTCCACATTTTGTATTCATTTATTTATTTTTTTCAGTCACGTGACATGAACCAGCCCTGTCACCAGAATTTAATTATTCTGGAATCATCCGTACCATATCGTCATTTCTACAGTAACTGGCAGTTCACATTCACATTGCATGTATATGAGCTGTGGAGGGGTTGATAATGGCGTGACAGCTAAATGAGAAGGCGTTTCAACATTAGCACACAAGAAAATTACTGGATATTCGCAACGAGATGTCGGGGTTGTTTCCCAGCCATGTTTATGGTGATGAAACCAGGTTTATTAAGCCAAACCATGAAACCTCGAATGAGTTTGAACTGTACTTTCCTGTGTCCTTAGGTAGAATTTTTGTATTTCTCCTTTGTCACAGCGCTGTGTTTTTGTTCAGGTTAGGTTAAAAACTACTCGGTTAGGGTTAGGAAAACATCATGTTTCAGCTTAAAATACTTGATTTGGTTGCTGCAAACATGACTGGAGATGTCCTGAGGTCTCCTTAAAAACACCCAACTGAGTCGCTCTTATAAATGCTAGATTCAAACCGTGGACAACAGCTTGGCAGCCTTGTCACCTGCATTATAGCATCCATTAGCATTTAGCTAAAAGAGAATCTGGATTCCTTGTTCTCCATAAACTAATCATCCATACATGGATATATGACTGTGAGTTTAGGTGGCATCCTTTTGTTTCCCAAAGACCTTGTGGAGGTTCTGAATGTTTTACTCTGATAACCTCACATATAAACTGTCCCTGATTACTGTTAAGACGCTTTAAAGATAATGATGACTACTCTAAATTACACCGAAGACAGAGATGACTGCCGAATTCTTGGGTGTAATTTCGAGGCCGGAACATAAATCTGACCATGAGTGCTTTGTGGCTGGCCAGGTCAGTCGTCCTGTGGGAAAAGAGAGATGAGAGGCTCAGGGTCAATCTGGGCTAAGCCCTGCTGGTGCCAGTGGACCCCCCGGTTCCCCCGACAGACCCTGCGACAGTGCTGACATCATACCCGGGTCAAATACTGTCGATGAAAAGTCGAAGACAAGGACTTAATGTCTGTTTCAGCCTGATGGGAGTCACATGAGCACAGATGACGCAAGGTAGGCTGTCAAATCATGGATGTCATTTCCTTAACGATATAAATATTTTCAAAACAGTTTAAACATTGGAAATGTTTCTGCCACTCTTGGACATGTCACAAATGTATGTTTCTTTACGTTAAATTTACAATATTATGTTCTGACAACACTGTGCTTGTGGTTTGGTTAGGTTTTGGCACAAAAAACACTTGGTTAAAGGGATGAAACTTCAGTCCCGGAGCTGATGTAAAACCAGGGGGAGGTTTGGTCCTACATTGCTGGAGCTTCACAGCAAAACATCATTGAAGCATTTTCCAATTAAGTACAGTCGCTGGGGACTTGTTTAAAATGTAAAAAGACAACCAAAACATATTGGCACCACAAAGCCTGTTCGACATAATCCAGGACTCTGGAAGCTCCAAGATCCCAAATTGATTTGAAAATATGTTATTTACAGGGAAATATTCACTTAAGTGTTTGAAGGGGTGCATGAGCTTGTTGACCGTGTAAATAACATCTTATTGGATCAATGTGGGATCTCAGGGCTCATAGAGACTTGGATTACACCCGGCGAGCTGGTGTTGTTTTTTACGTTTTAAAAGAAGTTTCCAGCTCCTTCAGTTGTTTCAGAGAACGCTGCAACGCCGTTTCGCTGTGAAGCTTTAGAAATGTTTTGTGCACTATGAAAGGTCACCTGACTTTCCATCGGCACAGGGTGAGTTGATAATTATTGAATTTTCATTTCTAAGTGACCTTGTCCAACATAAAATACCTGGTTCTGTCCCCACAAACGCAGCTGGGACAGCGGTGGCGTTATTTCAGACAACAATGCTGCCAAACGGCCCAACGCAGTTTGAGTCACACCAGTGCATATTTGTAAGGACACCTTTGAAATACTTCCAGACGTTTTTGTCGCATCAAAAGTCTGTGTTTTTATAAGGAGAACTGCAGACATTCCTAAAAGTTTTCCGTGGTGACCAAAACGGGCTATTTTTGACAGGCAGTCTAACCATTGGCACCAGTTACTGTGGCCACCAAAAGAGGTATTTTAAGCCAAACTGTAATCTTTTTCTAACCCTAACCAAGTGTTTTTTGCACCTAAACCTAAGCAGAACGTTGGTACAGTGGAGACGCAACATGAAATTGAAAAAGTAATCTTGCAATATGTAATAGTTTACAGTTTTAACTTATCAGTGGTTTTGCAGAAACATGCCGCGCTAACCTTTTTTTCTGCTGTTTGGGTTGGTTGATTTTGTCCAACCCTTGTTTTAAATTATTCATGTGTTTACTTTCTTTCAGACCTCATGTGACGACCTCTTAATGAGTTTTGAAAGAAATGGTACTTTGTGTTCGTCTCATTACTGTTCAGAAACCCGTTTGCAGACCAGAGCTGATGGCGTCGACCCGAACACGACTAATAACAACAGAACTTAACAGAGCTGAGTCTAGTAAAACTGAGTGCAGGTTTTGGGAGCTCGGCTCAGGCGCGGTGCAGCACCATTTTCCCATTCCCCGGCTTTTCCATGTCGACTTCGCTCTGCAGCCTCGCTCCTGAGGAAAAACAGACGCCTCCTCTGCCGCCGCCCTCCTTCTCCTCCTCCCCCTCCTCATCCTCTGCCGGCTTTCTTCTCCTTCCCCCCCTTTTGCCCCTTGGGCTTTTTTTTATGGCAGGGCTTCTAACACATGACCTCTGCCATGCATTAGACTGCATGTACACGTCCATACACAACAAAATAAACAAGAACAGTGTGTGATAAAGTAGGAGAATGAGCTTTTGAATGTGAGCATTGTTACTCAATTCTCCCCGTGAGGTGAAACTCAAATCTCTGCCAGTTTTCAGCAGCGTTTTGATTTATCCCCTTCAAAACACATTTGTACTGTAATCCAATCAAACAGCAGCCTCAGAGAGTCAGAAATCATCTTTGCCTCGTGGAGATTTTCGTTCGCCTCTCTTCTTATTCCGCCTCGTCTGGTCGATCACTCCTGTGAACTGTCCGGCTCGCCACCGCGTTATGCAGGATGACAAGCTGTAATTTGGTGTACACATTTACCTCATTTGCATGAGAAGCATTTGTGCTGCCTGCCACCGAGCTGAACGAATTAGGCCGGCGGTTATTCGCAGCCTAAATAACGGCGGCTAAATCATGAGCGATGCTGGGAAGTGAGGGAGCTCCTCATCACAACAGAGCAGGTTTCTGTTAAGTGACGGCCTCCAGCGTCTATTTGTGCACGACTTGCAGGTGCGTGACGTCAGTGTTGTGTTGAGGTGAGGCTGCCATTTTGACTCCAGAAACAGCGAACAAATGACAAGCAGAATGAGTTTCACCCAACTGGCAGAAGTGATGCCTCCCTTTGACTTTAAACATCATCCTGATCTGCTGCTTTCTGAAATAAATCCCAAAATGGAAAAGAAACTTCCAAAATCATCAGCGCTGACACTGGTTCCCTATAAACCTCACTATCACGACACAATTTTGCCTGCCACCGGGCGCACATTCATCCCGGTAAGGAAGGTTAACTGATGATCCACCTCTATTAAAGACTAAATGTTTGAATAAACTCACGTTTTGTTCTGTGTTGTTGTTATTTTTGACTTTGAGGAAAACAGAAATGATCCAGTTGTCTTTGAAACAGCAGTGGCAACAATATAACCACTTGGAGGACGCTAGAGGGGGAACGTTGTCCGTTGCCACTTCAAATAAATTCAACTTTGGGGGTTTGTGATGAGCTTTGTTTTGATTTTTCTTCTTTGACCGCGTTGGACGTGTTGGACGACTGTCACGATATCAGATTTTCATTCCGTGACTACCGTGGCCAAACAAATTCGCAATAGCAGTAGTATCACGCTATCTACAGAAAACTTGAAAACAAAAATGCAAACAATCAAATTCATCTTTAACTTGGTTTAGTGTGAGTTTTGTGGAATTACCCTCGAAATAGGAGTGCAGGGAGTTAGAGAGAGAGTCTGTAACTGTAACTGTAACTAAAAAAGTGTGAAAAGGCAACCGGACAAACTCATAAACCACAGAAGCACAAGGCCGAACATCCTCACTGGAGTATTCACACAGTTTTATATGTGTATTATTAACACCACATCATGTTTCACGGTTATCGTGAATACCGCAATATTGCGACACTCGTAGTTGGACCACAGCACAACTGAATCACACTGCTGTGCAAAGACTCAAAGGGTTAAATATATGAGATTTGAACATTAATACTGCAACAAACCAACCAATGACTGGAGGGGCGAGAACAAAACCTTTTTTTGGTGGTTTATATTTGAAGCAATGGCAGGAAGGGTCATATCAAGTCAATTTTAATCACAAACATATCACAAATTTGCCTCAAAGCATTTCAGGGCCGATGCCTTTTATTAGAAATCAAGGAGACTGAAAACAGATATCTGTGGCCGATATTCATATAATTCATATTCAAAACAAGCAGAGTTTACTCAAATGCTATAATCAGGTACAAAAGGAAGGCACATTTTTAAATTAGTTGGTTTAATCTGCAATCTGACAGAAAAATCACAGATACCGATGATCGGAAAATGCTGAACATCTGCACCTGAAAATCGGCCTACGCCTACTTCACAGTCTGTACAACAGATGAGACACAGAAAAAAAAAAAAAAAAAACCTTCAACGGGAAACAAAACCGCAGCAGATCTCTCAGACTGTAGACCAATAAAGCTAATCTCGTAAGTAACCGATTAGCTTACGTTCAGGGACGTGCTTTAGTGTTATACAACATACAGTTTAGCAAACTGATTTATAAGTGATGGCTGAGGATGCTGAAAATACATTTGATCGCCTTTAATGTTCTAATTTGTAGAAAAGATGCACAAATGCATCATTAGAGGAATTTATTTTGAAGGGGTTAAAGACAGGACGGCCCTGACAAAAGGTAGCAAGTGTCAGTATAACTAAATATCAATATAACTTTTTATATTTGCAGATTACCTTTTAAACTAGATATTTAGAGTTGGAAAAAAAATGTAACTGCCTTTGCTTTTTGCAAATTGTTAATTGAATTTAGGTTATAAAGTTAAAATATTAAACGGACAGATGTTCAACAGATGTAACTGTGAGTGTGAACAGGGCCTTCCTGAAAAACAGAGCATTTCTCTCTGAGTTTACAAACCGTTGCTGCTACTCTCCTGATGTCAGGTGTTCTGCTCGTCAAGACAGAAATCAGGCAGCAAATTTCCCCCAAACAAAGGAAGATTAAAACAAAGCGGAAACAGCACTTCTGGATGTGTTTGAGTCTGATACAAACAACTTCTGTGAGGCGTAATTTTATTGTTTTGAATTATAATATGGGCCCGATGTGACGCCGGTCCGTTCCCAACCGAATTCTCTAGGTGAATTTCTCCAGACCTCCGTGAGCCCGAGAGGACAGAGGACTGCACGCAAGATCACATCGAGTCATTTCCCCCGTTCTGACGATCGTCAAAGCCAAACACACAACATGTGACAGGTAGTTTATCCTCCACTCGGGTGGTAAAGTTCTCAATGAAACAGCAGCGGAGGGCACCTGCTGAGCTCAGAGGGACGGTGGCATCGAGAGTTTACAGCTTTTATCATCCTGGACGTAGTTTTTACTTCTAAGGAGTCAAAACGTAGACTGCAAACCACTTAAATAATTAGGTACTAGCTCTATATTATATGATGCTTGAACTTTAAAATGAAACAAATATAATGAAGTTTGCAGACTCGGATATTAAATCTTAGATAATATCCTCTGCCGGAGGAAACACACGAGACGCAGCAATATGATGAATACTGGAGTCTTGACATTTCTGAACCTCAAACATGCGAGTGGCTGGTTCACTTTAAAATACAAACTCAACTTTGGCCCTGTCAGTTTGTCTTGTTTAACTTTCTTAACATTCCTTACTAGAGTCATTTTTTTTCTTTCTGGGTTTCTGTGACAATGAAGAGAGTAATAAGCAACATGAATCCATCCAGAGGACACTCACGAGACCATGATGTTTGAAAACAGCAGCAACAAGTGCAAAACTTGTATCACTTTATTTCAATTTGATTTATTTAATATTTTAAAGTTGTAATCGTCACAATAAAAGTAAAAGAGATCTTGCTAAAATATTACTTTGGTAAGCGTGACAGTAACTCATGCCAACTTGAGTTAAAGTTTCTGATATTCATTGTGATTAATATTAAAAGTACAACTAAACGTTAAATACACATACAGTATATTTACATGTGCTACTATGAGCCAGGTTGATTATTAGATTTGATATTCAGCATCTTTCTCCTTTTCAGAATCAGTGTGATTGTCTTTCTTTCTTTCTTTCTTTCTTTCTTTCTTTCTTTCTTTCTTTCTTTCTTTCTTTCTTTCTTTCTTTCCATTTTCTTGTGCGTGTGTTTGTATACAAATAATACAAATTAATATACACAAGAGCAACAAAAGAAGTGCTGGAAAGTTGCAAAAAACGCGCACTCTCCAGTGCAAAACCACATGAGTCCAATTAAAAAGAGAAAGATAAATAATCAAAAGGATGGGAAAGAGAGAAAGAAGAAATAAAAAGCAAAACAAATAAATAATCTGTACGATATCAGACATAAATATGAACAAGATGTTAGACTTAGTGGGTTGTTTATAAAGATAATTGATGAGGATAACATTTGACAGCCTTGGTAAATTAAACCAAACTGTAACTGAGACGTTCGACTGAGTTTATAGTTTTTTCAGGTGGAATAAATATGAAATGAACGACAGCAGGAACATTGTTCATGACGGAGTCTGTACTCGGATGAGCTGATAAACAGAACAAACACAGGTTCAGATGATTGAGTTTTATATACGCAGATTATTCTTTAGTGTTTAGTGAGACGAGTTACAATAATGTAATAATCAGTAACTAGAAACTAAATTGATCATATAAATGTGGTGGAGCTGAAGTATAAACTAGCAGAAAACGGACAGTAACTCAAAATTGTACTTGCTGCGTTGCAGTGTTTGAGTGATTGTATGTAATTACATTCCATGTGCAAACTGACTATTATGCATGTAACTGTATTGAAGATCCATTACTTTAAAAAGACTGTACATTGTAATAAATATAAAAGTGTGTATGCTGACAGAGGTCACGTCCTCCTGTAATCAGGGTTTAATGAAACAAAGACGAGTTTACATTTCACATTCAGTAGCTGCAACCTTCGGTCACGCAGACAAATGACGTGACATTCCTCAAACCTGCACGGTGAAGGTGATTTTTCATCTTAGCATGAGCTGCAGGATCACCATATAGATTATTTGATATGATTAAGGACAGTTTGACTGCTGTCTGTTTTCAGTCTGCTGCTTGGTCCTTTTAATTAAAGTTTTTTTATTGTTTGTTGTAACTTTTTTTATTGTCTTCTTCTAACGTTGTTTGTGTCTTTTTATGCTGCTGTCCTGCTGGGACATCGTGAATCGAATGAGACATTCCTGGTTACATGAAAACAATAACATGTCGTGGGTTTTTAAATGCCAAATCTTTTGTAGCCTAGCTTAAGACTAAATATCTGAATATCTGACCATATGTGATCGTGGGGAAAGTATGTATTTGCTCTCACACAAAACAAGGAAAACAAAAGTAGCAAGTGGTTTTAGGATGCTGCGAAGTAGCGCGGTATCATGAGAGTTGTTGTCATTGTTAATGAACCTTCATCGTTAATTAAACTGACCCAGGCACAAATGTTCACAGGCGAGGTCGTGTTTCAAGGTTTAATTCGTGTTTGGTCCATCTTCACTCTCTGACTCTCTCCTGGAAATTATAGGTTACAGCGCCGCTACCTCAATTACACATTTTTGGGGTTTGATCATCATTTCAAACATTTGGGTACACAACTCCACAAAATATATAACAGAGGTCTACTTGTTTTTTTGACATTTTAATGCAGGAATGTAACATCTCATGCGTTTCAATCAATAAATAAAGGGGGAAATGTTGTTTTTCATTTTTGAGTGATGTTGGAAGCAGATCTTATGAGTGAGGTAATACATCTTTTTATCATTTTCTTTTCCAGCTCTGACTTGTAATCAGTTAACATGTTTAAGAAAAACGATTAAAGACAGTTTTTTACTCTGTTAACGTAGAAGAAGCCCAGAGTTTGCTTTGGGTTGTTTGGTTTAGGATTAAGCTTAAGTCGCTGTTTCTTAAACATTCTTGTGCAGACATAACTCTGATCTGTGCACGACGTCTGCTCGTATATTTCTCTTCTGTCTGTCAGACCTCATTTTAAGTTAAATCTCTAAATTTGAAACCAATTATGATGCCAGTCCTGTATCTTCTCAGGAGGAGAGGCAGATTATTGGTGAATTTCTGCTCTTGTGTGCTTTAAAACGTGATTCCCTGATTTCAGAAAGCTGATGGATGTGGAAGCGGTAATCTGTGCTGCTACCAGGCATCATGCGGTCAATATTTCTCCTCATGCTTTGCCTTATTTCGCTCTGGATTATGATGTAGTCTCTCAGCTAACAGGGACCTCTTCTCTCTGAAATATGCGTGTGTGTGCAGACGTGAAAGCGAGTGTTTGCATGTGAAAGTGTCTCCTCCTTAAGCCTCCTCCTACGTTATATATCGTTTATTTGTGAGGAGGATTACAGCATTTCGGAGCCTATAATCCATTCTCAGTTCTAAACACGCCCACCCTCCTCCTGTCGCCATGCAGGGCCCGAACTCTGAACCTGCGGGCTTCCCTTCGCCCGTTCCCACCACCCCCACCTCCAAACACCTCGACCGCCCCCGCCAGGCTGCGGTGGAGATGGGGCGCGTTGTTTTACGGCACGATCCGTCTTGTATGTCTCAGCCAAATCCTATTTTTACGGCTTGCTTATACATTCCTGCACCAAATGGTTTACATACCGAGGCAGGGAGCCGTCCTAAATCAGCTGGCAGCTCCGTGCAGCTGGGACAAGGTGGAAACCTTGTCATCAGCCCGCTTCACCGGCGATTAATGAACCTCAAATTAAGATAATAACATCTCGGTCTGACCTGGGGCAGCGGATTACATCACCTCCACGGAAATTCAATTTTGACTCTTGTCGCTCTCAGTCAGTATTTACCCACCCTGTGTTTTTCTCTCAGATTTATTTGGAGAGGGGGCCCGTGCCCATTCATGAAACTGGTGGCGTGTTTTCTCATTCTCGTAGGGTCCTTCAGTGCCGGTCAAACACCGCTGAGTGAAGCTGGAGAGGTTGTATAATGAGCAGAGGAGTTAGAGGGTGATGACTCTGCCATTCAGAGCCCCGAGCACAATCTGCACCAGTGTTTGAGGCGAAGGCCCTCGAGTGCAGCCACACAAATCCTCTGTTACCTCCTCTGTTTTAAAACCTTGTTTCATTCATGTTAGCAGCTCATAAATGGCCGCCCACTGCCTCAGCAAAAACAAGCTGGGGCCCTTCGGTTTCATAAGATGCAATCTGCTGCGGGGCCCCGATCGTCCCTCTGGATATTTTTAATAGAGGAGGTTTTAGTTTGATAGGAGGTGATGCTGAGGGCAGCTGTTTCTTCATTTGATGTCGCACACTGACAAGAAAATAGTCTGTCAGCAAACTCAATAACTAATTCACATAAACTTGGGTAAGTTATCATAATGTGACAGCACGCTTTTTAGTTTATTGGTAGTGCAACACAAAGGTACATGGGTCAGCAGGTAAAAGGGGTTTAATGGTCACAGGCTCAGGGGCCCAAGAGGGTCAGGGGGCCCCTAATCCAGACCTAACTGTGAGGGGGCAGATTTAACATTTCTAGCTTCAGAGTGAAAGATCTCAGAATTGGAGCCTAAAATATATCTTCTCAAAAGATTAAGGATGAGACAGAAATATTGATTACGAAGATGTCGTGACACCTTCATAATGAGGCCATGCTCACACGGACTTAACTGTTGCCTTCGCTGAGGGCTCCGGAAGAAAATGTGGCTCAATTCTTGCTGCAATCTAATGAAATACCCTTCTTCAAGGAGCTGCATTGGTCACTCAAATACATGCAAGTGCACAATTCCTGTTAGATTACATGAAAAGTGTTTTCCTACTGTTTACCTCATGACTGTTATAACCACAGATAGAATAGTTGCTGCTGTGATAACTTTCCAGAGTTGTATTACTAACTGTGGTGCAGTGTTGGTGTTTGATAGGCCTTCAGATTCATGATTTATTTCATTTATTTAATTGTCCTTAAAAAACACAGCCCCACCAGCGCAGCCTTTGTATTCTTATTCTGTACTCCTGTCATATCATAAAAAGGGTGGGAACACTCATCGACTTAGCCTCTCAGTTAATGGTGGCGTTGGTAGGATTGTTTTAAATCAGCAAGAGCAAGCAAACTTTTAAAGTATCCAACCAAAACTCCTCACTTCAGAACGACTCCTCTGCAAGACCTTAACGAGCAGATTACACAGACACTGACTGCTCTGTAGCTTGTTCGCTCAGTTGAACACTCACTTGGCTTTTTTTGTCCAATACATCCAGAAAGACAAGTCATGAATGTACCCCAGCCTGAAGAGGCTGCCCAACGTGGCTGTTTATACGTACAGCTGTAGCTGTGTGCTTGTGCTAAGGTTAGCTGCTAAAGGAGTACGTTACTGCTGCCGTGGCTGCAAAGGCTGTGCTAACTGCTGCTGAACCATATCCAACTACCTCCTGGGTAACTCACATGTTAGAATACGCCGCTGCCGAGCTAGTACTTTTTGCATGGGGAAATTCTGGCTGCATTTTCTCTGCCATTCTTGGGTCACTAGCTCGTTAAAAACACATCCGCCTGGTTCTGTGGAAGACTGCGGTTGTGTGCAGTGAGTGCAGAGGGTAAAAGGGCAGAGAGCGCACAGCCAGACCGGTCCAGTCTTCTCACAAAGGCTGAATGAGACCATTGGATGGACTTACTAGAGGCCTGTAGCAGCCACTGACACTGGCGTGACGGTTAGAGATTGTCCATAAATATAACCAGAAAAAAGTCCTTCAAGAATATCAACCCTAGCTTTAATATTCTGAGTCTTATCAGTCGTCTCTGACGGCCCTGATGCTGTCAACAAACTGAATATAATCTAATATCAGCACTAACGCAATCAATTTAGCTAATCAACGTGGGCCAACACACTGTTTGTATCTGGTTTCACTTGCCAGACTGCCACAATCATGTAACATGATTAAAAAAAAACTAATTTGATGAGAACACATGGCCATCGTATTATCTTAAAAATCCATGGGAATACTGTATTCATGCTCCAAAGTCAGATTTTTCTCATGACATAAAAAAACAATCTTGTTTGCATCCTGCACCTGCAACTCTCAAACCAAAAGCTAGCGTCTTTGTCATCTTTCTCTTTACTGATGTCACCTTAATTTCCTTTGTTTGCAGCGTAAAATTTCTGTGGTAGAATAAAGATATTGAATCCCTTCACACCTTTTTAAAATTAACAGCGAGTAAATGACAAATGTTGATCAGTGTGTTGACATTTAACTTGCAACTCTGCATTTTTCGGCAAGCTAGCAACAATTAGCAGCACAGTAAAGCACATGTACTTGTGAGTTAGTGGACAAATAAGCCACACACTCTCTGTAGACAGATTCCTGAATGTAATGCTGGCAAAAAATGAGACAAATAATAAAAAGCTTTTATGGAATTTGCCAATTCCGACTAAGCCATTTATAAACCTTTAGTATAAACTTTTTTGGTGTGTAGTCTGTAATTTTCCCACGAGCTGCAAAGATTAAAAGTGCAAATCACTCCATTCACAGCAGAATAAGACACTATAGATCATATTGCACAGTTTATAGTGCTGTCAAAGTATTACTATCTTTTTTAATCCTCCCTCTCACTCCCGAAACTCCCCTCTGCCGTGGTTTTCTTCGATGACGTAAAAAGAAAAATAAGTTCTACAGTTTACGTCTCAGCTTTTCCCCCTCCTTTCCTGCACCCTCGTCTTACTTCCAGAGGAATTACTTTTTCTTGCATGTGGGAGCAAAAGAAAAAAAAGTTCTTAAAAGTCTTATGAGTGAAAAGGATGTTACCTCATTAAAGACGCAGCCATAAATCTGTCTCCCTCTTCAGCAGCACCGCTCAACATCTGGCCGTTCACTCCAGCCACTCATTGTTGCTCATTCTCGCTGAGCCCTGGATGGGATTTATGGTCCATTCTGCTTGTGTCACATGTTGTTTAGTCCCGCTTTCCTATCAGCGATCTCATGCTGGTACCGTCCAGTCTGATGTTTGGGATAGCAGCCAAAGGGTAACGCTCTCTGCATCAAGATAGTCTGAGGCTGTCACTTGTGAAGTTGTTAACTGCTGCTGTCTCGGATGATTCTCCGCCGGAGATAAGCAGGAAGCAACCTGGATGAATAACGTTCCGATGAAAAATATAAATCAGATTCTCTTAAAAGACAGCTTGTATTTATGTGAAAATCGCAGCACGGCGTGAGTCATTTTTTAAATGTTTTTTCATTCAAGTCAAACCAAACTTTAGTCAGTATGTTTAGGTAATAATATAACTCCATTCTTGTGTTCATTTATTGATATATAACATTTTTAAGATCACTATTTCTGGTTTGTATGCATCTATACATGTGTCTGTGAGCGCCCTACAGAAAGTGATGCTACTGTACAAAAATAAACAAAACAAATAATCGGACACAGATGAAAAACATAATCTTGTCGGAGATAATAAACAACTTCATTAAAATGCTTCCCAAGGTTTTGAGCTGGGTTTCTGTTCTTCTTCCTCTTTTTTTTTTATTATATTGCTTGACTTTAGTACACTTCAAACTACTTTAAGCACTTGTTGGATCATCTAGTCATGTCAGGAACCACCAGTTTTCAAATCGAGCCCTGTTTCTGTCATCTATAATAAATTGACATTCCTATAATAGGTGTCATATCACGTTCACGCTACATTCATACGAGCTGGAGTGGATGGTGGTGGCGCTACAGCTGGGCGAGAAGGCTGTCAACCCACAAACCACTGTTCAAAACTAATTTCATCATTTGTAAGCGTGAAACCACTAGATATTTCCAAGGAGACATGAGACGTTGAGCACTTCTATGCCTTCCATGCGGCCTAAAACAGCCAAAGAGTGATTTTATTGTCAGGAGACCCACTCTTAGTTCTATCCCCTCCCTCCAGCCTCCAGATGATTGACGTATCATGTAGCCAATGGGACTTCAAATCCATAAAGATATTTTAATGGGTTACAAAGCCCCAGCTTGGAAATAATAAAAGTTGATGTCATTGTATGCAGTCTGCTCTTTGCATAGGCTGTTTTTTCTACCTAAGCACTTGTTTTGACTATGTTATATGTGCACAATTCATGTTAAAAAGAACTATAAATCAAAATTATGAGGTCACAAAATGGCATTTTTTTGGTCAGATGCCTGGATATTTCCTCAGAAAAACATGTGTTCATTTTCAGTGATATTATTATCTAATTTCAACTTGGACAACGTACGACTTGACCCATTGTGTTTTCCAGCTAATAGGGGCAGTTACAGTTCACCTGCAGGCTCATTTTTGCATTTATCGTTCTGGCAAGAAAAATAAATGTCAATGACAGAAGCATTCTGACTACTGGAGGTAAAAACAAATCTGACCTTTCAAAAGAGCCCAAAATGATGCCTGTAAAATTTTCACCAGCAGCTTTGAATTCACTTCAGGCTGGACTGTGATAACACAGCACATTTTTGTGCTTTATAGAACCCACGTTCTGGATTATAAAAAGATAAATAAATTAAAAACAATATGTGGCTGAGCCTGTCATCAGAAGGATAACGACAGCATCGTCATCATAATGCCTCAAAACAACCTGTTCATGGTTTCTTTTTTACCACAATCGTTTCCTTACCGTAACCACATCTTGACCCAGACTAAAATGTTTTCTAATTTTAGCATCCCAAACCCATTTCCCAAACCCTAACCAAACCTTAGCCATAGCATCGTCACCTCGTTAAACAGATTTATTTTCTTCTAGCAGTGATTTGTAACTTTGTTTGAAGTCTTGCAGTGAGGGTCATCCAATCAGAAAACACCGGTGGTGTATGAAATACCTGGAAGTCATACTTGAGTAAAAGTTAATATATTACCTTGGTAAAAGAATAAATAGTGATGGATTAAAATCTGTAAATCTGATATTGGATATAGTTAAGTGCCAAAAGTACAAATAAAATTAATGTATAAATGCATTTTCCCTGAACGTATATACTTTATACTATGGGTCGTCTGATTCATCAACTATTAGAGCTGGTATTTAGCATTTTTCTGATTATCAGAATTGGTGTTTTTTATAATTTCATTACTGATATAATACTTTAATTCAAAAAATAAATAAATATGCTATTATGCTCGGATGCATTATGTAATCTGCAAAGTAACTTGTAGCTAAAGTTATCACATGCATGTAGAGGAGCAAACGTGCAATATGAGCCTCCAAAATAAAGTGTAGTGGAAGTGTAAAGTAGCAGAAAAAGGACACTAAAGTGCAGCATCAGTCCCTGGAAATTATACTTAAGTAGAGTAATTGAGTAGGAAAACACTTCAATGAGTCACAGATGTCATCATTTGATTCGGAGGAGTTTTGGGAATTTACAATATTTATAAAATGATAGATGAAAAAAAGAGTTAAACTGTTTTTGTAGGTTATCTTTCTGTTTCCTTGTCTTGTTGACTTGATGTGATCTTGTGTTTTTATTGTTCTTGTACAAAACCTGTGAAGACTAGTGACCATTTTCTGAAAGCTGATGTTCATCTGGAAAAAAAACAAAAAAACAATGAAAATGGATTTTACTCCAATAAGTTCAAATTTCTCTCTCTGCGGTGCATTATGTCATAAACAGACCGAATTAAACTGTCACATAAGTAAACAAACATTTCCCAAACCACCTCTAAACAAACCATCCTCTGACTTATGCTACCACAAAAATAATACAACTTTCTAAGTTTATAAAAACCTAAAATGACACAAACCACAGTGACTGTGTTCTCCTGGTTTGAAATAAGTCTTTACCTTTTGATTTTTTTTCTCTCTCTTCCTACTTCATAACCAAATGTGGATGATCCCTGCGGGCATCCACTCCCTGCTCCCACGGTCTCTCGCAGCCAATAGATCAGTGTAAAAGCAAACCTGTGACGTCGGGTCATGATATACTGTGACTTGACTTTAAGTGTGTGTACAGGTCGGAATCTCTCTGTACGTGCAGACAGAAGCACTGAGGTTGTAGGCCGACACACAATGCCAGACGCTTCCAATTACATCTCAGTATCTGTCAGGGGGCCTCCGAGCTTTGGCCTTTATGAAAACAACGAGCGGCGCAAGAGCACGCGAGGCCGCTGCCGTCTGGACGGCACGGATCTGCTCAGGCTGTAGCTCTCAACACCCGTACAGGAGCTTCTTCTGCCAAGATTACAGACACAAAGTCGTACAAATGGTCTTGAGTCTTTACGTTTTAATTTGTGACTGACTGTCTCTTTTTTTTTTCTTATTTCTTCCTCTTGTTTGTGTGCCGTCAAAAGCCCCATCCACACACAGTGAATGCTCAGATAATCAATTCAAAACCCAACAATGAGGTGTTGCATTAAAAAGAAGATTTGTACAGACGCCACAGCGACCACTGAGGACACTGAGGTCATGTCCTCTGTAACGTCTCTGGCTTTTGGGGGGTTTTAATGACCTGAGGGGGAATTTATCTCTGTTGACTCTTAGAGGTCAAAATGAAAACTAATTAAAAATAAATTGATTTTGTTTTTCTTCACTGTGTTCTTGTCATTACTCAGGAGGGACGTAACAAAGCACAAATACTTTGTTAGTGTACTGAAGTATATTTTTCAGGTACTGTACTTGAGAATTAATTTTGATTTTCTCAAAACGTTTTGACTTTCTTCTCCTTTCATTTTCAGAGCAGACGTTATCGGAACGTGTTTGAGGTGAATTAGCTATTATTTTCATTATGCATCACTGCACGTCGCCCTCCCAAAATCGGCGCACATCAGACGCAGCGAGACGAATTCATGTAAAAGTCGTTAGAAGACGGAAACAGACGGAGAGGGAGACTGGCACGGGGAGAAAAGGCATGTTAATGTCTCGTATCTGCAGAGACCCTGCAGTCCTCTGCCTGGATTTTCTTATTTTCTCACTTTGTTGCTGCTTGGGATGCTTTGCCAACCTAAAATGTTGCCAGGGAGCTAAAATGTATGTAATTTCACATTTAAATGTTTATATAACATGGGGAAAAAAAGTTGGGATTTTTTTGATGACTCTTGACATTTAACAGGCAATGTCTGCCTTCACCCCTGACCCGCAAATCCCCTAAGAATTAAATTTAAAAGGTTTACTGCGAGCAGTTTCACATATTGTCTTTGTACCAGGATGCAGAAACAAAGAAGCTCTGATAGGAGCAGCTGCAGCCGATTTTGGGAAGAACTGACACTTCAAACTGAAAAATCTAAAGGGAAATCAAGACTATTTATGATTTTCATCAGTGTGACCATATGGTAAATAAAACTCTAAACAATATTTTGAAGTTGAAATGATTATTTACAGTGTATTGTGTATCTGCATTAAACAGACGCTATAGTCACCTCATAACTGTCACCTCAAACTAACAAAACAGATAAAAAATACTAAAAGAACAATCAAGCATGTGTTCGTAAATTAGCAAAGTGTTTTTTAGTCCTCTTGTTTTAGCAAAATGATCGAATTAATTCTTTGTTCTTCCTCCTGATTGGATGCTCATCCTCACGCAGGCACCGTCCTCCCCCTCCATCGCCAGAGGGAAACATAAACTCATTCATCTTGATGATCACAAAAAACAAGGGCGATCCATCTCGCTGGAGATGAATGGGCTTCTGCAGGGCTGGAAACGTAATAAAAGTGGCTCACTAATGGTGTATAGTTGTATTAGGACCTGCTTATAAAAGCCATGAGGCCGTTGTGAGACAGGCAGGGAAATACAGCATCATTACAGCTCAGCACAGACGTGGATCGGCCTCTGATAACATTAAAGCAAAGCTTCCTTTGTGTGGCGGCGGTCTGCTCTCCACCACTGTAACTGGTTTTGGCGTGAGCCAGACGAGCAGCAGCTTTGAAGCTGCAGCGCGTCGCAGCGGTCGAGCCTCAGCTGATGGCGGTGCAGCTGACAGGATGAGTGTGGCCTGTTTGAACTGAAGGTGCTGCTCACTGTGTGATGTGATTAAAGTCGCATCCAGAGAGGAGCTCAGTGCTTTAACATGGTGAGCTGAAGAGGCTCTGTTGCAGGTGATCAAACAAACAAAGTGTCATGTTGGCAACCAAAAACGGAGAGCATGAACATAAGATGGATGGAAAATTGAGAATCTGGTAAAGTTGGATCCTCATAGTGGAAAAAACCTTAAAGTAAAAGACCAAAAAGTCACAACATCAGA
The DNA here is from genome assembly GCA_963678695.2 of Diplodus puntazzo. NCBI lineage: Eukaryota > Metazoa > Chordata > Actinopteri > Spariformes > Sparidae > Diplodus > Diplodus puntazzo. Next base: position 28,581,598 of record OZ023167.1, on the reverse strand, counting down.
TCAGAAAGTCTATCAGTCAAATTCATCTTCAACTCTGTTAATTGTGTTTTTTTGTTTCCTTTTGTTGTCAAATTAATCACCCTCAAAATACGAGTGTAACTGTACAAAAGTGTACGAAGAGAACAATTACACTTAATTAATCTTTCTGTTTTATGGCGGATGGCGACTAGCATTACGGTGCATCAACACCACCTAGTTTGACAAGCGAGAATGAGAGTTAGTTGGATCTAAGAATACAGCCTGGTTGGGTGGCCATTTTAGGACATCTCAGTAAAGGAACATTTCACCTAATGAGCTGCTAATCTAAAAGAGTTAGGCCCAATCCCATTACAACTTTGCCTCCAACCACTTCATTTGTACATTCACCTCTTGGTGTAGGGTGTCCTGAATGTTGTCAGAATAGAGGGGTATGGCGTGTACGGATAGATTACAAAAAAGCGTGAAACAATCATGACTAGTTTGTCTCAGAAGCAAATTGTCTAGCTCGCTAATGTTACATTGTAATAGCTGATTTGTGCATTACAGAAACACGTTTTCACATATTTTACTATTGTCTTCCCTCCTTCGATGTCATATGATGCTTGAAATGCAACTACAGTCCAGTCGAGAAGTTGCTGCACTCGGCGCCGCCCCTGTAATATCAGCACAGACTGGCAGGGTGGGAGCGAGGGCTGCTAAAGTTAGCCTAAAAAGCACCGCTAATGTTAGTTAAGGCATTTTTTTTTTTTTGCTCTTTTTTGTTTGATGGCTTGGTTGAGAGCATTAAGTTTTGAATGAATTGTGAGCATCCATGTTTTTTTTTGTTTTGTTTTTTTTTTTTTCTCTATTACCAGGATTGCCACAGTAACATAACAGAAACTAGAAGCCATGTTGGAAATGTCTGATTGTCATGTAACTGACGAATCATGAGGGTCTTGACGGGTTGTCCCATTGAAAATGAGGAGTAGGGATAAAACTCGGAAATGGGATTTGGTGTTAGTGTGCAACCCGTCTGAAACTACAGTTAAGATTTCATCTTAAATAATGTAAATAATGTCTTTTCATATCAATTTGGGATCTTCCGGATACGTCGTTTATCCTGGACGAGCTGTATGGAGACATTGTATCTTTTTTTCCGGTTGTTTTTTACATTTTCTCCCCAGGAAGACAATGCTGGAATACTGTTCTGCTGTGAGCCTCCAGAAATATTTTGTGGACTGTCAAACTTCACCCGACTTTTCATCGGCACGTGGGGAAGACATAATGATTGAATCAAAACATTTTTTTGAGGTTAACTGCTCCTTTAATTTCCTTCCTAGACAAAACTGGCGACCCTCACACAAACACAGATTTGATCATTACTAAAGTTCCTTCCTTACTCTGAGACGATATCTAATAAAGACGAAGACAGCACATCCTGCTCTGATAGTGAAAGTGTTTCCACTGTCTGTCTGTGTAACGCTCCCTCGGACATCTGAGGACACGCTGACAGTTATGGCGCTCGGCTCTTTATCCACAGCAGTGAGTAAAAGCTCCGTCTGCTGCGACCGACCGTAAACTCTTTATCAGCAGCCGGTTTGGACATTCCTCTTCTCTGTGTTGTTCGCTGTGTTTTGTTTATTTGAAACAGAGTCGTAAAAGATGTTCAAAACCTGGTCCTGGTGCGGGGTCAGACTGCTGCCGAGGCTTTGATGAACAACTGTAACTGCAGAGGACTCCTACAGCACCACCACCACCACCTCCACCACCTCCACCTATGCCCCCCGATCCCAATCCATATACAGCCCCTCAACCAGCCAAAATCTAAATGGGGGGCTTTGATGTGGCTGCATGGTGCCTGTTGTTATTGTTTGTATCAGGGCTTATCACTCCCTAACCCCCACCTCCACCCCCACCTCCACCTCCACCTTTCCTCCTACCTGCACCACAACCCCCCCAACACACACACACACACATCTCTTGATGCATCATAAAAGTGATCTTATATCCTTGTGCCTGTTATTCAAAAATACCCTTTTCTGTCCTTCCTCTTTTCTTTCTTTCTTTCTTTCTTTCTTTCTTTCTTTCTTTCTTTCTTTCTTTCTCTTTTCTTGTCTTCTCCTCTGGTCTCCTCAGTACAGCCAGGCTCTCCCTGATAAGAATGATGGATGGGGCAGAACTCTGGCTCCAGCCAAGCCCGGCAGCTTCCTGGGAGCTGAGAGATACAGAGGGGGAGGTGGGGAGGAGTGTGTCGGGTCGGGGGGGGGGGGGTTGGGGGTGGAAGGGGGTCGCTTGCTTACCCTGTGCTGCCCCTTGGACTGCAAAGTAAAACAATACTACACAAGTCGTGTCCCTCCGCTTCCTCGAGATCACTGAAAGCGCTTTGACGACTTTAGCTTGTGAGTTTTATTCAGAGGGAAGTTTCTAAATCCACAGAAGATCATGTAATCTTTATTTTAGAAGCTATTAAATCTCCCGCTTTAAAGCGTTTTGACACAGTTATTGTAAAAAACATACATCAAGCACATTCATCACTCTCAACTGAATAAACTATTTTGGTTAAAATATGACAAATTCTGATTTTGGTTAGTTTCAACAGTTTAGACTTCAGACACTAACTTACAGTTTCATGATACAGTAGATGCTGGAAAGAACCGTGCTTAATGACTCAAATTTAATTCTGCATACTGGTTTAAATAATATAATTTATCGAATGACTGGATTTAGTATTTTGATTTTTCGTTTTTGTACTTAATGCCAGTCAATCAGATAGCCAGAACAAATGTAGGAATAGTACTTTTCTGCAAAAGCACATAGACGTTCAAACTTTACTTTGCTTGTCACAACGCCGTGCACAAAAAACACTTGGTCAGGGTTTGGGAAACATCATGTTTTGGCTAAAAATACCAGTTTTGGTCGCCATGAACTCGACTAGAAATTGTCCAGATGTATCCTGAAAGCTAGCCAGCAGTTTGTCACACTCACAGAAGGTGCTGTAACGCGACGCCTGCATCCCCTTCACATCCCCACACGAAAGTCAGGTCATAAAGATGCAATGTGAACGTGATATGACACATTTTGTACAAATGCAAATTTATGTTTTGATTAGAATATAGCTGAATATTAGGACTTTGCTCTCATTGTAAAAGTATGGCTTTATTTTCAAAATCTCAATTCTTTTTGCTTTACAGCGGCCATGACACTGTTCTACTCTTCTATATCTCTTTGATTGACCCGCTATAATTTAAGGCGTCTTTGTTCTCCTGTCAAATCGCAAATCCACACAGGCAACACATGAGGAATACGTTTCAGTAAGAAGCTTCTGAAGCAATGCCAGGAAACATTTTAATGATTAACATTCTCTCGAGCTGCATATTCATCTGATTATTTCTTAAATCCAATTATAACTTCCTGTCAGACTTATTAAGTGACGGCCCGACGTGTGCAAACAGATAAAATATTTTGAAATTGAACTTCTGTTTTTGGTTTCTTATTAATTTCTATGTAAAACATGTATCATGTTCTGTTTACTGTGACCTACAGAAGCACTATCAGGTCACATCCCTTGTTTGTGGAAAATTAGTGGAGCACACAAAGCTCTATCTCCTACTGTAACCTCCCGGCCACGCAGCCGCGATTACGCTAATGATTTGTTTGGCTTTCAGGAAGACAGAGGGGAGAAAAGCCAAGCAAATATATTGTTAAATAAAAAGGCCTAATCCGTGTTTACATCCCAAGCTAAGACAGGCATTTGCTGTCATAATGAATCAGACGAGATAATGTTTCCCACAATTTTTTAACCAATTCTCTGCAGCTCTATCTGTGCCGCCGGGATTAAGGGTGCACCAAAAGATGCATTGACCTGCTGTCTATCTCGGCGCGATCAGAAACATCGACGAGGCTGGCAGCCTTAAACAAAGTCTATTTTGGAGACTGTGTGTGCTGGGACTTAAATTCCCTCCACACACACCTGATGCGCGCACAGATACAGCCAAGGGACAACTATTATTTCCCAGAATTCCCCCATAAGGTGTGCGCTCGCAGCTCATGGTGATGATTTAAGGGTGTTTATCCCCACTCGCTTAAACATTTACTTTTCAGCACAAGGTGAAGCTGAGAAGAAGAATGTCTCTCTGCGGGGTTCAACACCATCTCTCCTCCAACCTCCTCCACGCCGCTGACGTTTACAAGACATGCAGCGTCCAACGCGATGGCACCTAAGGAATCATGGGATACATATTTGGAGCGTCTGTGAGCGTGAGTATATTTTGTAAGGTCACTCACGGAAGTACATCGCGTTTCGGTGTGATTGCTCCATCGCGTCTGGGAGGCGTCTCCATTTTTCATCGCAACACATTGTTTTGATCCAGTTCCTGTTTTTAATGACCTATAATCCTTTACTGTAAAACGGCTGGACGGAGATCCAAAGACCCCTGCTGGGTGACTTATTATCAGTTTATGCTTCAGGACGGAGAATAAATAAATGAACATTTCTCTGCACGCCCTGAACCTTCACCTTTTTATCTTCGTCTTTACAGATTCTTTACTCCTTCTCGTACGTTTTATTGCTTCTTTCGTCTCTATTTTAAATGTTCTCACTCCACTCCCCCTTTATGTATGTCTCACCCCTCCTTCCCCACTCCACCTCCTGTGTTAAGCCTTGATAATATGCAACACCTTGAGCTTTTTAACAGGCAGCAGTTTCAAGAGAAATTAGACCAGAGACGCTGCTGGATGTTAAGTGCCGAGGTGTGTTTCTGGGTGAGGGGACACCCGGCTTTCTTCGACTCCATTTAGAATCAGGACGTGGGGGTCGCTGGTGGGGATGGGGGTCTTAAGTAGGGCCAGATCAGGGTCAAAAACTGTAATTAAGCCTCAGTGATTGTTTTCAAGCACTTGGAGGATCTGACGTTTTGGTTTAATGGAGTAAAGTTTGAAGCATTTGCAGGCACAGAAAGCTAAAATAATTCCTGGTTTTTAAGTCATGTAATGAGTGTATGAGGAGGAGGACATGTGTGTGTGTGTGTGTGTGTGTGTGTGTGTGTGTGTGTGTGTGTGTGTGTGTGTGTGTGTGTGTGTTTGGAGGGTGGGGGTTTAGCTGAAACACATTACGACATGTGGAGGAAAAAGGTCGAGCATGATTAGTGACCGCCTTAATGGCATAATCGCCTCTATTTCAGTGTTCCTGGACAGAATGAGGGTGTGTGTGTCTCTGTGTGTCTCTGTGTGCGTCTGTGTGTGTGTGTGTGTGTGTGTGTACGGGGGGGAGGATGTATACAAGAACCATAGAAGGATCAACCTCTAACTATATTCCCTCCATATATTATATAAATGTTTATTATGTAGGAAAATCAAAGGATCTTTTCTGTAAGACGACACATTTCTGTTCAATAAAGAGATGCCTCTGCTGGCCCGGCTAAGGTAGACTGGTTATAGTTATTTAGTTTATTATAGTCATTATGAAGAAATTAGTACTTTAAGATGGTCCAGAGTTTAGCTTACTGGCAGTTATGGTGAGTAAATGGAAAAATAGCAGCAGCTGTCGCGTTAGCATGTTCACTATGATGCCGTTTAGCCACTGAATGTATATAATACGGACTGAAGCCAATGCTAAAGTACCTTCAACCTGGATTATTTCTCATGGCCAACAGGGGGTGAAAAGAGGTCCAATTGAATGTAAGCTTATGAGAAAAAAAACTTCCTAATGAGTCCATGGCCTCAATCATTAGTTTCAAGTCTTCTTCAGCACAGCACAATGGCCATTTTGTAAATCATGGTCTGTTCTAGAATCTCGAGAGTTGTTTTTAATCATAAAAGAACAACCAAAAAGAAAGAGGCACATTCCAAGTCTCCAGAAGCCTGTGAGATGCAAAATGTATTTTTGAAAAGATGTTATTTGCACCCCTTTATATAATCATAATTGAAACCAAAGTAGCTGCTAAGCTAAAAACGTTAGCATGCACCCCCTTCTGAGCTTGACCTCACTTCATAAAATACATCTTTTCCAATCAAAAGACTAGGATTATGCTGGACGAGCCGTATGAAGCCATTTTATCCTATTTTTTCAACTTTTTTTTCACTTTTTAAAACCAACTCTCTTCTTCAGTTGTTCAGGAGAACGCCACAACACTGTTTTGCTGTGAAGCTCCAGAATTGATATGTTGACTACAAAAGATGGGTGACTAGATTGCATATAACTTTACTTTTATATAAAACATGCCGTAAAAGACATCCGAGTGACGTGTTTCTGTCTGACTCTGCTTCCCAGATGTACAGACTGGAGAAGCATTACATTTACAGTTAGCAGTTAATGATGTTATGAGTGGTTCGGACAATCAGACTGCAGTCCTGTCTAAGTGCATCTTGAGGGCAGATTCAGCCATATTGGTAAGATTGATCTCATTACACTGCAATCAAAAGGACAATACTGGACCCATAATTGACGAACTGATATATTACTCCAACCCCTCCTCCTCCTCTGTCAGTGTCAGTGTGTGTGTGTGTGTGTGTGTGTGTGTGTGTGTGTGTTTGTGTGTATGTGTGTGTGTCTGTGTGTGTGTATGTGTGTGTGTCTGTGTGTGTGTGTGTGTGTGTGTGTGTGTGTGTGAACAGTGACAGACATGGTGTCCGCTGACAGCCCGGCTCGGCCTTATCTGCCCTGCAGGAGTGACGTTAGAGAACCAGGAGGGGGGAGGAGGGAGGGACAGATAGAGGTAGAGTGTGTGTGTGTGTGTGTGTGTGTGTGTGTGTTTGTCTTTTCGACACACACTTGTTCCTCACTTTTATTCCTCCTCTCTTGATGCCCGACCACCTTCTGACCACCTTCTGGTCTCATGTTGCCGCTTGCTTAAAAAACAATGTCAACTTAATGTCCTAAAAACAAATTGCTGATGAAACATGCTGCTCTTTTGACCTCTTGTCAGGACAAGTGTAATGTTCTATGATGAAATGTCCCTAAAGTATCAAAGTAAAGACATCGCCTAAACAAAGATGGTTGATCGTTGAGTTTCATACCCAGGATGTCAAATAGCCATATTTTGGGTTGGCAAAGCGTCCTGAGCAGCAACAAAGTGTGAAAATAAGAAAATCCAGGCAGGGTGCTGCAGGGTCTCTGCAGATACGAGACACTAACACGCCTTTTCTCCTCATTCCAGACTCCCTCTCTGTCTGTTTCCGTCTTCTTACGTCTTTTACGTAATTCCGTCTCGCTACATCTGCTGTGACAGGTAGAAACCAGTCTTGTGATGTTGGGAAGATTGCGTGAAATCACACAAAATAAACAATAATCGATACTCCCCTCAAATGCATTCAAACTGAACTAACAAGCCTGTTTTGAAAATGTGAGGAGGAGAAAGTGTACTGTACTTAGTCATTCTCATCTCTGCCTTCAGGTGGTAGATCTATTGTAATGGAAATGCAAATTCCTGCCGTGCTGGGCGGACGTGCCGAGTCAGTGCATGTGTATAAAAGAACACTGTGAAGGTCCCATGTATGGCGTTACGGGGCAATTTTGTTTGCAGTTCAATCCTTAACTTGAGTGGTTAGGTCTCCAATGGGATTTCCAAGATGCATATTTAACAGATTCAGCGTGGACAGCCTGCGTCTAACTTCATATCGAATCGTTTGCTCACTCGCAGTCAGGACCTGGTGTTTCCTTCTGTCTGCACTGTATTTTGCACTGGCACTGAACGTTGGTTGGTGAGATCTTGTATATTGTGAAATATGAATGTAATTCCAAGGATTTTTATCATCTGTTTTGTGTATTTACTTTTTGTGGGAGCTCAAATGCGTGTTGTATTTTGTTTTTCTAAACTGAGAACATTTCTAAACATTTTTCCAGTGAGATCCGACTGGTTGGAGGTAAGCAGCAAGGAAACCAGTTACAGCAAAAACATATAAACACACATGAAGGTCCTCCTGTTTATCTGTTGCTTTCTCATCGGTAGAACAACATTACTCTTCGAAAGAAAGAGAAAGAGCGTGTTCCTGTTTGTGGGAAAAGAAGCTGAAGGGAAGACAAGGAGAGTGAAGAGATGGTGGAGAGGCTGAATGGGACAAGGGTTAGAGGAGGTGATTTGAGACGGAGAGATGACAAGGGGTGGAGGAGGAGGAAGATGAGGAGGAGGAGGAGTAGTGAAGATGAGGTAAGAGAGTCATGGGAAAGACATAAGAGAGAGTAAAGAGGAAGAGCGATGAGAGACAGAGAGAAACTTTACCAATCTGTACATCTGCAGATGTCTATGAGCCTCAACAGGTGAGCAGGTGGAATGATAATAACAAAGTCTTACCATCCTCTTCTCTTTAAGAGCAAGACAAGAACATTCATGTTCAGATTACGCTCAGCGGCAACATTTTTAAAGGTGTAATGTGTACGAATCAGCCACCTGCAGAAGGTCACTCCAAACATTTATGAAGAGGGAGAGAGTCAGGCATCAACAGCGTGGAAAAGAAGGTGACATAATTATTTATTTTGATCATAAAACTAAGGACATTCTCATAAACCTCAGCAGTGCTATGAGTGCTGGTTTGAAACAGGCTAGTCGTCACAGATTACCTGGTGATATAAAAGGTTTACAGATCCAGTCTGAAACCTTCTGAACTGCTCACAGACCCATCGGAGCCACCGCAACAATATCAAACATGTTTGATATTTATGTTCTAAAATCTGGTTTATTACATCGGTACTTTCAGAGCTGGACCACTACAACCAGTAAGGGAGGCATGCCGGAGCAGCTGACTCGACATTCTTGCCCAACTAGCCTACTACTGTTGACAGAAACTTAAAATTTCACCTCCTGTTCTTGATGAAGAATCAAAAAACCTGTTTAGAAGACGTCTTCCCACTAATCCAGCCTCGTTTACCCTCACGTCTTTGTTTTTTCTCACTCCGAGACATTACTACATCAAGCTGCTGCACCACATTAATCTCCGTTTTGTTTACGTCTGCTTCCTCATGAGATCACATGAGCCGGTGCAATGCTCCCTCTGGTATGATAACATATCTGTAGTGTAGTGATGCATTATTATTTTAAAAATCTTGTCATGTGTATGTTTAAGATTACACAACCTGGGGAATTTCTCTTTGTGTCTGACATAAAATTGCTTAGGAAAATCCAGTAGTGTGAGCCCAGCTTTAGACTAAAGCAAGTTGTGCAGCATGTCCAATTTGCACCAAATTCGATATTATACTTCCTTCTGTTCTCAGCAACAAATTCACAAAATGTAAGTGGATCGGATAAACTGTTCTCACGAATAACATACAGACTGACATACAGAGATTCTTTGCTTCGCAGATAGATGTTAGCATGCTGGTGAACATGGTAAACACATGCTAACATCAGTATTTTAGCAATGAGACCTGGATACACGGTCCCATTCATTCCTATGAAAGCTGCTCTCGTTTTGAAGCCAAAAAAATGTGTCTTCCCCGGGGATAAAGTGACCCGGATCCTCCGTGTTGTGCTGCCCATAGAGACTTCCGCCAACAGACCAGCTAACCTCTGGTTCAGTGAGTGGTTCAATTAAATACAGATAGAATTATTTAATCATGCAGCTCATCTCGTCTGAACAGATTTTGATACTGATTCTGTGGGAGTGGTGCCGCTCAAAAAGATGTATCCACCGTTTAACAGCCGCTTCTTCCAAAATGTAAGCTTATGAGAAAAAGTCTGATGTGACGTTGTAATTATGCGGTTTGGCCGCTATGAAAGTTGGCTTCAAAGCCTGGCGCTCATCCTGGGGTGCTTGCTAAGTACAGCCCCACAGCGCTGCTTATTGAATTCATTTATGTTCTTTTCTTTTTTTTCTTTTACTGAGCTGCTTTATGTTTCGAATTTCTCCACATTGTATCACTGTCATGGATTAGATCCACAACGATACCGTGTACTTGTTTTGAGGAAATGATTAGAGTTGTGAAAGAATAAAAAAAAAAACAGGGAGACAAGAGAAGCTCCGAAAGCGATAAATCAGCAGCAACGCAACACTGCTGTCGTGGCTCGGAGCCATTTTCAAACAAACATCTCCAGTAATGGATGTATTAATCATCTTCCATTGCAGATATGTGAATCGAGCAATCACAGTGGAGACAGATTTCAAAAGAATACAAACATTAAAAAGGTAGAAAGTGAAATAAACTCCTGGAACACAGTAGCTTCATGTCAAGCTGAGCTTATTAAAGCTTGTAGAGGAAGTGTGTTCATATCAAGAGTTGAACTCGAGTGCAAACCGCAGAGCGCAGCAGCCACTTGTTTCTGTTTATTTCAGCTTCGTGCTGCTTGTCTGATGGGACGGACATCAAAGACGAGACCGACGTCTGAGACGGATTGTTTTTGGTTTTTCTATCATTTTTCCTGTTTTCTTTTTCATTTTTTTTCTTCGCTCTCTATCTCCGTAACTCAGGGGAACATGGAAGCCGTGTGACCCCGGATAATTTATCAAGACTTTTTTTTTTTTCTCTCTAGTTTAAGTAAATGACTGGTATGTGGGGAGACTGTGGAGCCCCCCTCGCGGGCTATTAGGCCTCCCTCCACCTCCCCCTGTGGAGAGAGGAAGATAAGGGAAAATTGAAAATGAAGAGGAAAGAGAAGGAGAGAGAGAGATCACTGTTTCTCTACTTCACTATCTCTCCCTCTCTCCCTCCTTTGAGCTTGATTAGCCGCCAAGCTTAAGAGGCTTGTTATCAACCTTGGAGACGATGGAAGTTCATCGGCCACAGGACTTGACTGATGGAGACGGGGATGGAGGCTTTTTCTGAGCGTGTGTGTGTGTGTGTGTGTGTGGAGGAAGTGGCGTATATCTTTTTGAGTGATGTGGAGTCACGGTAGAATGTGGTCAGTTCATTCATATCCGGGCCGCAGGGACTCCAACATGTCTGCTGGCTGATTCTCATTCGGTCGCATGACTCGTCTAAGTGCTGCAAACAAACCGGTTCTTTGCTGAAGGTCAGACGCGTCCCAAATCTTCTTTTTAGGGCATAAGAAGAGTTTCTACCTTTGGGTTACACTTGAATTCTCCCTCAGAGATCAGTTAGGTGTTATTTTATCTTATCTCATCCATAGGAGGGAAGAAAAGCCATCCACTCTAAAATGAGAGGTCCAGACAACAAAATGTTCCCTCCACTACAAAATGTTTCTATTAAGTTCATCTGGACACCAACAGTGACGAAGGCTGGCTGTCAAGTCACCTCACATCGACTGTGGGGTTTTTACCTTTCTTCATCCATTTCTCTTCTTCTGCACTTAGATCAACAGGCAATCAGAGTTTCTATCATTAACATGCTCCACTGCCAACAAGCGCCAAATAGTGCAACCGGTGCCGGGCACACCACAACAACTCGGGCCACAGACGTGTCTCAAGGACACCAATTCAACTAATTTTGCACATTAAGCACTAGTGCATATATGCAAAAATGTTGTACAAAGCCTCTGTCACTGTGGGAGATCTAATGCCGTTTTTCGATCACATCTGCCGGCCTGGCTCTACTTGGTTTGACCCGGTTTTGCATTTCCACACCAACTCTGGGACCTGTTTGAAGGTGTGTCTTAAAACAATGACACTCTTATCCCGACTATTGAAAATCACCGCTAACAAAATGGCTCCACTAATTCATGTTTCATTTACTTTAACTTCTTCACAATAAAAGCCCGCTGTTATTTCGTCATTTAAAACATGATGAAACAGTAAAACACAGCAGACGTTTGGTACAGGACACAAGAGTTGAGTATCGATTTTAGGGGAACAGGACTGCTTGTTACAGGTTGGCCGTTAAAACATTTGTAAGCATGAAACCCGTTAGATATTTTTGACAAGACGTTGGGACACCCGCTTGTGCTCGTGCCGTGTTTGTGGCGACAAAACCAGCTAAGTTTTTCTTCACCCTGACCAAACGGTTTACCTAACCAAACCTTACCTGACCGTAAGCGTGCTGTTTAACAAGATAAAACTGAACCTACCCCGGAACATAGAGATGCATAAACCCAAACGTTGAAGGAGCTATACATAACAATGTATTCATTACTTGTTATTGGCCATATGTGAGCAGATTGTAACATGACATGAAAATGAGACCTTCCCCCTCTCTCGGTTGTCTATACAACCCTGTGGACGATATTTAATTGTGAAGGACTCAGATCTGATTTTCTGCGACAATCCAAAGGATGTGACTTTTCACAAGGGCCTCGTCTCATTTTACTGTCCATCATGAGTGAAATACTCCTATGACTGGATCCAAGGGCTTCTTGACTGTGTAAATGAAGCTGTACTGAAGTGAGTGACTACAGGTTTCCTTACAGTCTGTGATATTTAGCACTGCAAACTCCACTCTGATAGTTCCTGCTCCGCTGGAAAGCACTTCTCCCAGAGGGGGACTTTTCTGGCACCGAGAACTATGACTGATGAACAAATTTCAGACCCGGGTTCCTCTGGTTTAAGGAGAGTAAATGCAAGTAAGATACTTCTTGAAATGATTCCAGGGACAAATTCCTGTGCTGGAAACAAGCTATTAGTGCATTGTGTCTTTGTTTTGAATCTCCTCCATCGCCTGGGTGAGGATAAGAGGCCAGTTCAGGATTCAACACCGTGAGTGAGTGACTTCTCACACAGAGCCAGCTTAAGTTCTACTCCACAGGTATTACATGGCACTTAAATATCATAAAAATAACCCACAAGGAACCGTCACTTTTTATCCTCACCTCAAACTGATCCAGAAAGTGATTCTGGTAGATATTTTAGGGAGAGGTGGTACTTGTTTCAGGTATCTGTACTTTCCATGAGTATTAATTTTTTGACTTTTCTTCCTTAGATTTGAACATAAACATCTGAACTTTCTCCTCCTTACTTTTCCAAAACAGGCTCGTTACTTTAGTTTGAATACATTTGAGGGGAACTATGCATTGTTTTAATTTTGAGTCACTGCATGCCGCCTTGCCAACATCACACTGATTTCAGTGCACATCACGCACGGCGAGAGGGAGACTGGAATGGGGAGAAAAGGCAGATTTTCGTATTTTCTCACTTTGCTGGGGACGTTTTACCCAAAATGTGGCAATTTGACGTCCTGGGAATGAGACTCAACAATCAGCTATCTTTGTGGTGCATTTAGGAACAGCTGGGACAAAATCCTACTGATTCTACCTTTAAGTTCTATAGTTTTTGATTTATATTAATATGACGCGAGCTTCAGTAAGCTTTGACCAGAAATGTCATAGAGAGGGAAACTTTTTAATTTGATACTCTGAGTCTGTAATTTATTGCTTTTACTTGAGTAAATAAATTGAATAGTACCTCTATTTTTACCAGAGTCTTTTTTTTAGTATCTGTACTTTGACTTGAGTGGGGCATCCATCCACTTCAAGTTTGGACTGAATCTTTCAAAATATTGTAGTCAAACCATTTATTGGTTTCAATTACTGTGAATCGGCCACACAAAGGAATTTGTCAAGTAAACAGGTCCTCTTTTGGCGACATAAAGTCTGGATGAAAATCAATCAAAACCCTCAGGATGGCCTATCTTGAACTAGAAATGGTCTCAAACAAGTGTTTCAGAATGAGTATAAACTGCTGTTTGATCTGCTTTCATTCACTGGATGTGAACAAAATGTCCAACGTAACAACATCTTTGATTCTCTCTTATCAATACATGACCACAAATGTGCTTACATAGAAAACACTTTTTTTTTTCATTGACTATTACGAGTACTTCCTTGCAGTTTAATCAGAAGCGGTATCAGTTGCAGTTCATGACATGATGAACATTGTCTCTCAGCGGTTCTCTCGTCTCCGTCTGAGTCCTCGCCGGCTCTGGATGAGGCCTCAGAGGGCGACAGGACCGTGTAAACATTCCCAGCCCTCAGAATCTGTCTGTCTGCCGGGGGTGATGCATCTGTCCGGCCCGTTTGTTTACTGGCCGAAGAATGTTAAGAATATATGCTTCAGTCTGTGTGTGTGTGTGTGTGTGTGTGTGTGTATGTGATTTTTGTGTCCATGTGACTTAAAATAGCGAGTGTATGGAGGCCAGGGGGGACATATGGGTGGGGCGGGGTCACGAGTTTTGTTTTCCTTTTGTATCGTCTTAATGTTGTAACGATCCAGTGTGGATCTGGTGAATATTGCACCGTGTTTAGTCTACCGATCACCGCGGTGACAAAGAGTCTAGGTTTGGGGGTGTGGAGGTGGAGGTGCAGGCACAGGGTGGGGGTGGGGGTCAGGGTAGTTAGCGGTGTTGTGGGTCAAAGAGGACTGCACTGCAAAAAATATAAATATATATCCACAAATGGATATAAAAATACACTCAATATATGCACCAGAGACAAGCTCTCCTGTAATTATGACTTTGTAGGTTTTACTTTATTACTTATGACGTCTCTGCCCACAGGAAGTGAGGAATTTCAAATTAAGAGGGCAAACGACAACAAACCCTTTTTCTTAAATAGCAGTGGCTGAGCGCTGCCTGCACACAGAGCCGCCAAGTAACACAGACATGAGCGTGTCGTGTGGAGTGTAATGAGAAGATATTGGAAGATTTCTGGATACTGATGTTCAGAATTTTCTGGTGAAGCTCCGAAGTCTTACATGTCCTAACATCTTCAGCCAGTTCCAGTAAAGAAAGTGATCCTGGAAGCTTTAATCAGAAGTGTAAACTCCATGTTTTCATCTGAGTTGCAACAATTAGCTGATTAAAAGAAAATTAGTTGCCAGCTGTTTTGGTAATTGATTGATCTTTTCAGTAATTTTTCAAGCAAATAAAGTCAAACATTCGGTGGCTCCAGCTTTTTAAAGGTGACGATTTGCTGCTATTCTTTGTCATTTATGACAGAATATGAAGATTTTTTGAGTTTTGGACGGTTGGTTGGACAAAACATGCGAAATGGAGACGTCACTTTGCCTTTGGGAAATTGTGATGAGCTTTTTTCCCCCTTTTTTAAAAAAAAATATTTACCAGACTAAATCAATCATTCCCAAACTTAAAAATGACACTTTTTGAAAATGGGAAATCAACTGTTGTCCACCCAAACTGAACCTGAATCCCATCTGCCTGATCAGCACACAAGATGAAGATGATGACATTTTTAAATGTAAATATTTAATCATAAATGTTTAATGGAATTTATTACAAATGTGAAATCAAAATTGTTTTATTTATTTATTGTAAATGACTTCACACGGCCCACACTTTGGTAATCACTGGACGAAACAATAATCAATCATTCTACAAATTAATCGATAATGGAAATTAATTAAAATAATTGTAGTTGCAGTTCTAGTTTTTACGTTTCGCTCCCTGTCTGGTTGCCTCCTGTACACACAGGTGACACAATACAGGTTCCTGACGATTGTTTCACACTGTTACGGCTGATTAACAGGTGGCAAGAACACACTTTAAAAAAGGCAGTGAAGAAGAAGACCGAAGCTGCAAGCTAATAAACATTGCCTGTGTTCCAATACCCACACTACCAAAAGATATAACAAGTGTCAACAGGCCTACCTACGTTTGTCAAAAGCAGCATTATATGCTAAATTTACCAGCATGTCTGACTGCACTCAGTGGCATTTTGCAGTTCGCAAGCCAACATGCTCCTCTGGACTATTCTGACCCACAATCCTCTGTGCTGCAGAAGATGTGTCACATGACTGAGCTGCTGAGAGAACACAGGCAGATGACAGTGCATTCAAGTGTAAGTACTACAGATTTCTGGCAACTCGTGCGTGTATAAATAACATGTTGATCTATTATTGCTGCACAGAGCTAAGTGGAGGATAACAGTTTAAGGCAAAATGTTGTGATGAAGTAAAGTAAAATAAACTGTTTTAAAGGAAGCTGCAGAACCTGCCAAGAGTAGAGAAGAAAAAAGTGATGTGATTTGGAAAGCAACGACATCTGTATACAGTGCAGGTTTCAAAGGTTTCTTTTTAAAAATCAACGTGGTAGATGTTTAATGATGAAGGAAATGTTTGGAACTTTTTGAGCCTCCCCCCAAAAAAACAAAACAGGTGATAACTTCAATTTATCTCATACGGATACAACAATTAGGATGGTCAACAAAAAAAGACAGCAACATTCAAAACACATCAGGAATTATAGGATCAACGGACCAAAACACCTCTGATCATTTTGTTTTTAAAATGAAAGTAATACATAAGTATTTATTTATTTAGACTCCAATGATTCATGTCGAACAGTTTCAGAGAAACTCTAGGAGAAGTCACAAAGAAGTTCCCCAGTAAACTGTTGCTCAGACTTGTTCCATCTCTTTTTTAACGTGTTCTAACGAGCAAATGCACGGTATAAATATACTACTGTAAAACAATTAAAACAGTGGCCAAATTGTATTTTAAAAGCTAATTAAGGAGTCAGTTATGATACAGTCTGGGTTTGTTTAGACACTGAAACAAGATAAAAAACAAACAAACCCGAAACTTCAAGCACTGAGAGAGAGAAATATTTAAAAACTTTGCGTTTTGTGTTGAATGTTCACACAAATATTTTTAAGAGGATTTTTTGCACTGTGTGTTGTGAAAGTAGACAACAGTGAAGGTGACACACACACACACACACACACACACACACACACACACACACACACACACCCTCAGCTGCTCTGGACAGTTTAACCTCATGCTGGCTGTGAAAGGTAACTCCAGTGAGGCTGCTCTCTTACCGTAACACACATTAATTCTCAGCTGTCTGCAGACGTTGGAGTCACTGCGAGACGAAAATGTATTGACTGAATCTCTCGGGAAGTTTAAAAGCTTGAAATGTGTTTGATCGGCTACATTTGATTTGCACTGTGGTTATTTACACCAACTCTTAGGGAGAAAGGTGTCATCTGACGAGCTGAGGACGGTAGTCGAGATGTCAACATAGTTATTCCAAATAGTCTGTATCAAACAATCGCTTTGCTATTAATAAATCACCACGATATTCTCCAAACTCTGAATTATCATCATTCGATGTATTTATATAAAAAACAGATCATTTTGGTGCTCCTTTTTTTCCTTGAACCTTTGCAGACAAATCCTTTGACTGACGATCTTTCACTATTATACTGACTGACAGTACCAGATTATTAGTTTTAGCTTGTCATGGGTAAAAAGATGGAAATTTACCACAGTCTCAGATGCTCATTGTGCTGATTTGATGACTCTTTCTCAAGAATCAGTTGAGGAGATTTCACATTTTTAGACACAAAATAAAACTGCTCAGTTCATTCATTTTTAAACAAATCAAAACACTACAAATAAAAAACTACAAATATATCTCAGTGCACAAGGAACTGCTGCTCTTATTGTTGACATCATGGGCAGAACGGATAATTGGATTTTTAAAATGTGCTTTCAGGCCAAATGAAGTCACTCCGTGACACTAAACAAGTGTGTAGGGTCGCTGTCCGACACAGCAGAGGAGGAAAACGACGTCCACTCAGGAGTTATAGATCTTATTCACCCTTTCAATGAACCTTGAGATGCACTTAGAGGTTGTTTCCAGCAGCCGTATATCACAGCTAACAACAGAGGAGATCCTCTTCAGAGGAGCCTGGCATGAGTTTCAGTCTCAGTGCTGCCCCCTAGTGGAAGCCAGCTTGGATATAAATGCATGAGAAGGCGCAGTTTACAGGAAGTCCATCTAAATGTGTTGGATGAGAGGTTAAGAGACACTTAGAAGTCTTGTTCTGTCACATCAACGGCCCAAAACCCTAAAAATATTAAATTTGCAATGAAATAAAACAGTGAAAAAAGCAGAACATTCTCAAATCTGAGAAGCTGGAATCATATAATGTTTGCATGATCAATGATTTAATCAAATGAGTATCAGACATTTATTTTTAATATACCTAAAAACTTAATAATGATTGTAAAACCATCAGCAAGTTTACATGGTTTATTTAGAAGAAAGAAGCGAAATCAAACTATGATGACAACTTCCCCTTAAGAAATGAATCTAGATCCTGGAGGATCCTCAGCATAATGAGACTGCTGTCCGGTGTGTTCACCGTCTGTTCCAGCCTTCTGCTATCTGACTGACGAGGTTCAGTAATCAAAGAATTTGTTGACCCTCCCTCCCGTTCACTCACCTCTCCTCCGGTGCTCATCCTCCCATCCCTCTATTTTTCTCATTTGTCTGTATGTGTCAAAGACAAACGCAGATACGTAACGTACACACGACTGCACATGCACACACAGGCCACGTGGCCAGAAACACAAATAAATGGGGAAATGTGCATTTGACCGCCACATTCTTTCTATTATGAGCCTACTTAGAAAATGCTGGCATGTGACTGTCATCCAAACCAGCCTTTCCTGCAGCGTAACAGTATCACTTACAAATACAAGTATTCACATTCAGTAATGCAGTTAGGAGGAAACTTATACATTATGTTTTCTGTGTCGTATCAGCCAGAAGGTTCATGTGGCATCTACTGTTTCTCCAAACGTTCTCCGCCAATGTTTACCAGCTGCGACAGCATCAGCTGGTGTTGTTTTCACCTTGTGGGTGTCTGTGTGTTTGTCATCATGGCAACATGTGTTCCTGGAGACATGATTGTAACTACCACAGAAGCGATTTCAAGTATTTTGTCTGGTGTTTATAGGTCTGTGCGTCTGTGGACAGATTTATTTTTCAGCATGATAGCATCACAACCATGGTTGCAGTAATACATTTATTTTAGCGGTAACAGAATAATATAATGTGTTACTAATGATATTTCAGTAACATGTTAGAATCTGCGTTATTGACAAGTGAAGCCTTTATTGCTGTTTTTTAAGAATCCATCCACACCAACATGACCATATTAATATAGGCTCTGTGTGTTTAATATAGCCGAGCCTGTAAGATCTTTGTTCAGTCTCTGACTGATTGAGCCTAGTTTCGTAGCCTAAAGATGAAGCCTCTATACTTAAATTTACATTCATGAATCACATACGTCCATGTATCCCTCGTTCTGTGGACTAAACTGAAACAGAATAGAGAAAGAGGTTTTTGTCTTGTCATGTCCTTATACGCAACATTATAGAAGGTGCAGGTCTGTTGTGTTGCATCGTATAATATATCCGACTCTGTTCCTTTGTCTGCCTGCTCCTCACTGTGTCCAAGGCCACTTGTTCATTTTAAAGATTTAGGCTGTTTAATTGTTCTAAGGAGGTTATTTGGAGATTTTGCTGAAAGTAACTAAAAAGGAGTGTAATAAGTAATACATACATTACTACATCATATGTAGTATATTGTATTTTGAAAGTAACTTGCCCATCAGTGGTCATGAAACTGTTCATGTGTGTCATTTGAGATTAAAAAAATGAAGCCTGGATTAAAGATGGCTGTGGTCCAAGCGACGGCTGTGGAACAAGCAAGGTAGGAAGTAGGAAAGGAGCCAAGCTGCAGATCACAGTTTTGTACCATCTTGTCTGTCTTTTTGTGGATGGATTTTTGCCAGTGCAATAGTTTCACAAACATACTGTCATACATGCGTGTCCTTTGAGATTAAAATATAGGCCGAGTTCGGTGATTGGACGACTGTCGTCATATGGAGAGATCTGGTGTGTGATACGCCCTCCTGCTACTCAACTGTCCTCCTGTATTTAATCATCTCAACAGTTATTATTGTAGCCCATTGTGGTGTTGTGGTGCAGTGCTGGTTTCGGTCTGAACATCTGGTAAATAGTCAGTGGAGATGGAGGCGACTGAAGCACCAGAGACTGAGCTGTTTGTATCCCATCTCCTCCCAACAATCAAGGTTTAAAGGCGATCCTTCTCTGATCTTAACTGGGTATTCTGCTGTCTAATCATCGCATATCATGTTAACTATAAATTGTAAAAGATTTCAAAAAATATTGTATGTTTAATGTTTGATTTATCTGCTGAAAAATAATGTTTGTTCATGTGAAGTTAGACAACTGAAATTAGTTGGTCCCGGTCTTGGAAAGATTTCAGACAAATGACGAAATCGTAGTAAGACTGCGCTATACGATCCTCAAAGCTGTTTATCTTTTTGTAATCTGAATGAACTGACTCTTTAGACTCTTCTCCAATATTCCAACTTAAATTTGAATGCAGATGGAAAACTTTTATGACAGGGTGTGAATGTTACGGTTTGGATGTCAGATTGTGAGGATGTAGCAGTTGCGGCGGCGTACATGAATGTCAGGAATTTTCTGATCATTCTGGGACACGAAAAGTTATTATTTTTGAGCTAACAGCTCATTAAACTAACTACGACTCAGACACACACAGACACACACAGACACAGACACACACGCACACACACACACACACACACACCTCTGATTTGAATAGACACTAAGACACTTCAGATCAGGGGGGATCAGATAATGCTTGCCCTGCATGCCCCTTTGCCCCTGATCTCTGCCTCCCCAACACCCACCCACACACCCAACACACACACACACACACACACACACACACACACACACACACACACACACTGCACCATCACCAACCTCCACCTATCCGTCTCTCACTATCAGCTGCTCCCTGCTGCCGTTGTTTTTCAGAGGTCAGAGCTGTTTGTTTGCCCGGAGGCCCGTCGTCTGATAGCCCGTGTCGGACTACGCCTACCCCTCCCGCCCCATCTTAACCTGAGCCGTTATCAGCCGACTCCCTGGCAACTCCAACCTTGTCTTCTAAAAGGAACACTTCCCCTGGAAATTATGGAGAGACTCGGGCAGATAGACACAGTCTCTATCTGTCATGGTGGAAACCTCAGGACAGACAGGATGACAGCTTCGGGCAGATTCCACCTACTCCAGGTTCAAATGCATCTACTAACCTCAGACTTAGATCTCAGGCCCTGTCACACAGGATTCACTCATTATCCCTGTAAGTTTTCCACATATTTTCAAGAAGAAATTGAGTTGCTTGCAACAATTGTGCTCATTTTCAAGAGGAATTTCTGTCCCTACACATCCAAAAGTTGATGTTTTTCCGACTCCTCCTCAATCAACTGTAAGTAAATGAGAGCACAGCCATGCTTGCTACTCAGAGTCCGTTCACATGGAAAGGTTTTCAACAGGAAAGAAAATAGCGAACTATCATTGTTTGTTCACATGACGACAGGACTTTGGGGGCCTGAAAGTGCAAACGTTTGAAACTGGGTTCTAGGGTGTAATCTCTTGAAAACACCACCCCTACTATCACCGTGTAAACTGGAAATACACTGTGAAAACGGCGACGTCACGGCCCACTTTGCACATGCGTATTACAAGTAGGAGGACAACAATAACAACGGCGGAGTGTGTGTTTTACGTTTGTGCAGAGATGCGTGATGTTATTCTGAGGTCAGTCATTACAAAGTTACACCACCAACAACTGGCCTTGCATGCACAGTACAGCGTTTTCAGAGGGTTCTGCCGATCCATGTGCACAGGGATTGTCTTTCAAATGATCTCATCTGAACGCAGGCATTTTTTAAAACCCATCCAGTCTGACTACTGGTGCTAAGTGATTGTTCATGGGGGAAGTCTTGTGAGTCACGAGTATGGTCTAGACTGGCTCAGGTTTGAAAGTGTCGTGAGATGACTTTTGTTGTGAATTGGCGTTATACAAATAAAGACTGATAAACAACACTGATTTATCGAGGACCGTTGTCATGTAAACATGGCATCAGTGAGGCAGTGTGTAACCACAGTTGTGCTTTGAGCTAAATGCTAACATAATGACAATCTTGACATACTGATGAGGATGTAAACGTGACTGGTTTACCATGCTGACATTTGCTAATATGCATTAAACACAAAGCACAGCTGAGGATGATGGGAATGTCATATGTTTTTTTAAGGTTTTTTGTCTAAAAAACAAAGTTCTGGAGACATTTAACTTTTAACCTGATTGTAATGAGATGTCAAGGGATCGACTTAATAACATTTATCTTCCAATTCTTCCAGTGATATTTGATATATTTCAGCCAGAGTTGCTGCTAACATGGTTTCTAAAAACCAAATCATGGGAATAAATGATGCCAATGTATATTTCTGAAAACCAGAGGTAGGTTCAAAACATGTTTAAATACCCACTTCTCCTCTTTATGTTCAATTTCCTATTTTATGTTGTGACAACGCTGTGCTTATTGTGCTGTTGTGTCAAGGGAAGGGAAGATTCCCTAGATTTTTTTTTTTTTTACAAACATGCCTGGAAAGCGTCCAAACATTTCATTAAAAACCTCCAGTGGTTTCACTCCTACGAATGTTGAAACAGTCTTAAACAGAGATCTCAGACTCCCCCACCTTCCAACATGACAGCTCATATACATGTAATGTGGACGCGATATGACACACATCATAGAAATGTTCTTATGAGAAGTTATTTGAGGGCACAAACATAAAATGCCAACATATCTATTCTGGCACCTGGGCTAAAAAACATTAGATGGTCAAACAACAAACTGAAAAAGTAATTTGAGTTTAACTGCGTCAAAAACACTGAAATGACATCAGCATGTCAGCAGCAGAAATGACTTTGTGCATTGTTTAATAAGGCTGTACAAAGTTAGAGCAAATAATACATTTAAAAATTACAGAATAAAACAAAACACTCAAATGTTCTGAGGTTTGACAGCGGACAGGAAAACAATAAATACTTTCTCCAGTTGTGTTGAAATGCTGCTTATTAATTCAATATTTTCAAATAATGGAAAAAAAATTGAAGAAATCCCCTTTTGGCCTTTTTAAAAAGCTCCCTCGCTGACTGGAAACGCAGCTGTCCATTTGACCAGAGGAGAAAAAAAAGAAGAAAAAAGCTGTGATGAAATTACTCCCCCAACACTGGATCAAACCCAGCGGGGAGGGGGGTGCCGACCACCTGATTAAGCAACATGGAGGAAATGAGAGAAGCAAAGAGCTCCATTTTCTCCAGGAGAGAAGAAAGAATGGGCGGGGACGGACGAGGGGGTTGTAGGTGGGATAATCTGTGTACATATGTGTGTGCGGGGGGCGTCGGAGGGTGTCCGGGGTTAAAGTCACAGATTTTAAATCAGTTCTTTGGCCTTTAACGGGCGCAACAGAAGCCCAGTATGAGCGAGCAGAACAAAGAGGGCAGCAGTGGCCTCGACCAATTAACATTCCTACAGCCTTTATGAGCCGCCTGGACCCGCCCCTTCACTCACACCTCGTAAAAGTCACAAACATCAATTCTTGCAAACCATAACTGTCATTATAATCCCATTAAAAACAACCCACTGAGCAATTTACAGTGAACACCAGGGCCAAGTGTGCCAGCAGAGGGGAGGGATCGCCTCAGCTGGAACGCCAAAGCGGACCAAACAAATGGGAATGTTTATTGGGAGTCATTTCACAAAATATGACATGATAGTGACTCCAAACTGAACAGAAACTCTCCTCTCCTCCATCCTCTTTTTAGTTCAACAGGTCTTGGAAAACATCAGGCAGATCACACAGTGCAGATGTTGTTATTTAAAGCTGGTTGAATCAATTTAAGGCCACAAGAGGGCAGAAAAACACCAAAAACACGCTGATAAAAGTCCAACAGTCTGTAGCTCTGGTTTTATCTCTGCCAACTCATGACACACATATCTGGCTTCTAAGCTGCTAAATGCTCCACATTTTTCACTAAAGAGTCACTAACTTTGCGGTTTTGGTGCTGAGCAGATAGTGTTCAGTAGGTTTTCAGGAATGTTTTGCTGGCCTTTTATGCTGCATAGTACTCTAAAAAAACAGTACATTTCTTTACACATGCAACTCCTAACAACATCAATTAGTAGTTTCCTTCATCCAAGACTGACAAGATAATCAGTTATGCCAAAAACAACAACAACAAAAAAGGAATGGTTAGGTATCATAATAAATGCTGTCAAACTACTGTGGTCAAAGCATTTATGCTTTCAAATGTCAAAAAGGAAGATATCTTTTTAATACATAAATATTTTTGTTATCATGTACTTACATATCCCAGATATTTCAAACGCTACAGTGGCTACAACTTCAACATGTAAAACGGGAGGGAGAACGAAAGTCTGCGATCATTATGTTTGTTAGCTGTACTTATCGGGGACGAACGTGACTAAAAAAAAAAAACCTTAAAACATTACAGCCTGTCAGATTCATCAGCAGTGGCGGTTGTTTGACAATGAAGATGACAAGCCACTGATCCCGCGCTAAACGCTCTTTTGTTATCGTTTCGATTGGCAGAACTCTTTAGTAGAAGTTACATACTGCACATTTAAAGGTGCTATTTGTAATAAAAGATCAGGGTGGAGGCCAACCTACTACAATCCCAAAGCATCTTTATTTAACAAGTTGGGATCATCTTCTTCTTTTCAGCTTTTCTTACAAATAGCATGTTTAAAATAATGATTATTTTCATTTATATTTAGTGAGACAAAATTTGAAACAGCTGCATCATTTTTATTTAGTACGCAACTTCTGAATTGAACTTTCAGTTTTATAATTCAAAATTACGATAATCTCATCACTTTAAAGCTTTTTTTTTTCATCATCCATAACATTTCATCAACCGTTTCTCGTTTTCTTCTAACAAGAAGGAGCTGAGTCTGAGAGATCATACAATGGCCACCACACAGAGGGTGGACAAAATTATAGAAACACCTTACAATGCTGTCAATCAGACTGAACAGCCCTGTAACACTTAATTTATCTTTTTATGAAGTTAAAAGTCATATCCTGTTATTTTCGATTGAGACTTGATTTAGACATGAGACATCTCATCCTTTTTTCTTACTTCTTGTGATTTACAGGGGACGAAATAACTGAAACATGGCACAAAAAAGACAAAAAGGTTTAGCCAAAAATGAGGAAGTAAATAAAGTAACAAATATTCATCTGTCGCTTGTGTTTCACTGTAAATGTTGATTGTATCCTTTCCTGTGGACACATTTCACATTTTTCTGAATGTTTCTTAACTGAAATGAATTGATTGAAAGTGTAACAAATGAACGTCTCAATTTTCCCTATAATTAATAACACATTGTAAAGTTGTTTTTCCTGGATGCTGTGTTATCACTAAATCAAAACACAGTAGTTGATGATGCCCTGTGACCCCACATGGCCTCAACCATGTCGGCTCATTATACCGTGTGTGGCTCCCTCTACCGGATGTTCCAGGCATTACGTGGTTATTTAAAGGATGTGTTCTGCTATTTTCTGTGCAGGACGTCCTTTGTTTGCTTTATATTTGCTCATTGATCAACATATTCATGTCCTGTCACCTTCTCTTAACTGCATAATGTATAAATTAGAGATGCACCGATCCAGTTTTTTCCGATCCAATCCGATACCGATACCTGGACTGAGCGTATCGGCCGATACCCGATACCGATCCGATACCGATCCGATACCGTTGTTGAATTAATAATGAACTGTATACCTTCCACCATGTGAAAGGGACTAAAGGCACCAGATTTTCTAACTAAAACAAAATAATCAAACAGTTACCAACATTGTAAACATGTCTAACATTAATAACAATAATAATAATAATAATAATAATAATAATAATAATAATAATACATTTAATTTATATAGCACCTGTCAGGGTACCCAAGGACACACGTAACAAAGTGGAACAAACAAATCAAAGAATGAATGTACATGTAGCGCCTGTCAGTCAGCACGGAGGGAACACTAGCCCTGAAGTCAGTAGCACCGTCTGTAAACAAACTAGCGTCTGGAGACTCCGTTCACACAGCGGGGCGACCATCCAGCATCGCTGCGAGCCGGGGAGACCGCAGCAGCAGAGGAGGAGACAAAGCAGCCCGGTGGTGAATAACCCTGAGGTTGTGGTGGAGGGAGGACCACCGGAGCAACGATGGACAGCCCACATAGTATTGAGTACGTCGGTTTGAAAGTTAGCGTTGCTAGGCTAACAGCTGACCGGTGAGGCTAACAACTGATGGCGGGGCTACTAGCTAATCAGCGAGAAATGTGACTTGAGTACATGTAACGTCCTGCAAACAGGAATACAAAATAAAACATAGCAGCTGAACCTGAGAATAAACTAATAAGGAGTTGGTCAAATAACAACTTGCGCTCTTCCAGCATGCGACACGCTGACGAATGACGTAGATGTGCTGTGACGGCGAAAAAAAAAAAAATGGATCGGCCGGTGGATCTGTTTCATTTTACCGATCCCCGATCCAGCCGTTTTGTCAATATCGGAGCCGATATCCGATCTTAATATCGGATCGGTGCACCCCTAGTATAAATATGCAAATATGCAGCACACTGTTTTCATTTAATGCAGTTTTATTGACAAAAGATAGATAATTATTGAAAGCCAAAATGTTAAATGTAACAGACCTGAACTAAAATAATGATTAAAAAAATATATATATTATTAAAACTATTAATTACCATACTCTACTGTATTGTATTATGCAGTATATCTACTATTTTCTATGTATACCATGTAGTATTTCTATGTAATGATTTAAGTTGAATTCATTTAAATTGCTTAACGTTCATTTGATGGATAAAGCAGGTTGACTGATTATAAACTCATGCTATGTGTGTCTGATAACAGAACCAGAACTTTAAACAAGGTAAGAGAAAATTACAAGATAAGATAATTAATTGGTGAATACATGCTCATGCTACAGCTGCCTGTAAAGGAGAAAGTACATGGGATGGAATAATATCAATAAATTATAATTACAGGCACACATTCCTGTTCAGTCAGTAACACGGGTACAAGCACTTTGTTTTAACCGCTAGGCTTTGATATGAACATGTTTGTAACATCTGTAGCAGGTTGTGTTTGACAGTGGTGACGAAGAGGTTATGTGGTCTTGGCCCCGACGAGAACGACTTGGTAGTTTCTTTTCTTCATCTCTCTGGACATCTGACACCAGGAGCAGGGTGAGCAGCAGGTCGAATACACACAGTCCCGACACATGGTGCCCTGAAGACACAATACAGGGATCAACAGGTGAAGGATTATCAGTCTAGATTACACCGACACACCTTCATACTAGTCAAACACTTCCTCGCCTCTGCTTTATGTCACTTATGTGTAAACTGCAATTACATTTAACTGGATTAACAGTTATCGATCTTTTCTACACACCCACAAGCCAAACTGTCTTTTATTTTTATCTACCTTTATTTTGACTTGGTCTTTAAAAACTATAGGTTGAAAGTTTACAGATTGAACAGAATTGTGGTCTTACTCTGATGCCGTAGCGCTGCCGCATGGAGACCCTCATGGACATTGTGATGGGAGGGATCCAGCCGCCAAACACTTCCAGCAGGGGGAGACAGAGGCACTCACCGTATTCTCTGGCAGTTATACAGGCGAAACATGGAAAGCACCAGAAAGCGAAACAACCTGAACCAGGAAACACACGGCAACAGATAAAGAGCACAGACAATGATATAAGACACACCTACAGACGCTCTGCCGCAAAGACACACTTCTTAAAAAACACATGAAGATATGAAGAAGTTTACTGACCGTCTTCCCAGAATAACTATTACGGTTTCACGAAAGAGTAAAGAGGCAGGATTTCCTGTCTCTCTCTCTGACATCCGATTTAGTGGCATAATTTCCAGGTTTTTTTTTCTCTAACATGGTTTTAAATACGCAAATTAATTAACTGCTCAATACTTTGACATTTCTTTGGTGTTAAGATTTAAAATATAAGAATTAAATCAACAAGGGGACAACTTGGTAGGATAACTGTATTTATATGTATCTAGAAATAACAAAATAGTGTGTTTTTAATTTATTAGATATATTTCAGGAAAAACTACAGAAAAAATAAGACTTGTTCTGAAAGTGAGAACACAATGTCTTTTTGTTAATGTTTATGTTGGCGCTTTCTATTAACGTCCTTGTAACAAGCAATAATAGGGTTATAAAGGTCCTTATCAGATTGTTGAAAACATTAATAAGAATGTAAGTGTTAATTATAGCATCATAAACATGTTTGTTGTTAAATTATAAGACATTTATAAGCAGTTGCTAACCTTGCTAACAGTTTATAGACTGCTTAAGAAGTTAATACGATTAAAATAGTCTATAACATCACTTCACATTTATTGAGTTTAACTAACTTTCCTGTTATGTCATTGTTAAACCTTTACAAAGTGTTTCTTGTAATAGTGTAATATGAATTTATGAGCAGCTAAAGTGGGGTTCTGCAATCTTTAGACCTGGGCCCTACAGACCGAGTCATACTTATTTATAATAATTATTTTCCTGGTACAAAAACCTCGCATCTCACAATAGCTTACATAAAATTAATATTTTTATCACAATGTTATGGCAAAGTGTATACATTCAAATCATCTAAAATATGTGTTTGATGCTTTCAAATCTCATTAAAAACAACTATATTACTAAGATAGATCGGAGACATTATTTTCCTGTTAAAGATGTTGATGATTCCCCAGTTGTGTAGCTATTAAAGATGCTAGCAAAGCTATATAGAACATGAAATAAGCACAACAGAATCGTCAGACAGGTTGAATCACAGTGTTTAACTACATATCTTTAAATGTTACGGTTACTGAAATGACAACAGAATAAAAAATATATCAAAAATATATCATATCTCCACCATGCATGTCAGTTTCCTACCCGAAAGTGACTGTTGTTGAGTGACCTCACCGTGGTTCAGTCTATATCAACATGTTTTGGTGTGTCAATAATTCAAACGTTTTGGAGTTTGTCCAGTGGATCACCTCAGCTGGCAGCCGCAACACGCCTGTAACGGCTGCAGCGTAATCGTTTGGATCAACTCTGAGTGTCAAAGTTAAGTCCATTAAAAGTTCTTCTTTTTGCCTCTGACTGGCTGAGGTTGTTATTATAAGTGTCTGGCAACATTACAGAAATGCAACCAACTCTCACTCTGAAATTTCGTGAGATGCGAGCTGCAAAAGTTGTTGTGTCATCTAGTTTTTTTGTGAAATGTTCAGCCAAGACTTTGAAAATAAATTCTTGCTGGCAGTTCCTTTGGGTTAATTCCAAACTCCTCTCTCAAACAGGTTTATCAAGCGCTGTCTTCCAGCAACAACTCACCTCTCGTGAGATTTCAGAACGAGACTTCTCTTTGAATGAGACTTGTGTTTCTGGTTATAAAAAGGATCTTCTTATTTAAAACCCCTGTTTGTAAGATAGTTGAATCTCCCAAATTGTCAAATACTGAGCCTTTGGGATAGCGGATGGCGGAATGAGACTCAAATCAGCTTTCTTAAGAACAAGAGGTTTCACAAAAAGGTCCATCTGGAAAGGAATTGTTTTTGCAATGTTGTCCAACCGGAACAAAAGCCTTAAACTTTAAGTGGAAAAACCAAGCACCAGGTTGACTGGACTGTGACAGTCACAATTGCCCCAAATAATTACGTTGTAGCCGTGTGATAGCTGCCAGCTGAGGAGATCTACTGGACCGATTCAGAAACTATAGATGAATCATTTACACACTAAAACATATGTTCAAGGTTTAAAAATATCACATTTTTCCTTTAAACCGTAATTCTGCTGTTTACCAGATCTAAAGCAAGGACAATGTGTTGTTAGAGTTAACATATACTTCACATTTGCTATTAAAAAGCAACTTGATATTTCATTTCATTAACATATTTATCAGGTTATCATCCAGCACTTTCTTTGTTATGAATATGAATCAGACGCTTACAGTGAGGAACGTCCTCACAGCAGTCACATATCCCGGATCCCCACTCATCAGAGTTTTGGGCCACCATCACAGGCCGAGGCTGCTGGACAACAAACGTGGACATGATGGCGTCTGAAGGAGGAACCAGGAAGCAGAAGTCATGTTAACCACATTTAATAAGGTCACGTATGAGATAAAATCATACACAGAGGATGACAACGATGAAGTCCTGGGAGTTGGCGACATTTCTGCTGTGACATACAAAATATTTCCTGGACTTTGTGGTTTCAGTAAGAACACCATAGTGAGATTGTGTGGTATTGGAACAGGATTTGATGATTATTTGTTCTTTTTAAAACACTGAAGATGCATCACAGAGCACACATTACTATCCCAGCTCGTGTCCTTGAGCCAGTACTGCGCCTGATGATCACATAGTTCCCTGGAACAGCATCTCGCTTTCATCAGTGAGCACATACGTCAAATTGCAAAGTGCTTTGTATGAAGCACAAATAATTACAGAGTGACAAAGCCACAAAGTTCACAGCAGGCACAAGTGATGGTAAATGGACAAAAGCCAAACCTCAATTATCATGCTATCAGATAAGAAACAAGTTTGACTCTCGGTTTTGGGAAGCTGTGACAAATGTCATCTTTCTACCTTCAAATCAGATAACACACACGTTTCATCCTGGAAGGAAATTACAAATAATGAACTGTGTCTTTAAATTTGAAAGACCTGAAAACTGAAGCACAGAATGTGAATGTCAATCCAACACTTTTCCTCAATTTCTAGAGGCCCTCTGAAAAAGCTGTGTTGTAAAAAGTACAAGTAAAAGTGAAAATATCTTATTGAAAAGTACAAGCGAAAGTCAACCATACAAATAGTACTTGAGCATAAGTCTTAAAGTATCTGATGTTAAATGTACTTGAATTAATCAAAGTTCATTTTCTGGCAATAAAATGTATTTGAATAAAATATACTTCTCCAAAAAACTAAATATACCCCACACACAGCTGGCACGAAGTAAACCAAACTGGAGAATTAGAAAAAAAAAAAAAAACACAGCATGTATTTAAACATATACAGTTATTTATAAATGAAATAGACAATTCTAGAGAAATACAGTTGATTATTGAGTCTCATTCCCAGGTTAACAAATATTCGCATTGCATTCGGACAACAAACGGAGCTGTGATGACCTGTGAATGAGACTCAATAATCAACTATGTTTCTCTGGAATTGTCGACTTCAGCTGTGAATAAAGTTGTTTAAGACCAGAGATTTATTCTGTGCTTCACTGCCAACAGGTGGTTTGGCAATCAAGCACAGAACAAAAGTTAAGTAGCAACATGTGAAATGCGTAGTTTGCTCTTTTAACGTAATTGTTGCTAGAATTGTATAAAATGTATCCTGGTGTGTGCTGGAATATTGTTTTTTTTTATTTTGGTCCACTTTAAAATACTTATGTTTACGTATGTGTTTACAGTCAACTGATTATCGGCCTGGCCAATGATCAGATATGATTTTCAGCATTTTTCTGGTTACTGTAATCAGTCTTTTGTTTATCCAAAAAGTAATTATCTGAAAATGTGTTACTTTGGCACTGACGCAGCATCAAAAATGCAAAGTAACTAGTCACTTATGTTATTAAATAAAAGTAGTGGAGTAAAAAGTATCTATTCGCCTCCAAAATGTAGTGGAGCGACGGTAAAAAAGGAGCAGCAAAAATCTCAAAAATGGAAAGTACATTCCATCTATCGAACAAAGGAGTAAAAGTGCAAGTGAATAATAACCATAATCTGAGCAGAAAAAGGGTTGAAAATGACAGCCCAGTTTAAGTGATTAATGATTGACAGCTTAGTCTGCTCAGTCCGATCACACTGTGAAATCAGCATGACGTGTTCCCTCGCTGCCTTTTTGAACTCTTCACGCACGCATTTCACAAATTCCCTCTAATTCTTTTGGTTGTTTCTCAACATTTCAGAACGCTTGTGAAACTCCAATTTTAGGTCATTTTAGCCATCAAGTCGTTAACTTGGAATACTGTTGTGTTTTACTTTAAAATGTGTTTTCAGCCAGTGAGGAACGTGATGTATTTATGATGATGAACGATGTCCCCTTGAGAAAAGTACCAATTCTGGTAATGGCACTTAGTTTTAAAGCATTAATAATGTTTAATGGTTCAATTACCAGAATTGGTACTTTTCTCAAGGGGACATCGTTCATATATATGTATACACATACATACATACATACATACATATATATATATATGTATGTAAAATCATTGAACGAAAGACACATGATGATACAAACACTGAATATAGACTTGTTAAGGATAATAAAAGCAAATACATATGTAGTATCTACGTATTAAAACTGAAGTCTCTTCCTAAAGAACAGTTAATGTCTCACCTGTGTTTCTGTACAATGAGGGAGCTTTGAGTTGGACGTCCTGTCACAGCTTCTGTCTGCACTGACAAGATGTCATTTCTCAGCATGTTCTGAAATACCTGCAAACAACAGAACACCTGAAACGCCAAACCAGACAAACCAGCCCATCCTGCCCTGCCATTATTTATTGTGACCTTTAGAGGATCAAGAAAAAGAGGTTGGGCCATCACATGATCACTGGTGAAACCAATGTCATAATGAGTGTAAATAATGTGACATTGTTTTCCTGAAACGCAAAGTTATAGAAGTGAACTCTCTGTTGCTTTATTTAGATAAGTGTTGTTCAACATGCATCTAGGTCTCTCTGCTGGCGATTTCATTAGTTTGTTTGATCAATTTTCTAAAACCTGGGTCTTAAACAGATACACATTATAATCAATCCAACATATCATTAACAAAGCAGGACAACACTGATGATAGCCTATCAACGAAACCTTGTACAATCATGAAAGCAAGCTAACATAATCATACTTAATCACTGTGAGGCACCTATCCATAACAGCACACTAGTCAGCTGACTATACATTATAACTTCACATTTCTTTATGATAAATGTTATATTCAATGTTTTCACTTACCTGATTTTGCTGTGTTATGGTGTATTGTTTAAAATATCCAGGGGTTTCAAAATTACAAATGTTGGAAAAACTATCTCGAACAGTGGTCTCTCGCAACCAAACCGTCAGAATAAATGTAATGCAAAGTAAATTCACTCATGTCTGTGCTTATGGTCTGCTTAGGTTAAGGCATACGACGTGGTCCGTCATCAAAATGATCCCGTGGTTTCACACTTACAAATATAAAAAAGCAGACTCGAACTCCCTGTCTCTAACTCCACAACCTTTTGATATGAAAGTCAGGTCAAAAACATGCAATGTGATGCATCGTGCCACGTTTTGTACAAATGTCGATTTGTACGTTGCCTCTGACACGTACACACTTGGACGTTAGCAGTTAACGTTTCTGTAGTTTGCAGAAAAATTAACAGCTAACATTTCATCCTGGAAACTAGGCTTTCTCTGGTTTTGCAGCCGTGAGCATTTTGAGCACAGTTTGATTGGATCTTAATATGCCAGGCAGTGTTGTGCCGCTCATATTTTGGGGCGAACGTGAACTGAACGTACGTATTTCTGCCTGATGAACGTTATTGTGATCGGTTCATTCTGGCGTTTGTGAACGGCACGTTCTCACAGTTTAACTTGGCAGTGCCACATTTCCATCGAGCCTTCCAGGCGAAAACCGGCGAAAACACACCGTGAACAGGCCTTAATATTTAGCAGAAAAACATCCAATCTGGCTGTTGTGTATAAAAAGGACGCTGGACGAGAGGTTTGTGTAACTCGCTTTACTTTCGATCAAAATGAAACTTAACTATTTCAGACAGGAGCAGCTGCATACCAAACACGCAATGAGGCATTACCAAACGAACACAGATTAATTCGTCCTAAACGGACACAACACTGGCAACACCAGCCACCACAGAGTCGCACCGCCGCATGCTAACCATAGAGACAAAAACAAATGAAGGCTTCACATCTGTTTTTTTATTGTAATATATCTAAAAAGTTCTGGAGTGATGTTCAATCTCATTTTTTTGATGCTGCTAACTCTGTCCATTCTCTTACCCTTAAACATGTTATTTGCTACTATGTGCCAGAACTCTTGAACGCATGATGAACTTTGATATCCTATGCAAAATGTTTTATTCACAAACAAATTTTGAATTATGAACTATGAACTGAACTAGTTCATTTTAAACTTTATGAACTGAACTTTGAACTAGTTCATGTAGAAAGTGAACTTTCCCAACACTGATGCCAGGTATCTTGTTTGGTGGAGCTGCCAGAAAATCAATGATGCGAAGGACTTTCTAGCTACTGCTTCTACTTTTTTCTTTTCTTTTTTTCTTTTCTTTTTTTTTTTTTACCAAGAAGCTTAAGCTAGCAAGAAGCACTGGGGTTAGACAACCTTTTTCGCCTGGTGGATTTTACTACCAGTGTTGTGCATGAGAATGTGAGCTTTGCTAAATCCCATGAGAGTTCATGGTGTTTTAAAGAATCCAGTTGTACATGTTAGAGGGTCGTGTGTAATACAAAGTGTTACATGTGTTGTTATGGATCTCACTACTCTGTCTCTGGTCGACAAGTCATGATACAGCCTCTGACTGGCTGACAGACTCAACCTACGACATAATGGGACAGCTGACAATAGTACTAACAACACTAACTGTTTTCTATATGGAAAATATAAATAAGAAATAATCACAAAAGACATTCAGACCTTTTATGGTTTATCATTATGGACTCATGATATGAAAACAGACCAAATCCTATTAGTAACGCTTTGTATTACTTTGTTACTTGTTCTAGTTACAAAAGAACAAGGTCACTAGCTGATTTTTGGGGAATGTGAGCTTCAAAATTCAAAATTGTGAACTATGAACTTGAACTAGTTTATACTTATCTGTGTGAACTGAACTTTAAGGTGGCTCATGTGAAATGTATACTTGCGCAACGCTGCTGACCTAATTGTATGGACTGCATTTACAGCTGGCTGACATCCAGTCATAAAGCGAGCAAGAACAGTTCCAGATGTGTTTCCTGGCGACTGATCGTTTTCTGACCACATGTTTGCATTTACATATGATATCCAGATGCTCACGAGTACATGCATTGTGTAAAAGTGGGTCAAATTTTTTTTACTGCTTCTTGCACAGAGGCCATTCTGTCCTCTTTTTCTATATGATTGTAGAGCATTAAAATGGCAGCTTTAAAAATCCATCTCTTGCTCTTTCATTCAGAGAAACTAGCATGGATTTTTTTTACAGGGTCATTTTTATGAAGAAGGAGCAGAGAAACGAGGAAAAGTTTCTCTTTGCTATCTTTGACATGTGGTCACAAACGCTTTGTCAAGTTACATGCTGAAACCTTAAACCTAACCCACAGTGTATACATTAACACACATGTTTTGCAATGACACCAAACACTTGTGATATGTGATACAAGCCTATTGGAGCATTCTTATAGTTTAACAATAAACGTTATCATCTAAAATGAAATTGCAGCACTGGAGTGGTAGACTTAATTTGGAATTAAGTAATTATAACCTGTCCAACACATCTTTCCTGCACAATGTTCTGGAAAAAATGTATTTCACATCAGCACAATTCAGACAACATATACACCAATGCTGATATATCAGATGAGCTCTAGTTACAAGCAGTCGAAATGGCGCAGACTAAGAACAGTCTGCAAGGTTTATGAATCCCATTGGCCCTGGAATCAACTCAAGAACCTCCACCGAAACACAAGGGGGGGGATTTCAACAGTTGTCTATTTCCGCTTTAAGTTTAGACAACTACAATGTAAAATGACTTGGTTAAGTTTAGTTTAGTAACATGGCTAAAAGAAAGAGACACACTGCAATTGGTCGAACCATCCACACTGACCTCGCTAAGAGATTAAAGCTGTTATAAATCATCACAATACTTTGGCCTGGTCAGGAACACGTGAGCAAACAAGTGATACTGTATTCTATCTGGTAGGAACATTCTCTTAAACTCTGAGCTTCTCTGTGACCTTTTTTAGGTGAATTAAGCAATAATGGGATATTGAGGTCACACAACTGAGAAATCACTGTGCTGTTTCACAAACTATTTGAATAACTGGATAAGTAAAAGTTTCGCAACCAGCGTTTTGAATTCTGAAAGGCTTCCGTTTGTGTTTGTTTAGAGAATGTGGGCCGGGATCTTGAGTAAATAAACCTCTCCCATCCTTTATCCTTTAACCTTTTAATGTGGCATAACATCAACTGCAGCCACAACACACAGTAAAGGCTATAGATGTACTGTGAGTGAAGGAACAATGCCAGGAACCTCTCCATGGATAGAAGTCAGTTGAACAGAGCAACATAAAGAGAAGAAGTATATGAATAGGATGAATTTGTTGGTGGTTAGTTACCTCACCATCATTCAGAGCCTGTAAAATCAGGGTAGTCTTTAACTTTTTGTGTCTGCTCTGCCCACTGCCAGTAATACACAGTCAAACTGATGAAGAAGATGATGGTGAGGAGGAGGACTGGGTTGATGATGCAGCAGCAGCATTTGGTCCAGTCCTGATAAGTATCTACATGCACAAACAAGTACTATAAAGACATTAGATCCACCTTCATTTAGGTTAAAAAGACAATGCAGCACAATGCCACAGTGTTCAACCTACTACGTAGACTGACAAAAGTAGATTAAACCGAAATGCACATTATATATTATATATGCAGTGGTCTCAGACCACTTTCCCGAGTTATACATAGTTATATTTGATATACTGATCCTACTACGAAGTGAGCACGTTTGGTGCAGGCAGCCTCAGCTGCTGACCTAAAGGAAAGCTTGAGAACAACCACATTTGTACAGGAACGGGCGTCAGATTGTTCAATGCATTTTAGTACGATTATGTTCTTTAACAGACTACGTACATATCGACACTATTGTTGTCGTTACCCTGGCTTTTTTCATTACTACGTACTTCCACTTACAAAGAAGACGTCAGTTGAGTAGGCGGTCCTTAAGTGTGACCCAGGATGCATTGCTGTTCCCACTGCTAGAATGTGGCTACATGTGGCACAGAACACCTCAGAATGTGGTTCGATGAAAGGATCTCAAATATGTCCCTCAATGTGTCTGAGGTGTGTTCCCACCTTTACTTAAGGCCGTCCACTTGTGATCAGATCACTCTGAACGGATGATAATACCAGGTGGGACCAGGACCGATGGCACATATACAGTATACAAAAAAAAAAAAACACTGAAAGTAAGTATTGAAAGTATTTTCACCGTGACTAGTTTTTTTTATGAAACATTACTTCAGCAGAAATAGTGTATTTGCTGTAGACTGGATTGTGGCTGGTGTACAGTATAATCAGGATTATATGGCTTTTAGTGATGCTGTCTGTGTTCCAGCAGCTTTCCCATTCCCTTTGACCCAGTTTGAAGACTACCATGAGCCAGCACATACCGAGCAAACGTGACCCTGCTGGGCTACGATCCAACTTGTCAGGACTTTGTTCAAGAGAGTTCTGTGAACGGAGGGGAAGCTGCTAACCAACATGTGAACAACCGGTTTTATCCTTAAACACTTGGAATAGTTGAAATCAGTTGGGATCATAACTTCATACTCATGACTTGTGTCTTAAAACTCAATAATCCTGAGCCCTGCCATTGTGCTGTAAAGGCTCGCTGTTGAATAGTGTTGAATATGTGTCAACAGACACATGGTCCTGCTTTATCCACAGCAGATAAACCTGCTGAACTCAGCAACTAAAGACCACAGAGCACATGTCGGTCCAGAGCAAACATCAAGCAGAGCAGCAGCCCTGCACAACATCCAGACCTGTAGTACGAAATCCCATGAAGTGTTTCCCGGAGGTGGTCGAGTTCAGCAACAAGCCAAAGGAGTGCAGATAAAACAGGAAGCTTATAAGATATATTTTAATGACATGATTAATGCGGCGCCAACAGCAACCAGGTCCCTGAACAATCCTGCTTATATATACGCACTACTACTTTGCAACAAATAAGTTTCAAATAAAAACATTAACGCTGCTTAAATTACACTCCAAATGCAGAGGAAACATTTTTAAGCACCTTAACTACAAAATAGCTCATACTGAGCAAATCTACAAAACCTTCACTGACAATGGATTTCATTCATTTTTCAAGAGTATCTGCTCATGCCAACCATGCTCTGTCTTGACTAAATGTTGACAAAAACTGATTTAAAGCATGAGGCAGGGCCGATTCATGTTTTCACTATGCTTGTCTTAAGTTTAGCCTTGCTGCACAGGCTATCATTCTGGTAGAGAGGAAAACATGCTCTTGTATGTTTTCTTTAAACCAATCACATCATTTTGGGTGGCATTAAACCCAGGATGCAAAACAGTATTGCATACTGACATACTGCCTGCTGCATACTCAATCAGTATATGCTGCACACTGCATAGTACACGAATGGTTAAGTATGTTATTGCCAGCCAACATTCCCACTGAAGTATACTGTAGCAATAAGTCATCTCTGCATCACAAGACCGCATTGATCACAACATCTATGTGCTAGCTACTGTTGAATAAAAACTGTTTA
The DNA here is from genome assembly GCA_963678695.2 of Diplodus puntazzo. Classification (NCBI taxonomy): domain Eukaryota; kingdom Metazoa; phylum Chordata; class Actinopteri; order Spariformes; family Sparidae; genus Diplodus; species Diplodus puntazzo. The sequence goes on along the minus strand of OZ023167.1, from coordinate 28,543,454 downwards.
GCTCAAATGTATATCAACATTATCTCCACCCCTTAATGTTATATTCCCAAGTATTATTTTAAGACAAAGACAAAAGGGAAAGACACAAGGCTTGTTTCTGGTTCACATTTGATTGAAAGTATAAAGAACCACGGAAAAAAACAACTATTAAGGTTAGAGATCGATGGAGAAAAGTAAGCAGCTGTCAGTGTGCTTCACAGAGAGAGAGAGAGAGAGAGAGGGAGAGAGCAAAAGAGAGAGAGCGGAAGAGGGGGGGTGAGAGTTAGTGAGAGCGAGAGAGAAAACAAAGAGAGAGAAGAGAGGGAGGGTCAGACGGAGAGAGCAGTGGAGCAACAGTCAGTCCTGAGAGGAGGAAGGGAAGAGAGGAGAGAAACGAGGATCTCACACTGAAATCTGGTATTGCCTTCATCTACACCTATATGACAACTTATTGTGTATATTTACGTATACGTACAATATGACTGATAAATTACTTTGATGAATGTTAACATATCCATGTGTGTCTAGATAAGATAGATATGAACAAACCTCTCTGATACTGCAGAAACTCTGGGATCTTAACTAGAGTTTAAATGAAATATTTACAAAACTGCACACCAAGTATATTATTTGAATTACTTTTTAGTAAGTCGCTTTTTTGGGGGGGGGTTCATCATTAGGCAAAGAATACTCAAAAGAATGAAAAAGCACACAACGGCATGCTTACAACCTATTTATAGCTCTGTTCATTTGTAAAGATTTTTTAATCACACAAAAAGTGTTTTTGGGATTTTCCTGCAGCTCCAGAGAACTCTGACTCCAAACCCAGAGAAGGACTAATCACACTTTGACTGCACTTCTGAACCAACAGCTTCAGCAACCACTGGTTAGTTTAGCACACTGAAACAGGACTACACACATGTGAAAAGATCATCTTTTTTCAGAATGATTTCTTTGAGATTCATGCTGTTTTGCATTGGTCCAACTTATATCGGTCTTTCATAGGATCTGCTTCCCCCCAGAGGAAACTTGATGAAAACACAGGGATCGCCTCAACCAGTTAAAAGAAGCATATTTGTAACCAGCTTTGTATCAGTACAGTTTTGGTGGTATATGCAAAATATCAATGTTAAACTTCTGCACCCTGATCGCCACTCATGTTTGTTAGCGAACAAATTAAGACTGTCGCATGAATTACAGATTGTTGCTCTGCATTTTTAAAGCATACAGCCCTCAACACAAAGAGTATCATCGCTCTTTAAATCTTTACTTTTTGAATTTATTTTCCTGCTTCTACCTTTGAAAAAGTAGACTTTTTTTGGTAGCTAATCACCACATGTTCTCATCATATGTCCTGTCATCTAATCTAATGCTTTAAAAACATGATTTGCAGGTGTTTTAGTACCTCAAACCAGGTCCAGAAGCAGAAGTAGGATGTCAGCTACATCAGACCCTCTGGAGAAGCTGCAGAGTCAAACTGACTCTTTCCTCACTGCAGCCAGGCTTCTCCGTGGAGGATGGATCCAGGAGGGGAAGAAGACGGGTTCAAAACCTGCTGAGATTTGCCTGAAGAACCCCAGCAGCAGTGGAGTTTCTGACGTCACCAAGGACAGAAAAACACGCTCTGAAAAGAAGGCAGATGAAGTAAAACAGACAAGTGAAGGTGGATTCTTAGCTAACAGACAAAGAGAAAGACAGACGGGTCTCTACATTCAGACAGGAAGTGTTCGTGTTTGGGTGTCCAGCTGTCGCACCACCTACAGGAAGTCCAGGAGGTTCAAGGCCCCGGTACTACCAGTCATTGCTGAGGTTTAGGCTACTTTTGTACTTCACGTCGGTTATGATACGAGTCACTAATTTTCTCGATTAATCAAATTGTTGTTTGCTCTTTAAAATGTCAGAAAAATCGGGAAAAGTCAGTGTTTCCAAAAGCCTAAAATGACAATCCTCAAATGTCTAGTTTTGTCCAAACCCAAAATTATTCAGTTTACTGTCACAGAGGTGGAAATGAACCAGAAAATATTCACATTTAAGAGTATCGAATCAGAAAATGTTTACTTTTTGAGATATATGTGATGATACTGAGTTTGTTTATTGAACTGCAAACATGTAGAAATGTAATGGTGGGTTAGTGTTATAGTTAAAAATATACATAATGGGTGTGGAATCAAGACTGGATATAATAATGTTTGTTCTTTTTTTTATTGTCTGACCACACAGCCAATTTAGTTTGTCATTGAGCCATTTCAATCACACTACACACTTCTATCAGTTCGATACTTGCAATGAATTTGTTGGCCTCAGTTAGCAGCAGCTGTTTGTGAACAGTCTTTTTCAAGTAAGAACTGAACAAGTAACTGCAGAAAGAAATGGAGAAAGCTTTCTTTAAGTAGTTTTTTCTTTTTGGTTTGTTTTGTGTTTTATTTCGTTCATTTTCCTGAATCTCAATAAACAAATGCAATTCCTTGACATTTCTTTTGAGATAAATTGGTCAATTGGTTTGGTGTTAACATGTATATAATCATAGGGTAACTAAAACATGATGGACATTAAACGAGTAACTGTAAACCAGCGCCATCTTGTGGTTTTGATTAAACTTGACAGCTAAGCGCCAATGATGCAGTGACAAATTAAAGTGAAAGACTGAACTTAAATTAAGCCTTAGTGGCAAAAAGGCCTTAAAACGTTGGATATTATTAAAACTCCAACATATACTCAATCTATATATTCTGATATATACTATATTCTAATATATTACTGCTGAGTTACTAGCTAAATTAGCTAGCTAGCTTACGCGACAGCACGCAACAGTACTTTCGTTGTGCGGAATATAATTTTCTAGCAGACTTTATAAGTTAGTGACAACGTATACATTTCAATAAGTACATCTGAAGTATTTGTTTCTACCAAATGTCAATGATCAATCAAGTATTAAAACGTTAAATAAACAGTTAGAGCTAAAGCTAACATGACAGTCTTACCTGCTCACTGACCTCCAGAGGATTAACAGCTAAATACGTCTCGAAAATGAGCTTAAATTAGTTTATAAATACATACTGTTATCACCTTAAACAAGTAAAATGTATGTGACTCTCATTCAAAACAAACAAAAAATAAAGAAAAGCTTATCCTGCGCATACCAACGTTTTAAACGAAGGTAATTGAAAACGCTGCTTCTCTGCTTTTAACATTTCAGTAGATTCAAGGAACGGAAATTCGAACAGCGCCACTCTGCCGTTGTTGTGGTCAGAGAGAGTACTACACCCACACTGATAATCATTACAGTACAGAATGAATGGACGGAGTACAGGTAACCGTTAAGTATGCAAAAAAATACAGAAAGTGTCAAAATACATTTTGAAAAACGCATCTTGTTGGCTGGATCTTGAACTCTCTGGGCTTGTCATGAACGGATTTTAACGCTTGCAACTTTTAAATCTGGCACTTGAAGCAGTTCAGCATTTAAAGTTGATAAATGCATTTTTCTTGCAAGTTTCTGTTTGTGTTCACACAGCTGAATGTACTTTTGGATGAAACCCCCAACTAAACAAATGTTTGATGCAAATTCTGATATTGTAGCGTGGTTTTATCGCTAAGCTTGGGCTGATCAAAACATGTAGTCAGTTGAGGGACGTGATGGCCTCTCCAGTACAGAGTATTCAAATATCAAATAATGAAAATGTGTTATTGGCAATAATTATGTTGGATATGTTGGATTTTTTTTGACAATTCTAAGGTTCATGTGTGTTGTCCAGGAAAAAGTGTCTCAATGTTTATGATTAAACTGTTGCATCTTTATTCTAATGATTTTATTGTGTCTTTTACTCCAGATAATAGGTTGTGATGACTACCAAGCATGGCTAAGTGTAATGAAGCAGCTTACATCAAATAAAAGGTGCATTAATGTTTGGTGTCATCCAAATATATATATATATATATATATAAAAATATATATATATATATATAAAAATATATATATATATATATATAAAAATATATATATATATATATATATATATATATATATATATATATATATATATATATCTCAAGCATTTGTGGACAAGGCAGAATTATTTTCACAATAATGTATACATATTTTTACTATGTTTCTATACCTGTATATTTAGTATTTGTCATACTAGAGCTGCTATTCAGTTTTTTTGAACAATGACAATAAACATCTTTTCTATTGTTCCTACATATCCAATTACAGCTCATTTACTGAACTATACATGACTGGTAGAATGTCATCGAAATTGTAACAGACTGGCCCGTGCTATAGAGGTAGCGTGTCCCCTCTGGGTTGCCGTACGGCTGCCGTAAAGCAGTGGATGATGACGACGCTGTGAGTGACATGTGGGAGGTGTTGAACAAGTCTGTGCCACGTTTCTCGGTTAGAAGACAAAAAGACGTTTTACAACAGATACAAGTGTACATACAGTCACAGAACATGATTTCTCTTGCCTGATGTATATAAATTTCAAATAGAACCAGAAATATACAAAATTATGAACACGGACCATCCTCTAAGATTTCCCTGAAGACTTCGTTATTGTGCGGGAGCCATTGCAGGGGTTTGACCTCGTTTACAGAAACACTTGAGAAGTCACTCACAAAAAAAAAAAACACACAAACAGAAACAAAGAAAGCCTCCTATTACACCAAGTTATTGTTGTTTGAGCAAAGTATGGAACGGAACAACAAATCTACGATATGGTTTAAAACTGTATCGTTCGTAAAGCGGCGGGAACAATCTCTTCAGAGTGAGTGGGGGGCTCTTAAAAGAGCCGTTGGTTCCGGTATCAGCGGGTCGGGATGAGGTTTAGCCTCCGAAGCCGTACAGGGTTCGGCCCTGCCTCTTCAGAGCGTACACCACGTCCATGGCGGTGACGGTCTTCCTCTTGGCGTGCTCGGTGTAGGTAACGGCGTCACGGATGACGTTCTCCAGGAACACCTTGAGCACACCGCGAGTCTCCTCGTAGATCAGACCGGAGATACGCTTCACTCCGCCGCGGCGAGCCAGACGGCGGATCGCTGGTTTGGTGATTCCCTGGATGTTATCACGGAGAACTTTACGGTGACGCTTGGCGCCTCCTTTACCGAGTCCCTTTCCTCCTTTTCCTCTTCCGCTCATGTTTGCTGTCTTCAACAAAGTCGAATACGCTGCTGAACTGCAGGCACTCAAACTATTTAGAGCCTTTCTGCGGACGTAAAGGAAGACGGAGGTTTGGTTTGGTGGGCGGGGCCAGACTCAACGGTTAGGCATGGTGGGCGGGGCCGGTCAACGGGTAGGTCTGGTGGGCGGGGCCAGACTCAACGGTCCTGCCGACAGTTTTTTCTTAGCTGTGTCTTCATCAATCTAAACATTTCCACAAGTTTATTAAGTTGCAACACGTTTTAAATGCTTAACTCATGATTCGGATGAGCCCAACAATAAAAAAATAACCATGCACTAATTTTAAATTCACTATGGAGAATGTGTTCCTCTTGTAATCTGTCCATCCAAGACATCAGACTTAACAAAATGTGATTCATCATTACACCTGTCGTATTCTGCATGACCCACATAAATAAACTGCACTTTCGCCCGGAGTCAATCAATATTATTTTTCTTCACATTGATCTCACACTGTTTGTGTGACGCTCAAAAGCAGTTTAAAGACTGAATCTATAACAAATTAATTTTAATTCAGGGGTATTTTTTTTTTTTTTAAGTTAAAGTGAATGAGTTCCTTGTTATATTCAGCAAGATGTACAAAAAGGCTGATTCTATGATCAGAGGGGGGCTGTGGATCATTTGCTGAGGTATGAAGACTGAACTTGCCAAAATCAGAGATCATATAAGGCTCAATCAATACATTCATATGCCATTAAATACAGCAAAATATTAATTAAAATAATAATCCATATAGGAATTCGTACTTTTTTCCCCCCTTCTCATTTAATTCACTACTGAAGTAATTTCAGCTTTTCCCACTATTTCTTTCCCAAAAAATTATATTAAAATATTCCTCACTTTTCTTTATTTCATCAGAACTTGGGAAATAATGAATGGCCTACTTTGCTTCATGTCATTTACTTTATGTGCATCTTTATCCAAATTGTGGACAGATTCAGCGGCTTTATTCAACTGATTCATTTGACAGTTCACTGCTCGCACCCAGTGACCTTTGTGCTACCTGATGACTCTAATGGACTAAAGTATCTATATTGTAAGGTAATAATAGTGGCCGAACGGGTCTATAATGACACTGACAACCAGGATTAAACTCTTTCTGAAGGTGTGTGTGGCTCTTAAAAGAGCCTTTTGTTGGACGGTTGTTCAGCCTGTTGACAGCTTACTTCTTCTTGGGTGCTGCCTTCTTGACCTTGGGCTTGGCGGCTTTGGTCTTTGTGGCTGGTTTCTTGGCTGCGGGCCTCTTAGCCGCCTTCTTTGGGGTCCTGGCCTTGGGGCTCTTGGGTGCCTTCTTGGGACTCTTGGCTGCTTTCTTGGGGCTCTTGGTTGCGGATTTCTTCACCTTCTTCGGGGACTTCTTGACAGATGTCTTCTTGGCTGCGCTTGCCCTGGGCTTCTTAGCCGCTGTGGTCTTCTTGGCTGCGGGCTTCTTGGCTTTGAGGGCGGGTTTCTTTGCCGGCTTCTTGGCTTTGGAAGCGGCCGTCGTCTTAGCCAACTTGAAGGAGCCAGATGCGCCGGTTCCCTTGGTGCGGACCAGGGTGCCCTTATCCACCAAGCCCTTAACGGCCACCCTGACGCGGGACGTGTTCTTGTCCACGTCGTAACCTCCGGCTTTCAGGTTCTTCTTTAGGGCGGCCAGAGACATACCACCGCGGTCTTTAGACGCGCCGACAGCGGCTACGATGAGTTCCCTGAGGCCGGGGCCGGTCTTCGGTTTCGCCACACGCTTCTTCTTGGCTGCTTTGGCCGGAGCGGCGGCTGGAGCTGGAGCGGCTTCTGCCATTTCGTATCGAGTGCTTAGTTTCAGCTGAAAACAACAGGAGAGTGTCAGATGTAGTGGAGAGCTCTGAGCACAGGGCTGTACTTAAACACACCATGAGAACCGTGGAGAGTCAACCCCACCGCGGCTCCTCTGTGCGGTCTGAACTTCGTGTCACTTGTGTTTTCTCCTCATCAATAAAGGACTTTAAACTAACTGTGGGAGAGGTGTCGCAGGCTGACAGCGGTGGAGCAGATAGCGGACTTCTGTCTCTTCATGTTGAAGTCATGTAAAGCTCTGATGGTCACTGCGTTTCGTTTGGGGAGCCTCCAAATCTCACACATTCGCCGTCGTGTCCAGCGCTGCTCGGCGACTTTTCCCTCTCATTTCTCCCCAAAAATGTTGTAAAATGCAACTGAGCTCCGTCAAAAGCTGCTTTCCAGCTGGCTCACATGTGTGTTTAGGGACTCGAGGTGAAGACAACTATCGGATGATGATCAGTTTTTCATAAAATGAAGTTATTCTGGTAGCAGCAAACACAGTGATGATGGCCGAGCACAGACTTCCTATCAGAGCTGCTCACTGAGGGTGTGAACATTTCTGCTGCTGGGAACCAGATCCAATATCAATAAACTAGTCATAAGTCTGATAGTGATGAACATAATAAGGGTCAAATAAATTCTGTCTGAAACAGCACTGTAAGCTTTTACGCTGTTTTGTGATCCTTTATCATTGAGGGAAACAGAAAGAGAGGATCTGGCATGTACATATACTATTTTGATTTTGACACAAGCTCTAAATAATACACACACATAATGAGTTCAGATTAATGAAATTGAAGCTCTTCAGTGCACCAGTGTGTAACATTCAATAGGCTACACAATATTTACAGACTATACTTATATATCCTAAACTTAACAGCTGTCCTTTATCAGTATACTTTACTACAACCAGTTTATGCATTTCTGTATTAGAGCAACATAACTGAAATTATGGAATGATATTAATAATCTGAATATTTGCTTATGATCAATTCTGCCCGGTAACCGAAGGAGCTTTGTCTTTGTAGATGCAATTCAGAACTTCTTTGGAGCTCCAAGCAAATCAGCAGGTAAATCTTCTTCTACTGCAGGATCACGAGCACAAAGTCCAGTGTTTGGTCAACCAACTGATCTATTGTTTTAGGCAGGTGGGTAGGGAATTCTAATGTTGAGTTATGTTTCATGTTTAAGGACTTTGTTTTACAATAAACATTTTTGAGGTAAATGCTGCACCTGTTCTAGTTACTGACATAGAGGAGCCTCATCGTTTACTATTGATTATTATTTTCTGCAGGTTTAACTGGCTTGGGTCAACTTGAGATGTGGAATTTGAATTTGAGAGAGGTTTTATGGATCTAGCCATCTAGTTTAACAGATTGAAGCATCCCCATGGATCATCTTAAGGGGTTCGGAATCCCTCCATCGTAGTTTGATAAAATAGGGCCCCCAAAAAACCTGGACATGGTCCTGACGACACAACTCTATTGTGGACTCAGGTTTGGTCATTATTCATCATATAGTTTGTTGGCTTGGTTTAAGGTTTAAAACTCCTTGAAACATTAATGGACATTTCTCTTCTGGAACCAGTGATCCCCCAAAAATATGTAGCCACTACTGAGCTCTATAAAGGTCTTCTGCCATGAGCTGAAAGTAAAAAATGCCCCCTCAGCCTGCTCAGGATGGCTGACCCGTCTATGGGCCGTATTACGTTCTCTTCGTTCGGCGTTTAGGGAAGTCGGGTTTTTGGCTTCAAAACAGCACCGAGCAGCTCAACCTCCAACAGTATGTCCAGTAATTAAACGTTAGTTAATAGACCGCATCATAAACTCCTGCCTTATTTAGCGTCACCACAGGATGTTGATAATGCGTCATCACCTTGCGCAGCGGATATTAGGTCACCTTGGTGTGTCGCTTAAATCAAGGTCGAGATGAGGTGATAAAAAATCTGTGTCTCTTGCAGTCAATTGACCGAGGAGTGAGAGCAGAGTGTACAAATTCACATCGCACAAAAAAAGCCTGATCTTTGCTGGTGTAAGTGGGATTTCTGACCAGCGGAAAAGGGGTAAAATACTAGTCAACCCATTTCTTGCGTCCCTTCATTGACTTATAAAACACAGAATTCATTTCTAAATTGTATTATTCACATACATGCATGGCCGGGCTGTCCTGTGTGCAAGACAGAAATTCTGAGCCTTGGTTGTCAACTCTGGCAATCTGATCTGGGCCTCTATTTGGTTTCATTTTGTTCCATTCTTGACTAAATAGCCTACAGTTAAAGCATTGAATTTGTCTAATATTCATTATGTCAGACAGACTGCATGTTAACATCGGCTCTAACCAGCATTACTATTGGTCTGTGTTGCAGCCAAATTGCTCCCTTGAACAACAAAACTAAAAGCAACAAACCCATGTCTGAGTGAAGGGGCGCCACCGGGGGGGAAAGGTTAGGACGATTCCAAGGGCCCAACTAGATTTTTTTTCGTGGGGCCCAAAATCCCTGGCGGCGCCCCTGTCTGAGTGCATTATCTTAGTACTTTATAGCTTCAGCGAGAACTGCAGAAGCCTCTTGAATGAGAGATTAAATGTTGTCAAGAAACAAGTTCAGATGCAGAGAGAGAACCTTCATCACCAACAAACCCATTGTTACACATCTGTTCCATGATTTCATTCCAAATCTAGAGGTGACTGCATTAACAGTGGCCATGTAGAAACTTGGTGACAACCTTTCCCAGTCAGTCAGATCTGACTAATCTCTATTTTGTTCTAGATGGCTGCTGAAAACTAATTTCTAAAGGTAAGCGACTTTATAAAGAAATATAAATGTGTGTATTTTCTTGTGTTTGTTAAATCTTTGCGTCTCATACATTACACTATTATTAATCTTATTTTTAATGTACTGTGGCAGACTACTTCACATTTACTGGTAAGAACCTGCAGAAACAGACGGACAATGTACAGACTGACAGCAGTTAGGAAGGCCCTGCTGCCCTGAGCTGACAGGAAGTGAAGAGGAAGTCAGATGAGTCGCTGCTCACAGAGGAACTTTCTCTGTGTATGATTGGTTACTTTGAAATATTCTCTCCAATAGTTGATCAGCTTCAGCGCGGGAGTCTCTTGTGCTGACGTCACTCCAGCGGTGTCTTTATAAAGCCGCAGTTGGCCGTCAGACAGCATCGATTCTGTATCTGTGAACCCAGAGGAGACAGCTGAGCTACAATGGCGAGAACCAAGCAGACAGCCCGTAAATCCACCGGAGGTAAAGCTCCCAGGAAGCAGCTGGCCACCAAGGCCGCCCGGAAGAGCGCCCCGGCCACCGGCGGAGTCAAGAAGCCCCACAGGTACCGGCCCGGTACCGTGGCTCTGAGGGAGATCCGTCGCTACCAGAAGTCCACCGAGCTGCTCATCCGCAAGCTGCCCTTCCAGCGCCTGGTCCGGGAGATCGCCCAGGACTTCAAGACCGACCTGCGCTTCCAGAGCTCCGCCGTCATGGCTCTGCAGGAGTCCAGCGAGGCTTACCTGGTCGGACTCTTCGAGGACACCAACCTGTGCGCCATCCACGCCAAGAGGGTCACCATCATGCCCAAAGACATCCAGCTGGCCCGCCGCATCCGCGGAGAGCGCGCTTAGACTGATCCTGGACCTGTTGAACACCACAACGGCTCTTTTAAGAGCCACACACATAATCTGAGAGTAACATGTCCTGACAGCAGCTCGCCACTTTAATAATAACTTTATTTATATAGCACCTCTCAAAAGCATGTTACAAGGTGCTGTACAACAGAAATGGAAACATACCAAATACCCGGCAAAATCAAAAGAAAGACCGCCAAGAAATTTAAATTCACACATCCTCTCAACAAGGTAATTATAGAACGATAATAAGAGAAGGCCAATTGATAAGTGAGTTTATAAAAGTCACTCGTGTCAGACGTAGTCCAGTAAAGCAAAACGAATCTGTATAATACAGAGAACAAGGGAAAAGTCACCAACTGATGTGGGGATGAAATACTTCGTTATTTACGTAATTACGCCACACATTGTGGCCCGCGTGATAGTTGAGTAGGACGTTAGTATCCGTTAAACTGTTGTAGCGATGTTACTGTAATACGGAGCAACACGTTTGCTAATAGCTGTAATACAGGTAAGTTACCGGTCTAACCCGTGTTCCATCGCGGCCTTCTTAAGGAGTCCGACAAATATGTGCCTTCTTGTCAATACTTAATTCCCTGTGATGATATGACACCGTTTAGTTTAAAGTCAACACTCTGTACAACTGTTGTATATAAAGTGGTGAAAAGGAATGTTGTCTTTAGTTTCAGGTGGGTGGCTCTTAAAAGAACCGTTGTGTTGTTTAACGCCGAGTTTAGGCTTTTACTTTTTGGCGGCCTTCTCGGTCTTCTTGGGCAGCAGGACGGCCTGGATGTTGGGCAGCACGCCTCCCTGAGCGATGGTGACTCCTCCGAGCAGCTTGTTCAGCTCCTCGTCGTTGCGCACCGCCAGCTGCAGGTGTCGGGGGATGATCCTGGTCTTCTTGTTGTCGCGGGCAGCGTTTCCAGCCAGCTCCAGGATCTCAGCGGTCAGGTACTCCAGCACGGCCGCCAGGTAGACGGGGGCGCCGGCACCGACACGCTGGGCGTAGTTCCCCTTCCTCAGGAGCCTGTGGACACGACCCACCGGGAACTGGAGCCCAGCACGAGAAGAGCGAGTCTTCGCCTTTGCTCTGGCTTTTCCTCCTTTGCCGCGTCCAGACATTTTCTTGTGGTGTTCTTTTTCAAAGCTAGAAAAATAATATGCCGCTTGGCCGCCGAAACCGCCTATATAAAGCAACGCAGCTGCTCTGTGATTGGCCACATTGAGCGTTAAAATGATCGTCCAATCAGAAAAGAGTTGCTGTTAAGTTCCGGCATTAACTACATAGCTTCCGCTTTGATTGCCTTCAATTTCAAAGTAAAAAGTGGAAAGTGATTGTACCGGAAATTACTGTAATAAATTCCATCCAGTGTATATCAGGCTACATTGCTATATTTAAGAAGTATTCAGTGAATGGCAATTACACTACTGAACATTAGCGATATGCAATTGAAGTCAAATTAAATTGTCATTTGGGGATCAAAAATATTCATGAAACACAAAACGATAGTTACGTATTGTAACTCCAGATTCTATGGAGTTTATAATTCCATTTATTCTATACATTTTATAATCTTATTTTCCCAAACAGGCAATAGAGCCAGCTCTGGATAGTATC